>OX104115.1:37179549-37883619 GCA_944474755.1 Limnoperna fortunei
TTAAATGCTGCCTGTAAATTTAAGTGTAGAATACTGTTAATCTTATTCATACTAGTGAAAACAGTTTTATAAAAGTTAAAAAAAAATACAAATTGTCTTATAATTGTTAAAGAATTTATAACGTGCTTGCTTATTCAAATTACACCGAGACATGCTGTTAACAAGAGACCTTAAAAACAACGATGTAGTTAAGAATACACTATCTAATATTCTGTACATTTAGGTCCGTGTTGACTACGGGTTTTGGTGCACTAGAAGTGTAAGTGGATTATATATCTATGTGGAAAATAAGTCTTTATGGACTATAGGTGTGGGTACTATGGGTTTGTATGGACTAGAGGTCTGTGTGGACTCCGAGTCTATGTGGACTATTGGTCTATGTGGACAACAGGTCTGGCTGTATGATTGCCATTAGGTTTTAGTGTCTTGATTTCAGAAATCTACCGGTCACAGTTTATTGTCCTCATATTTTTTTTACAAAGGGGCACCATACACCAATAAAATTTAGTTGCAAATGTGTCACGAGGCACGCTTTGTTTGTAAAAGCAGTTTATATGCCTTATGTCCCAAATTTATATAAGTTTTGATTCAAAATTTAATTATATTTTCTATTGCAATAGGTTTTTAAAGAGGGAGAAGTGTAAAGAAGGAAGGAAGAAAGGAGCAGAGTGGAGGGAGAAAGGAGCTGAGGAGAGGGAGAAAGGAGCAGTAGCAAGTGAGAAGGGAGCTGAGAGGAGAGAGAAAGGAGCTGAGGGGATGGAGAAAGGTACCCCCTGTCCACCCCTCCTTATTTGACTGTTATTTGTATCTATAAGAAATGGGCGGGCCCATTCTTATAGATCCAAAAATGATCATTTTACGTATCCAGCCGGATAGGTAAATTGGATTGACCTATTAAATTATACGACAACGGCTAAATTAACAAAGGGCTGTATTTTGTCCACTGTTACAGCCCGGGCTGTAAATGTGATACAGCCTGATGTAAAAATGATTTAATGTTTAAGTGACACAAATCAAATGCAGGTGCATATATTGAAAAGTTTATTTTGTCTTGTAAACTGTTGACCTTGTTTGTTGTCTAGGGTGTTCAAAACAAACAAAAAATTATAGTAACTTCTGCGTATGGCCGTATCGAAATAACGGACACTTTGAAGGGCCTGATACGGACCGTTTATCTGGTTACAGCGCCCTTGCCTTAGGCTCGGGATGTAACGAAATAAATGGTCCGTATCTTGGCGAGGATATAAGATAAGAAGATAAGAGTTATGTAAGAATATTAACGGTAGTAAGTCATCCACTATTGATCACGTGCCTGTCAACGCGGGTTAAATCTCAATGCGGGCAGGGTGTGCTCGACTCTAATAATTGATCATGCAGTTTTGCCAATTGCCAGTTGGACTCCAAGATAAAGCTAAAACATTACTGAAAGTTCCATATAAAAACTTTTAAAACAAACAGACGTCTTTCTATCGAACACAACGCTGAACTCACGCCTTAACTTTAAGTTATAGTAAATAGTAAACCAACTGTTATTCTTTAGAATAATTTATTTCTCGTAAAATAATTTTATTGACTTCTTTTTTCAGAATAACAACTAGTAATATCGACATTTCTCACAACAAGCTTCTGAACTAAAGACGGTTTTCAGAAATTCTAGGACTTGAAAACGGTCTTATATATCTTTTTTATCCTTTCTGATCAAACTTTGATCTGTAAATAAAAAAAAAATCATTTTTAAATAATTCAATTTAAGACACATTATATATAATTTTATGTGTGTCAACGACAAATATACAAATTAGGAATACACAAAAGCAAAATACTCGGTCAGTAGCGTCATTGTAGAATGTGGTGCTTATCTATGAACAGAAAATATTAAAGTTTTAAAAGTATCAAATAATTTATTTTATTTAAAAATATGTTTCCTTTGTATAACGCACCTTTTTAAATAATCTGTCAACCATCCTTTTGAAGATGCTTTTCTTTTTCTCTGAAACTTCAGTCTCTACATTTACCTGTATCAAAAATAAAATATGAGGGTTGAAATAATTAGACTTAAAATAAATCTTGCTTTGTTCGTTTTCTGTTTCATGTTTTTTTTCGTATGTATAATTCTGCCTAGATTATACTTTTTTCTGCATTGTACAATTTTATAGATGGCAACGTCTATTCATTTACTTAACCAGAATGTACAGTACCTAAGCTTACTGTGAGCATACATAAGTACAAATCTTCCCAGGTAAAAGTGTGATTTTATAATTACCTGTTCTTTTTCTTCTTTTTCTACTGCTGCTGGTCGTTTCCGGACGCTTGAATCAGTATTTTCGTAGATAAATAAGATGTCAAACAAATTTTCTTCTGCAAGTATATCCTCACTCAAATTAACCCAAAGGTTCACAACGCTGTTGTTAGCCATGATTGCTACTACGTTCGACTGTGACGTCTAATGGTGCTTAGCGACGTCGAAATAGAGGCGTTTCCTTCGGCGACGTATCAAGCTCGGATCTTATCGTCAAAGCGATATCGCATTCTCTTTTTATTTGGAATATTAGTTGAATGTTGCTTCACGCCACTTTTAGCAATTTGTTTCGCTATTTCAATGCGTAGGTCATTAAAATGCTTTGAATGATATTGTGATGTTTTCGAAAAGTCATTGTGACTCTGATAGAATGATAAATGGAAAATATGATCAAACGAGTTTCTCGCGAAAACTTAAAATAATTAAGTTACGCAAGTTGTCGGTTAAGTGAATTTTACTAGTTTAGTATTTAAGAGCAAGTCTACGAGAAAACCATGCCAGTTACTATACATTCATATATCATATAGCAGATATGTATGAAAATGTGGAACTTTTTCTTTGATAACTGTTAGAGTACAGTAGTTGAAGGTCAGCAGTAACCATGGAAGCGGGGGCTTCTGGGGTTTCGAAAATGTCTATATTTAGCATGTTTAGATTTGTAGTTATTTCAGACACACACCAAACAGATTCTAGATCTAGAGTAAGTTCCGTGTACATGTCAAAGAGACAACAACACCAATAACATGAATAATCCTATTCTCGTTTCAATTTCCTCGGCATTGAGTTGATATGTAAACTTAAACACGTAGAAAAAAACGTCAAAAAAAACAACACAAATACAATAAAACCTTTAACTATAACACGAATTGTAAACACACATTAGCACTTGGAATCTGCAAAATTACGATTATCTTACGAATTTCATGAAATCGATATATTAACAAACACTTTTTCCGACAATTTTTTTTTCTGAAATCGTTAGTAACATAAAATTTAACTTTTTATTGTCGGAAATTTGGGAATTGGCTAACTGGACTCGGCAATATTGGAATCGGCAATCTTGGATGATACCCACAAAAACATGTACAGTAATCAGTTAAAATTATATTTAATAATAATAATAATAATTATTATTATTATTATTATTTTATTATTATTATTATAATAATATTTATACTTTACTATGAAAACTAGTACTAAAATAATTCAGATGTTAGGAGCAAGAAATGTTTTTTCATCTGGCCCAAAACTCGGAATGTGTACGTAGACAAAATAACTACGTTGCGTGCCAAAATGCCGTCAAATTTGAAAGGGGAAATAACTAGTATTTATTCGACGTGCAAAAGCGCTCATATTAAAGCACTACACAGTCCTCATCAAAATATTCACGTGTTCTTGTTGTGTTTAGTTCAGTATAATAATACAGTTATGGCCTTTAATTGACTTCAGGTAATATCCAAAAAATTATATCTCGAAAGGGTTATTTTTCTTCGGTCCACGCGGACCTCCGTAAAATAACCATTTCTTGATTTAATAATTATGGATATTACCTTCGTTAAAGGCCATAATAGTATAATATTATATACCGCCTTTATATTTCAAGTATTTCCGATGATTGACACCAATAACTGTATTTTATAATCACTATTGGAACCCATATAGCATCATAATTACACCTTAATTAAAGGTTTCCAGGTGAAAGCATTTAAGTGCATCCACCAGGAACGACTGTGGTCGAAACCTGGAACACACTATGAATTACGCATTGCTAAAAACAGGGTCCACTTTCACGTATTCTTGGATATTTTTTTTTAACTCAGACAATCGGTATTAAACCCCGCTATTTCTTTTCTTGACTGCATTAGTAAAATAAAATTCTGATGAGGTGACACTATGCCAAGGAATCTGCTACCCGGAATATCGATATCGGTCGAATCGAGGCGGGGGAATCACAGAATGCTGTTGCCCGAACGTACAATGTTCATTGTAGCACAATTTCACACCTTTGGAGACGCTACCAGCAGCATGAAAGCGCGAAAAATCGACTATGTTCAGGGCGTCCGCGTGTTACATTAGATTATTAATTCTACGGAACAGGACTATTGCTGCAACAGAAACAGCTGTAAACGTCCCTGGGTTGCTCCGTATATCACCACAGACAGTACGCTTTCATGGAATGTTGCAAGAAGACCTTACTTCTGAGCAACACTGAGACGCCAACACAGCCGAGCAAAGGTAAGATGGTGTACTATTTTTCGTTTACGCAATTTACTGAACTGGAGAAGGGTATAGTTCAGCGATGAGTCACGTTTTCAGCTTGAAAAGCGAGATGGTCGCATACGAGTGTACAGGCGCCATAATGAACGTTTTGCGCAAAACTGTGTTGTAGAAAGAGACAATTTTGGCGGAGACAGTGTTATGATGTGGGCCGCTATCACTTACGCCATGAACACACAGCTGATACATATCCAATGCAATCTTAACTCTGTTAGGTATAGAGTCGAAATTATACGATCGCATTTATGGCCCCGTAATTGACATTCAAAGAGAAAGTTTTCAACACGACGATGCCCACCCACATAGAGCACGTGCGACAGTAGATTTTTGAGAGCAACAAAATGTCAATGTGATCAGTTGGCCATCACGATCTCCTGATCTTTATCCAATTGAACATCTGTGGGATGAACTGGATCAGCGGGTGCGCCAACGACAATCACCGCCGCAAAATCTGCATTAATTAGAGCAGGCACTTCAGCATGAGTGGCAAAAGATACCTTGTGTTCGTACTCAACGTTTAATTCAATCCATGCCAAGAAGAGTAAGGGCTATGTTACAAGCAAATGGTGGGCACAACAGATACCTTCATTTTTGTGCGATTTATTGACAATATGCGACAAAATGTCTATATTCCATGGTAAAAGAACTCATGAACAAGAAGTGTGCCAATTTTATACTTCTGAATCAATTATTTATATGAAAAATTGTTTAAAAAATATATGAAGTAAAATTTCCATTTTTGTATATTGCGTTTCTTTTTTGAGTGAGTATATTTACGTAATAAAAGTAGAACGTACGTTATTCATATTTGACTGGTTTTTTACCGTCGTATGTTAAGTTCTAAAGTAAAGACCGGATACGTAAATTGAACCCATTCTTATATGGACTGACCTTAAATTATAGAGACCCGAACACAAAATGATAATTGTGAACAGCAGGATGAAAAAACTAATGTTTATATGCCACAAAACAAATGCACGTGCGTACATTACATATATATATATATTGAAAAGTTTGTTTCGTCTTGTAAACTGTTGACATTGTTTGTTTTCTAGTGTGTCAATAAAATAAAAGTAGTAGTAACTTCTGCGTATGGACATATCGGAATAACGGACCTTTTGAAATACCTGATACGGACCGTTTATCTGGTTACAGCCCTCGTCTTAGGCTTGGGATGTAACGAGATAAACGGTCCGTATCTTGCCGAGGGCTGTAAGAAGATAAGAGTTATGTAAAAATAATAACGGTAGAAACGATAGTTAGTCATCCACTATTGATCACGTGCCTGTCAACACCGATGTTGCGGGGTAAATCTCAATGCAGGCACTGGGACCATACTGGGAGACCCTATCGTTGGGCGGGGGGGGGGGTGTTAGGACATAAATACGGAAAGCCTGACCGCGGACCATAGTGTGTAACGTGTTTGGAGAGTGCCACGCTCCTTGCACGTTAAAGACCCCTTTTGTAGATTTCGAAAAAGAGAAGGCTCATTGTAGCCGCTACAAAAGGCTAACTTTTCCGCCCCGATCCGAAACTCCATACTTTTCCAGTGGCAGTCAAAATTGCATTCCCTGTTACCCATCCCACCACCATTTCCCGTTGATTTATTGTTTGTTAACTTGTTCCCGTCCTGAATATAGCTGAAATACTGCTCGCTGCACGTAAAGCAGACATCCAATCAATCAATAAATGCGGGTAGGGCGTGCTCGACTCTTATCTTAATTGATCAGGATTGCCAGTTGCCAGTTGGACTCCAAGATAAAGCTAAAACATTAATGAAAGCGGCATATGAAAATTATAATTATAACAAACAGACCTATTTTAATCGAACACAATGCTGAACTCGCGCCTTAATTTAAAGTTATAGTAAATAGTAAACCAACTGTAATCGTTAGAATAATTTTATTTCTCGTAAAATAATTTTATTAAGACTTCCTTTATCAGGAATAGCAACTTGTAATATCGACATTTCTCACAACAAGCTTCTGAATTAATGACGGTTTTCAGAAATTCTAGGACTTGAAAACGGTCTTATATATTGTTTTATCCTTTCTGATCAAACTTTGATCTGTAAATAAAAAAAATAATTTTTAATACTTCAATTAAAAACGCATTTATATAATTTAAATGTATGTCAACGACAAATATACAAATTAGGAATACACAAAAGCAAAATACTCGGTCAGTAGCGTCATTGTAGAATGTGGTGCTTATCTATGCACAAAATATAAAAATTTTAAAGTATCAAAATAATTCAACTTTGAAGCTTATTTATTTTATTTAAGAATATGTTTCCTTTGTATAACGCACCTTTTTGAATAATCTGCCAACAATCCTTTTAAAGATGCTTTTCTTTTTCTTTGAAACTTCAGTCTCTACATTTACCTGTATCAAAAATAAAATATGAGGGTTGAAATAATTAGACTTAAAATAAACCTTGCTTTGTTCGTTTTTCTTTTTTATGTTTCATGTTTTTCCCTATGTATAATTCTGCCTAGATTATACTTTTTTCTTCATTGTACAATTTTATAGATGGTAACTTCTGTTCATTCACTTAAACAGAATGTACAGTACCTAAGCTTACTAGGTAAAAAGTGTTATTTTCATTACCTGTTCTTTTTCCTTTTTTTCTACTGCGGCTGGTCGTTTTCGGACGCTCAAATCAGTATTTTCGTATGGACTATAGGTGTGGGTACTATGGGTTTGTATGGACTAGAAGTCTGTGTGGACTCCGAGTCTATGTGGACTATTGGTCTATGTGGACAACAGGTCTGGCTGTATGATTGCCATTAGGTTTTAGTGTCTTGATTTCAGAAATCTACCGGTCACAGTTTATTGTCCTCATATTTTTTTTACAAAGGGGCACCATACACCAATAAAATTTAGTTGCAAATGTGTCACGAGGCACGCTTTGTTTGTAAAAGCAGTTTATATGCCTTATGTCCCAAATTTATATAAGTTTTGATTCAAAATTTAATTATATTTTCTATTGCAATAGGTTTTTAAAGAGGGAGAAGTGTAAAGAAGGAAGGAAGAAAGGAGCAGAGTGGAGGGAGAAAGGAGCTGAGGAGAGGGAGAAAGGAGCAGTAGCAAGTGAGAAGGGAGCTGAGAGGAGAGAGAAAGGAGCTGAGGGGATGGAGAAAGGTACCCCCTGTCCACCCCTCCTTATTTGACTGTTATTTTGTATCTATAAGAAATGGGCGGGCCCATTCTTATAGATCCAAAAATGATCATTTTACGTATCCAGCCGGATAGGTAAATTGGATTGACCTATTAAATTATACGACAACGGGCTAAATTAACAAAGGGCTGTATTTTGTCCACTGTTACAGCCCGGGCTGTAAATGTGATACAGCCTGATGTAAAAATGATTTAATGTTTAAGTGACACAAATCAAATGCAGGTGCATATATTGAAAAGTTTATTTTGTCTTGTAAACTGTTGACCTTGTTTGTTGTCTAGGGTGTTCAAAACAAACAAAAAATTATAGTAACTTCTGCGTATGGCCGTATCGAAATAACGGACACTTTGAAGGGCCTGATACGGACCGTTTATCTGGTTACAGCGCCCTTGCCTTAGGCTCGGGATGTAACGAAATAAACGGTCCGTATCTTGGCGAGGATATAAGATAAGAAGATAAGAGTTATGTAAGAATATTAACGGTAGTAAGTCATCCACTATTGATCACGTGCCTGTCAACGCGGGTTAAATCTCAATGCGGGCAGGGTGTGCTCGACTCTAATAATTGATCATGCAGTTTTGCCAATTGCCAGTTGGACTCCAAGATAAAGCTAAAACATTACTGAAAGTTCCATATAAAAACTTTTAAAACAAACAGACGTCTTTCTATCGAACACAACGCTGAACTCACGCCTTAACTTTAAGTTATAGTAAATAGTAAACCAACTGTTATTCTTTAGAATAATTTATTTCTCGTAAAATAATTTTATTGACTTCTTTTTTCAGGAATAACAACTAGTAATATCGACATTTCTCACAACAAGCTTCTGAACTAAAGACGGTTTTCAGAAATTCTAGGACTTGAAAACGGTCTTATATATCTTTTTTATCCTTTCTGATCAAACTTTGATCTGTAAATAAAAAAAAAATCATTTTTAATAATTCAATTTAAGACACATTATATATAATTTTATGTGTGTCAACGACAAATATACAAATTAGGAATACACAAAAGCAAAATACTCGGTCAGTAGCGTCATTGTAGAATGTGGTGCTTATCTATGAACAGAAAATATTAAAGTTTTAAAGTATCAAAATAATTTATTTTATTTAAAAATATGTTTCCTTTGTATAACGCACCTTTTTAAATAATCTGTCAACCATCCTTTTGAAGATGCTTTTCTTTTTCTCTGAAACTTCAGTCTCTACATTTACCTGTATCAAAAATAAAATATGAGGGTTGAAATAATTAGACTTAAAATAAATCTTGCTTTGTTCGTTTTTCTGTTTCATGTTTTTTTTTCGTATGTATAATTCTGCCTAGATTATACTTTTTTCTGCATTGTACAATTTTATAGATGGCAACGTCTATTCATTTACTTAACCAGAATGTACAGTACCTAAGCTTACTGTGAGCATACATAAGTACAAATCTTCCCAGGTAAAAAGTGTGATTTTATAATTACCTGTTCTTTTTCTTCTTTTTCTACTGCTGCTGGTCGTTTCCGGACGCTTGAATCAGTATTTTCGTAGATAAATAAGATGTCAAACAAATTTTCTTCTGCAAGTATATCCTCACTCAAATTAACCCAAAGGTTCACAACGCTGTTGTTAGCCATGATTGCTACTACGTTCGACTGTGACGTCTAATGGTGCTTAGCGACGTCGAAATAGAGGCGTTTCCTTCGGCGACGTATCAAGCTCGGATCTTATCGTCAAAGCGATATCGCATTCTCTTTTTATTTGGAATATTAGTTGAATGTTGCTTCACGCCACTTTTAGCAATTTGTTTCGCTATTTCAATGCGTAGGTCATTAAAATGCTTTGAATGATATTGTGATGTTTTCGAAAAGTCATTGTGACTCTGATAGAATGATAAATGGAAAATATGATCAAACGAGTTTCTCGCGAAAACTTAAAATAATTAAGTTACGCAAGTTGTCGGTTAAGTGAATTTTACTAGTTTAGTATTTAAGAGCAAGTCTACGAGAAAACCATGCCAGTTACTATACATTCATATATCATATAGCAGATATGTATGAAAATGTGGAACTTTTTCTTTGATAACTGTTAGAGTACAGTAGTTGAAGGTCAGCAGTAACCATGGAAGCGGGGGCTTCTGGGGTTTCGAAAATGTCTATATTTAGCATGTTTAGATTTGTAGTTATTTCAGACACACACCAAACAGATTCTAGATCTAGAGTAAGTTCCGTGTACATGTCAAAGAGACAACAACACCAATAACATGAATAATCCTATTCTCGTTTCAATTTCCTCGGCATTGAGTTGATATGTAAACTTAAACACGTAGAAAAAAACGTCAAAAAACAACACAAATACAATAAAACCTTTAACTATAACACGAATTGTAAACACACATTAGCACTTGGAATCTGCAAAATTACGATTATCTTACGAATTTCATGAAATCGATATATTAACAAACACTTTTTCCGACAATTTTTTTTTTCTGAAATCGTTAGTAACATAAAATTTAACTTTTTATTGTCGGAAATTTGGGAATTGGCTAACTGGACTCGGCAATATTGGAATCGGCAATCTTGGATGATACCCACAAAACATGTACAGTAATCAGTTAAAATTATATTTAATAATAATAATAATAATAATTATTATTATTATTATTTTATTATTATTATTATAATAATATTTATACTTTACTATGAAAACTAGTACTAAAATAATTCAGATGTTAGGAGCAAGAAATGTTTTTTCATCTGGCCCAAAACTCGGAATGTGTACGTAGACAAAATAACTACGTTGCGTGCCAAAATGCCGTCAAATTTGAAAGGGGAAATAACTAGTATTTATTCGACGTGCAAAAGCGCTCATAATTAAAGCACTACACAGTCCTCATCAAAATATTCACGTGTTCTTGTTGTGTTTAGTTCAGTATAATAATACAGTTATGGCCTTTAATTGACTTCAGGTAATATCCAAAAAATTATATCTCGAAAGGGTTATTTTTCTTCGGTCCACGCGGACCTCCGTAAAATAACCATTTCTTGATTTAATAATTATGGATATTACCTTCGTTAAAGGCCATAATAGTATAATATTATATACCGCCTTTATATTTCAAGTATTTCCGATGATTGACACCAATAACTGTATTTTATAATCACTATTGGAACCCATATAGCATCATAATTACACCTTAATTAAAGGTTTCCAGGTGAAAGCATTTAAGTGCATCCACCAGGAACGACTGTGGTCGAAACCTGGAACACACTATGAATTACGCATTGCTAAAAACAGGGTCCACTTTCACGTATTCTTGGATATTTTTTTTTAACTCAGACAATCGGTATTAAACCCCGCTATTTCTTTTCTTGACTGCATTAGTAAAATAAAATTCTGATGAGGTGACACTATGCCAAGGAATCTGCTACCCGGAATATCGATATCGGTCGAATCGAGGCGGGGGAATCACAGAATGCTGTTGCCCGAACGTACAATGTTCATTGTAGCACAATTTCACACCTTTGGAGACGCTACCAGCAGCATGAAAGCGCGAAAAATCGACTATGTTCAGGGCGTCCGCGTGTTACATTAGATTATTAATTCTACGGAACAGGACTATTGCTGCAACAGAAACAGCTGTAAACGTCCCTGGGTTGCTCCGTATATCACCACAGACAGTACGCTTTCATGGATTGTTGCAAGAAGACCTTACTTCTGAGCAACACTGAGACGCCAACACAGCCGAGCAAAGGTAAGATGGTGTACTATTTTTCGTTTACGCAATTTACTGAACTGGAGAAGGGTATAGTTCAGCGATGAGTCACGTTTTCAGCTTGAAAAGCGAGATGGTCGCATACGAGTGTACAGGCGCCATAATGAACGTTTTGCGCAAAACTGTGTTGTAGAAAGAGACAATTTTGGCGGAGACAGTGTTATGATGTGGGCCGCTATCACTTACGCCATGAACACACAGCTGATACATATCCAATGCAATCTTAACTCTGTTAGGTATAGAGTCGAAATTATACGATCGCATTTATGGCCCCGTAATTGACATTCAAAGAGAAAGTTTTCAACACGACGATGCCCCACCACATAGAGCACGTGCGACAGTAGATTTTTGAGAGCAACAAAATGTCAATGTGATCAGTTGGCCATCACGATCTCCTGATCTTTATCCAATTGAACATCTGTGGGATGAACTGGATCAGCGGGTGCGCCAACGACAATCACCGCCGCAAAATCTGCATTAATTAGAGCAGGCACTTCAGCATGAGTGGCAAAAGATACCTTGTGTTCGTACTCAACGTTTAATTCAATCCATGCCAAGAAGAGTAAGGGCTATGTTACAAGCAAATGGTGGGCACAACAGATACCTTCATTTTTGTGCGATTTATTGACAATATGCGACAAAATGTCTATATTCCATGGTAAAAGAACTCATGAACAAGAAGTGTGCCAATTTTATACTTCTGAATCAATTATTTATATGAAAAATTGTTTAAAAAATATATGAAGTAAAATTTCCATTTTTGTATATTGCGTTTCTTTTTTGAGTGAGTATATTTACGTAATAAAAGTAGAACGTACGTTATTCATATTTGACTGGTTTTTTACCGTCGTATGTTAAGTTCTAAAGTAAAGACCGGATACGTAAATTGAACCCATTCTTATATGGACTGACCTTAAATTATAGAGACCCGAACACAAAATGATAATTGTGAACAGCAGGATGAAAAAACTAATGTTTATATGCCACAAAACAAATGCACGTGCGTACATTACATATATATATATTGAAAAGTTTGTTTCGTCTTGTAAACTGTTGACATTGTTTGTTTTCTAGTGTGTCAATAAAATAAAAGTAGTAGTAACTTCTGCGTATGGACATATCGGAATAACGGACCTTTTGAAATACCTGATACGGACCGTTTATCTGGTTACAGCCCTCGTCTTAGGCTTGGGATGTAACGAGATAAACGGTCCGTATCTTGCCGAGGGCTGTAAGAAGATAAGAGTTATGTAAAAATAATAACGGTAGAAACGATAGTTAGTCATCCACTATTGATCACGTGCCTGTCAACACCGATGTTGCGGGGTAAATCTCAATGCAGGCACTGGGACCATACTGGGAGACCCTATCGTTGGGCGGGGGGGGGGGGGGGGGGGGTGTTAGGACATAAATACGGAAAGCCTGACCGCGGACCATAGTGTGTAACGTGTTTGGAGAGTGCCACGCTCCTTGCACGTTAAAGACCCCTTTTGTAGATTTCGAAAAAGAGAAGGCTCATTGTAGCCGCTACAAAAGGCTAACTTTTCCGCCCCGATCCGAAACTCCATACTTTTCCAGTGGCAGTCAAAATTGCATTCCCTGTTACCCATCCCACCACCATTTCCCGTTGATTTATTGTTTGTTAACTTGTTCCCGTCCTGAATATAGCTGAAATACTGCTCGCTGCACGTAAAGCAGACATCCAATCAATCAATAAATGCGGGTAGGGCGTGCTCGACTCTTATCTTAATTGATCAGGATTGCCAGTTGCCAGTTGGACTCCAAGATAAAGCTAAAACATTAATGAAAGCGGCATATGAAAATTATAATTATAACAAACAGACCTATTTTAATCGAACACAATGCTGAACTCGCGCCTTAATTTAAAGTTATAGTAAATAGTAAACCAACTGTAATCGTTAGAATAATTTTATTTCTCGTAAAATAATTTTATTAAGACTTCCTTTATCAGGAATAGCAACTTGTAATATCGACATTTCTCACAACAAGCTTCTGAATTAATGACGGTTTTCAGAAATTCTAGGACTTGAAAACGGTCTTATATATTGTTTTATCCTTTCTGATCAAACTTTGATCTGTAAATAAAAAAAATAATTTTTAATACTTCAATTAAAAACGCATTTATATAATTTAAATGTATGTCAACGACAAATATACAAATTAGGAATACACAAAAGCAAAATACTCGGTCAGTAGCGTCATTGTAGAATGTGGTGCTTATCTATGCACAAAATATAAAAATTTTAAAGTATCAAAATAATTCAACTTTGAAGCTTATTTATTTTATTTAAGAATATGTTTCCTTTGTATAACGCACCTTTTTGAATAATCTGCCAACAATCCTTTTAAAGATGCTTTTCTTTTTCTTTGAAACTTCAGTCTCTACATTTACCTGTATCAAAAATAAAATATGAGGGTTGAAATAATTAGACTTAAAATAAACCTTGCTTTGTTCGTTTTTCTTTTTTATGTTTCATGTTTTTCCCTATGTATAATTCTGCCTAGATTATACTTTTTTCTTCATTGTACAATTTTATAGATGGTAACTTCTGTTCATTCACTTAAACAGAATGTACAGTACCTAAGCTTACTAGGTAAAAAGTGTTATTTTCATTACCTGTTCTTTTTCCTTTTTTTCTACTGCGGCTGGTCGTTTTCGGACGCTCAAATCAGTATTTTCGTAGATAAATAAGATGTCAAACAAATTTTCTTCTGCAAGTATATCCTCACTCAAATTAACCCAAAGGTTCACAACGCTGTTGTTAGCCATGATTGCTACTACGTTCTGCTGTGACGTTTAATGGTGCTTAGCGACGTCGAAATAGAGGCGTTTCCTTCGGCGACGTATCAAGCTCGGATCTTATCGTCAAAGCTATATCGCATTCTCTTTTTATTTGGAATAATAGTTGAATGTTGCTTCACGCCACTTTAGCAATTTGTTTCGCTATTTCAATGCGTAGGTCATTAAAATGCTTTGAATCATATTTTGGTGTTATCGGAAAAGTCATTGTGACTCTGATAGAATGATAAATGGAAAATATGGTCAAAAGATTTTCTCTCGAAAACTTAAAAAAAATAAGTTGCGCAAGTTGTCGGTTAAGTGAATTTAACTAGTTTAGTATTTAAGAGCAAGTCTACGAGAAAACCATGCCAGGCACTATGTACATGCATATATAGCAAAAGTGCATGAAACTGTGGAACCTGTTTGAGTACAATAGTTGAAGGTCACCAGTAAGCGGGACTTCTGGGGTTTCCCAAATGTCTATATTTAGATTTGTAGTTATTTCAGACACAACCCCAACCAGTTTCTAGATCTAGAGTAAGTGCCGTGTACATGTCAAAGAGACAACTACACCAATAAGCCAATTTTCGTTTCAATTTCCTCGGCATTGAGTTGATATGTAGACTTAAACACGTAGAATTATTCTATATCTTTATTCTCAAACAGCCAATGCATTACATTGGTACAGAGACATTACAACTATATTCAGTATATTCATTATTGACATAGTAATAAAAAAAATACACACAAAATTAACTAAATACATATTAAGTAATTAAGTGAATAAAATAAAAAGGCACTTAGCCAGGAGTACACACTGTATCGAAAATGCACTTTATAAATTTGCACAGTGTTATCAGAATTGGTTTTCGTTTGCTATTCATGAGGTAAGAGAACTTCAAAGTGTTATGAAGCTTAGTATAATATTTTGGAATTAGATTAATTCTTTGGTTATCAATTTTTGCACATTTAAATATGTAATGATATTCATCACCAATTTGAACTAGAAGTACAGATGTTACACAATCGTGCGGTTCTGTCAATGTTATTCCACCTACCAGTTTCTATGGATAAATGATGGTTTGTTGTTCTAAATCTACAAAATAATTAAGCTTCTTTCATCCTAAAATGTTTAAATGTTCTTCGAATTTAAGATCAGTTTTGTATATTCTATAGTTGAATGATTTTGATGAGTATTGTAACAATGAGTTCCAATGTTGCAAAAACTGGTCATGCAAGCGCTGCCTAACTACAGCAGTAAGTTGTTTTCTATAAATTTACAAAGTTCTCGGTTTCCCATATATATGTAAAACCAAATTCATTTAATATATTTTCAATATTTTTAAAGGACCTACAGTGCAGTTTGATTAAAATATTGAAAATATTTTTTGTAGTTATTCCTTAAACATAAAATGTTCTTTTCCACATATAATTTTGCCCAGAAAGATATCATTCGCTGCTTAATGTCAAGTTATATTGGGTATCTACCTAATTCATGAAGCTAGGGGTCGATGACGTTAAGTTTAATAGTGTTTTACAAAAACTTAAACTGTATACGTGTTCCAGTATTTCATTGTTTCCAAATCCCCAAACCATATAAAAGGATCGGTTTTATCATTTTATTAAATAATTGCAGTTGGAGTTTAATAGAAAACTTGTACATCCTAAACATTTTCATGATTTCGTACATAGGTTTTGCGCTTTTTCTGCAAGATATTTTTTATTCATAGAAAAATTTCCTGTTTTTGAAAATATAACTCCTAAATAGTTAAACTCGTTTACAATTTCTAGATCAATATTATCATATTTAAAAGAAAAAAGTCGAGACACTCTACCACTTTCATATATCATAACTTTTGTTTTACTAACTTTTACTTTTAGTTTCCAGTTGTTACAATAGTCACGAAAGACATTAAGTTGGTTTTGCAAGTCATGCACATCTTCGGACATCAAGACTGTGTCGTCAGCGTATAAAATAACAAATAATTTCAGAAATACATCCAATTCCTTTTCTAACTCATCCGATAGAGTTTTTAAACCAGTGATATTTTTGAAAGTAGATAAGTGTCTAGATCATTTAAAAATAAAACAAATAAAAAGGGGAGAGGTTTTCTCCCCGACGAACACCATTTTTACAATCAAAATAATCATTTTACAATCAAAATAATCAGAGGTATAATTGTTATAAGATACACATGATTTAATATTTGCATACATGTTTACAATTACATTGTACATCTTACCATTAATATTATTCATAGCAAACTTATAAAACAACCCATCACGCCAAACTTTGTCAAAAGCTTTTTTTCAAAATCGATGAATATACAAAACATCTTATTCTTTTTTTTACTTTTAACTTTGAAACAAAGAGAATAGACAAAAAAAAATGTTATCAACAGTTGAATATTCTTGTCTAAATCCGCATTGATTTTCCTTGATAATATTAAAATCATCTAAAATTTTACAAGCCATGCGTTTAGAACAGATGTAAATAATTTTCCAAGACAACTTAATATCGTAATTGGTCTGTAGTTTTTGAGTCACCCTTATTCTTGTAGATAGGTTTTATAGTACCAATTAGCCAGGTATGTGGTAGTAAACCTTTATAAAATATAATATTAAAAAGTAGTTCATAAACATTTATACAACGAAAAGCTGTTTCCTTTATATATTCGTTTATAATTTTGTCCTCACCGTGTGCTTTATCGTTCTTGAGATTTTGGATACATTTCATAATTTCTTCCTTGGAGATGGGACTGTTTAAGTCATTATTTAAAAACTCGGGGATTTCGTTTGGGTTTGGGTCTTGAATATTGTCTTTATTGGTAATTTGTACATTTTCCCTTTGATGTGTACCGGTGATAAAGTCAGTAACAACGTAGTGGCATTTATCACCGAATTTATCGGGTCAGTAGGCTGCGGAGGAATCTAACTGATTACGTCACAATAACTTACAGAATGTTCAAAAATAAACAAACGTGAAAGCATGATAAAATAAACAAACAATCTACCCCCCCCCCCCCCCCGAACACAACGCGACCACCAGAGCTCCGTTTTCGCAGCTACCTTCCGTTAACAATAATACAGTTTAAATAATCTGAACAAACTCTTCAAATTGCACGAACATTAAAAGCAAGTGACAATCCCGAATTCCTGTTCAATCACCACAAGAACTTGCGAATGACCTCGCCATTTTTGGGGGTAAATCCGACAAATCACAAAACTATAATAGGATTAAATTACGGCAGGAAAATTCGGCATACACAAGAACCTACAACTCATCGCATTTATGCATTGGAATTACAATTGGAATTTATAAATAAATGATGACGATGTGTAAATCGTTTCTCCCCTGGCCACTGCAAAGTACTGAAAATTAATAATAACACAGCACCAAACAGTTACCAGAAATGATAACGATATAAAATACAAAATATAGAAAACATTAAAAGGGACACTAAATTGGAAAATCGGTCAGAAACGTTGGGTATTGGCAACAAAATTGAAAATTTGAAATACGGTTCGTCAAAGAGCAAAATATTAAAAACACAAAATGTGACACCCCATTTAAAAGATTTTCATTCACAAACTATTACATAAACAATGAAAAAAGACTTGCCTTACAGGAGGATCAAGGAAAAAACACGTCCATTCATTACGCCACATTCCGATTAAATGACGTTGACGCTAAATGACGTAGCAAACCGTTTTTCACAGATCACTTCGACCAAAAAAGTAGTTCCTTCAAAAATAAGGCCTAAATTGACAAAAAATAATCTTTTTGAAAATTACCGATAAAAGAAATATAGGACAATTTGTTTGTGATACAGACTTTATCACGGCCAGTATCAGGTGATTTTATCACGGCTTAACGTATCAGGTGAGCCCGTATACTGGCCGTGATAAAGTCTGTATCACAAACAAAATGTCCTATATTCCATCGTCGAATGCTCTTCGTTCTCATATGAACTTAACAGTGGTGATTGTAGGTTATTCCTGCACTTTTCTAGCTGTTTTTCTAATGCTGCGACTCGTCGAGTTAGTACAGTGATATTATTTGCATGTTCCCTGCCTGATGGTTCCTTCAGAATCGGGTCGATGTTTAAACACTTTTCGATTTTAGCTACTCTTCTATCATGTTCGGTAATGTTTTTAGTGTTTGTCGAGACTTGTTTATTGGCTTTGTCGAACAAGTTACTAGCCCTTGACAACTTGTTTCACACTCCGCTATCTATTGGGCAAAGTTTTCAAGGGTGCGTACTCTAGCAGAGATACCGAGAAAGTCATTTTTCAAACCCTCCAATCTTTTTTCAATGTTGGATTCCATCCGCTTTACACTCAAGTAAATACTTGTCGCGATTTCAAGAAATAATTTTAGTATTGTATTTGGAAAAAAACGTCAAAAACAACACAAATACAATAAAACTTTCAACTTTAACACGAATTGTAAACACACATTCGCACTTGGAATCTGAAAAATTACGATTATGTTACGAATTTCATGAAATCGATATATTAACAAACAATTTATCCGACAATTTTTTTTTTGAAATCGTTAATAACATAACTTTAACTTTATATTGTCGGAAATTTGGGAATTGGCTAAATGGACTCGGCAATATGGGAATCGGCAATCTAGGATGATACCCACAAAACATGGACAAAAATCAGTTACAAGTGTAATTAATAATAATAAAATAATAATAATAATAATAATAATAATAATAATAATAATAATAATAATAATAATAATAATAATAATTATTATTATTATTATTATTATTATTATTATTATTATTATTATTATTATTATTATTATTATTATTATTATTATTATTATTATTATTATTATTATTATTATTACATATTATTTATACTTTACTATGGAAACTAGTACTAAAATGATTTAGATGTTAGGAGCAAGAAATGTTTTTTTTTCTCACCCAAAACTGCACGTGGGTAAAATAACTGTCTCGGAATTTGCACATATACAAAATAACTACGTAGCGTGACAAAACGCCGCCAAATTTGAAAAGGGAAATAACTAGTTTTTTATCCCCCGTGCAAAAACGCTCCAAATTTAATGCGCTACAGAGTCCTCATCAAAATGTTCACGTGTTCTTGTTTGTTTTTAGTTCAGTATAATAATACAGTTATGACCTTTAATCGTCTTCGGGTAATATCCAAAATATTATATCTCTGGAACCTGCGGACCTCCGGAAAATAACCCTTTCTTGATTTAATAATTATGGATTAAAGGCCATAATAGTATAATATTATATATCGCCTTTATATTTCCAGTATTTCAGATTATTGACGCCAATATAACTGTATTTTATAATCACTATTTGAACCCATATAGCATATATACTCACTATAAAAAAAACGCAACATCGGATAATTTTTTTTCAAATCATTTTGTTGCGGACAAATAACCTATAAATATTCAAATATATATACACAACATTAAAATTACACCTTAATTAAAGGTTTCCAGGTGAAAGCATTTCAGTTCATCCACCAGGAACTACTGTGGTCGAAACCTGGAACACACTATGAATTACGCATTGCTAAAAACAGGGTCCACTTTCATGTGCAAATCTTGGGTATTTTATTTAACTCAGACAATCTGTATTAAACCCCGCTATTTCTTTTCTTGACTGCATTAGTAAAATAAAATTCTGATGAGGTGACGCTATGCCAAGGTTAGATGCTGCTACCCGGAATTTCGCTATCGGTCGAATCGAGGCCGGGGAATCACATAATGCTGTAGTAGAACGTACAATCTTCATTGTAGCACAATTTCACACCTTTGGAGACGCTACTTGCATCTTTGTACCGCGACAAATCGACTACGTTCAGGGCGTCCGCATGTTACATTAGATTATTCCATCTACGGAACAGGTCTATTGCTTCAACAGAAACGTCCCTGGGTTGCTCCGTATATCACCACAGACAGTACGCGATCAGTTACGCTCTCACGGATTGTGGGCAAGAAGACATTACTTCTGAGCAACACTGAGACGCCAACACAGCCGAGCAAAGGTAAGATGGTGTACTACCGTTCGTGTATGGAAGAGTGTAGTTCAGCGATGAGTCCGTTTTCAGCTTGAAAAGGGAGATGGTCGCATACGAGTGTACAGGCGCCGAAATGAACGTTTTGCGCAAAACTGTGTTGTATAAAGAGACAATTTTGGCGGAGACAGTGATATGATGTGGGCCGCCATCTCTTACTCCAGGAACACACAGCTGATACATATCCAATGCAATCTTAACTCTATTATACGGCCGCATTAATTGCCCCGTAATTGACATTCAAAGAGAAATTTTTCAACACGGCAATGCCCCACTACATAGAGCACGTGTGACAGTAGAATTTTGAGAGGAACAGAATGTCAATGTGATCCGTTGGCCATCACGATCTCCGGATCTTAATCCAATTGAACATCTGTGGGATGAACTGGATCAGCGGGTGCGCCAACGACAACCACCGCCTCAAAATCTGCAACAATTAGAGCAAGCACTTTAGTTTGAGTGGCAACGGATACCACGTTTTCGTACTCAACGTTTAATTCAATCCATGCCAAGAAGAGAAAGGGCTGTGTTACTAGCAAATGGTGGGCACAAAAGATACTGACAATTTTTGCGTGATTTTTTAACAATTTGCGACAAAATTTCTATATTCCATGGCAAAAGAACTCACGAACAAGAAGTGTGCCAATTTTATATTAATGTATCAATTATTTATATGAATAATTGTTAAAATAATATTTGAAGTAAAATTCCCATTTTTTGTATGTTGCGTTTCTTTTTTGAATGAGTATATTTTCATATTCGACTGTTGTTTTTTTACCGTTGTATGTTAAGTTTTAAAGTAAAGACAGGATACGTAAATTGAGCAGACCTAACACGCATTTTGTCCTCTGTGCTGTCCACGTCAAACATGTTTTATGTCCAATTCTTATACGGACTGACCTTAAATTATAGAACCCGGACCCAAAATGATAATTGTGAACAGCCTGATAAAAAATGATTTAATGTTTAAGTGTCACAAATCAAATGCAGGTGCATATATTGCATAAAGTTTATTTTGTCTTGTAAACTGTTGACCTTGTTTGTTTTCTAGTGTGTTCAATAAAATAAAAGTAATAGTAACTTCTGCGTATAGCCGTTTAGGAATAGCGGACCTTTTGAAGGACCTGATACGGACCGTTTATCTGGTTACAAACCTCGCCTTAGGCTTGGGATGTAACGAGATAAACCGTCCGTATCTTGGCGAGTGCTGTAAGAAGATAAGAGTTATGTAAGAATATAAACGATAGTTAGTCATCCACTAGTGATCACGTGCCTGTCAAAAACGATGTTGCGGGTTAAATCTCAATGCGGACAGGATGTGCTCGACTCCAATCTTAATTAGTTTTAGTTTAAACATATTTTATTGATAGTATCATACATGTTTACAAATAATTAGAACAAAATATAACAATGGGATTCGGAAACAAGCAATTAGCTTTTATTAATCCGTCTCCGTTATAATACAAACAATTTAACATTAAACATACATAATGCATGCTTATTAAATAACATCCATTCAACCATCAAAATATATATATGTGAATAATATAAATAAAACTAAGTTCGTAAAGTATATAGTATTAAATATGACAATAAGATCGAAAAAGATACAAGATATTGAAGAAAAATGAAATAATTGTTGAAATGCAGTTTATCAGCAGCGTTTGCTCTGAACAATGTATTTTTGAACAAGTTTAAATACATGAGTATTTTCATCTAAGGATAAAGAATCTGACCCATACAATAATAAGTTTATATCGATAGGATATCTTAATTGATCAGGATTGCCAATTGCCAGTTGGACTCCAAGATAAAGCTAAAACATTAATGAAAGCGGCATATAAAAACTATTAAAACAAACAGACGTTTTTTTATCGAACACAATGCCGAACTCACGCCTTAATTTAAAGTTACAGTAAATAATAAACCAATTGTTCTCGTTAGAATAATTTTATTTCTCGTAAAATAATTTTATTAAGACTTCTTTTTTTTTCAAGAATAACAACTTGTAATATCGATTATTTCTCACAACAAGTTTCTGAACTAATGACGGTTTTCAGAAATTCTAGGACTTGAAAACGATCTTATATATCTTTTTTATCCTTTCTGATCAAACTTTGATCTGTAAATAAAAAAAAACATTTTTAATAATTCAATTAAAGACGCATTATATATAAGTTAATGTATGTCAACGACAAATATACAAATTAGGAATACACAAAAGCAAAAATACTCGGTCAGTAGCGTCATTAAGGTCTTTCCCCTTTCTGAGGGAAAGACCTTACTGTATTTCTTATGATTATTAAGGTCTTTCCCCTTTCCAAGGGAAAGACCTTACTGTAATTCTTCTGATTATTATTTTTTTTATTATTATTATTATTATTCTTCTTCTTTTCCGCCGCAGTTGTCAAAAAAGTGTCTTGAAGCATCGCTTTGAAACTTGGCACACTTAACCGGCACTGACCGGGCTCGACCTGAGTCACCCTGCGAAACCGAGCTATTTTTAGAAACGGAGTTATCTCCCCAAACACTGTTTACCCTTGTTTTCAATTCAACTTTTAAACCGTAACCGATATCAAAATTCTAAGGTGTGGAAATAGTCACCTGACTCCTGACAATGATTAATCACGCAAAAAAATTTTTTTCGATCAACTTCCTGTTTACGCGATTTTCACGCAAAGTTTGTCGAAAATGTCAAAGTTGTTCGATTTCCACAAAAATTGGTTTCCAAGTAGATATGAGGGTCCCAATTACATCTATCGGAGCAAAATTTTTTTTGGTCAACCATTTTCAAAATGGCCGCCATTGAAATTTTGTTTTCAATATAATTCAAAAACTATACAAAATTGAAGCAGACAATATACCAGAAAAATGTTCCTCTCCTTGCGATCTACATTTGATATATATAGGGTTGAAAACTGTGTGACAAACAGTTTTCGAGGTTATGGCCCTTGACAGGTTTCAGCTAAATTTTGTTTTCAATATAACTCAAAAACCATAAAAAATTGAAGCAGACAATATATAAGAAAAATGTTCCTCTCGTTGAGATCTACATTTGATATAAAGTATCGAAAACTGTGCGACTAACCGTTTTCGAGGTTATTGCCCTTGACAGTTTTCAGCTAAATTTTGTTTTCAATATAACTCTAAAACCATAAAAAATTGAAGCAGACAATATATTAGAAAAATGTTCCTCTCATTGAGATCTACATTTGATATAACTGGTCGAAAACTGTGCGACAAACCGTTTTTGAGGTTATGGCCCTTGACAGGTTTCGGCTAAATTTTGTTTTCAATATAACTCTAAAACCATAAAAAATTGAAGCAGACAATATATTAGAAAAATGTTCCTCTCATTGAGATCTACATTTGATATAACTGGTCGAAAACTGTGCGACAAACCGTTTTCGAGGTTATGGCCCTTGACAGGTTTCAGCTAAAGTTTGTTTTTAATATAACTCAAAAACCATAAAAATTTGAAGCAGAAAATATATTAGAAAAATGTTCCTCTCATTGAGATCTACATTTGATATAAATAATCGAAAACCGTGCGACTAACCGTTTTTGAGGTTATGGCCCTTGACAGGTTTCGGCTAAATTTTGTTTTCAATATAACTCTAAAACCATAAAAAATTGAAGCAGACAATATATTAGAAAAATGTTCCTCTCATTGAGATCTACATTTGATATAACTGGTCGAAAACTGTGCGACAAACCGTTTTCGAGGTTATGGCCCTTGACAGGTTTCAGCTAAAGTTTGTTTTTAATATAACTCAAAAACCATAAAAATTTGAAGCAGAAAATATATTAGAAAAATGTTCCTCTCATTGAGATCTACATTTGATATAAATAATCGAAAACCGTGCGACTAACCGTTTTCGAGGTTATGGCCCTTGACAGGTTTCGGCTAAATTTTGTTTTCAATATAACTCAAAACGATACAAAATTGAAGCAGACAATACATGGGAAACTGTATCGGGTTCACTAACAGAATTAATATATTATCAAATATCATATTTTATGACCGGAAGTGACATTTTGTCCATAGCAACCAACTAAAAGTCCTTAGCAACCATACATTTTCTCACTTGGGACTGCTTGCTTTGTACACAAAAACCATAGCAACTAACTGTAAAGCCATTAGCAACCATATACCTAGACATAGCACTAACAAAATGCAGGGAAAGACCCCACATTTGTTCTCGGAACAAATGCGTTTTAATTATTATTATTATTTTTTTTTCTTCTGCCACAGATGTCAAAAAAGTGTCTTGACATATCTCTTTGAAACTTGGCACACTTAACCGACACTAGCTGGGCTCGACCTGAGTCACCCTGCGAAACCGAGCTATTTTTAGAAACGGAGTTATCTCCCCAAATACTGTTTACCCTTGTTTTCAATTAAACTTTTAAACCGTAACCGATATCAAAATTTTAAGGTGTGGAAATTGTCACCTGACATCTGACAATGATTAATCACGCAAAAAATTTTTTATCGATCAACTTCCTGTTTACGCGATTTTCACGCGAAGTTTGTCGAAAATGTCAAAGTTGTTCGATTTCCACAAAAATTGGTTTCCAAGTAGATATGAGGGTCCTAATTACATCTATCGGATCCAAATTTTTTTTCGGTCCACCATTTCCAAAATGGCCGCCATTGAAATTTTGTTTTCAATATAACTCAAAAACCATACAAAATTGAAGCAGACAATATAAGAGAAAAATGTTCCTCTCGTTGAGATCTACATTTGATATATAGTGTCGAAAACTGTGCGACAAACCGTTTTCGAAGTTATGGCCCTTGACAGGTTTCGGCTAAATTTTGTTTTCAATATAACTCAAAAACCATAAAAGATTGAAGCAGACAATATATCAGAAAAATGTTCCTCTCATTGAGATCTACATTTGATATAATTGGTTGAAAACTGTTTGACAAACCGTTTTCGAGGTTATGGCCCTTGACAGGTTTCGGCTAAATTTTGTTTTCAATATAACTCAAAAACCATAAAAAATTGAAGCAGACAATATATTAGAAAAATGTTCCTCTCATTATGATCTACATTTGATATAATTGGTTGAAAACTGTGCGACAAACCGTTTTCGAGGTTATGGCCCTTGACAGGTTTCGGCTAAATTTTGTTTTCAATATAACTCAAAAACCATACAAAATTGAAGCAGACAATATATTAGAAAAATGTTCCTCTCATTGAGATCTACATTTGATATAAATAGTTGAAAACTGTGCGACAAACCGTTTTCGAGGTTATGGCCCTTGACAGGTTTCGGCTAAATTTTGTTTTCAATATAACTCAAAAACCATACAAAATTGAAGTAGACAATATATGAGAAAAATGTTCCTCTCATTGAGATCTACATTTGATATATACTGTTGAAAACTGTGCGACAAACCGTTTTCGAGGTTATGGCCCTTGACAGGTTTCGGCTAAATTTTGTTTTCAATATAACTCAAAAACCATAAAAAATTGAAGCAGACAATATATTAGAAAAATGTTCCTCTCATTATGATCTACATTTGATATATACTGTTGAAAACTGTGCGACAAACCGTTTTCGAGGTTATAGCCCTTGACAGGTTTCGGCTCAATTTTGTTTTCAATATAACTCAAAAACCATACAAAATTGAAGCAGACAATATATCAGGAAAATGTTCCTCTCGTTGAGATCTACATTTGATATAAAAGTCGAAAACTGTGCAACCGTTTTCGAGGTTATGGCCCTTGACAGGTTTCGGTTTAATTTTGTTTTCAATATAACTCAAAGACCATAAAAAATTGAAGCAGACAATATATCAGAAAAATGTTCCTCTCGTTGAGATCTACATTTGATATAAGGGTCCAAAACTGTGCGACAAACCGTTTTCGAGGTTATGGCCCTTGACAGGTTTCTGTTTAATTTTGTTTTCAATATAACTCAAAAACCATAAAAAATTGAAGCAGACAATATATCAGAAAAATGTTCCTCTCGTTGAGATCTACATTTGATATAAAGATTCGAAAACTGCGACAAACAAAACCATATACCTAGACAAAACACTAACAAAATGCAGGGAAAGACCTCACATTTGTTCTCGGAACAAATGCGTTTTAATTGTAAAATGTGGTGCTTATCTATGAACAGAATATATTAAAACTGTAAAGTATCAAAATAATTTAACTTTGAAGCTTATTTATTTTAAGAATATGTTTCCTTTGTATAACGCACCTTTTTAAATAATCTGCTAAGCATACTTTTGAAGATGCTTTTCTTTTTCTTTGAAACTTCAGTCTCTACCATTACCTGTATCAACAATAAAATATGAGGGTTGAAATAATTAGACTTTTTAAATAAATCTTGCTTTGTTTGTTTTTCTGTTTTATGTGTTTTTTTTTCGTATGCATAATTCTGCCTAGATTATACGTTTTTCTTCATTGTACAATTTACTAGATGGCAACGTCTATTCATTCACTTAACCAGAATGTACAGTACCTAAGCTTACTATGAGCATACATAAGGCCAATCTTCCCAGGTAAAAGGTGTGATTTTATAATTACCTTTTCTTTTTCTTCTTTTTCTACTGCTGCTGGTCGTTTCCGGACGCTTGAATCAGTATTTTCGTAGACAAATAAGATGTCAAACAAATTTTCTTCTGCCAGTATATCCTCACTCAAATTAACCCAAAGGTTCACAACACTGTTGTCATCCATTATTGCTACTACGTTCGACTGTGACGTCTAATGGAGCTTAGCGACGTCGAAATAGAGGCGTTTCCTTCAGCGACGTATTAAGCTCGGATCTTATCATCAAAGCGATATCGCATTCACTTTTTATTTGGAATATTAGTCGAATGTTGCTTCACGCCACTTTTAGCACGCTATTTCAATGCGTAGGTCATTTAAATGCTTTGAATGAAATTTTGTTGTTTTCAAAAAGTCAGTGTGACTCTGATGGAATGATAAATGGAAAAAAATGGTCAAAAGATTTTCTCACGAAAACTTAAAAAAAAATAAATTGTGCAAGTTCCCGGTTAAGTGAATTTTACTAGCTTAATATTTAAGAGCAAGTTTACGAGAAAACCATGCAAGTCACTATACATGCATATATAGCAGAAGTGTATGAAATTGTCTTTTTATAATAAGGAACCCCTTCCTTGATAACTGTTAGAGTACAATAGTTGTAGGTCACCAGTAACCATGGAAGCGGGGGCTTCTGGGGTTTCCCAAATGTCTATATTTAGATTTAAAGTTTTTTTCAGACACACACCAAACAGTTTCTAGATCTAGAGTAAGTGCCGTGTACATGTCAAAAAGACAACAACACCAATAAGCCAATTCTCGTTTCAATTTCCTCGGCATTGAGTTGATATGTAGACTTAAACACGTAGAAAAAAACGTCAAAAAAAACAACACAAATACAATAAAACCTTTAACTTTAACACGAATTGTAAACACACATTCGCACTTGGAATCTGCAAAATTATGGTTATCTTACGAATTTCATGAAATCGATATATTAACCAACAATTTATCCGACAAATTTGTTTCTAAAATCATTAAGTTTAACTTTTAATTGTAGGAAATTTGGGAATTGGCTAACTGGACTCGGCAATATGGGAATCTGCAATCTAGGATGATACCCACAAAGCATGTACAGTAATCAGTTAAATTTGTAATAATAATAATAATAATAATAATAATAATAATAATAATAATAATAATAATAATAATAATAATAATAATAATAATAATAATAATAATAATAATGAAAACAATAATAATATAGGGTTATTGCATGAATATTGAGAAATATTGTCCCAAGCAAGATGCTATATTGCACGAGCTTACGAGTGCAATATAGCATCTTGCGAGGGATAATATTTCCCAATTTTCATGTAATAACCCTTGTATTATATAGTAATCATTTTTTCGGTGAATTTAAGTGATTATTCATAATCTTAGCTATTTTGTAATATTGTGCCAGGCTAATAATATCATATTTTCACTTGGTCAATATTTTGTTTCGTACAGTTTACAGTCAATTTTTTCTTTTGTTGGTCTATGAATTCCTTAACTTTACTTTTATGGACAATCGAATTCACTTCCAGTTGCAAGCGTTTCTGCTAATTCTCCCCTCAAGACAAGACAAGACAATGCTTTATTCACTCAGACACAAACGTGTACAGGAGGACAAAATAATACATTTTTCAATATCAGATGACAGACAAACCTGACAACATAGACATACATATATACACAAAACACATAACATACAAACATGTAAAACAATTACACAGTTCACAATATCATACCTATTCGGCAGATAGGCTAGAATACATAAATACACACAGAACATACAAACATGTATGTAAAAAAGTACTAATGTACTTATTAAAAATATTTTATCAGCTTTCTAAGAAATATTGATATTTTCATGTATAAGGGAACTTTACATAATAAAAAAAGGGTCTATTCATTTTACTCTGCTTGGATTTGATCGGTAATAGAGTGGTATGTATTTAATTTGAAGCTCTTTAATTTGCGGCATCTTTCACTCGAACATATAGTGAAATTCATCGCCTATTTTATCCTGACAGTAACTACAAACTCGGTTTTGTCTTGGAATACCCGTCCATCTGCCTATTTAATATTACAACATCTAAATTTTGTAATGATGATTCTACCAACTGTATTGAGTCTCATCAAGTATGGTTCTAACATAAACTTACTTTTAAACATTGAGTAAAAATCACCTCGAGAAGTATTTATTGTTTGCGAGAACCAGCGCTGAATAAACTGATCACTTAGTGTTTGTTTAATAATAGATTTAAGATTAGATCGATCGCGCGGAATCTGATTGTCCCACATAAAACTCAAGCCACAAGCATTCAAAGTAGATTTTACATAAGATATCCATTTAAATTTATCTGGATTCTTTTCGTGTAGTTTTGGCATTAGTCTATATAAAATAGATGACAGTTTATTGTTGTTCAGAAGTAGGCTATTCCAAAACAATACCGTCATTTGCTTTATAACAATTTCTAGTGGGTATCGACCCAGCTCCCCAAAGACCATGTAGTTTTAAAATTTTTTTGCAGAACTGTAAATGTGTTTTTTCAATAGTCTCCTTATTTTCTAAACCCCAGACCTCAGATGAGTACAATAAAATCGGCGCCATTAATGCGTCGAAAAGTTTCAGTTGTAGGTCGATAGGTATACTTAGATTTTGGATTTTTTTATACAAAGCATCTAGAGATTTCTGTGCTTGTTCGTGCAATTTTTTTCTTGCAGTACAAAAACTACCGTTATAATTAAAGACTATTCCAAGATACGAATAAGAATTTTGAATATCAATATCATGACAAAACAGTTTAAATTTGTAACTCTGAGTGGGTTTTCTCTTACTGAAGACCACGATTTTAGTTTTTTTCTGTATTTACCTTTAGTTTCCACATTTCACAATACTGTTCCAAAATATTAAGAGCGTTTTTCAGGCCATTAGCGCTTTCTGACAACAATACCGTATCATCAGCATACAATAACAGAAATATTTCATATACATATTTAATTTATTTTGACATAATTCATCAAACTTTTCCAAACTATCTATATTATTAGCTACAAAATATTCCTCCAGATCATTCAGAAACAATGAAAAAAGAAAGGGAGATAAATTCTCTCCCTGCTTCACGCATATTTGACAGGCAAAGACATCTGAACATTCATTTCCACATTTTACATATGATTTAATGTTTTTGTACATATTATATATTACAGCAAAAAATTTACCTGTAATATTTCCGCTCTCCATACAGTGTCAAATGCGCTTTTAAAATCAATTAAAGTGCAAAAAAGCTTTTTGCCAGCTGAAAAAATATATAGAGATCAAAGAAAAGAGGACAAAAATATTATCAACAGTAGAAAACCCCCTTCGAATCTGCCTGACATTTAGAAATTAGTTCAATGTGTGCAAAATCATTTAATCGAGTATTCAGAATAGACGTAAATGTTTTACTAAAACAGGAATTTAACCTTATTCCCCTGTATGCTGCGGGGTCACTTCGGAGTCCTTTATTTTTAAAGATAGGGGTCAATATACCCATACACCATCCATCAGGAATTACTCTTTTGTTAAGAATTAAGTTAAATAATCTAACATAAATAGGCATAATGTCTTTTAGGGTGTATTTTATATATTCGTTTAAAATATCGTCATCTCCAGGCGATTTACCATTTTTGAGATTTTTAACGACCTTCTGGATTTCTTCTTCTGTGATGGGACAATTCAAAAAGTTTTGAGCTTCTTCCGGAATATTATCAAAGTTAAGATTTAATTCCGTACAATCTTTCCAGTCTACATCGCAGCGATATTAAGGCACTTTCAGTCCCATTTTTTAAGTTGGAGTTATCCCCCTTTTGCGACGTCTGATTATGCACAATATGGCGGCCAACGACGTTCAGCGTCAATAGTTTTATTTTGTAAAGTCAATTTTAGATGAATCCAAAACAGTGTAATTTCAATTGGGTATGATTATATGAGTTACTCTTAAGTTAATTTATACTAAAATTATACGGTGTACCCATAATTTTTAATGAGATGACAAGTTTTTATCACCAGCAATAGTCGCGATTTCGCTCCGCCCATTTATGGAAATTGACCAATCGGCAATCAGTCATTTTCAATTAGAAGCTTGAAGTCATTTGGCAGAGCACATGTTACAGGTAAAAGAATGTCGAGTATTTTGCGACAAATAGAAGATGTGGACGATAAATGGTAAGTAATGCCATTTTATAGATTGGAGTAATATATGTTTTAATGCTGATTGACATCAGGGACAGTCTGTTAGTATAGACTGTCCCTGTTGACATTCAATGATTTTTTTGAATGCTAGCAATAGTCAGTAACACGTGGTCAGTAATCGATTCTTGTTATATCGATATGTGTCTTACTATACTATAGTATAAGTTATAACTGGATGGTTAATTTTTAGCACGTGGCATCAAAAATTGCGAGCTTACTAAGCAAGAAATTGTGGCAGATATTAGATAATATGTCATTAGGTGATGATTGGCCTAGTTATTGGTCCTAGGCCCTAGGGTTTCTGTATTGACCATGTCACAGTCAACAAGATGGCCAAGTACCAATATTTATAGAAGTCATGTAATATCTTTATTGATTAACTAGTCCAAATCAATCAGGCCAATATACCAATATTGGACCAGTTAATTCTGTATTGGACTTGCTCAGCAAAATATATCATATCAACAGTTACTCTGCTATTAATGAATATAATAACTAAGTTAATTAGTATTTGCTAATTGTATCCCATCAATATTGAGGTATCGGATTGCATGGTATTTTTTCAACATCAAGTGGCAAAGAGAAGTTTCATCCTTTGTGTCCGAATAATATATTTGGAAACGTTAGTCAGTGCATGTTATGTTTAGTTCCATAACATTAAACCATTACATATACAATTAACATACAACAATAAACCAAACTACGGTATCTGTCTGACAGTTTTTTTCCCGACAAAATGGAAACTGCTTACCGCGTTGGGTCGAGTTTCAAACAGTCAGAAAATAGTCTTCTCTGCACTCGACGTCTCATTATATCAGAACTAGTTGCAACCAGTCTGAAAAGCTTGAATGAGTTTCAATTCGAGTCTTGACCTAGTCTCGTACACAAATTATCTAGCTAACCCATCTAAAAAGACCAAGTTCCTACTAGTCTTAATATGTTATAAATCAGTCTTGACCAATTTAGGCTTTTTTATGTATCAGTTTGGTGCAAAAAGTTCCATCAATTTTTTTACAGGTTTTATTTAAGGTATATTTTTACAATAAAATGAACAAAAAATTTGTTTACTATTTTTTAAAACAGTGAAGGCCTAAAAAAAACTTCAACAAATATTGATTGTATAAATTTTATACAAATGCAAGTTCATGTTTACAATTATGTTAAAATAAAACTTTTTTTTAAAGTATTTGTGATATAATTTCTTTGATTAAATTGTAATTGATTCTGCCTCTGACGGGCACCTTTAATTGGTAAATAAAAATCTGTTCTGTTCTGTTCTGTTTAAAAAAAAGGAGGTATAATATCGTATTGGACATAAAAAATAGTTGTTAAACTAAAAAAGAATAAATTGCAAATAGTAAATTTTTGATAATTGATAATAGTAAATTTGATAATTTGATTTGATAATAGTAAATTTTTGATAATTTAAAGTGGCATTAAGCAACATTCAAACAAAACAAGCAATATATATGCCTAATATTTTTAGTCCCTTCCTAGACCCCCTAAATCTAATGGTTGCTTTCTATTTACATGTATGCATGTTACACAATTACGTGTAAGATTGCGGGTACTGGTTTTTAACAATAAATTCCCAGATTTAAATAACATTCATCAATAACATTTATGGCATGTAAAAAGATTAAAAATCTAGATTCAATATTTTATTTACTCTCAACAAATATCACTACATGCAATCAAAGGCAAGGCTGGGGCAAGACCACTGATGTTTTTCCACCACTTTGGCTATAAATTATAATACATTTTATTATTTTGACTGTTCCTAGACAATGTCAGCATTCTGTCAAAATAACACTTAACATACTACATGTAGTAAGAACGAACATGATATACCCTATATACCAGATGCTCATATGTACTGGTATGGTTTACAAATCTACTTTCACTCTCAGTTTCAGTCCAAAAATAGTGCATGTCCTTAAATGACTCTAAACATTCTTTATATCCACTAAAACTTCATTCATCCTCGAGTTTCCTTTAAATATCAGCTTTCCAAAAATATCCAATGGTTTACATTCTATATAATAGTGAACTAATATAACCTCGGAACTGGATCCTGTTATTTGATGGTCCTACACCTAAAGATGTTTTGTTCATTTGTTCAACAAATTCTAAGAAATTGTTCTAATCTTAACTTATGCTTTTGGAAAACACCCCCCCCCCCCTTTTTTTTTCCTAAGAGAGATTAAAATTTTTGGAGTAATAATTTTATCGTTGGAAATACATTTCAATTAACTTTGAATATTATGTGCCTTGTCCACCAAGAGAAATATTTTGTATTGATGTACAGTTAAATGCTGCATCGTGGTGGTGTACTTCAATAATTACACCCCACGCAACGAAGATGCCGGCAGGGCTCAAGCTGGGTCAGAATTATAGGGAGAAGTCACTTCTGTTTTGGCTGACAGGGAGAAGTGTGGATAGAACAGGGAGAAGTGGGTGGACAACAGGGAGAAGGTGCATTATATGTCGTGAAAGCGCCCTGTTTACTTTGTTTTTTTTTAAATTAGTGTTGGAATTTGCATTTTTATTGTTGTATGTTTTTTTTAGCAGTTTAATTTATTGAGGATAAAGTATCAAAGATTTGATTAATTATTCAGTATACTTATTTCACACATTTTCATAAATACATGTACATGTATTAAACATAACATTAAAAAAAAGAATCAACTGTCACAAAACTGTTCATTAAAATAAATGTTTCTTTGTCATTGATACACAATTTGATTGTTTTATAATGAAGTACAAATAGAACTAGAAGTAGAAAATTACATCATTGTGACACATTATACATTATGTAAAACTGTAAAATTCACTATTAATAGTATTTAAACATATTTAACTTAAATTTGTTTAAAGTAACTGCCAAAATACTATTTTTACTACGTTTCTACAATGCAAAACTCATTTCACCACTATCAGCGTAGTATATTTGCAATCTCCGACACCAAATTCATATCTGCTCCGGAAATTTTCACGTTCTTGTGCTCTGAAATGGTTTCCGGTCGTATTTTAAACCTATGCTTTATATACGAAATAAAAGTTAAAAGGATACCAGTTCAACTTTGGCACAGAATAAACAAGACGTGGTAAAATTTGAAAGGCGACATTAGGCGATTCTACAAAATGAAAGGGCGACTTCACTTCGCTTTTGAAGATGGTCGACGGCGAAGTGGGACCATGACAAGGCGACTTCTTCGCCCGAGTTGCCCTCCAACGCTTAAAAGAAACCCTCATAAGTTAAAGTTTTGTGAGCAAGAAAGAAAATAAAGCCAGCACAATAACTGGTTTTAAACTTGTCCCTCTTACTCAAAATTTACTTGTCTGAATAATGTGACTTGGCCAAACATTTGTACCCATATCATCATATGGCCACCTACTGAAATTTCGCCAATTTTCCTTTCTTGAGCAATGTACACTATGAATCCAAAGCATAGTGACAAGTATACTTAAAATTTGTTGCATTTATTTTAAAAAATTCTGCAATAATGATATTAAAGTATACTTTATTTACAAACAGCAAACATTCAATTCAAAGGATAAGAAGAAATTTTAGAATGGTTTGAACATCTATATCTGTATTATCCTGTAACACTTTTAGTTCCTGATCTGTCATTTAGTCTTAATTCATCCTGAATAACCAGAAAAGTCGGGGATGTCAAAAATATTTAACAATTTTGTATCATCATATGTATATTATCAAAATTATGTGTTATACATGTAAAGTCCAAGAAAAACCATTTAGTCGCTGCGTTAGCAACCAATAACAATAGGGGGTAGCAAGTGAAAGATTTAATTTTAATTAGGTTGAAAAAGTTAATAATAAGTCTTACCAGTCTACTATAGTTAGCAAGTAATTCGTGCCATTTAGCTTATACATGTATCATGCAGACAACCAATTTTTTTACCCTGCATGCAAGTACCCGCCCCTGTTTACATAAGTATAGAGGCTGGTACTACTGTACTGTACCATGATAATTTTCACACAGTATTATGTTCTAATTGTATTTTAATATAATTAAAACGAAAAATTGTGTTCTTTTAACAAATTGCTCTTGTTCAGCTTGTACATTTTATTAATAATGTTATGATTTTATTGTTAAATCTTAACTGTATATTTTTCAGAAGCAAGACACAGAATTATCAACCCTGGAATTAAAGTCACTTGCTTGCAGAACCTATGCATATATAAAGTTGGGAATACAAAACTCATTGTTGGACTGGACAATTGGCCACAGTTTGACAGCAGCAACATAGATAAGAGAATGAACAATGTGTCAAATTGGCCCTTTTTAGGGCCACCACTGTTATTCAAAAAGAATCTAAATTGTGTGTTGCATATTTTTTAAACAAAATTATTATCAAGTAGTATTTTTTTTTAACAACTTCATAAAATTTCTATCAAATTAAACAATACCATTCTAAAATTTGTCAAAAATGTCTAAAAAAAAAAATACAATACACTAGTACTGTAATCAAGGCAACTGAATAAGATCACACTGAAAGACAAAAATCCATGAAATAAATTAGAAGCCAGTGACAATTTAGCTTTATTTTGAGGTTTTTATTTTTATTAGGGCCAATGGGTATTATCAGTACGTCTGTCCGTCCGTCCGAAACTTGTGGTGTCCATACTATAAATTTTTCATCTTTCGAGGTAGGCTTTTGATATTTGGTTAGAATGAATAATTGTATACCCTTTTTTTTTGCCAGGGTAGTCCCATTACTCGTAATGTAGCAGAGCAGGAGTGAATCACTCCCGGCACTTTGATGTCCAAAAGAAGTTGCATATACAATCAGACGTGGTCGATCTGGATATCTTTCGACAGTGTCAACATTTTTTCATCTGTTTCGTGTTTAAAATCGATCATTATTGATATATAATGATAGTTATTGCCGTTTTTAATAACCCGCTGTGCTTTGTGTATTAATTGACATTCGTGTCTCTTTTTAATTACGTTTACTACATGAAAAACGTTGAGAAACCAGAAAATGAATGGCCAATTGCAGCTTGGGTAATGCATATGTAAATTACTGGATTCTCACTACGGAATGGTTGTTATAGTATGCAAATTAGCAAGTTTATAACAAAATTATGTCACATTATCGATATACGGAAAAATGATCAGCATAGCATTTTCCATGTGCATCTTCCAAAACGAAAAAAGAAATTTCTTCAATAAAGATCGTTTCCCATTTGTTTTGCAATGTCTAAAGCTTTAATAACGTAAAGAAGATGAGTATTATTTTTAAATTTTATATAAATAGACCGAAGTTAGAATTTTTCATTTGCTACATTACGAGTAAAAGTACTGAATTCTGCCGTTAATCCGACAAATCACACAAACTAACTTCGGATTATAACGGCAGTAAAACTCAGCCTAATATTTGGTATGTGGTTAAATAATATCAAGACAATGTGTCGCATACCATGGTTGATGACCTTTCACATTGACCTCAAGGTCAGCTGGAGCCATAGAGATGGATTCCATCTCTAACACTGATATCTAGTTTTTACTGTTCTAAACCAAGTGCAATGTACAGAAATAGTATAACCAGGCTCACAGTTAATAACTGATCATTAATCGGCTGTTGTTTCTATGTTATGCTTAAAAACATTAATCTACAAGAAAATTAACAAGACAATTCAGAAAATATCACCCGTGTATTGACTAGGCATGAAATCACTGTCTCTGATTTACCTTTGGACCAAAAAATTTATGTTCGAATAGCGTTTTATGTCACTTCCAGCAATTTTTCAACTTTCTCATGCGTACAGTTTTTATTGGAGGAGGATGCAGGAGTACCTCACCTTTGGTAGGAAAACTTTCAATCATTGTCAACTAAAATAGCAGTTGAGCATTGCCTGTACATTGAAAGTCTAATCTTTAAACTCAGTGTTCCAGAAAATTTACAGGTGTAACTTTAGTACCATCCTCAATAGTAACAGGAATCTCTTTCTTGCTCTCCCTTTATGGCATTAATGAAATAAAATGATCTATAGTATATTGTTTTAATTACAAGGTTTGTTTGTTTGAATGTTTATCGCCAGTTCGCCACTCTGCAATTTTTCAGCTATAACATGGCATTCAGTTAAAATTGGAGGAGGAAGCTGTACATGTAGTACCTGGTAAAAAACCAGATATTCGGTAGGAAAACTAGCAATCAATGTCGTATGAGATAATGATTGCAGTCGAGTGCACACTGCCAGCAGTGAGACTTGAACCTACAACATCATGGTTGACAGACCATGTGATCAATAGTAGACCAATTATTTTAATTACCGCTACTTGGCCACTGAGGCTCCCAGGGATGGTTGAAGTTGGTTTATTATGCAAAATATGTTTTGGAGGAAATTATGGATTTTTATGCCCCTGCGATGATAAGTCAGGGAGGAGGTGGGCATATCTTAGTTTTATCCTTATTATGGTAGACATTGGATGGACACATAAATTTTCAAGTTAATAATTTGATATTTTTTAACCTCCTGGCCTCAAAAAAAAGGGGGGGGGTTGCACATTACATAAAACTTGCCGATGAATTAGTTAACAATCGTGCATCAAAGTAAGGTAAAAACATATACTTTAAAAAACTTCAAAACAGGGAGACTAAGTTAGTATAGACTGTCACTGCCAAGGATCAATTTTGAAAGGGGATCACTCGCCCAATAGGTCACACCTATTTACATATTATTTCTAAAAGTCACAAAAAAGGCTTTAACTGATTAAAACTTATTGTCAATATAGTTATATATTGTGGATGAAAAAGGGAACTTAAAGGAAGTTTATTACCAAAGTAAGTACACCATGCTTGGATCAACACCATATTTAAAACATTTTTACTGTAATAAAGACTGTGTGTGTTGAATATTGTTTGGATCCAAGGATGTGGTGACACCTATTTCTGAAGTTGAGTTATAAACATCCATGCTATCAACCTTTTGTGATAGGACTAACAAAGTTATATTTAAAAATATTTTAAAAACAATTGCAAAATATATATTACAAAGACATTTCTACTCTTTCATTTAGCCAAGTCGGAATCTGCAGTAAGTTTTTTTCTAATTACAAGGTACAAAAATGGCCTTTAATTTACCTCCCATGTCCTTTATCACCACAATCTAAAAATGGTAGCAAGTTTTATGTTTTCCATTGCATTGTAATTTTTTCTTGGATTTTGTGTATTACTCCCCCCATTCTTCAGATTAATTATATTTTTGTTATATACCCTATTACTTGAAATCTAACAAATCATTATTATAGATTTTAGACATCTTTAAATTTTGCTAATTCCAATAAAGTAGTTTTAAATTTTTTACCACTTATTAGGCAGTTGCAAGCAATTTGGGTCTTGGCAGTTTTTAAGAACTGCTAAATGTTGGTATATCTTAGCAGATTTACATCTCTAGGCAGTTCCAATAACTGTTTATAAAATCAAATCAGTATTAAATAAGAAATATATTACAAATTTAAGCAGTTAATCAAGCATTTCTTAGCAGTTCTAAACATCTGCTATGTCTAAATTGGAGACTTCCTGTCAGCCATGATTTGGCAGCAAAGTCACATACAAATTGGAGAAGCAAAATTTAAGACTCATTCAAATATATGCTATAAACTCATGAAAAGATGCAGAAAGTAAGTTATTTTGCATGATCATGGAAGCTATACTAGTAGGTTATATTAGTAATAACAATGTAGAAACAAGTACATGTTCCACTAAATAAACATGCTTAAACCAGAAAATTTTGGCTTCTAAAAAAGCTTTATTTCTTATTTTAATTGATCCCATTCTTTGATTAGTTGTATATGGCAAAATTAATAACTTAAATACAATAAATTATATGGGTTTCATAACGTAGAAGTAAGTAAAATTTAAATCAGCACACTTTTAATGCATAATTTTCCAGTCAATTTATCCCAGGATTGAACATTTTTAACATTTTGTAAACAAGACTGGACCCTAGAAAGTTTATTAATAAATTAATATATTAATATTCTATATAATTTGTGGTCTAGTGAGAACATGTACATGTATTAAATATAACAACTTATACTGATCGATTAATCGATTGGTACAATGTACATGTATGTTAAATACTTTTTGTTTATTATTGCTGATAATCAAATGTTAAAAAACATCTTGCATTTGCTGTCTTAATCATTCATCATTTTGTTCATTTCTACATGTATCTGAAGATTCTACATGTATGTATACATGTACATCACATACTTAGTAGTTCTAATGAATATGCATAGAGGAGTTTAGGCAGTAACAAGTAGTTTATATGCAGTTATGATAAATATTCATAGAGTAATTAAGTAGGCAGTTATTTCAGAATTTGCTTATCAATATTTAAATAAACAACTAGCAGTAATGAAGCAGGTTTCAGGCAGTACTCTTCAATATTCATGAACTATTAGCCAGTTTTGGACAAATAATTTACATTATTAGTTTTTTTACAGCCTTAATACTGCCTATGAACTGCCTATTCCTCACATACTGGCTATTTCTTTCTATTGCTGTTAAATGGAACTAGTTATTTTAAAACTGCCTAATAACTGCCCGTTTTGAAAAACTGGTAAGGCTTAATAATTGCTTCATAACTACCTTCCACTTTGACTCGAGATGTTAACAAATAAAGTTTTCCCTTCTGCTTGGATGTTCTTAATTGTTGATCAAATATAGACCTAATAGTCATACATTTTAGTATTTTGATGTCACTGGACATCAAGTCTTTCAATTCGATAAATTTGTTTCTTGTTTTATATAATGGTACACTTTTCAATGGATATGTAGATTGTAACTAGCTATATAAAAATAAAATATGCAAATAATTCCATAGTAGCTGTTTGACATGAATGTAGACACATGCAGATGTCTCATTTCTGGGATTCATGTTTTACTGCAGGTCAGATCCATGCAGAATGAAGAAAATAGTAATGTATTGGAATGTTTTTTTGGCATTAAATCGTGATTTGTTGTTGGAAATGGCCGCCTCCCCCTTTTCCTTCTTTTCTATTCCCCCCCCCCCTTTTATTGAACATGCATTTACTGTAACCTTATTTGCTATACTCCGATACCCCTAAACCAAGAAGTTGTATGTTAAACATGTTAAACTGTATTATTGAGACTATGAGTTTGAGCTTGTGACAAAGTTGTGTTCAGCACCTACACTGTAGTGTAGGCTATACAGTCACAGAACAACGGTATTTCGCCAGTCATAGTAAAAAGTAAATATCGGCTTTAATTTAAACAAAAGCTTGGAAAGTACCATTTAGCAAATAATACTGCTTTGAAACGAATTAAATCATAATTTAATAGGATCGTTCAGATGTTCGCGCAGAATAATTACAAATCCAAGTTTTCATAGTTGGACCAGAATACTTCGGCAATTAAAATCTTGATCACTGGAGTGTTTTCCTGGTCTCCATATACGTCAGGTGCAACGTTGAAATAAAATGTTTGTCATTACAACTCAAAAGTCTTTGTTGAAGCGCTCAACAATAATTCTTTATTTATATATACTATTAAAGTGGCGATTCTCAGCTTTCTAAAATGCACTGCCCAAATAAAATGTATAATGATTTAAGTGCCATGCGATTGTTTTAAACATGACGGTAAGCTGAAATTACGCTGCATTTGACACAAAAATTATATTTTATACGCGAATGACTTAAAGTAAGATGTTTGGGCAGCATTTTTATTAAAGTACATTTTATACCGAGTTGAACACAATTTTCATTGAATTTTTTTAAGTCGATTTTCAACCGAGACTTTCGGAAAACAAGTCCTTTATGTTGTTTTGCTTTGTAAGGTCACGTGATTACTTTCACTTTCACTATTTTCAGTTTCAATGGTTACAATAGCAAATAAATCATACTTGCATACAGTTGATTCCAAAAGGTCTAATTTTTAAGAGAAAATATATAAATTTATAACCATCGAAAGTTTAGATGTAAAATATCGTGTAAAAACAAGAAATTTTAGAAATTTGCCTCAACACCGCTGCGATCATCAGTAAGGTTTTTTAAAGTGATTGTATAATGTCTCAATATCTATATCACTATTATTTGTTTTAACATTTTCTCTTACACTATTGAGTATTGATTTGGAGTCTGTTAGAGAGGTATTCCTTAATTTGTTGGTGAATGCATGTTGATATTTAGCATATTCAGAGTTTAAGGTGGATTTATAATTTTTTACTTTCTTGAAGCATTTTTTTGTCTATTTTCGGCATTTTTCACAAAGCTAAAGCATTTCCGCGCTTTATGAAATTTTGTCCTATTTACTGCACATTTCTTCTTAAACCATGCGGAGCTTAATTTTTATAGGTTTCGGGAAAAATTCTTTTGAGAATATTTTCCATTTATCATTCCATCAGAGTCACAATGACGTTTTTGAAAACACCAAAATATGATTCAAAGCATTTAAATGACCTACGCATTGAAATAGCGGAAAAAATTGCTAACATTCAACTAACATTCCAAATAAAAAAAAAGAATGCGATATCGCTTCGACGATAAGATCTAAGCTTGATACGTCGCCGAGGGAAACGCCTCTATTTCGACGTCGCTAAGCTCCATTAGACGTCACAGTCGAACTTAGTAGCAGTCATGGATGACAACAGTGTTGTGAACCTTTGGGTTAATTTGAGTGAGGATATACTTTCAGAAGAAAATTTGTTTGACATCTTATTTATCTACGAAAATACTAATTTAAGAGTACGAAAACGACCAGCAGCAGTAGAAAGAGAAGAAAAAGAAAAGGTAATTATAAAATCACACCTTTTACCTGTGAATATTTGTACTTATGTATGCTCACAGTAAGCTTAGGTACTGTACATTCTGGTTAAGTGAATAAACGACACCAACAAAATCGTTTTCTTATTGGATATTGACCAACTGAGGCTGCTATCTATAAAAGTTGTACAATGAAGAAAACAGTATAATCTGGGCAGAATTCTACATACGAAAAAGACATGAAACAGAAAAACGAACAAAGCAAGATTTATTTAAAAAGTCTAATTATTTCAACTCTCATATTTTTTATTGTTGATACAGGTTAATGTAGAGACTGACGTTTCAAAGAAAAAGAAAAGAATCTTCAAAAGGATGGTTTGCTGATTTTTTTAAAAAGGTGCGTTATACAAATGGAATTGGAAACATATTCTTAAATAAAATAAATTAGCTTCAAAGTTGAATTTTTCTGATACTTTAAAGTTTTAATATATTCTGTTCATAGATAAGCACCACATTCTACAATGTCGCTACTGACCGAGTATTTTGCTTTTGTGTATTCCTAATTTGTATATTTGTCGTTGATATAGATTAAATTATATATAATGCGTCTTTAATTAAATTATTAATTTTTTTTTACAGATCAAAGTTTAATCAGAAAGGATAAAAAAGATATATAAGACCGTTTTCAAGTCCTAGAATTTCTGAAAACCGTCATTAGTTCAGAAGCTTGTTGGAAGAAATGTCGATATTACAAGTTGTAATTCCTGAAAAGGAAGTCTTAATAACATTATTTTACGAGAAATAAAATTATTCTAACGAGAATAGTTCGTTTACTATTTACTGTAACTTTAAATTAAAGCGTGAGTTCAGCACTAGGTTCGAAAAAAGACGTCTGCAGTTTGAATAGTTTTTATATGCAAGTGTCAGTAATGCTTTATCTTTATCTTGGATTCCAACTGGCAATTGGCAATCCTGATCAATTAAGATTAGAGTCGAGCACACCCTGCCCGCATTGAGATTTAACCCGCAACATCGTTGTTGACAGGCACGTGATCAACAATAGTGGATGACTAACTACCGTTAATATTCTTCCATAACTCTTATCTTCTTACAGCCCTCGCCAAGATACGGACCGTTTATCTCGTTACATCCCGAGCCTACGGCGAGGTCTGTAACCAGATAAACGGTCCGTATCAGGCACTTCAAAAGGTCGTTATTCCGATACGGCCATACGCAGAAGTTACTATAATTACTTCTATTTTATTGAACACACTAGAAAACAAACAAGGTTAGCAGTTTACAAGATAAAATAAACTTTTCAATATATATGTAATGTACGCACATGCATTTGTTTTGTGGCATATAAACATTAGATAGTTTTTTCATCCTGCTGTTCACAATTATCATTTTGTGTTCGGGTCTCTATAATTTAAGGTCAGTCCGTATAAGAATGGGTCCAATTTACGTATCCGGTCTTTACTTTAGAACTTAACATATGACGGTAAAAAACAACAGTCAAATGTGAATAACGTACGTTCTACTTAATAACGTGAATATACTCACTCAAAAAAGAAACGCAACATACAAAAATGGAAATTTTACTTCATATATTTTTTTAAACAATTTTCATATAAATAATTGATACAGAAATATAAAATTGTCACACTTCTTGTTCATGACTTCTTTTACTGCATGGAATATAACATTTTGTCGCATATTGTCAATAAATCACGCAAAAAATGTCAGTATCTGTTGTGCCCACCATTTGCTTGTAACACAGCGCTTACTCTACTTGGCATTAATTGAATTAAACGTTGAGTACGAACACGAGGTATCTTTTGCCACTCAAACTGAAGTGCTTGCTCTAATTGTTGCAGATCTTGCGGCGGTGGTTGTCGTTGGCGCACCCGCTGATCCAGTTCATCCTACAGATGTTCAATTGGATTAAGATCCGGAGATCGTGATGACCAAAGGACCACATTGACATTCTGTTGCTCTCAAAAATCCACTGTCATACGTGCTGTATGTGGTCGGGTATTGCCGTGTTGAAAAATTTTTCTTTGAACCACGGGGCAATAAATGCGGCCGTATAATTTCGTCTCTATTCCTAACAGAGTTAAGATTGCATTGGATATGTATCAGCTGTGTGTTCCTGGCGTAAGAGTATCGGCTCACATCATAACACTGTCTCCGCCAAATTTGTCTCTTTCTACAACACAGTTTTGCGCAAAATGTTCATTTCAGCGCCTGTACACTCGTATGCGATCATCTCCCTTTTCAAGCTGAAAACGTGACTCATCGCTGAACCACACTCTTCTCTGGTTCTGTAAATTTCATACATGAACGGTAGTACACCATCTAACCCTTGCTCGGCGGTGTTGGCGTCTCAGTGTTGCCCGACGTAAGGTCTTTCCCGCAATCCACGAGAGCGTAACCGATTGCGTACTGTCTGTGGTGATATACGGCGCAACCCAGGGACGTTTACAGTTGTTTTCTTTTGCAGCAATAGTCCTGTTCCGTAAATGGAATAATCTAATGTAACGATCCCGAGTTGTAACACGCAGACGCCTTGAACGTAGTTGATCTGTCAAACTACCAAGCTGCTGGTAGATTCTCCAAAGGTGTGAAATTGTGCTACATTGTACGTTCTGGCAACAGCTCTCTGTGATTCCCTGGCCTCGATTCGATCGATAGCGATATTCCGGGTAGCAGCATCCATCCTTGGAATAGTGTCACCTTTTCAGAATTTTATTTTATTAATGCAGTCAAGAAAAGAAATAGCGGGGTTTAATACCGATTGTCTGAGTTAAAACAAATACCCATGATTTGCACGTGAAAGTGGACACTGTTTTTAGTTTAGTTTAGTTTAAACATATTTTATTGTCTAAATAACAAATGGATTGGACACAAGTTATAACAACTTACAATGCATCTCCATAGCAATAATATTATGTAACTACACAAGATGACAGCAAGTTCAAAATACTATAAATAAGTACAAGGAACCAAAAATACATCATACAATAACAATATGGAAGAACATTCATGCAAGTTAACATGCATCCTCACAATTCAGGATTTCTGTGTCCTAATGTGTCCACGAAACCCTGACAAACATAGCTAGGAAATTCCTAGGCTAGAAGTCACTATTTTGAGTTGCTACATCATATCTGCATGTAGCCAATGAAAAGCTTGCTTTCATTCACGACTGGGTTAGAGGATATCCCGATGTCGATTGTAAATAAACCAAACGGATGTGTTGCATAGACCATGTGAAAATCAGTGTATTTTGTACGTTAGTGTTAATAGTTTGTTATAACCGCGATGTTTATTAGTTGCGTTATGTTTTCTTCCCACTCAAGAATGAGTAAGAATAACTACAGCCAAACACTTGCTTCTTTCAATCAATTTCAATTGTTGATATTTTTGAAGATTTGACGTCATAACAAAATCTTCCAGCCCAGAAATTTCCTAGCTAAGTTTGTCAGGGTTTCGTGGACACATGTGGACACAGAAACCCTGACTTATGACGATGGTTAATATGATAGTAAATGGAATATACAAGGTATAAAGGTATAAAGGATGCGAGTACATATATTCGAAGATTATTTGTTTATAAGAACAATACTAAACTAGATATCAGTGAGATGGTATCCATCTCTGTGGGCCCCGCCGACCTTGAGGTCAAGGTCAAATGTCATAAACCGTGGTATGCGACACATCGCCTTGATATTATCTACCCACATTCCAAATGTAAAAGCCTACCTCAAAAAATAAAAAAGTTACAGGCTGGACATGAATTTGTCATTCAGAAAGCAATAATGTGACCTTAAGGTCAAAGTTCAAGTTCAAAGGTCAACAACCACGGTATAAGACACATCGACTTGATGTCATCTACCCACATTCCAAATATCAAAAGCCTACCTCAAAAGATAAAAAAAGTTCCAGTCCGGACACAATTGGTTTAGGACGGACGGACGGATGCACGGACGGATGGACGGACGGACAGACTGATCACTATAGGACGTCCGCCACAAAATGGTGGGGCCCTAAATATATTATTCACAGAAACGTCTGGTTTTATTTATATAACTATGAACACTTCTAAATATCATGATATTATGTTCATCACAGAGTAAGGGTGATCCGAATAAAATGACTTCAATTGATACCGATATAATAGGCTGAAGTACTCTAAAAAGGTTAAATCTCTGAGTTAGGTAAAGGGTGCATTCTAGAAAAAAATGGATTGCATCTTCCAATGGATATCCACAAGAACAGCCAGGTTCGTACACCACGCTAAATAGGCCAGCTTTTAAAGAGCTACATCTCTGTCTTAGTTTAGTATGAAAAAATATTTGTATTGAAAGAAAGTATGATTGTAAATATAAAGTTAAACAAGTTATTTCACATACACATACCAAACAGTGTACTCATGCATGATAAAAATAGCTTGGAATATTGTAGTTTGAATGTGATGTTGATACAAATAGCATATTTTTGAAGTGTTAATCACATTGATTATGTTGTAATTTTTAACAATGACCATGAATGAGCATATATCCAATATCAGCCGTACAAAAATAACCAAAAAATTAAAATACTAATTATCGTCACAAAAGGTTAAGTTTTCGGTTTTACTTTTCTTTTGTGGTACTTTCCGTAATGTTAATGTGAAATTTCTGGGTTATGAAAGTGTTTTGTATTATCAGTCAAAGGCTTACAGAGGTTGGTGTGGATAAGTAAAATGTGTTATGACGCAAATGTTTCTGTTGTTGCTGAATATTTTTCTATAAGACAAAAACAAATATTTGAAAACAATAAATAATTTTTTTCAAAAACATTTCAGATTTTATAAAGGGAATTCGTTATAATATAAGAATACTATAATATAATACTGTGACTGTCAGCTCTTACTGTATTGTTTTGTTTCTCTTTGAATGTGTTTAAACAAAGCACTTATATACAAGCCATTCTTCTTATATTTTTCCGTTTATTTGTAAAGTGTTGGGTCCATTAAAAGTAATTGTTGTCTTCGGATGTTTTTCACTGATATAACAGTTTGTTTGTTTGATAATTAACACCACTTTCAGCAATTTTTCAGCTATATCATGGCGTCAAGTTTTTATTGCGGTAGAAAGCCGGAGTACCAGGAAAAACAGATCCTAGGTAAAATTATTTATTTGAGTCTGCTAGAGATATATCTTTAAAAGTACTACAAAATTATGATGCTGCATTCTTTTAATTTAAACAAAACATGACCACTGTCCTTCTGTACATCCTACTAAAATTGCCGAAAGTTAAACTATACATTCAATTATAGGTATTATTCAATTGTGGCATTAAACACCATTCAAACAGACAAACATATTTTATTTTATTATAATTAATGTATTAATTTTTCATTTTCTCTCTTTCTGTTTCAATGTATAAATACTGTGGAAATGAAGTGATACAAATGTTTCAGACATAACCAGTTTTCATTGTTTTCAATACATAATCTATGCCTTCGAACATAACAAGCTCTTCTGTCAGACCTCCATTAATCGCTTGGGATAAAATAATACGACATAAATGGTCACCCCGTGGTAAAACAATATACAAATTTAGTAGAAAATCTTAAAGAATTGGATTAGTGTTTTTTCCCCTTTATGCGGAGTCTTAAATAAATGCTAAGAGGCATATTGTAAAGGTCAAGTGTCTATTTTTTGTGTAAGTTGTGTGTCAGATTTTTTCATCCGTGAAATCGGAGTAAGACAGAGTGAAACTTAACCCCGTCCCTTTTTTCGCTTTTCCTGAATGATTAAGAAGATTTATGCAACATAAAATATAGTAGACCTTACCATTAAGCACACTAGAAAATGAGTTTAAAATCTTTTTTTGAAAATGTTTATAGTCCTGTACGCTGACGACATCGCTCTATTGGCAGAAATGACAGATTATCAGAGCAACATCAGTTTCGGGTAATGTTAGCTACCTAGAAAATGACGGTCAATGTTGATAAAACAACAGTCATGATATTTGGTTCCCTTAAAGAGCAAAAAGCTTCAAATATAAGAATGAAGAAATTAAATTACTAAATTCTAAATCAGTTGTATTATTTAGGTAAAGATTTTTAAAAATATGTAACTTTGATCCCACAAAATTGCAAGCATGCAGACAAGACGTTAATGGCCATGTACTACAAAGTCACGCGTATAAAGTATCATTTAAAAGCAAAATACAACTCGATCTTAATGCTTGATTGGCGAAACCTACACTGTTGTATGGATGCAAATTTTCACGATTTAGCAAAATTGACATTATTCAAAGGACATATCTAACATTCTGCAAACTAGGAATGGAAACACAATGAGAACGGAACAGTATATGACTACCTTAACCATTCTTCCAAATAAACGTTCATGATTTCAGATGCCACTGCTACCATGCAATGGTAGTCATTTATGCAGACCTAGGTAGAACTGATATATCTAGTATGTTTGCCTACACGTCCACGTTCTGTTTACTTTATACACGGTCGGGATGTAATAAATGAAAACGCATGCAGCATGTGTACTTTAAGACGATAAATAAAATGGTTTTATGGTTTTATGTTGGAAGTTGAATGTCTAAACATGTTGGTAGAAAAGTACATAAATGGAACTGTTACACGTGGAATCTTTGCTGTTTTCAACGTGAACATTAGAATAAAACCAATAAATAGTTATACTGTACATGTCAGAGATAGAAATATAAACATAAAAATATTGACATTGTTAATAGTTGATGCAATTATTTGGATTATTAGTTTGCGTAATTGATTCTATTTTGCATAAAACATTGTCACAACAATTTGTAGCAACTTCCAGAGTGTGTATGTATGTTTGAAACAGCTTGTTTAAATACGTAGTCCTTTGTTTCTAAAAGTTTTCCGTTGTAAACCAAAAGTATTTGAATAATTTTATATTTTGTATAAAACTGGCACATTCAATTGTTTATTATCAACCAGGGCGTAGAATTAACAGCATATCTCACGTTCCTGTTGGAAACTAACGTATTTATGTATTATTTCACATCTTAAAGTTTAGTTGTGCATTGTTTCATTTAGGTTTGAAAATTTTTTGAAATATTAACAAGTGCCATTTCACAATTTCAATTTCTTTGGCAACTGAAAACAAATACTGATTATTTATACAAGGGCTTAAATTTTGACGAACTTTCGTTTGACAGATTTACACTACAAATTTTGCAGTTTTAGTATTTTGTTTGTCGCAGTTTAGTTACCCAAACAGATGAGAAAACGATCTATGCAGAATGTTCTTGCCTGAACCAATATTTATTTTGGCGATGCTAGTATCATTATCAGAGGCGCCGTGCGGGATCTGGTAGGCCAAAAGAATAGACCGCAGTCGCGCTAGCTTGTCGTAAAAGGCGACTAAATAGCGCCCAGTACCCTGACCGGCTTGTCAGGTCGGTTTGCTTAAAGACCGACTGGGATGTGTGCCCCAGGTGGTTGAATGGGGTACCCCTGGCAAGCTGGGGTTGTCAGGCCATAATACGGAAAATCTGACCGCAAACCATATTAGTGCACCGTGTTGGGAAAAATGCCACGTTCCTCGGACGTTAAATAACGCTGCTGTAGTATTCGCTATGAGTAGGGATTTCGATCCCGCTACAGGAGGCTGAATTGCCCGACCCTATCCATCCTCCCATTTGCCAGTGGCAATCTAAAATCCGTTACCCCTATTTTTCCTTGTGTCCCATCCCATTTTCATTCATCATCATTTCATCAAGTTCATTTTATCATCCATTTCATGTTCATCGCCTGAATATAGCTGAAATAATGCTGCTCGGGCGTTAAACACCATTAATCAATCAATCAATCATTATCAGAGATATTTAATATCTTGGGAATAATTTAGTCATCATTCGCATATGTTTCGTTTGTGCAATGATATAGCTACAAAATTATGTTCATTATGAAACTTGTACACTACGTTGGCGTCATAGAGTTCTTGATGTGCCTACTACATCCAATAAGGTAATTTTACCAAAGCTGTCATACCTTGAAGATTTTTTTTAAATGGGTTTCCATAGAATAAAGTCATGTTCCTATTTTGCAAATTTTAAGTACTTATCAAACGTCATTGAAGCTGAATAATTCAACGAGTTGGATCAAAAAACTCAAAACAAATAAAACAATCATTTTAATTTCCTCAAGTTACATTTTACATGTTTATAGAAAACAATCCTGTGTTGATCTTGTGATGCATTTGAAAGATATATTTAATGCAGCATGTCATAGCGACTGTAATGATAATGCAATACTTTAATAATATAAGTATAATCAGTATAAGAAGGAAAATGAATTTAAATGGCTAATCGAGTCATTGTTCTTTTACAAACCAAGACCTTTTTTTATTCTGACACTAAAATATCTTCCGAAATTTGTATTTTTTTTTAATTAAAGAGATCAATTTAGGATGCCGTCACTATTAAATTTTTTGGTAATATATTCTTATTAGGAAAACCAGTACAGATTTTAAATGTTACGTTATACACTAAACCATTGACTTGGAACGATGCTCAACAGTATTGTAAGAGTACAGGACAGAATCTCGTTACAATAGACTAAGCGTACATAGATGAAATCATATCAACCACAAATTCTGTTCACGGTTAAGCATATGATATGATTTCATTTTTAAATTAAGACCACATACACTTACTTGAATAAAGATAATATTCATGAATTGTTTATTTTACGAAACAATAAGCAATGCAAAACCCTAATATTTCTGGCAAAATACATTTTTTTCCCTTATGAAACGATACAATATATTTTAAAACAGGACAACACAAACAGAGAATATCCAGTAAATTCCTGTGTTGATAACTTTACGCATAGTCTAAATGCCTAACAAGTACACGTTCTACACCATGTCTTATATAAGATTTTATTCTGATATCAATGCACTAAAATTCGAAATGTTTTCATGTTCCTTTATTAGACATCAAATGTAACTGTGTAATGATCTCATGCTAAATTTTTCTGTCGTTCTCATTTATTTATACACAAAAACACGATTAAATGATATAATAATAATATTTAAAATGAAACAAAAAAAGTTATGTGAAATCGCGACAAGATGATGCATTCCGTCAAGTCAAGTTGGTATCATTGATTTAATTTTAAATATCATAAGGGTTTTGGTGGCCGAGTGGTACAGGTAGTTATTCGTCTACTATTGATCACGTGCCTGTAAACACTGAGATTGCGGGTTTGAGTCTTACTACGGACAAGTTGTCCTCGATAGACAGTTTTTTTCTACTCTAGGTACTTAATCGTTTTCTCCGACTTCCTCTCCAATAGACCAATAGAACAAAAAAAAAGAAAAAAAAACTACCAAAAGTCATTAGTCTGTAGCACGGTAAAACAAGCGGACAAAAGTTATTTAAGAAATTCTTTAGTAGGAAACAATCGTCTTCAAATTTTCATTTTAATGATTAGTTCTTCAATTTAAATTATTGTTAACTTTACGCGATTCTTGCATACGAGTTGCAATATTTATAACATAGTCGTGTAATTGAAATTAAAGTAGTTTCTTTTAAAGATATTTACTTAAATTACATAAGCCGATCTGTTAAGTAATGCCCATAAATTTGAGGATTTATTTCAAAGTATGTCCGAGACCGAAGAAAATGTCGACAACTCAGTAACTCAGTTAAATGAACTACTTGTGACAATTTTCGAACAATATTCTAAAACCGAATGCAAATTTACAGAACACTGCGACCAGTGTGTACGAAATGACGGTAACGTTAAGAAAGCTAGTGTCCGTAACGACAAACCGTGGATAACAGATTACTGCAAGGAACTATATAGACAATATAAACGAGCGTTACGCGAATTTAACACTGATCATACAAATGAAAACAGATTAAAGCTGAATGTTGCGAAACAAAAGTTTAAAAGCACGGAACTTAGACTAAAACGAGAGTATAAGAATCACCAAGGCAACATGGTCAGTTTGTTAAGAAAAAAAAATCCAAAAAAAATTCTACAAAAAGTTTAAAAACTGCAAGAAAAATAGAAATAACTGTGTTTCTCTGGAACAGTTTGAGAGTCATTTTAGAAAATTAGTGTCTGGAACTGTTGATCCGACAATTGGCAACGACAATATTTATGAAAACGTGTTTGAAGAATTGGATCAGCCATTTACTGACGATGAAGTAATTAAATGTATACGGACTTTAAAGCGAAATAAGGCTGCCGGATATGATGATATATTGAACGAATATCTTAAATTTGGTAACAATTTAATGGTACAGGTTCTATGCAAGCTGTTTAATAACATTTTAAATTCTGGTAAATTTCCTGAACTGTGGGTAAAGTGTGTTATTGTACCCGTATATAAAAAAGGTGAGACTAGTGACCCCGCCAACTACAGAGGAATATCTTTAGTATCCCATGTCGGCAAACTCTTTACCTCTTTGATAAATACAAGACTTTTGAGCTGGAGTGAACGGAATGATATCATCACTGATGCACAGTATGGCTTCAAACCTGGGTACGGGACAGTCGACGCTATCTTTGCACTGCATTCTCTAATATGTAATACTCTAAGACAAGGTAAACGACTCTATTGTTGTTTTATTGATTATAGTACTGCTTTTGACAGTGTGGTTCACTCAAAATTGTGGCAAAGATTAGTGAGATGCGGTTTAACAGGAAAGCTTTTGATTGTGATTAAATCTATGTACCAACAATTAAAGTCTTGTGTTAAGTTAAATGGTCAGTTTTCAAATTTCTTCAGTTATACTGTAGGGTTAATGCAAGGTGAATATTTATCACCCTTGTTATACTCATTGTACGTAAATGATATGGAAACTGAATTGATTAATCAAAATTGTAAGTCATATGAGTTAAAAATGTTAAATTTATACTTACTGATGTATGCGGACGACATGGTGTTATTTAGTGAAAATGCAAATGACTTACAAACTATGATAGACACTGTTAATGCATATTCTATTGAATATAATTTGTACATAAACTTGTCAAAGACAAAAGTTGTAATATTTAGAAATAGAGGGAAGATCAAACCAGACGAAAGGTGGTTTTTAAATGGAAATTTAATTGATATATGGGTGTTTTGTTTTATTATACTGGGAATTTTAGAAATACTCAAAGGAAATTGTCTGAACAAAGTCGTAAAGCAGTTTTTCATTTGTTTAATAAAATACAAGATGATTATTATAATGTTGAAACCTTACTATATTTATTTGATACTTATGTAGCAAGTATACTCAACTATGGTTCTGAAGTTTGGGGGCATCATAAAGCCCCTGATATAGAAAAGGTTCAGTTGTATTTCCTCAAGCGCATTTTAAAGGTCAGAAAAAGTACCACTAGTAGTATGATATATAGTGAATTAGGTAGACATCCTATGTATATAGAAAGGGAATATAAGATGGTAAAATATTGGTCAAAGTTGATAAAGACAGAAAATTGTATTTTACGCAACTGCTATGAAAATATGTATGAATATTGTCAAAGAAATATAAACGATCCACTCAATTGGTGTTGTAAAATAAAAAATATATTATGTAAATATGGTTTCCAATATATATGGTTGAATCAAAGTATTGTTAATGTGGATTTATTTCTGAGTGATATCAAACAAAGAATGAAAGATACTTTTATATGTGAAATAACCTCTTATTTTGAAGAGTCTAGTAAATGTCAGTTATATAGATATATTTATGAACAACATGCATTACAATACTACTTAGAGAAACCTGTTAATTTTATCTACAAACCTTATATATGTAAATACAGAGTTTGTGCTCATAATTTGAATATTGAAACTGGTCGATTCTATAATGTAAATAGAAATGATAGGTTGTGTACTCAGTGTAACAGTTTTTCAGTTGAAGACGAGTATCATTTTATCCTTCAATGTGATAAATATACAGACCTAAGAAAGAAATTTATAAAGAAATATTACTGGAGAAATCCATCTATGTTTAAATTGACACAGTTGTTATCTGTCCAAAATGTAAAGGAACTTAATAACCTCGGAAAATATCTAAAATTAGCAGAAAGACTGCGGCTGTCATAATTAATAAATTTGTAACAATATTTGACATGCAAAAATTTGTCACGCTCTGCATATTGTAACTTTATGCATAATTTATGGTGTTTTGCAAATATTTATGTTGTAACTATATTCATTCATAATATGTATACTTATATGCTGTATTGCATTTAGTAATAATAAACTAAGCTAACTAAATTACATAAATTGACGAGCCAAAACTTCTAGCACTTTAACGATAGCAGAGTAACATCATGGGTTACTTAAAATGTCGATCAAAACGTTACGGTGAAGTAAGTGCCAATTGGTTTTGGCGCAAATTTCTAGGCGCCGTTTTCATCAGATTACACTAATATCCAATTTTCTATTTTGAAATAACACAACGGAGGCATTATATTTAGTTTTTGAAAACAAATAACGATTAATAAAAATGATCTAGTTTTCTTGGAGAATTGATGAATGCAAATGTAAACAATATGCACTAAAGTGTCAAACTAATTAAACAGTGAATGTTAATCTTCAGAGAATCATTGAATTTGTGTATAGACGTATGCAGTTGTTAAGGAGTGTTGCACGTCATTAACATTTTTTTTGCAAAAAATCTGTCTACGTAAAGATATCTTATTTATTGAAAAATGACGTTTTCATTATTTCGTAAATAAAAAGTACAAATTATATTTGCGGCTAAAAAGATAATAAATAAATAAATAAAATAAATAAATAAATAAATAAATAAATAAATAAATAAATAAATAAATAAATAAATAAATAAATAAATAAATAAATAAATAAATAAATAAATAAATAAATAAATAAATAAATAAATAAATAAATAACCATGAAAGATAATTTGATTGTTATTTTTGTTCACTTAATAGTGAACAATAGCAGATGATTGACATTAAAGCAAACATTTCAGAAAATTTTATTTTTTGTATTCTTTATTTTACGTTCATTATCAAATTTGCATTTTCTTTTAACCTCTCGAAATAAGCTTTGAACTTTCTAGTTTGATGTATGAATACTAGTATAAATAGTTATGAAATCAGTTTGATGACAATTCATTGACAAATTATTTTTGGTATTTTGTTTGCTGAACGTTCTTCAACTTTATAAAATGGAAACTGTTTTATTTTAAATGACATCAAATGATAGGTAACAGTAATGAATAAAGAGCTGTATTATGTTTACATAAATTTATTAAAAGAACAAGAACAAGAACAATTTATTAATGCAGAGAACTCGTATTTGGTATACAATTATAACAGTTGACTAGAAACACAAAGAAGAAAAAAAAGTACAGAAAACACATATTTATTAAGAAAAAATGCAACTTGTCAGTGAAAGATTTACTTCGGTGCCGTTTCAGCGTCCAAGAAATCTAGATAGGGCTACATTCTCCAAACCAGGAAAATGTCGGGGATCGTAGATGGGCTTACAATTGCTCACAGTCAAACTATGACAAGTGGGCAAACCCACCTGCATCCAACACTTCGGAATATTGTACTTTCGCCATAAAAACAACTAATAATCTACAGTGATCTGTGGCCCAGTGTTTAAAAGTGGTAAAACCATTTATTTGTTAACCGAAAGAAGGTTTGTGTTTGGTGTCTGCAATAGTTAATTTTAAACAATTTTACCATTATGAACAAAAATATACTTTTTACCTAGAAAACCATTTATATTGGTTGTATGTGGTCAGCATGTGGTTTTACAGGCCTATAGAAGTAAAGTAAAATTAGAACTTTCTCCGAGATTTTGTTTTCAATAAACCGTATAAATGTGTATTACCTTAATAAAATAAAGCTACACTTATAATATACTGCAGAAGGCGTGGCTACTACAATCTGTAGTTTATAATCTACCAGTCTATCAAGTTTTATTCCAACTCTCAGTCGTGTAATGGGTACGTTTTTATTGGCAGAGGAAACATGTTAAACTGTTAAAATCTTTTGCATAAAACCGAAATATTTTAACCATTGACATGATTTCGTTGTCGCTGTGTTATCACGTATGTATTCAAAATCAAATATGACTTACAAACTAGACCATCATCCTCTCACCGAAAAAAAGCTTCACTGACAATACAGTCACTTATTTTTTATAGATGTATGTTACTATGAGGTACAAGTTGGACTTAAAGGCAAACTTTGCAAAAAAAAATTTGATATGTAATTCTTCAAATGAAAAGAAATATAATTGCCTTTGATGTTTTATTGTATTCTTTACCGTTACGCTTCTAGAGTGGATTAAAGGTGGTAAAATTTTGTGTATGGGGGCTTCCATATTGACAGTATATATCACGTGACTGCGTTTGTGACGTGATAAATGTAATTATCCAGTAAATATGATAAATAATCCAGTTTAAAAATGTGTTTTTCTGCCTTTGCTCTTTGAAGAATATTAAAACTGTGGCGATGAGTAATAACCGCTGACAACATAAGATTACCAAATATGTCTTAATGATCTTTGTATTAACAAAAGTATTTTAAGACACGAGGTTTAACCTGTCTTTATTTAACTCTTTAATTATTTAGATAATTACCTAAATAATAATTGTAATAAAAGATATATTTGAATATTATTTTTTTAACATAAACAAATTCCGTACTAGATAATTTTGCACGTCTTAAAACGGCAGTTGTACCTGGAAGTGAAAATTTTACAGGTAAATCATTACTCGTTTTTGAAGGGTAATTAACAGAATTAGCAGGTAAACAAACAGGATGTTCATTGTAATTACTAGATCATTTGACGCCGACTTTGAAGTATGAATATTCGGACATTTTCAAAAGCTAATCAGATTGAAGGTTAATCGTGTACTTCGAATATAGAACGGCACGCCCCCTCTTGACAAGGACAGGTATGATTTGAATACACCGAAGTGTCAGAACACAGGATTTATACAAGATTTCGAATACCTTTCGATGCCATTTCAAACATAACGTAAAACTGACGCTTTGACTCAAAATATACACATGTATAATTTTGGAAACTGTGTTACGCACACGCACAATAAATGTTTTCAGTGTTAATAATAATAATAAATGTACTAAATGTGAAGTGAAATTTTGATGCGCGAAAACAGGTTTTAAAATATAGCTTTACGCCACTTTCAGACATTTTTTAGTTAAAACATAGTGTCCAGATTCCATTTGGGGTACTCGGAATACCGGAGAAACCGACGACCTTCGGTAAGAAAACTGGCAATCCTTGTCAATTATGATTGGTTTTAAGTAGACTCTAAGCCGCAACCTAGGTGTTGACAGACCACGTGATAAATAGTAGACGAACTACCTTAACCTCACGGCAATCAAAGCACCTAAACGTAAATGAAAAATGTAATAAAAGACAAGTATATGTTAGCAGCACATGAAGAGTCGAGTGTTAAAATAATATCTTGTTTATATAATTTAGGACAAACCCTTATATGTTTATTCAAGATCTATTTCTATATTCAATATTTTTTGTACATTATCGTCATTCATTATGTTATTATTTTTTAAACTATGGTTAACTTGTACCTTATTAGCGAAAATTTAATAACATTGTTTTGCCTTTAATTTTAAGCAAATATTCTAGAATGATCTTTTACGCTTGTATTTGTTTTCTTAATATCTATATTTAAAACGATACTTTAAATCTAGGTGATATTTATTGATACAGAAAACAATCACGTTAAATTTTAAATTGTTGAAATAATTTAAAATGATATTGTAAAACGTTGACGTTCTAAATAATTTGATAGCAGAAGAACTTATAATATGTAACGTTTGTTGCTTATTGTGAAAACGTGCTATTGTTCGATATGTTAAAAGTTTTTATGAGCACCGCGGAGATTGTTATCTCTAACAACGAACCATGCGGACGACCCGTGGTTAGTGATTGCAGCCTTTGCTTGATAACAGAAGGAACGTCCAAACCTAATGATAGTACCGACAACCAAAAATCTGTAGAATTGCATATCACAACTCAAGCCTTTCAGAAAATAACAGACAATTACAAAAGTACCCAACAGAAAACATCCATGGCAGAGACACCGATTTTCACCTCAACCATCTCAACAAAAGAATATGTAACAACGACAACAGATTACCACAATATCCAAGATCAAACATCGGAGACTGTTTCCAAAGCTGCTCCTCCCCCAACTGACAAGGCTACAGTAGGATACGTGTCTCCTATTAAACAACCAAATAATCTAATTTGTATGTATTACAGCTGGTATTATGTATGTTGGGTGTTTTCTGCGTTGGTTATTATAGGCCTAGATATACAAACGTAAAAATGTAGATTTAATACAATGTCAGTTTGCCTCTTTTCTTTGGCCTCAGCTATAATGTTATGAATCGAGTCTGTGAGTTAATACCAACTGCACAGAATTTTACTTGAGTTGAGCAGCGACATCAATATTGGCAGTTCTACTTCAAAAGCCAATATACAGTAAATGGATGCATATATTGTCATAATACATGTAATACTAAAGCAATTACTGATATTATGAAAGATAACGCTTAATAGTGAAAGAAATGTTTAGTGCACCAATTGATTTCCTCCATTGTTTGGAGGTTTTCGTGTTTCTCATCTTTGGGTGTGTGTGTGTGTTTGTTATAATAATTGTTTTTTTGACCGCGTGCTAGTCTGGCATTGATCTACAATTTTGTTAGCATTTCATAGTATCGTTTGATTGAAAAGAAGCTTAATAATGCGCATTATTTACTGATTAGAAAACAACTCTTTTATGAGTGCAATTAAATACATGTTTAATATTTTATTTATCCTCCTATTAAATATTTAAGTACATTGACGGATGGATCTATATCTCTGCATAATTAAAGAGGACTGGTTCGGACTAATTGTTTTTCTTTTCGGTGTGCGTGTGTAAGTTAAACTACTATTTTTCTGCTTGTTGAGTTTATTCATTATATTGTCTACTAGTATTATAAATTTTGTAAACATTAAAATCCCTGAGATACATTATTATTTCTTCTATACAACTAGCAAATATGTACTTATAATGGGTTATATTTATTTCTAAGAATGCTAAAATGTGACTTTAGTTTAATCTTGTTTATAATATTACATCAATACGCATTGGATTCAAAGTGTCTGCACACGTGTACAGTTTATTGTTAATTGTACACCCCTCGGAGACTCAGTTGTGTACTCAATGAAACTGATTTGCTCCAAGTTTATTTCAGGTAGAGGAAACACAAGGCCGGGTTTCAAATTTTATACCTCTATGGGTATTTTAACTCTTATCATTCAATTAGAGGTGTTTAAGGTATGTGTACATTTAATAAATACTAAACATTGTAACGATACGACTGAAATTAATTATTCAAAATAAATCTAACGTAAATCCATTTCTTGAAATTAAAAATTATATGCTTATGGGTGTCTACATATCTCAATTGATATTATACAATTATTCTCATTTAATTACGTAAATATTGCTCTGACAAGCATTTTGTAAGAATACAATTGCCCGTGCAAACTAATTCCTACAAATGTCTCACTATAGAAAATTTGACATTGAAAGTGTTAGTTGCAAGGTATAAGTTACTCTGTTAATCTCAAGCGTTTTCAACTACAGCAGTGTTTTATTGTCCGTTCGTGCTATTTGAGATATATGTAATAAAACAAAAAACTATTGGTGTCGTTTCTGATGCGTATGTCTTCTTTATGTTCTAGATAGTATCTTTTCATTGTTTTGTCTATTTATGGTGTAATCCACGTCTAACTTGTTATTTCTTACTTATGTGTTTATTTCTTTGCAGAATGTGGATATTATGAATTTATGCTCTGATTGATTTATATAAGGGTATTGCTAACATTGTGTAATCAGAAAATTACTTCCTCATACGTATATTTCTTATAACCATTGTGGATTAATCTTAAACCACGGCTGATTTGATTATTTGTTTGTTGGATTATTATTTTTATTTATTGTGTTGTCTGCAGATGTGAAATCTTTATCACATCTTTAGAATATATACACTTGTAATAAACTTGTTCTTACAAAACTGTTAGTAATTTTGACTAATATAACGAGTCTTTTCCCTTGTATCCAACATAATGTGTTGTTTTTTTATTTGTTTATAGTAATGTAACATTTGCTCAACGTTACAAAATGTTTAAATAATGATATAGAAAGCTAAACCAGCGGAAACAAGACGGGTCTTGTTCCTAACAATTTTGAGCACGAACTTAATTTTGAAAAGGATGTAATAAAAAATGTCCGAGTTTGGCATGATCAACAATCGGTCGATTGGTTTTTGTTTTCTACTTTCAACATTATTTTTTATAAGGGACAAATAACAATAAGTTGCGAGAAAAATGTACCTTCTTTTAATAATGCATGGCTTATTTCAAGTATAGTGAATCATACGTGTATTACGATATGTGTAAACATATATGAGTATGTTTAAAAAATTTAAATAATCCAATATTTTTCAATCAGTCTGCCATTAGTTGTTCTGGTTGTTGTTTGACATGTTTCTTGGTGTCAACAATATGCAACACAATTACGGTTACTAAGAAACCCCCATAATATGTTTCTTCAAATTGTATTTCTAAAATAATATTTATCTTTCAATCCAGACAAATATTTCTTCTAAATTATTTATGACTATTCCGACAGACGTCAAAGAGACAAGCAAATAACAAAAACAGATTGAAAATCCGTGATAATTCAACAAAGATATGGCAATTTTCATACACTTATAAATGTGTCTTATTTCGAAAATGTGTGCATGTCAGCTAAATCTTTAAAATTTAAACTACTTATTTAAGACATAATTACATCTTAAACACGTGCAACAGTATTGAACAAATTACAGTACATGAAAGAATAATGGCATAATATTTAATATTCAATGATATATTGATGAAATAGGGAAAGCTGAAAATTTACATCAAAAAGTTCGACAGTCATTTTTGAAGGTATTGTGTAAACATACAATGAAAAGTAGCATAAGTATCAAAGTCTATTGGGCATTACAGTTCAAATTGAGATAGATACTTTGATATGTGCATAGACTGCAGTGAAGTCTATTAAAATGACTTGCAAACACACTTTTGAAGGTAACATATTTTCAAAATGGCCGCCCCAAAACGGGTGCCGAAAGCTTTTTTATACCCCCGCTCAGCATAGTTGGGGATTTACAGTGATTCTTTTGTCCGTTCCTCTGTTCAAAATTGGTTTCCCGATGATAATTCAAGTAGCTTGCATCTGATTTAAATGAAACTGTGGAATATTGTTACATATCAGGTTGGTAAGAAGCTTATTCATAGAAATATGTCAAGATGTCATAAGAAAAAAACATTTACATTTACAACTTCTAATGAGTTCACAACATCAATACGAAATATACATAATACATTCTCAGCTGTTATTTTACACTATACGATTTCGATTTAATGAATTATGAAAACCTCACAGAATCAATGACGCCTTAACGCTAAGTATTAAACTTCAAGAATTTAAAATGACAAATACTAAAAAGCGTATTACTATTATTGGAATTACATTAATGTTTTTTTAAGAAACTAAAATTGAAGGGTAAAAAAGGATGATTAGAAAACTAAAATAACAAAAACAAAAATAAAATAAAGCAATGATGTAAACCTTGGTTTTATTACATACTGTTAATGTAATATGTTTTATGGGTTCGTTTTAATTTTATATTTTCTTGAGTAGGTTATTACATGCAATCCTTTTGCATGAGCTTGCATATACGCTTCCTTCGAAACTCACGAACGTTGTATATAATTAAATGTTAAAATACGGACCACCTTCTTTAGTTACGGATTATAACCATCAGAACTACCATAAATGATACCCAGTTTTGACTAACTATTTCTATAATGCAACCCTTTCAGGCTGTGTGCATGTGCACCTTTAATAAGAAGTGATAGTATACAAACCCGTTACACTGATATTCCAATCTGTGTCGCATGTCCGACCAACACATTTACCAAACTCAGACTTGACCTTGGAGAGGTTTTAACGTCATACGCTGACAATCTAATGCCCTTGGTCAGACGGATTTACTAAATCAGCGAAACTAATGACTTTACATATTTATCGTGCTGCTTTTTTATTAGATTAAATATCTACATATGAATTTTCAGAACGTTTAATTGACGCGATATACAAGTCTACTGTCAGATTAATAAGATAATAGATATTTTAGCAACAAGTAAACACAATTTCCGATCCAATCTTAAAATAGCCCAAATGCAAACGGTCACACATAATTTCAAATGAATTTGTTAAATAGTTTCAAAACAATTCATACATTAATAAGGTTTTCTTCCAACATGTTATTATTTTTTAATTGTTAAAAGGAAGTTTATGCGAATGAATGCAAGATATCGGGAACTTTTAAGTACATTAACAAAAGGTTTATATCAATAAATTATCATTTTATCGATTTGTCATTTTCACTAAAATCGTGAGAACATAATACAAATGATGTATTCATTTTATATACAGATACTTCACTTTTTACAACTAATTAAACGTTTACCCAGATGCCACTTCATCATCAAATGCGGGATTAATATAGTGAATAATAATTGAGTAATTTACAATGTCAATATATATACATTTTAGCATTGGGAGTGACTAAATAATAATGTAAAAAATGTTTTTGAAGACTGCTTAATATTACATAATGTTTTTTTTTATTTCAAATAATAATTCATTGATCTTCTTCTATCGTCTTTGAGTAATAAAGACACATCAAATACATATCTCAAGAAAATACATACGTAACTGGGTTAAGAAGTTATTTTTTATTTAAAATATCCTTAATAAATCCAGAAATCAATATTTAAAATTCTTTACGTTGTTCATAAACACTTAGAATTACATTTCGTTTTGGGATAGTGAATATAAAATGCATACATAGATATAAAGTTTTAGATATTTTAGCGTGTAAATAGAACATTGAATATCAAATTATCAAAAAATAGTTTGTAACTTAGACACATTATTTACTTTATTGCGATAACGTTACGAAACTGGTTAGATTTGACTTCTCGGTAGTATGTAATAGTTCTAAAATTAGTTTTGTTTTTTGTCGAACTAAGGATCAAGAAAAACATATGACAATAACTCCAGTACATTTCAGGTTGATTATATGAATTTATATTTATTATTTATATGAAAATATAATTACATGTACATTAAGTTTTTTATTTAAATAATAAATCTATAATTGTATAAATGTGTTTTGTTAAGTATGTCTGGTTGGTTGTTTCTAAATGTTTTGTTTATGTCTTGTGTCATATTTGTAGGGTTGTTATGTTGTGTTCTAATAAACAACGACAATACAATTTTGAAACGTGGGAACACCTTGACATCTTATATACCCCACTATTACAAAAAGCACCCAAAATTAATAGTATGGAGTGATATCTATATAAATATTAGCTAGAAATTTGATTAAGAGATCAAAATCGTTCTAGTAAGGGAGAAGAGAAAAAAATGAAAGGGTTGATGACGGTATACTGATTTCCCTTAGAACCAATTTATACGAGTCGCATAAGCACTAAAGTGACTATGATTCACCTGTACTATCTATTAGAAATATAATTGATTTTATCTTTTTAGGACACAGATTATCAAGGACACAACGAGCGGCGCCGGTTGTATTAACAGGTAAAATCATTTCATGCTATTTTTTCCTCTGTCATAATGTTTATAAGTAATTTACCTGCATATTTGTATAAACATTAATATGCATTGTCATAAATTAGTTTGGATTTTCACCAAACAATACTACTTATATTCTTGATACATAGATTGAAATGGAGGATGAGAATACGGCGAAGAATGCTGAAAATGAGATTGGCGAGGAGTCAACCTCTAATGAGGAAGAAGACTTAAATGAATATACTGAAGAATCAGGTACAAAACCTAAAACTAAGAAATTGATTTAATTGATGACTGATACTAGTATACAATTGAAGCTGTACAAGTCAGGTTACAATAACAATAGATAAAAAATAATATCCTCTAATCCCCGAGTTCGCAGATTTATACAAAAGTAACGTCGTAACGTTATATCAGTTGATAACACACAACTCACGATTAAAGTATCGCCGATGTTATTTGTTAATATAACAGAAGAAACACACACCATGGACAGTAAATACACAAATCGCGTAGCTCAAATAGTTCACTTATTCAGAGGGTTCATTTCACCACAGGTGAGTCCAAAGACTTCGAAAACTTTAGATAACGCTAAGCCGGAGAATGTTTATCTAATAATTACATAAAAATATAGATTATCGTTATTTTGCAGTATTTTCCTTTGATCTTTGTGCGATATTATTCCATCTCACTCTAGTAGCGTGAGATAGGCCCATCTCAGCTCGCTGTCAAGACGTCGTTAAGAAAACACTGTGACGTCACAATGCAACAAAACAGCGATAAACAGATTATTTACAATTTAAAAAATGTACACAAACAATTACAGTTAATAATTGTTAAATTATAAGATATTCAACGTAATTTTAAAGATTAGAAATTAGGACGTTTCGCTAAACCGGAAGAGAAACATAGTATATTACATTAGTATGAGTTGATTATCGAATGTCTCCAAATGAGATTGACATATCATATTTTAATACAGTTTTTTGTACATTTTGTTGATCATGAAACGTCTTTAAATAAGTTTACACCTTCATGAGACACAATTAAACACTGTGCCTGTTTTGTTTACAACCTTAGCTGGTGATGGATTAAACGATGTTGACAGTTTTTCTAAGACTGTCATTTGTTTTTAATTTCAGACTCTTGTACACGCCTGCAATTATCTGCATACATCCTGTCTTATTATTTCTTGTAATCACTGCCGCGAATTTCAACATTGTAATCAAAACGTTCTGCAATTGGTCGTTCTAAGTTTTCTTCGAATAATAACCCATATTTGTGTAATCAGTGTCACACCATATGTTTTATACATTATAAGAAACTTTTCTAGTTCCGCTCTCCAATCGTTCTACTTGAGCAAGTCGGTTTCAAGATAGACCTATTTGGTCTTTCTTCTTCTCCATTTGCATGCGTCCACAACGATGTTGTCATATAATGAACAATCTGATTATCGGTCATGAAATCTGTAAAATGTTGACACGTAAGTTGGCGTCCATTAGAATAGAAAATGACAACATATGTGTAAAAACGAAAATATTATCCTCACTGGGTAATGGACCTACTAAATCAGCGGTTAAATGTTGCCAGTGCGCGCTAGGCGGTTCAGTGCATGTCACTTGTTCTGGTCTACTACCTTGACTAACAACCTAACACCCATAACAACTTTGACAGACTTTTTAAATGCATCTATCAATTCATGGCTAGCACACTTTACTACTTAAATGAGTTTAAAACAACACAATACCTTTGTGAACTTCGTGAGCAAGTTCAGGCACTAGGTGTTGCAAGTACTTTGGAAGAACTATACGTGTTCCAAGCAAAATAAATTTACCGATTTCACGTGATGTCATAGCTACTGGTGTTGATTCCCAAGCAACAAATTTACATACTCTTCGGTGATGATTTTGTGAGCTTTGTCGTGTTCTCACTGGCTAATCTAAATAACTCGTCGGCTTTATTCTTAGGTCTTGGAATATAACGTACTTTGAATTAAAATTTTTGCATTCTGAGCATCAAACGGTCTATCCTTGCACATATTGTAGACTTTGGTCTATAAATGCACTCTAGTGGCTTATAATCAGTTAACAATTCAAACTCACTACTATAAATATAGACATACAATCGTTCTCATGCCCAAACAAGGTCAAAGCCTCTTTCTCTGTTTGCGAATATCGACGATTCGCATCTGAAAGGCTGCGGCTAACATATGAAATGACACGTAACTCACCACCTTTATGCTGTACGAGAATGTAACAAGCTGCTATCACTTTCGTTTCCGCATTTTTATCATATTAAACTAAGGTATCTTCACTAGCTCAACACTGTTTCAAATCCTTTTTCAATGTGTACCCTTTATCTCTCATAACCTTAACAACATTATCTAAGCATTTATATGTTCAACATGAGAATGCACAATGTTATTATCGCAATATGAGTGACAATTCACAACCATGTAAAGCTTGTTGCATTAACATTTCATACATTTCAGGAGCACAAGTAATCTGTTGTAGTACCTAAACCCCATTTTTATGTGAATCAAAGCTATTTCTCTACATTCAGGCTTTAACTCAATTTGGTGATAGGCCAATCTAACTTCAAGCATACTTAATACTTAACTATTGTTCATGTCCTGCAGAAACTCACTCATCTATTGTTGGATCGAAAAAGGACACAAGTGTTTGCTATACGCAAATCAACACAAATCATTGTGACCCTTAGGTACACAAACAACTGGTGACACACAAAGGCTAGGTGTGTCAACATGCTAAATAATATCTAAGTTTATGAGCTGATCAAGTTACTTCTCAAGTTTGTCACGAAGGTTAAACGGTACTCGTCTCTTAGGTTAAATCACAGGTCAAGTAACTTCAATTTGAAACATTCTGAAACATTTTCTACATTGACAATAAAATCGTCATTGATGGAATTAATTTTATAAATACTGAAAGTATAATTCTCATCACTCTATTCAGACATCTCTGTAGCAGTGCTTCTTGTCTCACCTTGCCTAGTCCCTGCTTATGATTTCTGGTGTTGTCCTTCATTTTACAACGATTCTCAAAATGTCCAGTTTGTTTACCTTTCCTTTCATTAAGCCGGACACTGCGGATCATTTCTCATATTACTTTCGTAACCGCAACTGTAGCACATAAATGGCTTAGTCCTTTTCATCGCTTCATGTCCATGATTTTCAATCGACTTTGCCTGTTTCTCAGAATCTTTAAATGCTTTAGCTGCTATAAGCAACACTGCAAGTGTTAAAGTTCTACTTTTTTCAAGTAGCTTTCTAAGTAAAGGGAGGTTAAGATATTTATCAATCACCTGATCACGTATGCGCTTATCAATACCATTATTGTTCCTAAAATCACAAGTCTCAGCTCGCGAGTAGTGTACTGTTAAATGTTTTCATTGGGCATTTGTGTTGCAAACAAAGCTCTTTCATACGGGAAATTTGCAAAGTGGTGAAACATAATTCAAAGAACTTACTGTTTTTTTAAATACCGTCATCTCGTGTCCGTTACGGCAAATTAAAATATATATCTTGTACAGCATACCTGCGGTATGAAGGAGTAATTCCCGTTTTTGTTCCATATCGGTTACTCCCTGTCCTGTTGTAAAGTTTTTAAATGCTCAGGGCTATTTTAGGAAATCACGGTCGAATTTGACACATCAAAATTCAGCAGTTCTTGCACATCAGATAAAACAACTGCCATCGTGTTTAAATATCATTTGTTTTTCCTCGTCGCCAGATAAATGAAGTGTTAAAATGATAAAACACAGGATTGAACCAATATTTAACTGGTTAGAAAACAACCATGTGCTTCATACATACATCTTTATATCCGGGAAGACAACTCTAGCAATAAATGATATATATATCAAGAGTTATCTTTCTTGTTACACTATTGCTTTATATATATTTTGTGCAGACACTGTACGTGGTTTGTTTGCAATGTCAAAAACACAGTTTAAGTTGTACAGCGAGTGTACCCGACAACTTCTCATTACGCGCAAAGTAAATTCTAAAGTGAAACGAATATAATAGTTCTATGTTTTACTCGTTCACACATAAGCACATGTGATTGGTTAAACTACAACTAAGTTTTTCATAATACTCCTCTCTCTATATTTATATTTTTCAAATTTAATGGCTACAGAGACTGAAGATGAATGTGACCACGAAGTACAAAGCCCATTCGTTAAGATAAACGGAGTAACTGATCTTATTCTTCAAGTTGACTCTACATGGTTCTATGTTAACAAAGGAATACTAATATCTTGTTCACCAGTGTTTAAAGATAGGATTTGCAGTAAGGAAACGAGTGTTCTGATATTAGATGACAACAAATACGATTTGTTGAGGTTTTTGGAGTCCTTATATCCAAGCATTCTGGCTCCTGTAACAAGTAAGCTTGTAAAGATTGTAAATAGTTATTATTAATGGACAATTTGTTTAAAGTTTTCTACATTTATTTATGTGTTAATCTAGTACATGTATCTACTCGAAAATACTTCCAGTCAAATACATCTTTTTGTTTTGGTACCCACTCAAATAGTTTTCATTTTTTCAGTCATGTATATTTCCGATTTTTAGTTTTCTTATATTTTGTCTTTTTTAAGTTTTAATTTAAGCGATCAATTTTGTAAGAGATATTCGTATACTTTTGGACAAAAAAGAGCACACTTTTAAAACTACATAAAACATACCTTTTATTTAAGAAACAATATAATTTGATGCACTATTATATATCGTAAATGTTTTCTAAACGGGATAAATAACAGTCGCAGCACAAACTCAAGATGGGTCTAATTACATCAGTATAAAGCCTGATGGCCAAAACTAATGTTCACAATTTCATTCTATAAATTTGATAATTATGGTACCAGTTCCTATATCAAGTAATGTTTAATATCAACATTCAAAATGTGATTATTTGAATCGCAATTCATCTGAAAACAGTACATGGCTCCATTCATTGGTGATGCTTTAACATAAACGAGCTCTACGCCATATTAAATGATCCTTTCTATTGCGAGGTAGTTAATATAAGACCCTGATATGGCGCATAAGGCGCAGACCGGCGATGTTCAGTCCCATTCCTTCTGATAGTCCTTGAATTCACACGTCGTAGACCCTGAACTATGATGACGTTGCTGGAAGAAACCGCATTCGTTGGTGGCCTAGTTGAATGAATATATAATCTGCAGCAGACGAAACTTCTACAAGTCATTAAAGAAGTCGATCTTTAGTTGTCATTTAGATGATAACAGGTCAAGCATTTTCAACCCAAAACGTTCATGCTTGTCAGTAGCATACCGATTGCGCGTTCTTCTAAATCTGGTAACAAACGGGGCATTTTTTTTACCTTAATAAAAAATGGCATCAAAGATACCATTGTTAATAGAATTTACTACGCCAAACGCTCTCAAGCCCAAACAATATTTAAAATCCAAAAGAATAAGATGTATAGCTTTTATCGCCAAAAATTCCAAAGCCTTATACCAAATCCGGGTTAGGCTATCTTCACCTTGAAAATAGAAAAACCTTAAAATTACATTTTTTTCGAAATTTCAGGGCAGTTATTTTAGACAATGACTATATAACTAAAAGAATTCAGATGAACTGTACATAGAAGTTTAAATATCGATTGCGTTCTCCAACTGCCCACTACAAAGGGCGTTAAATTCAATAATTATCTTTACTTGGACGTGTAAATACTGTTACAGTTAGGTGCTAAGTGTATAGGATTGTATTGTGTAAATGTATTTCTATCTAGTCACTATCGCACATTTTACTTTCATTTTCAATGCTATTTTTATCGCGCCATCGTGGGCCGGTGCTAAGTGACAATCTACGTGCGGTTGCTGAGCTGATGAACATTATATGTTATTGTTTCTATTTCAGGTATCGCGTTCGTGATACTTTATATTGTTTGTAAATATTGTTGTTATACTTTATGGGAAATTGTTAGGATGAAGTTCGTCTCTCATTGTTTGACCAAAGGGGGGTCCCCCATCCCTTCCCAGCTTTAGTTCTCCTAATATCCCGCTTGTCCCACAGTCTTACCTTTTAATTGCATTATTGTAGGATTGATATATTGTAACTGGGTCCATTTTATGTAAAGGATAGGTTCTGTTAAGCCCAAATCTCCCTTTTTTCCTCGTCATGTATTTCCATTTTATGTATACCGCCATGACCCGATGTTTACGTCAACAGCGCATGTGTTCCGGATATTGATTAATGTGACCTCTGAACTTGTGGGCGGAACCAATCAAGTATTCTAATTTGACCCACATTTTCCATAGAAACAGTGGGCCGTGGGCAAATACTATAAAAGCTCGTACCATCGTCTGCTCAAGAAGATTGTGGCTCACCGCAGGGATTAGTATATTTTTGGACCCTGATTAGCAAACCAGAGCGTTACACCCGCAATCGTTTCTAAAACCGCTACCAGATTTACCTGAGTACGTTCCCCTGTTATTGTTTACCTATTGTTGACCTGACCTGATATTTTTACTACGTTTTACTACAACATTAGCATATTTCCCACGCCCGCATTTGTCCGTAGGGAGGGTCCCTGTTACGTTTTTACGCTCTGGGGGAATTTATTATGATTGTTATTATACTGAAAATAAATAATATGTTATATTTGAGATATTAGTCTCTGTTATCTATGGTACAAATACTTTCGTGAGAGTCCAACAAGATTATAGACTATAGTATAGTTATAAACCAGTAGCCCTTAGCATACCGCTCGTACCACACATGCTACCAGTGTGTTTTACCAGTTAATATTTAACTAACCCGTTACCAGGGTATAGAGTTTCACCACATACACTCACACCCGGGGTAACATTTGGTGTCCGGCAGTGGGATTCAAAAAAAACCCCTAGCTTTCAAGAGACTGGTGTATAAATTTTAATTGACTGAGTTAGGGAAATAAAAAAATAGGCTAAATTTTCTGTATTATATTTTGAAAGAAAAAAAAATATATATATCATGAGCAGCCAAAATAGGGGTGAATCAGAAAATTCCAGTAGGGTGTCCTCACCTTCACATGAAAGTGATATATCACAAGAAATTATGTCCCCTTCAGCAGTACACAGACAAGGTGATGGAACATATAATGTAACAGAATACAAAAACCTTAAATTGAGGGTTGATATGTTGACACGACAAGTAGACATTAATTCGAGAGACATACAGGGATTGAGATCAGATATTTATACCCTTAACCAGAAACTGAATGAAAAGATAGAAAATTACCAGAGTGAAACCATTGATAGTTTTACCAGAATTGAAGGGCTACTATTAAATTTTTGTAACAGGCCACAATCTGAGTGTACAAGAGAAACTAGACCAATGTCTACCACTCGTCAGTCATTAAATCATACCTTTCACCCCACACCTACCTACCAACCTGTAGATACCAATACCAGCAATGAGGCTTCAACAACATTACTGAAGTCTGTAAATGAAGGCAGAAGTGTAACAAACTTAACAAACAACACTTTTGTACCAATATCAGTACCAATAGACCAAATAAGGAAGCATTCAAGTCCAAACCATCAAAACCAGATCCTTGAAAATGTAGGTTATACCAAACCAAACTACTATGATGGCAGTGCTGACTGGTCAGACTATATTGTGCATTTTGAAACGGTTTCGAAACTTAACCAGTGGTCAGAAAATATTAAGAAACTTAAACTTATTTCCTGTATGCAAGGTCCTGCTCTAGCTGTTGTGGCAGATATCAATAATGAGAACCTGCTTTCATATGACCAATTAAAAACTGTTCTTACCAAAAGATTTGCACCAGAAAACCAAACAGAAATGTACAGATCTCAACTTGATGCTCGTATTCGACGAAAAAGTGAATCTTTGCCAGAACTAGCACAAGATATCAAGCGCCTTGTAAGACTGGCTTACCCTTCTGCTCCACAGGATGTCAGGGATAATATAGGTTACAAAGCCTTCAGGGATGCTCTAAATGATCATGACCTTGAATGGGCAATATGCCAAGCTAACATGGATACCATGGATGAGGCGTTGAATCTTGCATTGAGATATGAAGCCTTTCACTCAAACAGGAAAAGACCATCACTTAGATATCAAGCCCAAGACAAGGACACCAATAAAGAACCAAACCAAGATAAAAGAAAACCTGTAAGGTGTTTTTATTGCGAAAAATTGGGCCACACCGCAAAAGTGTGCAGAAAGAGATTAACTGACCAAAAAAGTACCTTAAATGAGATTAAGGTTAAAACAACTGACTTTGATTTTAGGGACAGGGGAGACAATCAAAATAACCAGGGAAACTTTTAAATGCTGAAAGTGTGGGTCATCTTTCAGCTACAGTTGAGAATATTAATCAAAGACCCATTTTATTTCAAATGAAAGGCAACAGTCATGAAGGCCTATTCATTACAGTTGATATGCATAATCAAGATATACATTGTCTGATTGATACTGGTTCCACTATGAGTGTTGTACATAGTTCTATTTTTTACAAGTTTCCTAATTATATCAAAAGACATCTGGTACCCTATAATTGCAGTCTGCGTATGGCCAATGGGAGCCCAGTCAAACCACTAGGTAGCCTCACAGTCCCTTTGAAATTCAGTGACCAAGTTATATACCAAGATATGATAGTAGCAGACATAGAAATACCAGCAGTACTTGGATATGACTTTATGTCAAAGAATAATTGTACAATTAATATAAAGACACAAACCATTGTAGTCAACAACCAAACAATAATCTGCAAACTAGAGAGCCAATTACCAAATTTGTTTAGAATAACAGTAGAAAAAGATGTTGTAATACCTGCTAGGTCAGAAATGATAATCCATGGTAAACCAGTACAGAATCCAACAAATGATACCCTGATAGTTATAGATTCAACCACAGAGTCTCTCCATTCTAAAGGGGTACTGATTGCAAAGTCAATTTGCACAGCTGGACAACATGGAATACCACTTCGAGTTATAAATATAAGTGACCAACCCCAAACCATTTTCAAAAATACATTTGCTGCTACAGCTGAGTCAATAAGTGAGCAGAATATACTGAATAATAATGATGAAAACCCCATGCACAAATCTAGTACCTCCTTATTTGAGGATTTATTGCACAGATGCAAAAATAACCTGACTACAGAACAATACCAAATTGTACAAGACCTGCTTAATAAGAACAAACCTGTATTTTCTATGTCAAAGTATGACATAGGTTTGACCAATGTTGTCAGACACAACATTAATACCAATGACGCACAACCCATTAAACAACCACTAAGACGTCTTCCTGTGTCTCAAAGGAAAGAAGTTGAAAATGAGTTACAGAAAATGCTGGACCATGGCATAATTAAACCAAGCCAGTCACCCTGGAGTAGTCCTCTGGTTGTGGTACGTAAAGCAGACTCTTCATTACGACTATGTGTAGACTTCAGGAAAATCAATGCTGTAACTGTCAAAGACTCTTATCCATTACCCAGAATTGATGATTCTCTGGATGCTCTAAGAGGAAATACTTGGTTTAGTACCATTGACCTGACCAGTGGCTATTATCAATGTGCCATGGACTTGAATGATGGACCTAAGACTGCTTTTGCCACTGCTAAAGGATTATTTGAATTTAACCGTATGCCATTTGGACTCTCAAATGCTGGTGCTACATTTGAAAGATTAATGGAAAGTGTTTTAGCTGGCCTCCAGTGGGAGATTTGCCTTGTTTACCTAGATGATATCATTGTATTTTCTCAAACCTTTGATGAACATGTTGATAGACTTCAAAGTGTTTTTAACAGGCTTAATAGGGCAGGTCTAAAAATAGCACCAAAGAAATGTCATTTCTTTCAAAAAGAGGTAAAATTTTTAGGACATATTGTGAGTAGCTCTGGAATTTTACCAGACCCTTCGAAAGTGGAGGCAATAGCAAATTGGCCTGTCCCTTATAATGTTAAACATGTAAGAGCATTTTTGGGTACCTGTTCATACTATAGGAAATTTATAAAAGATTTTTCTAAAATTGCCAAACCTTTACACCAGTTAACAGAAAAGAATGTTCTTTTTAAATGGACAAATGAATGTGAAGATGCTTTTCGTACTTCAAAGCAAGCTCTGACCATGAGCCCAGTATTGATTTATCCATCAATGGATAAAGAATTTATTTTAGACACCGATGCCAGTGGCACGGGTATAGAAGCAGTTTTGTCCCAAATAGGAGATGATGGTAGGGAACATGTAATAGCTTATTATAGCCAAACCCTTAGTAAAACTGAACGTCAATACTGTGTTACCAGACGAGAGCTCTTAGCTATAATTAGAGCTGTAAAACACTTTCACCATTATTTATATGGTGTACATTTTGTAATTAGAACTGACCATGGTGCTTTAACATGGCTGACCAATTTTAAAAACCCAGAGGGACAGTTAGCCAGGTGGCTAGAAATCCTAGGGACCTATAATTATGTTATAAAATATAGGGCGGGTTTAAAACACAACAATGCTGATGGACTATCCCGTCGACCTTGTAACAATTGTAAGCACTGTGACCCAAAAGATGGTGCAAACCACAGTCAAGACCATACCTGTCCCAAAACCAGGGCAATTTCATGTAAATATAACAAACCAGATGATGTTGAACCTACCGAAATTTCTACCAACTGGGTAAATAGTAAACCCAAATCAGCTTTAAAAGAAGCTTAGGAAAATGATTCTGTTTTAAAAATAGTAATTTCATGGCTGAAAAATAATAGAAGGCCTAAATGGCAAGAAATATCACATTTAAGTAAGACACACAAAGCTTATTGGGCCCAGTGGCAGCGTCTTGTAGTAGAAGATGGAATTTTATATAGGAAATGGTTGAATACTTCTACAAATGAAACTGTTTTGCAATATGTATTACCCATTTGCTTTCGTAAAGAAGTTTTAAAAATGCTCCATAGTGACCCTTTAGCAGGTCATATGGGAATAGCTAGAACCACAGCAAGATTGAGACACTTATTTTATTGGGTTGGTTATCATGATTTTATAGAAAGGTATTGTAAACAATGTTTAGAATGTCAAAAACGAAAAGGACCATCTCGATCTACCAGAGGGGCCATGAAAACCTATGTAGTGGGTGAGACAATGGACAGGGTAGCATTGGACATCTTAGGTCCAGTTCCTCAAACCTATAATGGGAATAAATACTTATTAGTTGTGACAGATTATTTTACCCGTTTTGCAGAGGCTTATGCTTTAACAGATATTACTGCTCAAACCATTGCAGAAAAACTAGTTTGTGAATTTATATGTCGCTATGGCGTACCTACCCAGATACATACGGACCAAGGAGTTCAGTTTACTTCGCAAATATTTATGGAATTGTGCAAAATCCTGCACATTGACAAAACCAGAAACAGTCCTTTCCACCCTCAAAGTTCAGGTTTGGTGGAAAAATTGAACAATACTATAGAAGATATGTTGAGTAAATTTGTGGCCAAAAACCAGCGAGACTGGGACCAGTATTTACCTTTTGTTATGGCTGCGTATAGATCTTCGCCCCAAGAAACACTGGGGGAATCACCAAATTTTATGATGTTTGGCCGTGAGGTTCAAATGCCCATTGATCTTATCTATGGTAAAACAGTTCATGAGTCTCAGACTGTACCTGAATATATAAATAAATTAACAAACCGTATGAACCGAGTCCATGACATAGTAAGAGACAGGCTGATAAAAGCCAGTGAAAAACAAAAGAAGCGTTATGACCTTACCTGTCATACCAGACAATACAAACCTGGGGAGGGGGTTTTACTGAATGACAGCAAGAGATATAAGGGTAGGAGTCCAAAATTACAGTTTAGATGGGAAGGTCCCTATACCATTGTCTGTGCATTGTCTGATGTATTATACAGAATACAGAAAGGCCCCAAGACCCAATCAAAAGTAGTACATATAAATAGATTAAAACCATATGTAGGGAATCTAAAGAGGTGGTACCAACCTCTAGGTGAACCAGCCAGTCATACTAGGGGGAAAGCAAACCAGAATAAACAGACGAACCAGACAGATTAATTGTTAATTTATATGTTTATATATATATATATATATTTATATATATATATTTCATACCATTGTGTGATTATTAATGAATATTGATACATGTATGAGTATATTGACTGTGTTACCAGCAGTCATTTGACTTATTGATATTTGTGCATACCTACCAAGTATGTGAACATTTATACGAAATGTTCATCAAAAGTTTCATGATGTTAGCACTATGACCAAGTGTTTTGTTATTGTTTTTACCATTATAGATATTTTGCAAATTTGTGTGAACTTACCTTTAATACCATGCCAGGGACCAATGAAAACTTGATGATGTCATGATCCATAAACCAAGTTAATACTCTTAAATGGTACAAACCTACCTGGAATTACTTACCTTTAACTCACAACCAACATTTAACTATGATAGTATATGCCTACCTTTTATATGTGTACTTTGTACATTTGACTTATTAGTCCCTTATTTATATTTCACAGAATGTATCAACCAACATGGGTGGATCAGTGCCAGGAGTGTGGGAAGAGGTTTCCAAATAAAGCTAAACTTCATAAACACCAGCGGCATATGCATGGGAATCGTATGTACTGCAGATATGAGGGATGTGGTTGGTCTTGCTCCACTTATGATAGCTATAGGCTCAGAAACCATGAACTGAAAAAGCATTGCAGGTTGACATTCACACCGGCAGAGACCCCAAGAGTCACCAATTCTATGCCATCAACTATTACAAAACCATTGCTGCCACTCGATGACAATACCAAGCAACAACTTGAGGAATGGGACAAAAATATGCCAGATTTTGCGGAAATGTTCAGAAGGTCGCCAACCACTCCATCTCCGATGAGGCGATTATTAGAGGAGGGAAATAAGGAGAATGAATTACCAGATGAACTCGTTCTTATACCATCAGATGACCTCTTTTCTAAATATCTTACACCAGCAATGTCACCAGTCAAGACCACAGGACCTACATGTATTGAACAGTATTCTCCAACAGACCTTCCCTTCCTTACAGAGCACAGAAAAGAAATTCAGAAACAACCAACAGCCCTCGACCTGCATATATCCTCACCATCCAGTATAACAGACCCAGTTACAGCAGAACCACAGCCTATAGACCTGTCCACCACAAAACCATTAGTCAACCAAGTTCCAGAATTAGCTCACACTTTATCTCGACCAGAACCCCAAATCTTACCAGACATACCATTAGACTTATCGATTAAGAAGCCCTCCAGTGACCAAGAATTAATGACCACAGAATGTATTCCCAGTAGTGAACCAACCGAGAAGTGGAAATTGTACCCTATTGATACCAAGCCCCAGACCAAGTATTATGAAGACATGTGCATGGACCCTCGTTTATTTTTTGCAGGTGCACCCTCATCTTATATGACACATCCCCTGGCCAAGACCCTACAAGAGAAAATAAACCTTTGCAGACGAAACCAGCAGTCTCGTTACCAGAGGCGACTGGTACCTGTTGGTGTTAAAATGATTGTTAAAGAAGAAAGATGTTACCTGCCTGATGGGACAATCATGGAATTAAGAGACATCTGGACAAGCGTCGAAGGCTCCCCGGAAGATTGATTATGCAGTTTTTTGTAGGTATAGGTAATAGGTAGGCTCTGTCCTTAGGTAGGTGTCCCCTTTTTAGTTCGAGGACGAACTTTCCCTGGGTGGGGGGTAGTGTTACAGTTAGGTGCTAAGTGTATAGGATTGTATTGTGTAAATGTATTTCTATCTAGTCACTATCGCACATTTTACTTTCATTTTCAATGCTATTTTTATCGCGCCATCGTGGGCCGGTGCTAAGTGACAATCTACGTGCGGTTGCTGAGCTGATGAACATTATATGTTATTGTTTCTATTTCAGGTATCGCGTTCGTGATACTTTATATATATTGTTTGTAAATATTGTTGTTATACTTTATGGGAAATTGTTAGGATGAAGTTCGTCTCTCATTGTTTGACCAAAGGGGGGTCCCCCATCCCTTCCCAGCTTTAGTTCTCCTAATATCCCGCTTGTCCCACAGTCTTACCTTTTAATTGCATTATTGTAGGATTGATATATTGTAACTGGGTCCATTTTATGTAAAGGATAGGTTCTGTTAAGCCCAAATCTCCCTTTTTTCCTCGTCATGTATTTCCATTTTATGTATACCGCCATGACCCGATGTTTACGTCAACAGCGCATGTGTTCCGGATATTGATTAATGTGACCTCTGAACTTGTGGGCGGAACCAATCAAGTATTCTAATTTGACCCACATTTTCCATAGAAACAGTGGGCCGTGGGCAAATACTATAAAAGCTCGTACCATCGTCTGCTCAAGAAGATTGTTGCTCACCGCAGGGATTAGTATATTTTTGGACCCTGATTAGCAAACCAGAGCGTTACACCCGCAATCGTTTCTAAAACCGCTACCAGGTTTACCTGAGTACGTTCCCCTGTTATTGTTTACCTATTGTTGACCTGACCTGATATTTTTACTACGTTTTACTACAACATTAGCATATTTCCCACGCCCGCATTTGTCCGTAGGGAGGGTCCCTGTTACGTTTTTACGCTCTGGGGGAATTTATTATGATTGTTATTATACTGAAAATAAATAATATGTTATATTTGAGATATTAGTCTCTGTTATCTATGGTACAAATACTTTCGTGAGAGTCCAACAAGATTATAGACTATAGTATAGTTATAAACCAGTAGCCCTTAGCATACCGCTCGTACCACACATGCTACCAGTGTGTTTTACCAGTTAATATTTAACTAACCCGTTACCAGAGTATAGAGTTTCACCACATACACTCACACCCGGGGTAACAATACATTAATGTTCGTACTGTCATCGAAATAATAAAAGGGAATTTTAGAAATAAAATACTGAGGTTTATCCTTTCTTATATGAACTAGTATAGTATGGAATTTATGTTTACATTAAAACAAAATGTCCATAATTAACATATACATCGTAAATGCCATTCAATTGTTCCCTAGTATATAATGGTTAGCTGAATATACATCATATTTTAACAGAACTATAAATTATCGATTGTTTTTCTTTAAAGTGCAAAATATTGGTGCAGTACTCCAATTATCTGTTAAATATGAAGTGGCTGCTCTAATACAAATATGTGAGAGGAACCTAGAAGATTACTTTCAACGCAGCAATGGCGCTTTTGATCAATTAATAGAAAAATTACAAATGGCGGAAAATTACAAGTTAGCCAAAGCTCAATCTGCCGGATTGAAGGAAGTGCTAAAGTACAATTGTAGCACAGTAGACAATAAACCTATAACAAATGAACTAAAGAGAAAAATAATGGCAAAAAGACTTGAAATGTTAGAATGTGTTGTTCAACAGTTTGCAGTGAATTGCTCTAACTGCAGTTCCTGCAGATATTCAACTGGAATGACCCATTGGAACAATGTTAACAACGGAACTTTTTCCAACGGTACTTTTTCCGTAACAATTAACCCGTCTTCTAAAGTATGTTGTCCCTAGTAAAACTATTATCTACAATGTAATTTTAAAGATTCTTAGTTGGTAATAAAACAACATTCAATATTTTAAAATCAATTGTAAAATAGTATAATGTATAATGCGCATACTTATGAGAAGATAAAATCGGTAAATTAGCTCTAGCAATGTTGAAAATGTTCGGATTTGAAGGATTATGAGTAGTTACAAATGGTATAACTTCCATGTTTACGTCCAACTCTTGTTTTTGTGACGCGCGTAAGGTTTGTAAAGGGATTTGTTTGGCACTGTCAATACCATTTTCAATAAGGGTTAATGGATATTTCTTTTTTAAGAGAAAATGTTTCAACTCATTCAATCTTACCTCTCGAATGTTATCATCTTCAACTAAGGTACATATTTTCCGTGCCAAACAGTAAGGAATATTGCGCTTCGTGTGTGATGGATATATATATATATATATATATATATATATATATATATATATATATATATATATATATATATATATATATATATATATATATATATATATATATATATATATATATATATATATATATATATATATTAGAATTTGAACTTAAGGAGAGAGCTAAACTTTTGTCCCTTCTTTGTATAGAATCCTCATACGTGTCGGCAATAGTGGAGGAGTGTTGGTACCCCCTCAGGAATTATGATTACAGTAAGAATTCTCCTTAGAAAATTTTTACAAGTGTATTTGACCAATGTTTCATTGACAAACAAACTTGAATCCTTACAGCATTCATCGTTTCTTGTCAAGTATATACAATTACTCAAATGTAACTCATATCGCTATTATCACAAGGCATTCCAGACTAACCAGCTCTAACTTCAATACTTTTCTAGTTCAGTTAGAGCTGGTTAGTCTGAAATGCTTGTGATAATAGCGATATGAGTTAGATTTGAGTAATGGTATATACATGAGAAACTCTCTTATCTTGTAAAGAGGCAAAATGAAAATAAATGTACTACATTTCGACACCTACAAAAAGTGTCCTTCGTGTGCAAACATTTACAGTCTTCAACACGTCAATCACCATAGTCAGCACTCTCTATGCTTGAAAATCTGGTTCATGGTAACGTCAATTTATCTTCAGGAATTACGCTTTGCCATTAAAACAAATAGACCATGCAGTATGCATCTACTTTTGAACGCTTATAAATCTTTCAACGGTCCACTACTAATCAATGCTTCACATAATTTTCTTATGTTATGTCATGTTTTTGTTGTTGCAATAATTAAAAAACGTCATGTGAAAAAACACATATTGCAGTTGATATGATATTCCGTCGTCTGATAATATGCAGGAGTTATCTCGTCATTACATGTTTCTCGCTAATTGACAGTCGCGTAGTATTTCGTCTGGTGTAGATTTTCATCAAATTATCATGTTTTGATACTACACTCTATAACATCCCTTGATTAAAATGAACTTGTCGTAATTTCTCTAACAGTCTTCGACCCTAATTTTTTCATGCCACCTACTCAGCTTCGTATATCATCTTTATGTTTTTATGAGATGGTTTCAAATATATGATAAAATAGATAAAATATTTTTATCAGGAAATTTTTTACCGATAAAATTTTAAGTATAAGGTTGACATGCATCAATTCAGAATACGGTAAGCAGTCTGTCCTTACTTCGTACAGTCTGTAATTATTATAGGTCTATTGTATTTGAGAATGGGCAACATTTCTTCCTTCTGTTACACCAAAACACTTTGTTAATTTAAATGAATGCTTATATTAATAAATAAATAAAAATGGCAATTATCTTGATATCGGTTGGTTTTATGGATAACGACTTAAAGTTTTACTTTTAAGCAGATTATCATAAATGTATAAACATAAACAGGAAATAAACCATATTCAAAACTCACAATTAAAAAAAAAATCACCATTTATTGTTTCCATTGTAAGAACACGCCATCTTAACTGTTCCTAAACCTGCTTGTTACAAGACATTTTCCTTGAAATATTATCACTAAGCTGATGATTGACCTATTGATTAATGATGTGATGTATAGTGTCCGGCAACAAATATCTCACCTTCAGCAAATAGTAAGTTGCAAACGGAGAAACGGAATAAATCGATACCATTTTGAACGCTACATGAAAACGGGTAGAAAATTCCTAAGGTATGCAATTAAGTTTTTACGCTGAACATCCAAATATGGACCAAGTCGTAGTAATTCCTATTACGAAACTTTCACTCTAATTGATCCACTCCCAAAACGAGATCTTTGATTAAGCGTCGTTGTGAAGCAAATGTTCTAAACCTTCTGTTGCTTTTTAAATAAAACGAAATTTTTATAATGACACGTGTGTAGCAGGAGTTGCTTCCCCCTCCCGGAGGACCTGGACTCGCCACTATTATTCACAGGGATTTTTTGTCTTGTGTGTCTGTTTGTTTTGTTGCTGTTCCTTCCTTGGTTTAACCATGGTTTGTATCTTCGTTTTTTTCTATTTTTAGTCTAGACCAAGTTAACAATAAATTTAATTTAGGAATGAGATAGAGCAATGAACGATTATTTTTGAGTTTCGGACGGACATATTTTTGTAGAGGCTACAAGTAGCTTAATATTTTCGACACATAACAATGAGCTTTATCGAACAAGTTGCGTGGCACTATTCAACAAAAAATTTGCAAGATCTTATTAAATTTCATTTTAAAGTTTTATCTCACAAAAGTCGCCTCGTTGAAGTACAATATACAATTGTTTAACTGAACGTAGTCGCTGACTCGCCCATTTCTTGTTCACTCTCTGTCGTCATTTATATCTCATATTAGCAAAAAAACGAATATTCGAAAAGGCAAACCCTAATTACAGTGTTTAAAATATGAAGATAGTTGCACTTTATTAATCTCAAAGAGCGTGTAGTGTGAAACGTGTTACCATTATAAAAATCTAAACCAGCGTGTCTGAGAAGTATGATGTAGACATTTTAGCACAATATAAGGAAACATTTTTGCACTGATTTGAACATCACTAACAATATCATTTCAGAACAATGTGATTAACCAATGCCATTTAAAAGCAATTTAAACTCCATGTGATCTTGCCACAAATAAATCAGAATACAATAAAGAGTTAAAGAAGGGAATAGGACGTCTGGTCACGATTTACAGAAAATAAAACTATTGCTATATCTTACTCCTATCACGAATCACGGAAATATATGAAAAGATAAAGTGTTTAAAATACGTGAACCCAAATACGTTTGTTTGACCGAATAATTCATGTTAATATTGTTTGTTCGAGTTTTCGTTGAGTAAGAACACAACATCACCAGTCACGGAAAATAAAAAAAAAGAACCAATCATGGATAAAAAAAAATTATCTGTAACTATATACAAAAAAATGAACTCACATCTGTCAGTTTTTTTTTTGGTGGCATATATCTGCCCCTACTTGTCACATTATTAAGTCTACATAACTTGTGAAATAAGTCGACTTGTCGTTTAATTAAGTCTACATTTTACTTGTCGCTCTTTTAAATATACTTGTGCTACTATTTTAAAGAAAAATATACCGTATTTTGCGTAAAATATTTACTTACTTGCTTTGACATAGTTACGTAATATTCATTTTATTTCAAATGTATAGCTTTTTATACAGAAGTTGGATATTCCAATTCACTAAATCAAATATAAAATGAATAAATAAAAATAAAAAAAAAAAATAAATAAATAAATAAATAAATAAATAAATAAATAAATAAATAAATAAATAAATAAATAAATAAATAAAATAATAAATAAATAAATAAATAAATAAATAAATAAATAAATAAACGAATAAATGAATGAATAAATAAATAAATCGACGCCAGAGTAATAAGTCATAATCCAGGGGTCATATCATAGAATAGGAAACGTCTTAATATGGTCTTAGGACATGTTCTAATTCAGCGTCATATCTGACAATAAAGTTATGCAATGACGAGTCATGACAAACAATGTGGGATACATGATCCTTAATATTTAATACATTGGTGAAATGAATGTGTAACGGAAATCCATTCTAAATAATTAAAGTATCACAAAAGTCAATTCATTCAATTGGAACCAAGATTTTATTCCACGCCAAATTCTTACATAAACCAAAAAGTAGCAAAGTATAGCAAAGTAATAACAGTTTTGCCTTTTATATATTAAAGTAATAATTGGCATAGTATATTGTATTCAGTTAGTTTTTAATTTCTACACTTCTGCGCAATACATAATATACTTTTTCATTCGACCGACATGCGAAATATTTATATTTTTTAAAACAAATATAATAAAAGGGATGGAACAAGTTTTATTAATCAACATGACACATACATGTAGCAGAAACAATTATGCAAAGGAAGAAAAACTATACTATACGACATTTCATATTTAAAAAAAAATATGCATGCTCAAATAGTTCTTTAATATATTTCTTTATCTTTTTCAACTCCAATTTAATAAGGTACCTGTCAACACTGAGGTTATGTGTTCGTGTCTAACTGCGGGCAGTGTGTGATACTCCGGCTTTATCGCCAATAAAACTGGACGCCATGTTATAGCTAAAAAATTGCTGCAGGTGGAGTTAAACACCTCTGAGACAAACAATCCACGTACTGGTCATTACAGATTTATCTCCTCAAAATCTGGAAACTTTGTTATAGCGTAATCTCTGGAACTAAAATAATAATGAAAAACTTGTATATAGTAACTGTTAAGGATCTGAGCAGACAAATAACCTAATCTTGTCAAATAACTGTAAGGCGAGCGTATGCCAGTTATTGCTCTTTAAAATTTTCAGGACCCCGTTCAAGGTCAAAACTTATAAACTTGAGTCGAAAAAAAACATAGAGACTTTACCATTTGTCATACCAAGACATTGCCTAGAAAACGGCGTCAAGGTCAGTGATACGGTAACCTTGACCTTTGACCTGTAACATTGTTATCACTTAAAAAAACCACGATGAGGACCAAAATACTAAAAGTCAAATTTAATGTCGGATTTTGAACAAAATACATTTTCTGTTGAAAACATTTACTGTTTTTAAAAGTCACTTATAGTTTTAAAAATTCTTTGCGAACTATATAGTTTTGAAGTTTTAATCCGCCATTATGGTTAACTATGAACCAATAGCTACCTGCAATAGGCTCAATAAAGTATTGCTAATATATATAAATTACCGAATTCCTGAATTAATGTTTATTTTCAATCTAAAGTTTAATCGTAAATTTTCAATCTTAGCTTGTATAATGGATAACATGGGCCATATTAATTCTGTCCAGTTCAGCGGTATGTAGGTACAGACGAAAAAACTAACTGTTCCTTATCTTAAAAAAGTGGAAATTCTCAGCATTCATGCATAAGAAAGAAACTGTAATACGTACTAAATGCCAACGAGGACTGCTCATCGTGTATATCGATGCATCTCTTCGATGTACGTGTTGCGTTTATTCAAATGTGTGATAAAATATGACAGTTGTATCATATGTCATAGAATTGTTCTGAAGTCAACGCTCTTTAATATAATCGTAACTTAACACCCAATCTTCTATCAGTTTTCATTCTGACTACGAAAACTGTAAAATTGTAATAGTTGATTTTTGACGAAGTTTTGTGCTAAACATCTGCTGAAGTTCAGCGTTACATTCGGTAGTAAACAACATTTCATATCATTTCGAAATAAAAATCATACTTTGTAAACTCTATAGGCTATTTCTTACATTTATAAGAACATATCTTCAGATCAAAGGGACAAAAGCTAAGAATAGCAATCAGAAATAACCGAGGTTGAACGTATTGGGTCTCCTACTGTATTTTACATTCGCATAAATTTACTGTCTGCATCAATAAGGGTTCTGCGGGATCTTTCCTGTTAATGTGTTTGGGTCCTTTTTAAATTTAAGCTGCTTGTTTTGTTTGAAATATAATATGTAAAATAGGTGTGACCTATCAGGCGAGCGATATCCCTTCAATGTTGATCCTAGGCAGTGACAGCCTATACTAACTTAGTCTAAGTATATAGACTGTCCCTGTTTTGAAGTTTTCTATAGTATAATATGTTTTACCTAACTTTGATGCATAATTGTCAAATAATACATCTGCAAGTTTTATGTTATGTGCACCCCCAACCATTTTTTAGGCCACGAGATAAAATAATATAAAATTATTAACTTGAATTGTTATGTGTACATCCAATGTCTACCTAAAAAGGATAAAACTAGCTCAGGTAATGTGTTAAAATATTTAAAAACAAAGGTAAATTAATATCCCCCCTGAGACTTATCGTCGGGCATGCAAATCCATAATTTCCTCCAAAACATCTTTTGCATAATAAAACAACAACCATCCCTGGGGGCCTCAGTGGCAGAGTGGTAAAGATAGTTAGTCTACTATTCATCACATGGTCAGTCAACCGTGATGTGGGTTGAAGTCTCAGTGCTGGCAGGGTGCACTTGACTGCAATCATTACCTTATATGACATGGATTGTTAGTTTTCCTACCGAATGTCTGGTTTTTCTCCAGGTACTACAGCTTCCTCTCCCAATTTTAACTGGATGCCATGATATAGCTGAAAAATTGCTTAGAGGCGATGAACATTCAAACAAACAAACCAACCATCCTTGTAATTATATACAATCATTTTATTTCATTAATGCCTTAAAGGGAGAAGCAAGTAAGAGATCCCTGTCACTATTGGGGATGGTACTAATGTCACACCTGTACATTGTCTGGAACACTGAGTTTGAAGATTAGACTTTCAAATGTAGGCAGTGCTCAACTGCTATTTTATTGTCAAGAATTGAAAGTTTTCCTACCAAAGGTCAGGTACTCCAACATCCTCCTCCAATAAAAACTGCACGCCATGAGATAGTTGAAAAATAGCTGAAAGTGGCGTTAAACGCCATTCAAACAAACGAAAATAAAATTTTTGGTCCAAAGATAAGTCAGAGACAGTGATTTCATGCCGCGTCAATACTAGGGTGATAGTGTTGTTCAAATACATATAACTATGTTTTTAGATAAGATTCTATTAAGTAAACGATAACCAGAGGTCATGTGCCTACTAAATAAATCATTTAAATTGTTTTCCATATTTCCTTTCCAAATTTACAGCCTAACTTCAATGACGATATCTACAGAGTAGATCCTTTTGTGTAGATCATGAATCACAAAAATCAAGCTTTAAAATATAAAAAAACAGCAGGAACTAAACTTTTTTCACCAATGGACTTGCATTCCAAGAAAGACAAAACTTTTGAAGTATAAAAATCACACTTTGCATTTGTAAAGGTATTTTGAACAGCAAAATTAAAACAATTTAAATTCAGTCTTTAAAATTAGCACTGTACTGATGGACCACAACTGATATATATTCCAGTGATCTGGTAACTTTCTGAAAGTTTTAGGAAAAATTATCTTGCAGATTAATAAGCATAACATAGCAACAACAGCTGATTAATGATCAGTTAATAACTGATATCTGTTCACTTCACTTGGTTTTAGAACAGTAAAAACTAGATATCTGTGTCAGAGATGGAATCCATCTTTGTGGTTCAGGCTGACCTTGAGGTCAAGGTGAAGGGTCACCATACAAAATATAAAAATCCTACCTCAAAAGATAAAAAAGTTAAAGCTCGGACACGATAAGTTTCGGACGGACGGACAGATTGATGACTAAAGGGAATGGTAATAATAAAAATATAATACAAATATAAACCTCAAATTAAAGCTTTGTCACTGGCTTCTAATTCATTTCATGGATTTTTGTCTTTCAGTGCTCACTTATTCAGTTGATTTGATTACAGGAGTGTAATGAATTTTTTTAGCCATTTTTGGCAAAAGTTTAGAATGGTATTGTTAATTTGATAGTAATTTTATGAAGTTGTTCAAAAAACCTACTACTTTATAATAATTTTGTTTTAAAAAAATGTGTATAACAGAATTTAGATTCTTTTTAAATAACTGTGGTTGCCCTTAAAAGGGCCAATTTGACACATTGTTCATTAGTCTCATCTATGTTGCTGCCGTCAAACTGGTCGATTGTCTAGTCCAACAATCAGTTTCAGTATTTGTATTCTCAACTTTATGTATGCGTAGGTTCGGGAGTGATTTTAATTTCAGGATTGATAATTTTATAATTCTTATCATATTCGTTTACGTTTATATGAACAAGTTGACAAGGATGTAATGAAATACAAATTTACAATAATAAGTTGAGTTTCTTTACAAAATACGATATATTTGTTAATAGATTAACGTTACATTATAAAAGCATAGTACCCATTTTGTTTACATTTGGATTCCTATAATAGTACCTTGGTATGTATTTATGCCTAAGTTCAGTTACAAATTCGTTAGTGCAATTAAAGAAGTAGTGATATTCGTCACCTATTCCATCTCTGCACAAGTTCTTTCGACTCTTGGAATATTATACCACCGGCCAGTTTCTATTGGTAGTTTGCAGTTTGAAGTTCTTAGCTTTGATATATGCAAACGTCCAATCTCGGATAATCGGGTTAAATATTTTTCGAACCAAAATCTTTTTTAAGACAGAGTAAAATTTACCCTTTAAAGAGTTTTCCATATCGGATAACCACCTCTGAATAAACTGGTCACGAAGCCTTTAAAGCAATTCTGATTTCAAAGTACAAAAATCGAATAGAGAATTGGTTTGGAAAAATATATCCTAGAACTACGCTATCGAAAATAGATTTTATTTGGCATTTTCTTTTACTGAAAATAATAACTTTTGTTTTTTCTACATTTACAGGCAATTTCTATAATTCACAATAATTTTGAAATATATCAAGAGCTTTTTGCATTCCTTCCTTAGTTTCAGAGAAAATGACCGTATCGTCAGCATAAAGTAAAATAAAAATTTCAATATAGTACTGTAGTGTCTTTTGGATTTTTATTCGTTCTTTCGAGTGGAGTAACATTAAACTGCTGAAGGTATCTTTCTAGATCGTTAAAAAAAAATGAAAATAAAAATGGCGACAAATTATCCCCTTGGCGCACACCCTTCATACAAACATAAAAATCAGATCTTTCATTGTTATGCATTACACAAGATTTAATGTTATCGTACATATTGTATATAATTCGGAAAAACTTTCCCTTTATACCATATTGTTTAAGTTTCTGCCATAATCCAGTTCGCCAAACTGTATCAAACGCCTTGCGAAAATCGATAAACGTACAGAACAGTTTTTTCAACTTTCCAAATATTGAGAAATCAAGGCATGCATAGTAAAAATATTATCAGTGGTAGAGAAACCCTTTCGGAAGCCAGCTTGACACTGAAATTATATCAAACCCATTCGACAAAAAGGTTAATCTCTCATTGATAATAGTAGTAAATAATTTTCTAAGGCAGCTTATTAGTGTCTTTGCGTGATAGTTATCCGGATCATTTACATCGCCTTTATTCTTATAAATAGGACGTATTATTCCGTTAGATCAGCTTTCTGGTAGAATGCCGGAGGTGAAAACAACATAAAACAATTTGCTATATATCGTAGTCAGTGCTGGTGAGGAGTACTTGAATTATTTATTCACAAATTCGTTTATGCCCGAGGCCTTTCCATTTCGAAGTTTTTTTTATAGCATTTGAAACCTCGTCGTCGCTTTTTCCCCGTTAATAATATCACAAATTGTATTTTGACAAATGTTATCAAGGAAATTCTCCGATTTATTGTTGCTCTCTGTATCATCGTCGTTCAACTGTTTAAAGTATTCATAAAAGGTAGATTTCTCTAGATTTGCTATACCTATATTTGTTTTACTGATAATGAGCCTTCTAAAACGTTATGCCAAATCCATTATACAAAATCGAAGTGATTAACACCCCTTTAAGGATAACAAAAGTGAAATCTCCATCAAATGCAAATTTTCTTGCAATATTATCTAACTAGATAGAAGAGTTGAATGCTTATTTTGTATTGAAAAAATTTTGTCATTGTTCAATAATGTAGACAAAAACAAATGATGCTATATTTGTACTGACTTCGTAAATGTACTGGTGAATAGAGTAATCTTTCATGGACAAGATACCTGCAAAAATATAGTAGAAATGATGATTTGAATTGACATTAGTACAAACATCAAATTCGTTCTAAGTTGTTAAAGGGAGCTCTGTCAAAGCTGTCTGATAAATCTTTTTTGTCCTAATACTATAAGATATTGTCTCCACTTAAGCTTAAATAAATATCGATTTCTTAGTATAGTTAGTAGCTACAAAAAATAATATTCTAATTCGCTTCTTGCTTTGTGATGTGTTTTTAGGTATATTCCAAATGGATTTCAGTCCTTACTTTTAAGTGTCTACTATTTTCTTCAATATCATGTATTGTCTAAAATATATTTGTAATACAGCTAGAATTTAACATAATTTCCGGTACATATAATTTTTTCCTAAATTACTTATACACGATCATGCTCATACGAAATTTAACGCAAGTTTTTTTTACAAGATTAATCAATTATAACTAAGTGAAAGGGCTTTCCATATCCACAGCCTAGAAAAATTCACCATTAAAACCGGTGAGCGTGATAAGCATTTAAATCTGCAGTATTTTTTAGTAAACATATACAGTACCAGCGGTAAATCAGATTATTTATACATGCTTTACAATAATAATGTTTGTTATGGTTTATTGGGTAAAAAGATAAAAAAATATCACCTAATGTGTTACCCATTATGATTATATAAATTTCAATAGATAATATTCAAATTATTTTTTCATAGATTTTATAACATCGAACGAACAATCTGACACAACCACTGAACAAATTATATTCGTTTTGTTATTTCTAATGTCACCGAAATTGAAGTGCAATATATAACCAATGACGAATTTCACTTCCGTCATTGTTTGGTCTTCAAAATTGCACACAGTCATACTTCATACAATAAAAACATATCTGTACCAGTCAGGGGCAAATTTGTAGTCCCAGTTCCTTAATACAAAAACATTGAAATCTTGTTACCTTGTCAAGAAATCCGAGGTCATTAGGATAAATGATATCCAAGTGCAGACCTTCGGCCGCTAAACTGGCAAAATTTTTAATTAAAGCGAGATTTGTGCACACCCTTCCCACAATACTGGAAAGATTATGCAACATAGGTGCCGCGTTGGTGTTTAAAAAATAGACGAATAACTACCTTGGTCTACAAAGGCATATAGATATTCATTTTTATTGTAGGGTACAAAAATATACAGTTAGATGTTAACATGTCATTTTACGCCATCTTTCCAAATTGTCAGTCATGTTTAGATTTTATCAGTGGAGGATTAAACAGTTGCAGCTTATATACTTATACTTACTGGTGTATATTCGCAAACATAATTTCTATTGTCAGTGCATGGAATGAAGCCGAAAAACGGAAAATTCATATCGTAAGCAATGAATACACAATCCAGAGTTTCAAAGTTACCAAAATTAACCTGATCCACAACTGTGAAAAAATATTTAAAAGAGATGGCAAATATCAAAAAGCAAGATGCAAATACAAAAACTAAAAATGGTTGCAATAAAAAACCTATTCCAAAAACACTAAAATAAAAATACGAATCAAAAGAAAATACAACACTCAAACAAAAGCACGCGAAGCAAACTCTTAAGGATATAAGAAGAAAGAGAAACAATACCATCATGTTGCCATACACCGGTTGTGTTGCTGGTAGTCCATCCGACTTTAAAAGTCCAGTAAAGTAATTTATCACGCAATTTCTACGACAAACCTACATTTGTATGGAAAGCTGAGTTAACCCGTCGACGACAATGATAATTTCTATATAAAATGGTCATTTGTCAATGTGCGGAGTTGATAATCTTTACACCAATAATTATGATCATTGATTTATGTTTATTCAGCGGAGACGACAATCTTTACTATAATTATTATGATCGTCGATTTTTTGTCTAATAATCAGGCGATAATCATACACTCATCATTATGATCGTCGATTTTTTTTATTGACCGGAGACGACAATCTATAACACTCATCATTATTGTCGAATTTTTAATTCAGCGGAGACGACAATCATAACACCCATCATTATCGTCGAGCTTCTACACGAGGTCGACAATCTTGGCGGAAAAAATATCCGAAATTGATTTCAATGTAATCCAATGATGTTCCACGATCTATTCTGGCCATCATTATTATCGTCGAGTTTCAACAGTGCGACAATCTCGGCGGAAAAAGATACCCGACTTTATTTTAACAGCTACAGGAACGACAACACAATTAATGACCTTTGCAACTCGTTGTCCATGAATGTAGTGCCCCATAAAATGATATCTTTTACTCATTTGACAGACAGGTATTAATTATTTGTCAGCATAAACATGAAGTCTCCTTTAAAATTTGGGAGCAGAAAAAACCATGAATTATCCATTCCCGCCGACCGGAGAGGATATAATGTTACTGCACAAGAAGGAAACTACCATTATACGCTCTTTATTCCGAACGATGGCATTTAAATCAGGAACATGACAAAATAACAACAGACGATCAACTCTTAAAATATTGTACGACGTGTGATAATCCCTTTTTCTTATTTGAAGCTTAAGCTTTTTTAACTAATTAATTAACTGAATTGTTGCCTTACATCCAGTGAATAGTATTGTATCTATATCATAGGTAATAAGAAAAAAGTCGATTTAGATAATAAAAAGTACTACTTTGTTGAAACCTTTTTGTGGCCTCCGGAAAAATATTTAAGCCTTTATAACATTTACTGTATCTTTTTAAATCTACAGAATTGATTTTTTTCGTGCAAAAGTTGGATTCTTTAAACTCACTACTCACTTTGATTAGGCTCTACAAAGTACTACCCGAGGACCACTTACCAGAGGATACTCATTATCCAGGACCTGCTAACGTACTGAACAGTTTTTAGAGTCCTTATCAGTACCACGCCCGGCTAATATAAACATACAAGTAAATTGTATGTGCTATTAGATTCTTAGTTTAGTTCTTTGAATAGAAATCATACATTTTAACAAAACGGATACTAATATATTAACTATTACCTATTGACGATGTCTGAAGTAAGTTATTGGAACCGTCAAATCGTACATCCCCTTCAGTCATGATGTCATTTGCACCTGTCCAGACTAGGGTGGCTGTTCCTGCCAGAATAGTTATAACTAAGTATATTGCTAGAAACTTTACATATTTATAATTTTACATATAAGACATATTGGCAACTAAATCTTATGATATCGTATGTATTTATTTGTTTTTACTTTGTCATTATTAATTGGTGTACTCATATTTGCTCTTTGTAATGATTGTATAACTTCGTATTGCAATTATAGTTTGCTAAACACCGGATTGTTCTAGACTAAAAAAGTTATTATAAGTTATAGGTAATCGCATCTATCAACAGGGTGTATCTTGGTCTCAATGCAACTGATGGTAGACTCTTATTTTTATTGAATTTTCTATAGTGTGGTTGTACTTTCTATGGCTATTATAGGGTAGTCTGGAAATTTTCTGTATTACAGTTTTCCTGTTACCTCCTTCTTGTGCATTTATTCGACATTTTGCGTCCTGCATGCTATTCATTTTCTAATTATTTCGCGTTGAAGAATTTTCTTCCCAAGTAATTATATAAGAAAAATACCGTTTAAAATACTTTCTTTATATTAAACATGGCGGAGTAAACATACAACTGGGAACATTGTACGGTAAACATCTTTTTTACTTGTAAGTTTCATCAGCGAGATGTATCCGCATTAGCGGCCGCGTGTATGTGCAATTTACACCGTCAACTATTTGTTAATAAGTCGCTTATCTCATAACAATTACATACATTTCAAGGCGACATAGTAGACACTTAACAATTCGGTTTGGGAAAGGCGAAAATGCGATGTTATGCCTTTTACTTATAAAAAGAACAATTTTTTAGCTTGATATTTATATTTACAAGAATAAGTACACCTAAGAAATCGCGAAATAGGGAAGTGGTATGTTTGCTGTATTTAGAACTATCTACTCCAAATCCAACCCGTTAACAAATAACATGGCAAAAGGTAAGTAGGACAATTTAACAACACCTTTGTGAACTGCAATAATTAAACACAAAGTACAAAAACCTTTGCCTTTCCCAAATTTATACTTGCCTTACACACAAATAAATTCTTTTGACGTTTAATTGTTTGAAAGCGGCTTAACTCTACTTTCAGTTATGTTTTAGCATGACAAAAGCGTGTAGTTTCTATTATGAGAAGTCATATAATTACTCACCAATATCAAATTGAGTTCGAACGGCTTCAAACTCTGCTAAACTTGTTGGCTCCCAGAGAATAGCACCGGCCTCTTTACACCTCGTCTTAAAAATAATTTTTAAAACTGTTCATTATGTGCAGTAATTTAGACTAAAATAGCAAAACTTTAATTAACAAACAGTCAGACGTCACAGAAAGCTAATAAATTCCTCATCTACCAATCACCACCATTCAAAATATGTCATTTCCTTATAAGTGTAAACGACCAATCTGACTTATCTTATCAAGACGAGAAGCGATCGCTCAAGCCAATATTTTTGTCGTTGAAAATATCCCATCTTTCAATACATAAATATAGCTCATTTAAAAACTAAGAATTTCGTTTGATTTAACCTTTTATTTATTTCTTTAGTTGTTGATTTGTTAATTCCTTCACTAATTTGAACGTGAAACAAGTAAAAAACATATAGATTCTACTATGTTTTAAACATAAATCTAAATAGAAGTAATAAATATTCCGCACGTTTTCTCTTATTAAACATTTATTAAAAATTATTAGCTTTTTGTGCATTTATGTCATAACGAAATACAATTACAAATGCTTAAAACGATATTTGTAACCACTTACTCACCCTCCATCAAAAGGCTGGTAAGTTATGTAATAACTTTGGCAAAATCGTGTTTGTCACAGATTTCTTGTTAAAACCGCTTTCATAAAAAAAACTACACAATATTAGGAGCCCAAGCTTGAAGTAATTATTGGTCCCATCTAGTAGTTTCACCAAACTATGACCTTTTTGAGTAATAAAGGATATTTTCCCTTATTGACTTATTTGTCATTTCTGTGTAAACTGTTCTACCAATATAACTTAGACAGCTACATTTATTTACAGATATCACGTGGTTGTGTATGATAGTTGTAAAATATCAAACACATCTAATAAATAAAACATATCCAATGGATGTATTTATTTTCTTTGTAAACAAATGTTTCATTATTAAAATAATGAATTTCTAATTACGCTTAATCATTTCTGCATAAAATGTACTCCAAAATTTTTCTACCTAATTTGGGTAAAATCCATCAGTAGAAAAAATATCTTTTGACGTTAGGTGTACTTTTCAGCATATTACGAATCAAATGTCATACTGACTGGTTGACGTAGGCTATACTTTTCAGCATATTACGAATCCAATGTCATACTGACTGGTTGACGTAGGGTGTACTTTTCAGCATATTACGAATCAAATGGCGTGCTGACTGGTTGACGTAGGGTGTACTTTTCAGCATATTACAAATCCAATGTCATACTGACTGGTTGACGTATGCTGTACTTTTCAGCATATTACGAAACAAATGGCATATTTACTGGTGAACATTGTTAGCCAGAAATAACAACAAGATCGTAAAGTTGGGAAAAAATATGAGAGCGAAAAACGAAAAACGCACCGAAACTGGGCTTGTACTCCGTGATCTTTTAAATAATCATTGACGAAGTGTTCAGTCAGTAATAGTATTTAATAAGTGTGCTGGAAAGCTAATGGGGCAGGACGGTAAATCGTATTCGTGAGAATGTGTTACTTCTACTTTAATTATCTGTTTAAATTAATTTTATACGTGTCATGAGGTTTGAACAATTAGTGCATAGTATACTCATCATTTTAAAAATTCATTTCAAATTATTAAATTAAATGACAGTTGTAAATTAATTAAAGTAATAATCCACCGAATGAAACATTCCCTTTTGTGAGCCACGTCAACACTGTCCAATAATACATATTTGATTATTTTTTTATGGCAGCAAGCCACATACTGCGGATGCGTTACCTGCCCAATGTAAATCATCCCATTATTACGGAAATAAACGACCTAAAATCAGTTGAAACTTCCCCACAGTCTTTATAAAACTAAGATCTACTAGGATGTTTCAGTTTTTCGAATAATAATAGTCTAATTTGCTATTGAAAAAAATATCATAGCGACCGACCGAACAACGAGAGCCATTAGTCAAAATCTGGATTTAGGCAAACATGTACAACACTAAAAACCACCAGAAAGTGAGTAACACGCACCCAAAATAAACCATAATGCCATTATGAGGAAACAGTGCCTGTCTCTAATTAGAAACCCGCCGAGTTACTTATTGTCATGTCTAGGAAAACGTCGTCCAATCGAGGAATAGGAAAGACTATCTTTCACACAGCGAAAATGTCCGATCGTATTTGAGAGATGAATAACGATCAATTACTAGTAAGTCACAACGAGGACCATACAACTTCTGAAGTGAAAACATAAACCTAGGTACTATCAACCCTTGTTTGTGATAAGATTTTATTACATTTTAAAATGGGTTTTGAAGCAAATGTCTTGAACAGACTCTGAAAAAACCTAAATTTCGAAATGCAGGCAAGCAAAAGTGCATACAAATACCAAGCGGTTGCAATTTTTTTTTGTTACCACAAAGTTTTGTACTCAGTGCAGTAACTGGTTTCGGTTTCTATGGCCACAAAACATGGCCAGATACGGAAAATTATTCGCTGTTGAGGTTTTCCACGTAATAATATGAAAAGACATGCTGTGAACTGTAGTAGGTAAAGTGTTTAGAGAGTGCCACACTTCTAGATAATAAAACTCTGTGTCGGTTGTAGAAAAAAGAACGCACCAGAGGATAAATAAAATTAAATCCCTATTAGACAGTTTTTTTTCTATTTGATTGTGTCCTAACTTGTTCATGCCTGAGTACAACATAAATACAGCTTCCACGAAATTAAAAACATTTATTATTGTGATTTGTGTACATTGGATCATAAGTAGGCAATACTTTTTGTGAATGCTCAGTGAATTAGTTAAATGACTATAAATGCTAAAGTTTACTCAAAATAGCTATCAAGTGCAAAAGTAAAATTCTGTATATCAGTATTTCGTTCTAACTTACGTTTGCGTCTTTCCACGGGACTTGATTAGTACTGTGAAGGTAACACTTGTTTTGAACTTGGACAAACCCATTTGTGCAGGTTCCAGGCACACAACCTGCAGATAAAACTAAATATGAAGATCATGCGCAGTTGTTAGTTTTCCATTTCATTGACCACATGTATAATCATGTGATGATTGTTTTTACAAAAGATCTGTCCTAATTTGTTTACTTTTACGCTCCTTAGTTCAAGATACTTACAATACTGACTAGAGTTTACGTGAAAGTGCCATGTATTGAAAACGCATATTTGCAACTTGGAATGTTTTTACAGTAGGTACATAGTCTGTTATTAATATCAATTTCTGAACAAATCTTACATTTTCGTTTGGTATAATAAACAACTGATCTATTGATCAATTGGTCAATGGATTTAATTTTTGCTTAACGTCCAGCAAGCAAACAAAACTAAACACACAATGATATTACGGGAAAAGGATAGACCGGAAGAAAAAAATGACTGCTACTATATTAGTATGCAGTATTGGGTACGGACGGAGAACTAAACCATTTGTAGCTACAATGAACCTTCTCTTTTTTAAAATCTGCGAAAGGTATCTTTTTCACGCAATCAGTATATGCAGCTGCCAGTGTTGTGGCAAGGATCTGAATGATTTGGACGTCTTTTTCTCAGGAAGAGTTAGTGGCCGCTTAAGTAGGTTTAAGGCGAAGACCTAATATTTGCAATTTCATCGATTTCTCTCGTGTATTATTTTTAAAATTAAATGTAGAATCTTCCGATTTTCTGAAAGGTTATCCTACTATTTTCTTTTTTGATACAAAAAAAAATTAGTATCCTTAGAAGGTGACTTACTTGTATGGAGGCTACAAAGCAATATTTGTAGGTGTCAAAAATAAAAAAAATAATAATAGGCGTATTGCGATTCAAAGGTTTGTCCCCGGTGTCAACCAAACATCCGTATTTTACTGGAGGCAGTTTAACATTTATTAACAGTCTATTTTATCACCACGGAAAAATATAAATAGAAAAGTTAATTCTCGCTGGATGTGAAAAAAACCAATTCAATTAATTCATGTATCTTACTTGTAACGGTTCAATGTAACGTTCGGAGGTTAATTTTCAACAGATACTATGCATTTACTACACTGTAATTTTTGAATGGTGATTGGCATGTTCTAATTAATACGCACGTGTTTGTGGCGGAGGGGATGGTGTTGTCGGAGTAGATAGTGTGGTCAGAGTAGATAGTTGAGAGCGCATCATAACTGCTTGAATAAACGGCATCATTGATCCGTCTGGTCCACTGGTCGGCATCATCATAACCACAGACGCCAGAATTGACAACAATATTGGTAAAATAGACAGACCAATACCACCGGTGCTTGTGCCTTAAAGTTGACAATTTATTATTGCAGTTATAATTTTGCATAATTAGAACCACGATTATAATTTATCGTCCAGTAATTTTCTTGTACTGTTTTGTTTTCAAATTTTATCCTTTGAATTTTCAACGAAACTGATTAAAACCCCTTAAACTTCTGACTTGTATGTCTTGTAAAAAATTAAAGGTTGTGATCAGACTGATTAAAAGGGGCCTCAGAGGCCGAGCGGTTGAGGTAGATCGTCTGCTATTGATTTCGTGGTCTGTCAACGCTGAAATTGCGGGTTCGAATCTCTCTGCGGGTAGGGTGCGCTCGGCTCAAATCTTAATTAACAACGATTACCAGTTTTCTTACTGAACTTCCGGGTTCCTCCGGCAATAAAAACTGGACGCCATGAAATAGCCAAAGAATTTGAGAGTAGCGTTAAATAGCAAGCTATTGAACAAACGAACATCGAATGTGTTTTGCCTATTTTTCAGCTAAAATCTCATTTTGTCATCCATAAAAATTAAAACTATTGCTGGTTGGACTTCATGCGAACATTCTATCAATAATATATAATCTGTTTGTTTAGAATTATTTAATTACACACAGACAAAAAACGCATTAAAAATATCTTCAATTTTATCCAGGACAAATAAAACATCTTGACGCAGTGTGGGTTGCTGGGGTAACGAAAGCATCTGCAAGAGAGATACAAAACAGTGACAGCCACCAGCAAGTATTCCGATAAATATTTAACAACAAATCTCCAGAGAAATCATTTATATAAGAAAATGTAGAGAATGAAATGATTTATTATATTACAGCTTTTAGTGTGTTTTATTTAACGGTCAGTGCGGGAAAAATAAGTCAAGACTTATCAATTAATAAATCAATGTCCAGTTAACACCATTTTATCCATATTCAGTACGAGTACAAGTCAGCAAACTTCCTATTGTAGCGGATACAATTAGCTTTTTATTGACACCTTCATTAGAGGCCTTTAAGGTACAAACACGTGGCTGACTCTTAAAAAATCATCCACTATGATAGACATCGAGATTGTTCGTATTTTAACCCAATATGAGTTGTTTTCTACACCAGGAACGCGCGTAGAAGTATTTGGGGTTAAGCCCGGTAAATCAAATATGGTCCCAGTGCACAAAAGGCAGATAATTTCTAATATTTGCCGAAAAAATCAGGAGCAAATATGTTTGAAATATTAACATTTAGAAATGAATGAACTAGCCTGTAGGTATTTGGCTTGCTTCGTTTGTAGACATATACACAAAAGTAAGAGTAAGCAAGAGCAGGGCATTTACTTAATATAATTCCAGTGCTGGATATAACAAAAATGAACGGAGAAAAATAAAATGAGCACAAGGAAACAAAATGTTAAATCTTTGATTACTAGGTTAAATATGGAACGTCTAACACACAACATTTCAGCTACTAGTATATTGCAGAGAAGAAGAGTTAAAAAAAACAACAAATTAAAGAGCCAAAAAAGGTGGATTAATGTAACACAATTTTGATTGGAATTTTTTAATTGTTTTTTTTGGAAAAATAATAGATTGTGTTGGGACGGAGAGATCAGCCTAAAGTAGCAGGTACGTTAAGCTTAATCTTTTTCAAAATTTATAAAATAGGCCTTTATCGATCAAGGATTGTCGTACTCTCAAATTACTTTTCTATTCTTCACCGTGGTCAATCTGACAACCCCCATCAAAAGGGCATTTGCTATCAGACATTGATAGAAAATTTGGACGCCCTAAGCAGCTGCGTAAGTCTAGCTATGGAAACTCCCTCAATATGATACTGTCATTCAATGTACGCCAGTTTAGTTTAATACGAAGAATCAGCTATTTGTAACGGCTTTAAAGAGTTTATTCTTGGTAACTGCTCTGTGCTGGTGTAATGCTATGTGAAACTATTAATGGCTGCTGATTCAATACCTGTTTATAGATACAGTTTTGTAGATTTTTCACATATAGTTTTTATAGTATAATCGTAATTTTACAGGTAGTAATAGTCGTGATCGTTATAAAATGTGTTGTGATATATAGAGTTGCATTTAGACATAAACATCAATACATGGTCACAATTGATAAGTAATCGTTTTAGAGCTGTGCAACAATCCTTGTATATTACTAACACGACAGGAGTGGCTATAATTGAAGCGGACGTTTCTCTTTCCTAACCGTCTGGTTTTACTCATGATTTGTACAAGTTGTTTTTATTCTTGTGGTCAGGTTGTGGTTTTGTCAGCCTCAGCATGGTAGTTTCTATGCTATATCATATCCTGTTTTAGTTGGATGTGTTCAAAGTAAATATTGCCGATCCTCGACAGGAAAACAGGCCATCCTATTTAACAAAAATTGGTAATAGATCACGCTTAACCTAAGCCGGGTTCAACTGAGGACCCGTTTGTTGACGCTCTATTCCTATGCAGCTTATAGGTCAAACAACACCAGCCAAAACTTTATCTTAAACCATTTAGGTCACGCCTGTATGTGGCAGTCGTTTTGTTTATCATGACCTTTAAATATTTACAAAATGTCTCTGAAGATACATCAAACTTTACTTAATTAAAAAGAGTATGATGCATTTTAATGTATCGCGAAACAAATATTTCTGGAAGAAAATAAAATAAATAATTGTGTTTAAGTTTGATAAGTTTTAATCACAAAATCACAAAACTAGAGATTACAAGACATTGGTGGCACAGCTTGCAATCCGCTAGAGTTGTATCCAACGACTTTAATTGTATTAGCCGGACCATTAAACGTCTGTCGATACATTTCATTAACACAAACAGCATAATGACCGGCTATGGATTGGTACATCCGGTTACTACACCTAGATAGAACAGACGCATTGTACGCCAACATCTGATGAATCGGTTTCCTCCGGCTACTGAAATTTCACAGACAAACCAGCTACAAATTAGTGCTGATACAATTCGTCTTTGATCATCGTACAGGATCATCAGATGATGTCGTCCGACAGAGGACCTGTTTTAACACTAAAACATCTTCTATGGGGTATGTGCAGACAAAATTGGCGTTATATAATTTATTCTGACGAAAGCGATTACTGCATATCTACAGCAGATGTCAGAATAAAAATGTAGAAAAGGTGTTGGGAATGCAATGAACAGTTTTATCCTGGATGATTGATGGGGTCTAGACATCGTGATTTGGGGTGGAATTGGATTAAGCGTAAAACTTGATCCTGTTATCTTTAATAAAAAAATAACGATATGGTTTTTAAGCTCATGATTTATCTAACTTATTGCCATCGTGTGTATTTATATTCTGATACAGATGCAGGTATTCTACAAAATGAACTTTTCTAAATTTTTCTATTGACTCTGAAATGCATACTTGGATTAAAAAGAATTATCTCTTATACAGTTATTTGATAGAATATATGTGTTTTCCTTGTTGCCATAAATCTTATTTAGTCCTGCGTTAGTACAGAAGGAAAACTTCGACAAACCCGCGACAAATGTTCTATTTTATCTTTTTAGTATGAAAAAATTTACTTCGCTTGTCATGTGGTGATGGTACATGTAGCTAGTAATCTACTTTTGATCATCTAAGTAGCAACACTGAGGTGTCTGTTCGAGCCTTACTGCGAGCAGATTGTACTATACTCATTCAGTTTGCAAGATTTCAGGTATTCCTGTCAAAAGTCTTGGTTTTCACCGGGTACCCCAGCTCTTCGCTAAATAAAAACTCGGCTCCACACTTAATAAGTTATATTAGTTTTGAAAATTGTGTCAACCCAACTTCGAACAAACATACAAATAGTGCAAACACGAGAAGTAGAAGTGGAAAAATAAGTTTTATTTTTTACATTACGTGTTTGCTTTTCGCGCATCTTTTCTGCTGTATAAAATTTCACAAAAAAATCGAAAGTATTAATTGACGTCATAATGTTTGTGTTTATGTAATAATTTAATGATGATATGGTTTTTTAAGCTCATGATTTCCCTAACTTATTGTCATCACGTGTATTTATAGTCCGATACAGATGCAGGTATTCAAAAATGAACGTTTCTTAAATGTTTTAAAATATTGATGCCATTAATATATTCAGACTTGCTGAAGCCTTCGTTTTACGTAAAATGAGCCAGAATGGCTATTGTACGATAGTTGGATTTACAGTTGACATCTTTATAATTTTAATATTTTGCGAGTGAAACGAAATTTGTAACTTTTGAAATATTTCTGTATCAATCAATCAGTATAAAACCAATCCACCAGGTGATTACAATTGCTCGGAATCCGTCAGGAAAGATAGGAAACTTATTTGAAACAATTGGACTGTTTAATAACTGTTGAGTGATCTGTGACCAATGAACGATTGCTAAAAATGTTGTGTTTTCAATCTCAATTTGATAAAAAGTTTTGTTAATTTGTTTCTATGTAAAATATGTACATTAAAACTGTAAAAAACATACCTGTTATGTGTGAGCTATATTCAAAGTTTTAAGCGGGTTGATTAACTGATCAAGTGCTACTGGGATAATTTTTACATAGAATTGCATTGCGCATGACGCATAGGATAATAATATTTTTGCACTTTATGTTTCAAACTCAAAACAAATTACTTAAAGCAATACACGTGTCCTAAGCTTAATTGAGTTATCAAATAATAATCAACCGCTTCCGTGTGTATGTTGTGTGGTTTTAAGAAAGTAATTGCAAATTGTAATTGTTAAAAGACACAAACTTATCCACATTAATAAAAACATAAAACACCATTTTTTTACAGTAATGAGAAAGTGTGCCCTAGTGACGCTGTACTGCTAGGGATATATTGGTAATCATCTCCTTTTCTAAGTTCATTACAGAAATTTGCAAGTTTCATGTTGTAACAGTGTATTAAGTTTCGCTTCAGCGAAAAGATAAGCCTTAGAAAAGACGCTCGTATGAACAGCAGAATAACAATTTTTATGTCTCCATCTTTTGTTGTGTAATATAAAAATAGAAAACCGTCACGGAAGATCAATATTTACACTAACAATTATAAACCTTTTGCATATGATTTTCCACAGGTGTAGCTTAAGGTAAAATCATATTGATGCTGATTTCATTGTGTCAGACATTCATGACAAATATGTTGTTGTACCAGCATAAAAGCCGCTGGCAACATTGTATTTATCTTCAAGAAACATTATATAAAGTGTTTAATAAATGAATAAGGCATGCTGAGTTCACTCAGCAAACCTACTTACACGAGTACGCTTGAAAATCAAAAATTGCTGTTTAATCCTTTGATCTCCATATCAAAGTCGAAAATTGTGATCTTCCCGTCTTGTATCGAACACCAAAAAACTTCCCATAATCAATACAAACAGCGTTTCATATCGTCTTAATTTACCAACAAACCTCAATCAAAACTTCCAACCACTATTTCCACAGCCAAAAAATCGGGGGCTTCAAAAATACAGTGACACTTGCTGGCATAAATTAAATGTGAAATGTTTATACTAAAATATTCAAAAGACCTGATAGACATCTTAAGGTCTGGATCTTTTCTAAATATAACAACATTAAAACTTTTGATTTATTGACACTGGGCAAAGCTAATCCTCAAATGCAGCTTCATACGAGTCTTACAGACCTTATTGCTATGTTGTCATGAAAAACTGAAACTGTTGTCCCTACCATGACTTAATTGATCGTTATGGGAAATCAATCTCATAAGTAGTCATTCCTATTTTCCTTCAGTTGATTTTGTTTTGCATTATAAATCAAGGAAAACGCATTCTTAAATGTTTAAACAATGCAATCAAAGTGTATGTCATTTATATTTTAATCTAATACGGCAAAATTGTAAAGCACGTAAAAATATACCTGATATTGTTTGTATACTTGGTGTTATCCAATTGGTCTGGTAGACTGATACTACTGGGTTTAGGTTTTCATAGAATCTCATTGCGTGTGACACATAATAAAATCTTACATTTGCACTTATTTTGTGGATCTTGTCAAACATATTACTTAAAGCATTACATGTTTTTAATTTATTACTGATGAATATTTGATATTTGATGAGTATTTGAATAATCGGTCTAATATTTATTAAATGCTTCTTTTTTTATATTCTATGGACGTAAGAAAGTAATTGCAAGTCGTCCTGAACAGACACATACTTTGCCACAATATAAAAAAGCTATACAGAATATCTGTAAAATTGTAAATAAACATACCTGTTATGTTTGAGCTATCTTCAAAGTTTTAAGCAGGCTGAGCAACTGATCAAGTACTACTGGGATAATTTTAACATAGAATTGCATTACGCAAGACACATTGGATACTCATATTTTTGCACTTAATGTTTTTAAACTTAAAAACAAATTACTTAAAGCAATACACGTTTACTGAAGCATAATTGAGTTATCAAATATTTATCAACCGCTTCCGTGTTTATGTTGTGTGATTTTAAGAAAGTAATTGCAAGTTGTAATCGTTAAATAACACAAACGTATCCACATTAATACAAACATAAAACACCAATCATTTACAGTAACGATAAAGTATGTCCTAGTGACGCTGTACTGCTAGGCATATATTGGTAATTATCTCCTTTTCTATTTCATTACAGAAATTTGCAAGTTGCATGTTGTAACAGTGTATGAAGTTTCGTTTCAACGAAAAGATAAGCCTTAGAAAAGACGCTCGTATGAACAACAGAATAACAATTTTATGTCTACATCTTTTGTTGTGTAATATAGAAATAGAAAACCGTCACCGAAGATCAATATTTACACTTACAATTATAAACCTTTTGCATATGATTTTCTACAGGTGTAGCTTAAGGTAAAATCATATTGATGCAGATTTCATTGTGTCAGACATTCAAGACAAATATGTTGTTGTACCAGCATAAAAGCCGCTGGCAACATTGTATTTATCTTCAAGAAACATTATATAAAGTGTTTAATAAATGAATAAGGCATGCTGAGTTCACTCAGCAAACCTACTTACACGAGTACGCTTGAAAATCAAACATTGCTGTTTAATCCTTTGATCTCCATATCAAAGTTGAAAATTGTGATCTTCCCGTCTGGTATCGAACACCAAAAAAACTTCCCATAATCTATACAAACAGCGTTTCATATCGTCTTAATTTACCATATTATCTCTATCAAAACGTCTGACAACTATTTCAACAGAAATAAAATCGGGGGCTTTAAAAATACAGGTCTGGATCTTTTCCCAAATATAACAGCATTATAACTTTTGATTTCTTGACACTACACACAGCTAATCCTCATATGCATCTTCATACCAGTCTTACAAACCCTATTGTGTGCTACTTTTTCATGAAAAATGAAAAGGATGTCGTCACCATGACTCAAATGATCGTTATATGAAATCAATTTTATAAGTCGTCATACCTATTTTCCTTCAGTGGGTTTACAGAGAGTATACTCCTTTTACATATGTTTTGCATGATAAAAAAACATTCTTAAATGTTATAAAATATATATCATTTATATTTAAATCCAATAAGGTACAAGTCAAAATTGTAAAGCACATAAAAATATACCTGATATGTTTGTATGCTTGGAGTTATCCAATTTGCCTGGTAGACTGATACTACTGGGTTTATTTTTTCATAGAATCTCATTGCGTGTGAAAAATAATTAAATTATATATGTGCACTTATTTTGTAGAACTTGTCAAACATATTACCTAAAGCAACACGCGTATTTAATCTATTATTGATAATTATTTTATATTTAATGAGTATTTGATTTATCGATCTAAATATTTATCAAATGCTTCCTTTTAATATTCTGTGGACGTAAGAAAGTAATAATTATTCGAGTAGTCTTGAATAGACACATTCTTTCCCACTATATTAAAAAACTATAAGGAATATCAGTTATCTGCAATGAAAACAGAGAACCTTAGACGCACAAACAACTAAATTTGGTTACAATCCGATAAAGGACGCTAAATTTTGGTTTCTAACAATATGGCTCAAAGTTAAACCGATAGAATGTATTCTTTTTTAAAAAGTGCACTAAAAACAAGTTTTATCGCAAACAATTCATAGATGTCTGTAATAGTAATTTGTATTGCCGTGGTATGCTCGATGACTTTTTTAAGTATTGGTAGTTAATGGCACAAATATCAAGGGAAATATCACATGTTGACCTCACCGTATATCTATATATATTCTTTGTCCTTTGGGCTGTTTAAATATACATCTTGACATTCAGCCTGTTAAATTCATATGTTCTAACAAAATTTGTTTATTTATGTTTTAATATGTAGCAAGAAATATTTTGTTCACTATCCTTTTTATTTCTTTGGGTATAATGTCACTATTTTCTAATTATATCATAAATTCCATTTTATATTGGGTAATTTAATCGTGCAAAACGTGTAAGACAGTGATCCAACAAAACCGCTATTTAAGTTACATGCATTCTTTTATCATCAACAATTAATAAGTAATTTAAGATTAACCAACTTGTTTAGATGCCTGAGAGACCTATTGCTATCACTTTGAGTCTGTCGTTTGTTAGTCTGTAACATTTTCCCATTATATTCCTCCTTTTTGATAACGTAATCAGTTTAGCCTAGTTTTAACTTTAATTGGTTTGTTGATACTGACGTATAGTTGTTGCAATATTGTCATTCCTTCTGGTATTATCGCTATATCGTTGAAACGTCATTACTATTTGGTTTGTGATGTCCCAATGCATTTAAATCAATAAAACTACGATTTACTACTGCTACCAGGTCACCTGTCTCTTATCCTATTTAATCATTTTCGGAAGACATAATTGTTAAATCAACCATTTCTGCATACTTGTGCGACACATTTTTTTTAAAGTACATAACATGACAACATGTCAGTTAAAGTTAAACGATGTTTGTGGTTGTATATGGTTTTCTTCAGTGCGAGTCCAGCAGGCAGTTATAATGCTAATGGTTATCTCATTACCAATCAGGGGCATTTTACCGTGTAATTTTGAATCTCTGAAACTCTTTGAGTTTATCTACATCGTATGTTAATTTCTCCATTTTGTGTACCTAAAAACTGATAACTATATTTAAAATTGACAGACTGATCTTAAGGTATAATGGGTGTATAAATTGAGAAACTAACCATTTAAAATGTAATGTTATGTTAAATCGACATAATTCATATACTGAAAAAAAATTAAAAGTACAGAAAAACGAGACTAAAGCCAGTCTTCAAAAAAGTATGTCATTTTAATAACATAATTTATTATGCTATTAGCATAATACGTTGGCGCATGCTGACATATGCGTGGTACCTTGTAAAACAACTAGTTTGTATGTTAACTAGTTAAATCATTCGTAAAGAGGTTTTGATGGGTAGATTTGTAATAAAGTGTTGGTTGACTTTAATTAAGATGGAAGGATACTTCGGTTACATGGGAAAAGTAATGAAAATAAGACTTCACGTATCCGCACGATTATAATTTGAAATCATCAAACCTGAAATCAAAATAAATACTCTAACAGTAAATATATTAAAAAAACAAGACTTAAGTATGTCAATTCTCACTTTCATTTACACGCAATAAACTGTTCAAATAAATATAACAAACAAAATGCTTTAATAATCTGTTGAGATAAGCGTGAACATTTTCTACTTGGATTTGATTTAAAAATAAATTAAATTCTGATAAAAATATTTTATCCAGATTAGACTATATACTCGGTGTCTGAGTATATGATTATTCCTAAGTTGTTTAATTCGGATCAAGCTTTCTGTGACGATACGCGTAATATGACGGCTAAATCCGCGTTCATCATGGATGAACATGTATACCACAAGTTAATCACGCGATCGAACTGCATGTGCTATCAATAGAAATGACCAACGAAATTCGATTGAAGACAATTTCCTATTTTCATTTTGTTAAAGTTAAGTACCTGTAGACGATTTTAAATTCAAAGTTACACATTGATTGCATCTTTCCTTATGTTCTCTATGTATGCAATAATATATATTGCATTTATTGGTTAACTAAACATGTATCCTTTACTAAATTGGCTTTGTAATATATAATTATATTGTAACAAGTTTTAAGTACATGTATATATAAATTTTTGTCTATTTTAATAAATATACACGTTCATTTTACATCTTTATAAAAGCATATACTTTTTGTAACATTGTAATAAGAAATGTATATTATTCCTATATAACACAATAAGCTGTTGATTACCAATGTTTATAGACAAATGTATCCGTCAGCAATCAGTCGACAATTAGACGGAGGTCATCAATCGGTTACGTATCAGTAAATAAATAAATAAATAAATTAATTAATTAATTAAACCAGCCGTCCAATCAATCCGTCAATTTTACAGAAATGAAGTTGCATGGACATATTAAAGCGATCCGTCCAGATCAATCCAGATGATCATTTCATATCATTCAATTTACGGATGCGCAGATTGGGAACCAACTGCAACATTTGGAACGATTAAACTGATCTGACTGATTAGTAACTGATTATTGACGGATTAATGAGAAATCACTAGGTACTGACTGATCGCCAAAAGTGTTGAGTCTTTAATATATGGTACTGTTAATTAAAAGTTAAACCAAAAACTATACAGCATTTCCAGGATAAGGTATTATTATTTGATTCATTATGACATATACAACTATTAGCGATATCACGTGACTTGTGTGACGTATTTTTGTCAGCCATATTGGATTTTCCAATCAATTCAAAATTAATGGGACTATTCAAAAACGCCGATATCTTGTTAAAAAAATTAAATATGTATGATTTGCACATTGTTCCTAGTTCTGCAGTCTCTTATCTTTCGAATGATTACTTGCAAAATACTTGCATTTTGTTTTAAAAAACCCCTTTATTTTCTGCCTTCTGTTACATTGTTTCAATGCGAAATAGTCAATTATGCACCACTTCTGACGTGAATTGCATAAATACAGCTGGCATTAACTTTGTTTTACACATATATACAAAAAGTATTTATGTAATTAATTTTCACAATTTTAACACTTTAATTGCAGATCTTAATACTTCCCATTTCATCTGAAATTCGCTCATTTTACAATTTTTAACATGACGGATACATCTGAGTTCAGACAGGGGACAGGGTTGTTTGAGTTTTTTATGGTCTTATTATATCTCAGAAATGTGTAACATATTTAACTTAGAAGTAAATATTTTAACAATTAAACAAAAAAACAGTTAAGAGTATCTGACTTCCAAAATATTCTTATTAGAAAGCTTAGAATTAATTGCCATTGCTTTGTCTTGTCTTGAATTAAAAAAGTGGTAATGAACTTTTTGATAAAGATTTATAAAATATTTCTATAAAGGTTAATTATTTGTCGCATTTTTCTCAGTCATAAAGGTAGTCAAAATAGCTGTTCAATTAACAACGTGTACAGAGAATACAAGTTTATAACAGTACCAGCGTTATCAGGATGACACAGCATGGGTTAAATTTCAATACTTTAAAGGTGTTCTAAATAACACCTTTGTCTCAAATGTTTATTAGATAACCATAATTTATTGATTATTTCATATGAGTTATTAATTAATGAACTCAAGTAATAGTTTTTGAGAATAAAAAAATGATGATGCCACAGAAAAAACAACAATAAACAAGGAACTATATATAGTATATATAAAAAATGAAAATAATAAATTGTATAATGTTACAAATATGATAAAAACATACAATAATTTTATTATGAATAATAGGAGTTTGGTTTATTTTAAAATGTTCCTGTTAATGATAAACAACAGTCCTTCGTTGAAAAAAAAGGAGTTTGCTACAATTCTTTCTTTAATGCAATACATTTATAGTTTGTGATACTAACAATATAGATCATGTATAATATAATTGTTCTTCTTTAATATTTTTACAAATTTCTTTATTCCACTTTTTCGTTTTTGTTATAGTGGTTGTGAGCCTTGTTTATGATATTTTCTCACAAACATTAAGTTAAACTTGATTATTATATATTAAAAAATATATTAAATGACTTGAAACGAATATACTAATCTTGCTGACGAATGAGTAATCGCTGACTACTGACTGATCGCCAAAAGTGTTGCGCCTTTACTGTATGATACTGTTAATTTAACCATAAACTAATAACTATATAGCATTACAGGAGTAAGGTATTTTTGTTTGGTTCATAAACACAAAACGTGTCTGTTTCGCTTTTTATGGTTTAAATTATGGTTTGTGGTACTAACAATATACATCTTGCATATTTTAACACATATAGTAACTTGTTATTAATTTTATGTTGCAAAAGCAACCAACTCTCAAGTAACACTCTTGGGTCACACCTTGTTTCCTTTTTTCATTAAACCGGCTTAATTAAAATACCAGTGTGGTTTGGAAAAAAAACTGTTTTTTAGATCCTCATTTAAAACAAATCTTGCTTACAACGTAATATATCTAAACGTAATGCAAAATTTAGTTCATGTATTGAATACTAAATTTAATAAACATCCATTTTTGCACAGTAATATATTTATTTGTATAGGATGTTTTATAAACATATCAATTTTTAGGCAAACAAAACTATTGAAAGAATTTTATGTTAATATTACTATTTTAAAACTGTTCTTTTATGACAATTGAATTATTTAAAATAAAAAAGTATTAAGAACTGTTACAGTTTGCGTCTTCTGTATGTTACTACCAACCTCGTTACTATTTGTAGGATGTGAGATGTTCTGGTATTTTCATGATAAACAAGCAAACGCGAAACGGTGATGAGTTTGAAAATTGTCATGCGTTTACTTATTTTGGCCGATCGGGTCTCAATGCGGTTGGTTGTACTCAACCATTATTTTTATTGACGAAAGTCTGTGATACAAAAGAACATTTTACAGGGTAATTTTTGTCAACGTTAAACAAGACACTTAAGGCGGATACGTTACATCATTTTAAATGTATCCGCCTTTTAATCATCAACTTTAAGTTAGTGGATTTTATACACTGAATTGGGTTCATATAGTGTCATGTTTCGTTATGATTTTACGATGTATTTTTAATGTTGATAGAAACGTTATAAATGAAATACGTGACGATTTTGATCGAATATCGACAATCACTATGTTTGCTCATCAGGTATGTTAACCACACCAGTATGTGGTGAAAACCTGTCAACATATTGCACTATGCCTCATGGATTTAGATATGCATGTGAACTATTTCTAATCAGAAGATCAAACCCAGGGAAAATTTAAGTCAGATACGCTATAATACGCTATATTTAACACGTATAAAATTTCGATACTTCTGGTACCTTCTGTTATGCGTGAACTGCATTCTGTAACAGTTACAAAAATGATTTAACTGAAAAAATACATTTGTACATGTGACAACTTATATTTTTCTAAAATCACAAAATACAGCTTTTATCGTTCTAATAAAAGATCAAATCAACTGAATAACAAATATCAATGAATAAATTTGATATTTACGACGGTTTGCAATTTTTTTCCGTAATAGCATTGCGAAACAAGATATGTTTGCTAATATTATTTCCGTAATGACATCAAGAAACATGTGTTTTTCTGTTCTCGATATCATTATGGTAAAATATTGTATTATGACTTTCATTGTACAATATATGTACTTATTGAGCCGTTTGACTTTTGTTTCCGCCAGGAACATATTTAGTTATATTAGTCCCAGTTTTCGTTTATTAATTGCAATTGTACAAACTATTTATGTGTATCTCTTATAATATAGCTCAAAACCTTTAAATAGACAATTTCTTCAATATCATATTACATGTATATTAATACAACTTCACGTGTTACCCAGTGATGCCTCTGAGGTAGTTTGATTTCGTCTACGACTTCCGTTCGGCTGCTACAGCAGCCAAACTGATGCCAACTGTATCGCACTGCTTTCATTTGAGCAACATGTGATGGTGCGAGGGGAGATCTTGACGTTTTGGGCAGCCCGGGATGTATACGTTGCAACTATCTTAAAACCCGCCACCGAAACGATCCCACCGAAAAGAATACATGCAAATCTGTGTTTAATTAACAACAAGTAATTGATTTATTGTTGTGTTTCGTCCAAAAAGCAATATTTCAGCTATTTTCAGGACGTAAACAATATAAGAGTTAAATTATTAGTAAAACATCCCTTTCTCCTTACTAAAACGTGATCTCATACACTATAATGAAAACACATACTGATAAATGATAACTAAAACAACAAAAATAAGGTTCATCACAATTACCAGTTTAATCAAATTGTAATCAATAGGTAGAAGATTTAAAACCTTTTTTTAAGAACGAAAAATAGGAGTATTGTATTTTTACTGATTTCTACTGTCGTCCGTTCATGAATATCGAGACACCATCAACTTTTCCACTTGAAAAATATGCAGACACTTTCAAGACGATCCTCATGCAATGCTTGGTCCGAAAGATGGTTATTACCTTCTTTCTCCGTAATAATCCTGAACAAGTGTACATCTGTTTTAGTAGAGGGTATAACGAAAATCATCACGAACGTTATTTTTTTTATTCAAAGGGAGTGTCCATCGGGCTACCTGTTTGATATCGACAAGTAGAAGGCTCAATAATAAATGAAGTTATATATTAATGTTGTAAAGATAATTTTTACAAAGGTATTTCGCTTATATTCAAGTGAAAAGTAATATATGTTATATGGCAAAAATGCAGACAAAGGAGAAAACATTACCGATATTTATATTATTGATCGTTAAGTCAAATGATGTTTTTACAAATTATCAACATGAACGAAAAGGCACTTAGGACTTAATTTGAGTGCATCAGTTTGATAGTCAAAGAAACTAAATGTCATTTGGGTCCAACAACCGCAATAACGTGAATGGCTTTTGCATTCTCTTGTATTTACAAATAGTGAACGATACTATACAGCATATTCCAATCGATAAAGCGCCGATAGCAGATAAAATACACTTTCATAGTATTTACTTGTATGTTAAGTTTCAATTAGAGTAAGCGCGGCAAGATACTTCTTGGTCCATGATTGATTTTAAAGTGTACTGGCGAACCTCATTTCTAACCATTAAACACACCTGGTCTGACTTATTACTTTACTTCGTACTTCGCCAGATATAGATACAAGCAAACTTGCTTGCCATATAAACTTTAAACATTAGATTGTTCCGATTTTTAAGATTTGCTATAGATCCCGGATTTCGTGCGTATGCGACAGATATGATTTCTGTGTTGTAAAATTAAACATGGATTTGCACAGATCTATATCTGCCATGCAGCTTATAAATGACGACGTCACAGATTTGAAATGGAGCTTGGATATATACAATACTTGAGCCAAACATCATGTAAAAACCGATAGTTATATAAATCATTTGAAATTAAGCATGCTTGTCTACAACACTGAAAGTCAAATATAATGAAAATGGATACAATTTTAACGATTGCTGGCAGTTATGATTATTTTTTATTACTTGAATGTGTCTGACATAAATGCTTTTCACATTCTAATTGAATTTAATATTAAAATTTTCATAGTAACATCTGTGATTAGACTTTTTTATTCTTGTTACCGCGTACATCCCAAAGATATAGACTTGTCCTGCTCTTAAATCATAGACATGTATAAACAAACTGGAACAATGCTTAGAGTATTCACAGCGTTCAGTTTACAGACCTGATCAGTGCGTCTCTAGGTGGTAGATGATGGACTCTATTATTAAAAGGTTATCAGGGTAGAATACGGAAATACTGACTAAGTAACCGAATGGTAACGTGTTTGAAGAGTGTGACGATCCTTGCACGATAAAAACGTTTTTTTTAGATTTCGAAAAGATTAGCCTTGTTGTAGCCGCTACGAAGTGTTATATTCTCCGCCACTATCTAATATTACATATGTTGTCCAGTGGAAGTTAATTCCACATAATTCTTCCGTTGATGTATTGTTTGTAAACTTTTTCTTGTCATAAATGTTGCGGTAATATTTTTCATTGTCCTTTATAATTTAACATTCGATCAATCATTTAAATTTATAAATAATTGGACAATTGCTGAAGTTAGTGTTAAACCCCATAGAAACAAAATAATTCTATATTGAGTTTTGCACATCGAAAATAATTTATATGAGGGAAAAGTTAAAAAAATAATAATCTGAATGGTGAGTCCAGGAAACTGATGATAAAAGCTCTTCGTCATTTGACTTATTTTAAAAGTTTTGTTTTCAGCGCAACGTTTTTGACGACATTTTTGTCTTAAATATAGAAACAGCTATTCGTAAAAAATGTTCATTGAAGTATTTAATTACGAAATTGTTGGTTTGTTTGTTTTTTTAATGTTGTTCACTTTCAACAATTTTTCAGCCATTTCATGGCGTCCAGTGTTGAAGGGGGAGTAAGCCGGAGTAACCGGAAAAAACTCGACCTTCGGTAGGAAAACTGGCACTCCTTGTCAATTAAGATTGGAGTCGAGCGCACATTGCCCTCAGTGCATTACTAAGTTAAACTGAATAGAAACGATTATTTTTATTGGTTACTTTGCTAATTTTCATGCCAGTTTTTTTATCAATCAGCTATTATTGATCAATTTCCTCAAGGCATTCTTTTTCTTTTTCTGTTAGTTGATCATATCTCCGATTATTCATCCTTGACGCTTCTAATGACTTTTTCCTATAAAGATTAAAGAATATAAAATAGTAAAGTATATTTCATTTAAATATATATACTTTTGGCATTTAGAAGTACAGTAGTAAGTTTTAGCAGGTAACAACTTAAAATGCTATGAAAACGAATTTTTACAGGAACGCTAATTATTTTCAAAACATGTTTTCTTGTGTTAAGTACCACTTTCACTATAAAGAGGGTTCAGATAAGAAACAAAAACAGGATATTAAGGAACACTATTCTCTTTTGCGAAAACAAAGTCTCGATTGTATTTAACCTTGTTAATATAATAAACAATCATTAAAATCTATATTATTTACAATTTTAATATTGCTTTCGTCAGAGAACTTTAACTTTGAACGGACATTTTAATTGTTGACAAATTTATCAGAAAAGCAAACAACTTTGCTGTGTGTACTTATATATAATATGTGTGTAAGTAAGCTAACGTCGATTGTATTTTTATCTGTAAAAGGAAAAAAAATACAGCACAAGTATATATTTAATTGTCGCACCTTTCACAAATGAAAAAAAAGCCATTTTGACATGGATTGTCACCCCATTTATAGCCATCATTATGAGAATTCCAGTAGAGAAAACAATTCACGGATGCATCATGGTTGGGTTCACCTCTAGAGAAATCTTTATATACCATGGGTACCCCTGGGTCAAGCCATTGCCACGTTTTGAAAATGTCAGATCCACCAAGCCAAGCTGGGTCCCTTTCTAAAACAGTAAATACGACTTGATTTGTAGTAAAAAGCAATAAAGATTGTTGCAACACTGAACAAAAAAAAATCAGAAAGAAGTTATCAGATTAGTGCGAATATTAGTATTTTTACAAAAATGTTTTATAATTATTTAGTACAGGCACATCAACATTTGAAAGATTTTGCAGATATAATAAACTGTTTATTTATTGTACAAAATATAACATCTAAATCTGCTAAATAGACTTACGTCCTGTTAGAGACTTAGCAAATTCGTTTTCTGCTGCATCATCTATTTTGGCAAGCCGACCTCCTAGATTGTCACAATAGATCTGTAACAAACTAAACACGTTGACAAACTAATCTACATATAACAAGTCATTAAGCACCAAACATATTTCTCATTCTTATTATGTGTAAATGCGACTTTGAAGTTTGCACTTCAGGTTTCCATATTCAGCTGTATTCGTATGCACATTGTGTTTACAAAAAAACTTTAATGTTTCTTAAGTTTCAACGGAATAATATAAATACATGTAACTATTGCGGCTGCTGACACATTTGCTATCAACGAATTTGTGGAAATAATAATAAACATTTACCGCTGCGTCTGCCCATGACTTCTTCATTTGGATGTAAGTGAATTCCTTATCGCTTTTATGATAAGGGGTTTTCCATGTGACTGCAAAATAACGAAGTAGAGTGATATGACTATATCAGACGTTTCTTACATCTGATGTTAGATTAGATGAATCAATTAAAACGATTTTAAGAGAGACCTACACTCAAAATCAAAAGCGGGATTGGGATGTTTAAGACTCTTGATAAAAACATAAATACGTATTTTCTGTTTAGCATTCCGCCACACAATTTATTAGAATGGTTTGTAGATAAATCGACAAGACGATGTTTTTCATATCAAACGTACATTTTTTGAATTTTAAGTTGCGTGTCAATATGTCTTGAAAGTTTGTTTTTAAACAACTACTAATTTCGATTTTACCTTTATCAGGCATTTCTTGATCCCTGTCCTGTTTCTTTTCTTTTTTTCTATGACGAAAATGCAGCAATTAACAAAAGTAGTTTTTACATTAGTTAAACTAATAATAAAAGAATTAACTCGTTACAACTAATCCTTTAAAAATTTTATTCGGTAAGCATAAAACATCAAAAGAATTATTATAGACGAAATTAATCTATGTTATTACGTGTATTTTATACCATAAAGATGTAGAAAACGAGAACTTTATTGTTTTTCATGGCTTCATACTCGTTTATAAGACCTGTTTTAACAACAAGAGATTTCACTTACTTATGGTTAGGTTGTGTTATTACGTTACTGGAAATAATGAAATTCTGCCAAACTACCTTTTGACACTAAAATTAAACTTTAAGCAAATCGTATTTCGATTTTGCTGTTGTGGACATATTTAGTAGAAAAGAAAGAAACAATGTCTATGAGTTTTTCTATAATGTGGTGTGTAAGCATTGTGTATTTTGAGCTGTGACAAAAATCACAAATCTAGAAAAAAATATGTAGTTCCATCGTACCTTTCACAAATGAAAAAAAACGCATTTTGACATGGATTGTCACCCCATTTATAGCCTTCAGGAGAATTCCAGTAGAGAAGACAATTCACTGGGGCATCATGGTTGGGTTCACCTCTAGAGAAATCTTTATATGACATGGGTTTTCCTGGGCTAATCCACTGCCACGATTTAAAGATGTCGGATCCACCGAGCCAAGCCGTGTCTCTTTCTTAAACAAAAAGTATAACTTGATTCTTATTAAAGAGCAACTTTGAACAGAAAAAACACTAGTAAAATGAATAAAAATTGAACTAACAAACTGTCAATCTGATAAGAGCTAGAAGTTATTGAACGCTCAAATCAATGACTACAATTATTAATTTTAAAACTTATACTTCAGTTTATTAACCATGCGTTGTTAGTTACAAAAGCAGCAATGACTCAACAAATTAATTTTGTAATAGACAAAAAAAGATATGAATAAACAGTCGAATAAATCAATATTGCTACATAAACATTTAAAGTATTTTGCAGATATGTTAATAACCAGCTTTGTATTTGTAAAAATATAACATCATGAATCTCCTTAAAATCTCCTTAGAATCTCCTTACGTCCTGTTAGAGACTTCGCAAATTCGTTTTCCACGGCATCCTCTATAAGTGCAAGTTGACCTCCTAGACGTTCGCAATAATTCTGTAACAAAGTTAAGACATTAGGCAACTAAACTACAATTATTATAACAAGTTCTGTCGTGGCTAATAAGATCCTAGATTACATGTGTTATTCAGAATTCAGTTTATGTTAATGCGAATTAAACTATCAACTTCTTATGTTGTTTTTTCAGTTACCGTATTCAACTCTGTTAATTTGAACATTATTTTTAAAAGTGATGTTTGTTTAGTGATTAAACTAATGATAAAATAAACTTAGGAGATGGATACAAAACTTTGAAGGCAATAAAAATAAATGCAATTACTGCAGCGTCTGCCCATGGCATCGCCGTTTGGACGTAAGTAAATTCCTTATTGCTCATCAAATTATGGCTTTTCCATGCGATTGAATGACTTATGCCTGAAATAGAATGAAGTAAAATGCAATGAATTTGTTCTTGCTAAGTTGCCTTCTTTTTTGTTGTTGATTGCATCAGTTCTTTTAATGGCATCAAACAGAGAGTTTTACAAAAAAAAAGACGATGCAGTGAATTACATGTATATATACATATCAGTTACAATTCACATAAATGCGTTACGTAAACCATTCCCTGCTAGTGGAGTATTAGTCCCTGCAGATATCACCAGCCAAGCTGAATTGCAATACAATTCATCTATTGAGTAGTTCATTTATGTTTAACGTCCCTCAAGACCATTAAAAACTAGTTTTAATCCATTTTTCTTTGCAGCCAAGCTGTGGATGGATGGGTATTGTTAAAACAGTTTGGTGATAGAAGATCTACGGCGACTCCAAATTCATTGTATCCAGAGCCTCTGATGAGTTACAAGAGGTGCTGTTTGACGCTGTATATTTTGTAAACTTGATATTGTTATTTAGTTCTATAATTAGTCATTATGCAATCGTCATAACTAAAAAAATTAGAAGATAACGCAATTGCAAGAAAATATTATTTTTCTTCTACAGAATAAAGAATAGACAACCTTCAAAAACATTTTAACCATACAATCGGTCAGTTCGTTCTGTTAATGTTACAGATTGTTAACAGACTTAAACTTAATTATACTTACATAATGTAAGAGAAATAAATGTAATTAGGCAAAACGCATTCATTGTAGGCGTGCAAAGCTTCTACAAAGCCACTATTGGAGTTAACCACCTATTATACTAACAAATAAGTCATTATTATTGATAATTAAAACTTTTCCTTCATCTGTATTACGTTACATTTATATTTTAAATTGCTATAATACTGAAGCAACAGGTTTCGAACGTATTTTTAATTGATAATTAAAACTTATCCTTCATCTGCATTACGTTACATGCATATTTCAAATTGTCATAATACTGAAGCAACAGGTGTCGAACGTATATTTTATCCATTTTAGGTGAAAGTCTAGTCATTAGTATTGACAATAAATACTTCATAAAAGTTATGCAAAGCAAGTAATATTATCTATTATGTATATTGTAATCAGAATTATATTACATATATCCTCTTGTAAATCGTCCTATCGACAGGATTTTTTTATTTGATTGACTGATTGATAGGACCAGCGAGCGGTATTTCATCTATATTCAGTTGGTAACAAGTGAACTAAACAATAATTAATAGAAAAAGAAATAATATAGAACATAAGATACAAAACGTCGACTGCCACTGGAAATGCATGGAGTATTGGGTAGGAGTGGATAATTTAGCGTTTTGTAGCGGCTACAATAATTGAGCCTACTCTTTTACGAAATCTACAAAAAGGATTATTATCGTGCAATGAGCGTGGCTCTTCAAACATGTTAGCCACTACGGTCCGTGGACACCGCTTTCCGTATTTTGACTTGATAACCACCCAACGAAAGTACCCAAAGGACTAGCAGGGCTGCTCTGTGGGTCGCGAACTTTCCCAGTATGGTCCCAGTTTTTAGCTGATGTTTATTGTTTGTTTTAATGGTGTATACCACACCACCACTTTTATCAATTTGTCAGCTGCACTTTCATTGCGTCCAGTTTAAATGGTAGGTGGGGGAGCCGTAGTACTCAGTGAAAACACCGACCTTCGGCAGGTAAAATTGGTTTCTGCTGAAATGCTCGAGCGTGCAACCTCAGACACGTGATCAATTGTCGATGTATTATTATCTTATCCACCGTGGCCCTATTTTAGATGAGAAACATTTTATTATAAAGTGCAAATAATTTACAACTGTAAACAAAGGTTTGCTAGTTTTAATAGCATGATACGTAAATTTTGTAAATGTATCACCTTCATCATTTTTATAGAAGAAACTGCAGCAGAGTTCTTTATACTACTAACCAGTAACGAAATGAAGGATTACACGACATAAATGCATCTATTTACTTAAATAACTGCATGAAATGTGATAAACGAAGGAAAATGATTTCTTTCAATAGTAACCTTCAAAATTTATACTTTTCATATTTACGAAGAGCAAATTTTAACTGAATATTCTCTTAATATGATAATACGATTTCTTGCTTTTCTATCTTATTAAAATGGCATAATATATAAAAGCGTTTTCCTATAGTTCAAATTCGACAGATGATTATGCATTCTGTAAGAAAGGATAGGTTTTTTTAATATAATTTTGCATATCATTTATTTAATTTTTTTAAACTCAACTATAATAAGAAGTCAACTTTGTTTGACAATGTTCTCATCGTTTTCTTATATTTTGCCTTTTTTAGGTTTTAACTATAGAATGATAATACTATTTGTAAGGAATTTAAAATAGGAGTTAAATTTTTATATTATAACTGACTTTTAAGCTTTTAAATGTTCCGTTAAATTAAAGTTTAATATATTGATGATAAACAAACCCCAGGAGGTGGTGAAAAAAGTAGTAAACCATCCACGACTGTTAGAAAAATTCTGACAAGTTGTCAAGAGAAATTAAACAGAGTGTAATCAAAAACAAGCTATCTGGATGGTATTGAAATTGAGTGTTCAAAGTTTGCGAATAATAGATTGTCGCTGAGCAGTTAGCGAAGAGTTCTATCCGACATTTGATTCCTTAGATATTGCATACTTTTAAAATGGCTCCACAGAGACTCATATGTTTTAGTCTATTTGTACGTGTTCTTTATTGCAGGGGACTCGGCGGTCGAGTGGTTAGGAACGTTTGTCCACTATTGATCACGTGGTCTCAACAACAACAGGGAGTACTCGAATCCAAACTTTAATTGTGAATTGCCAGTTTTCCTACGGATAGTCGGGGTTTTCTCAAGGTACTCAGGCTTCCTCCCCAATAAAATATTGGACACCATGATATAGCTGAAAAATTAGGTGTTAATAACTATTCAAACAAAAAGGCAATCTTTATTGCATGAAATACAACACAGAACACTTATGCGTATAAAGTTTCACAATATAAGAGTGTAATCTTTACCACAAATAAATAAAATCGTGATAAGTATAAGAATCATATATAGTTAAGATACAACTTCAGTGGACGAGTGATAAAGGCAATAATCCATTATTGACTTTTATCAAAAAAAATCTGCGAATATCTGAGTATATGCCGTATAAGCCCAACTTCCGACAGGGTATGCTCGAATCGAATCCATCTTTAATTGACAATTAAGAATTGCCAGTTTTCCTGACGAGTGTTAAAATCGTATTCCTCTCACGATCAAAACCGAACGCAATGCTAAAGCTTAAAAAGTAACATAAAATCTTAAACAAAAGAAATCGTCAATGTTTACTAAAAATTTTTTTAACATTTAAAAGCTGTTTGTTTTTTTTGTAAAGAAACGTAGATCAATGCCAAAATTTTATTAAAATTTAATCCTAAATGTAAATATTATATTTCGGGTTATCTGCAATAAAGTTGTTATAAACAATTGTTCGTACAACTCTTATCGTTTTGCAATGCATGTTTTATATGACAGTAAGTTATCAGTTTGAAATCTCTTATCACAAAATAAAAAGATATAAAGTATCTAACACCGGTAGGAGGGCAAGACTGGAAAATCTCAGACATCCAAGTGAAAGATTTCTGGTCTCCAACGAGGCTCTGTCTAAAAAAATCTAACACGCTTCGAGTCCACACCAGGCGTAAAACTAGGATATATATATATATATATATATATTGCTAATCATCGTCATAAACAATCAACAATCTTAATGGCGACGTCATAGTAAGATTTTCACGCATTCTAACGACATCACAATCAAATTTGTGTCCTAAATGGCCGACAAGTCCTGCAACTTACAGGTTACGTTGTTCAAAAAAGTTAATATATTTGTCCTATTAAAATCTAAATAAGTCATTGGGGCAAGAATATATACTGATTTTACCGCCGGTTTGCCCTTTATGTCATTAAAGAAAAAATATCTGTCATTAGTGAGTTATTTTATTTTTAAGAGATTCAAGTTTTCTTACTATTGAAAAAAAGTTATGTTCGTCAAAAGAACTGAACTTATACAATAAGGCCAAACCTAAGCAAATATTTTTATCTTTTATCCATAAAAATTTAATTTTACAAAAATTAATTTCTAAGCATTCACATTTTAGTTGTATTTTAGAACGGGAAAAAATATATATCTCCGATTTGTCAAACCAAAACGCTTTTTTTTACATTTGAACACTAATAGATAAACACTGTTCATTATTCTTATACCGGTCTGTTTGATTTTTGTGATAAACAAGTTATCCTTTTATTTGCAGATTTGTCTATAATTACATCAAATACTAAATGCATAGAAGTTACTTTAAATAGAAAGATCACAATTCAGACACAACATAGCCTCAACTGAAATTGTTTGCATTGTAAGAAATCGCAATTTTAACTTGGAATCTACATTTTACTGAAGACATATTCTGTGATTGATTGATTGATTGATTGATTGATTGATTGATTGATTGATTGATTGATTGATTGATTGATTGATTGATGGATGGATGGATGGATGGATGGATGGATGGATGGATGGATGGATGGATGGATGGATGGATTGATTGATTGATTAATTGATTGATTGATTATTGATTGATTGATTTATTGATTGATTGTTTCTGGTGTGAAATATTAAAACTTTTCTCAGTACAAGTGAAATTGTAGATTTCTATCGATATAGGGGATAATTCAATACAATGAGGACATATTGAAGGAAGTGACAATTCATGATTTGCGGCTAATTTTACCATTGGTTCAGTAGTATATTAGTAATTAAATACTATCTGTTAGGTCTAAATACTTTACGAATACTTATAGTAAACCTTGATGTTCTAAAGCTCCACAAATCGTTAACATGATACATTATTTAAATAACAAAGATGGCGATGTTTGTGCTCTTGTGTGTTAGCTGTGTAAAATGACACGTGGTCTATTTCAGATGGTAGCTGAGCTAAACTATTGAAGAAGAGAACTAATATTAATCTAACGTAGATAAAGATAAAGATGAATTTGACATCGATACATTTAAGTGTTTTGCTTAAAAATAACATCCAAAACATCCAAAATTTTCAGACATTTTTTTGGAATCTCTAAAAAACTCCAATTAAAAAAAATAGCACGGAAGCCGACCGAAAACCAAGAGCGAAAGTGAAGAGACGGTATGAGATCCGGACAGACAAATATGTACAACGCGAAACAAAAAATAAAAAACACAAATGAAAAAATTGAGTCAGTAACTCGTACCCATGGATGCAATCCAGTAAGCCGTGCACGTATCTAATAAGTTACAATAAGCGAATTATTTGTTTAGCATTGCACCGGGAAGATAGTAATCTGAAGAAAATTCATTGACGTGTATGATTGGATGGAAAGGTTCTGAAAAATATTAAAATTTAACGGTAATACTTGAAGTTAAGAGGATAAATTAAAAAAACATGGAAAACATAGAATTTAAACTAAATAAATAAATTTATGGAAGGGGTCGAGATTTATACCTATCCCACAATGTTAATAGACCTGAGTTGAGGAAAGTGCTCTAAAAAAAATAACCAGAAATCAATAAATAACATGATATGACACGTGTACCTACCCAACGCCAAAAACGGCGTATTAGACACCCTTTGTTCTACTCATTGACTTTTCTAGGAAAAAGTCAAATCCATGAATATAAAAGATAATATATCTGACTCAGCGAAAATCTCAGATCGTATTTTCTACAACAATCAATTAAGTTTTGGTTACGGGCAAAAAACGAGAGAAGAGATAACATCTCCCTAAAGTACAACAAAAACTTTATTTGAGTAGCTTACTAATCAACAGCAGTGATTGGTCTAGAAAATCGGAAAGCCGATCGCAGGATCCAGTATAAAGTACAAGTTGTGAAATGTACATACCATACGCTGGAGCTGCTAGAAAGTTGCTATTAAAATCAACAATTGTCTGACATTCATGGTACGTCTTTTACACGTGAGAAGATGACGTCACAGCAAAGGCAATGTTAGGTAAAGTCATAAATCATAAAATAAAAGATGCTCCCGTTTCGGATGCGCCTATTTTCATAAAATAATACACAATGGTAAGAAACTACTATTATCTTGTCAGCACAAATCCTCCGAAACTAATCAGGCACGGGTAAAACCCCAAATAAAAATAATTTTAAAGAACACAATTATATTGCACAAAACCTGCGAACTTGAAAGCACGTGGCTACGTTTATATAAGAACTATTCTGATTGGTAGACGATTATGTCACACGCAATCTGATTGGTTATAACTATATTGAATTTCGAATTTCGAATCTCGAATCTCGAATTTCGAATCTCGAATTTCGATTCTCGAAACTCGAATTTCGAATTTCGATTCTCGAATCTCGAATGAGCCTTCTGTGCTTTCGTAAGAAACAGTATGAATTGTTAGGCAGAGACAGATAAAAAGTCTTGTGAAGCGGATAACATGAGCCTACCAACATATTGAACATGCTAAAACCTTGGGACTCTCAAGGCACACTCTCTAATTAAAACACCCACTACATACTAGGGCCATGCTTCCATATCATACATGACAACCCTTACAGGAAACTCTTCAATATTCACCATCCGGTAAAGCTCTGGCAGCTGTGTAGTTCGATCAAGTTTACACAGTAAAACACATGTGGAATATACAATATTATATACTCATATAGAAATCTTTATTTTGATTCACTTAGACGCCGCCACGTGACATGTGATATTTCGCTGGTCAACGGGTAACCGTTGAGTCGCATGGTAAGGTCACCCTCGCGTGAGATTTTGCACTCACGCGAGGGTGACCTTACCATGCGACCTTAACGGTTACCGGTTGACCCAACGAAATATCACATGTCACGCGTCTAAGCGAATCAAAATAAAGGATTTTTTTCCTGTGGAAAAAGGTTAAAATGTCCAAAATATGTTGCAAATATTGAATTGTTTTCATTTAAATATTCGTTTAAGATAACAGTTAGCACCCTAGATGATATGTGACCCAGCATTTCTTTCCCCTCGGGGGACCTTACTTTCTCGGGAATTTTTATTATTATAATAAATTAAAAATCAATGTTCTAAGAACTTTTAATATTTAATAAGAAAATTATAAACTGACGAAATCATAGATCTGGTTTCAAACGGCGCCTTAGAGAGTTATTGGTATTTATCCAATGCTACATTTGTTCTGAATAGTAATGAAATCATTTCTTTGGCGTCGCTGTTCTCCATCTGTACTTTTTTCATAAGATGTAGGTCATAATAGTAGTAAGTGCAATAAATGATAGAGAAGGCTTGACGTATGGACTTATATTTTGTCCGGCATTTGGGTACGTTGTAGTTCTATGTCGTGTCAAGTTATTAGATCCCCATGTAGTTGTTGTAGTTGTTGCCTGTACATCTGTTTGAAAGAAAAAAACTCGTAACTGTTCACAAAGAAACTAATTGAAATTCTGTGATTTTTCCACAGCTATTTGATAAGAAAAAGCCTCACCAAAATTTCGACAAAAACCAACGAACAGACAAAACTGAAAATAAAAATAAAACTGGGACTCGTCTATAACAGAATTTAAACTAGACTGCCTGTAATGTGCATTTAATCTGTTTATTTAAATTATCTGTAAATTATACAGTTTGCTTTACAAACAAATATTTACATTTATTTTAACGTTAATAATGCTAATATTCTTCTGCTTGCTCCCTATAAATAGTGGTCAACAGCAACATTGAACAAAATTATTTTTCTCTTTAATAGAACTCGTGGACACACACTTACCTTTATTTTGAATTAGACAAGCAGCCAAAAATATCACAAGTACATGTACTTTCAAAATCTTGTTCATCTGTAAGAAAACAAGTTATCTTCATATATTAGATCTATATAATATAAATAGCGTAAAATAGCAAACATAAGTACTACTCGGATCTTAAACACTTTTCGACAAATCTTACAATGTACCTTTAAAACTAACAAACAAGAGTGCATTCAAACCTAAGGAATATTGAGAGCATTGAAACTTAAAAACAAGTCTTTATCTGTAAGAATCGGTTAAATTGACATCTTACGATCTTACTTTGCACCTAAACATACAAAGTCAAGCTAAATTGGGAGCCTCGGTGGCCGAGTGGTTAAGGTAGTTCGTCTACTATTGATCACGTGGTCTGTCAACAATGAGATTGCGGGTTCGATTCTCACTGCAGGCAGGGTGTACTCGACTCCAATCTTAATTGACAAGGATTGCCAGTTTTCCTACCGCAGGTTGGGGGTTTTCTCCGTGTACTCCGGCTTCCTCCTCAATAAAAACTGGACGCCGTGATATAGCTGAAAATTGCTGAAAGTGGCGTTAAACACTATTCAAACAAACAAAACAAACAATCAAGCTAAATTAAATAGACCGATTGGTCAAGGTAGTTCGTCTACTATTGATCACGTGGTCTTTCAACACTGAGATTACGGGTTCGATTCTCACTTCACGCATGGTGTTCTCGACTTTAATCTTAATTTACAAGGATTGCCAGTTTTCCTACTGCAGGTCGGGCTTTTCTCCCGGTACTCCGGCTTCCTACCCCCCGCCGCAAAAAAAATGGACGCCATGATATAGCTGAAAATTGCTGAAAGTGGCGTTAAACACAATTCAAACAAACAAAACAAACAATCAAGCTAAATTAAATAAATTTGTTCATTGTTCCACTTTATACAAATGAGAAACTGAGAATGCAAATAAGAAAATGTAAATAAGAAATTATAAGAAAATGTTTTAAATGTAAATATATATATGGAAGTATAAGAAATTATAAATACATGAGAAACTGAGAATGTAAATAGGAAAATGCAAATAAGAAATTATAAGAAAATGTTTAAATGTTTCTTTGTTTCTTTCCTGTTTTAAATGTTTGTAGATACCAAACATTTTAATTTTATTGTATTTGACAAAACGATTAGCATTAAATATTCGTCCTTTTCCACTTTAAAGACTGAAAGACATACTAATAGTTAGAAATAAGATGTAATACAAAAATCAACTAAGAATAATGAAATTACTTACATTTTGAATAAAATAGACCGTGTCTACAACGTTAACGTGACAAGACTGACACAGAACTGTGCATTTAAACGATACTTATGTGCACATATCTACAAAGTATTGAATTAGACATTTTGTGTAGATATCGAAACTTGTTATGACGATCTTTTGATAAATGCTTCTTGTTTAAATAGAAATTGACCTAAAGGAGGATTTTTCATGTGTCCTCGTTTTCAGAACATTCTATTGGGTAAAAAATGTTAACTTTACATATGTCAAACAGATCCTGTTATTGTAAGGTGATGTACGTTCTTAACTGTTATATTATTGACTATAAAAGTTGTCGGTGCAACGTCGTTTACTAAACAACTTTACAACAAAACAATTTCTGATCAGAGAGACACTACTTGACAACAGATTTTGACGCAGAGCTCTATTGTAAACCTGCGTATTACATCTGGCCCCAGCGCCATAACAACTTTTGAGTAAATATATTTTGCTCAGCATGAGCATTTTCTCAATTACCATTGTAACAGAGAAATTCGAAAGATTTGACTGGATGAAATTGAGAACAAAAAACAATTTCAGCGAAGAATGTGTTAGTGGCGCTAGGATATACAGAACACATTTCTTTTGAAGTCACATAGCCACATTTTACAAAAACGTCGGGGAAAAAAAATTATATAAATCTTTATCCTAATTTTAAAATTCTCCATCCAGACCTCAGAGGGTATGCAATATATTCCTGTTATGTGCTGAAGAAAATTGCATGTATCATTCACATGCTACAAACTTTTCAAAACCCGACTAGACTACATTATTTTTTGGGGTTATACATGTAACAAAACTATTTGACTCGGACATTGAATTTTGTTTGTATATCAGCGAAATTGAATTTTGTTCATATATTAAAAAGCTTTTTCCGGTCAGTAGCATGCACACATTTTGGGCCACAGTACACAGATAAATGTGTTTGCTATTATCTGACAATCATTGCACTTTGCGTAACATACACAGAATGATCGTTTGCTTTGTTCGTCTAGTAATCTAATATTTTATGCTGGTACAACATAAATATGATTAGTGAACGGAATATATCAATAAATACACATGTCGCAGTTTATTTTAATATCCTTTTCGTGGTCAGCAGTCAATTGTCGCGTTTTCTTCTTTCTTTTTAAACAGACATTGAAACAATTTAGCATAATTGCAGAAGAAGTCCTTGATTTTCTTCTTTTTTTTAAATTTTTCCAGTACATAAGTAAATAAGTGGTAGAACACATTATATGGACATTTTACTCAGATAAAAATGAAGTAACTTTAGAGAAAGATCCACCATAAAAAAGGTAAACCTTCATCTGTTCCTCCTTTTGATTTGATAATATATCTTTGTACAATTAAAAAGTGTGTATTTTCAGCATCGGAAAAGTTTGGGTATCCATATAGTAGGCTTCTAATATTTAGGAAACATGATAAGTTTGGAAACAACATATTTCGGAGTCTATTAAATTATGAACACAAGTGTAAGAAATGTTCGTAATTTTCTATTTGTTTGCATTTACAATAGGGGTCAGACTCGCGATTTTTTTTTATAGGTGATATTTCAGGGCACTACTTTCAGTCCTTATTCCAGCATGTAGTATTTGCCCGATACGATACTCGCATACAGTTAGGATGGAACTGTAGTTGGCTTCTTTAAAAATGATTTTAAGTCATTGATATAATTATTGATTTTTATATTATCAGGAAGATCATTCCAAAGTCGCACTGATGATGGTAAGAAGCTGTTATTATGAAACATACTCTGGGTGGGTGGGGGAACTAGGTTATTTTTTCGAGTTCTGTAATGGTGAGTTTGACCAAAGCTAACAGGAACTAAATTTGGCACGTATTCATGGCTATTTCCATGTACCATTTTATGAAAAGGTGTGAGCTTATGTTATTTCCTGTAATGTTGCCATCCACATTCTTGTAAAAGAATAGAAATATTTGTCAGTTTTGTAGCACCAGTGACAGTTGTGCCATATTACAATTGCTTACTCAAGAACCGGGCGAATAACGCTGTAGTTAATTTTTTTCCAGAGATTGCCCGTTAACTTTAAATTTTAACTTTGGAATTAAATTAAGTCTTTTAATACTTTCAATATAATTTCATCAATATGCATATTTCAGGTTCCATCACTTGAAAAGTTAAGACCCAGATGTTTATAAGATGTGACTGATTTTATAGAAATTGTGTTCATTATTAAAAGTGGATGGTATACAAAATCTAATTACGTGATATAATCATTGATTTTTTCTTTCGTTGGTTAAGTTTACCAACCCCCTAATCGAACATTCATAGATTGTTTGAAGGTTTGAATTAAAAATGCCAAAACAAAGGGTTTTCTACAACAGCATATATACTCGTGTTATCTGCAAATAGCTTGATGGGACAGTTTACATTATTTACTATGTCGTTTATAACAACGAGGAATGGCTTAGAATCAAAAGTAAAGAAATTGTACGATTATTTTCAACTAATTTATATACCAATTGTCTTTTTGTGAACTGGTATTACATTTACTAATTTAACTTTTGATGGAAACATTTTTGTAGATACGTTAAGATTGATAATTGAACATTTAGGCTTTGAAAGTCAGTCACAGGCAACTCAAAGTAACTTGGCACTATTTTTATATGGACCGGAAGCGTTGGCAGTATTTTAAATTCTTAGAACATCTTCTAGTTTGATTTAAACATATTTTATTGTCAAAATAACCAATAGGATTGAACACAAGTAATTATAACTTATGAAGTTCTCTCCGTTCCAGAATCGTACAAAATATTTCACAAGATGACAGCAAGGAAATTACTACACAATTTTAAGTACAAACAGAAAAAATACATGACACATAACAAAATATACAAAGTAATACATTATTAGCAATGCAGGAAAGTCAACCATAATAATAAGGGGGGAGAGGGGGTCGAGCTATGCAGAAAATCTTTTAGAATGGTGAATGTAACTGTGTACATGTTTAAACATTATAGTGTTCACTTCGTTTTTAAGGCTATCAGAACCAATTCAAATAGGACAATCTCAATAGAGAGATTAGTAATTCGCATAAACGGATGTAAAAATTTCTCGTAAAGAACGGTTACAATAACATCTTTTACTTCATATTTATGCAGTGTAATATGATCCAGACAGACAGTTGGGGGTAGATCTTTAGAGGGAATAGTTCTTTTACTCTCGTCAATATTAGATTGATTCGCAAAAGCGTATGAATTGCTTTTGCTTTTTCAAACTTACTGACTATTCAAGACGTTGCCACTAACATAGAATCTTATGATTTAGTTATTTTAATAAATAATAGAAAGCAGTATAAGCGCAATAGTTTGAATATCATATAACGCATTAATATTATTTTAACAGATATAAAAAAAAGCATGGAGTCAAATTTTGCGGTATCTACATTCAAATTGTTTGCAGGAATAATCTTATGTTTACTTCTAAATTAAATTGTTTTTAAATTACGTTTGGTTTATTGTATTCTCATCATTTGATAATACAGATGATCGATCTATCATCATTACTGTTTAAGTGCATTTATCCAATTCAATGTACTATAATCCCTTTATCTATTGTATAAGGAATAATTTCATACAGAATGACAGTTGTAAAACACTGATACGTCAAGTTAAAATGTAACACTTTATAGCAATTTAAGCAAAAGCGTATTGACGTACCGCACGTTGTTGGGGATTTTTTAGTATCCGATAAATATCGTTTTGGTTTAAAGACCTTTAAAGAATGGAAAAGTGTCAATAAACTTTTATTTTTTAGTTGTGGATCAAAACGACGTATTCTATTGCTTAACTAAAATTTCCCATAAATAGCGTTATAAATTGTAACAACAAAACAAGACCAGGTCATTAGGGCATTCACTTATTTTCTTGAAATTCGGCTTCAAAATATGAAGTCATTATATAGTATGATGACATAATCGTACCATCGTTTTGTTTGGCGAGGGTCGGAATTTAGTTCCATTGCTCGTAATGTAGCTGAGCGGGAGTTTGATGTCCAAAAGAAGTTGCATATTTAATCAGACGGGGTCGATCTTGGTATCTTTCGACAGCGTCACAATTTTTCATTTTGGTTTCGTGTGTAAAATCGATCATTATTGATACGTGATTATAGTTATAGCCGTTTTTAATAACCCGCTGTGTGTTGTGTAGTAATTAACACTCGTGTCTCTTTTTAATTACATTTACTACATGAAAAACATTGAGAACCCCAAAACTGAATGGCGTGTTGGATTTTTGGTAGGTAGATGTAAATTATTGGATTCTTACTACGGAATAATTGCAATGTCTAAAGCTTTAATAACGTAAAGAAGATGATTATTATGTTTAAATTTTGTATAAGTAGACAGAATAAGAATTTTAATTTTTTATTTGCTACGTTTATAGCTATGTAACTGAATTATGCCGTTAAGCTGACCAATCACAAACTTTGGGTTATAACGGCAAAAAAATTCAGCCTTACATTCTACCATGTCTGTTCGTTGTTTACAAACATATTTTTACACTTTTTCACCAATTTTTTTACGACGTATTTGTAAATTCACACTTTGAAAAAATTTTATTACGTTTTAGATATGCGTTTCTCTTAATAATTTTTCAGAGCCTCGGTGGCCGATAGCCGAAGGCAGTTCGTCTACTATTGATCACGTGGTCTGTCAACACCGAGATTACGGCTTCGAATCTCACTGTGGGCACGGTGTACTAATATGTTTTAGTCTTATTGTACGTGTTCTTTATTGCAGGGCAAAGTTTGTCCACTATTAATCACGTGGCCCGTCAAAACTGAAGTTGCGGGTTTAATTTTAAATATATGTATTCATAAGTTCAAAAATGAAATACAGTATAATGAATTACAATATACCTAGACAGAATCTTTCAGCAAGTACTTATCTTTTGTCAAAACCATTTCTTGAAATTTAACTCACAATAGTATTACATACAAATTTCTGCATACTCTTTACATATTAATTTTCAAAAGTGAAAATTTTCTATCATTGAATTTTTATTCAAATGAAATAAATTATATAGATCAAAGGAACATACATCAGTAATGATAAAATATGGAATGATTAAAGGCGAAAAAGTGTACAATAATAATTATAATAGTAATAGTAAAAAAAATAATAATCATGTGAAAAACTACAAATGGGGAAAAGTGCAATGAAAAGAAGTAATAGGGTCAAAAGGTATAAATAAAAAAAAATAAAAACAGATGCAAGAAATTATTCTACGAGTTGAATCGTTTGCTGTTTATGATGCACTTCTGAACTGTCATAAAATTCCTCTTGTTATGTTCATCGTCTAGTAGAAATGATCCATATAACAATAAGTTAAGATCTATTGCAATAGGAATATCGAGACTGAAAATAGTTTGCTGACGCAGATGTGTATATTTATAACAAAAAAGAAGATAATGTGAAACTGATTCTATAAAACCGCATATGCAGCTGGGTGTTTAAACTAAATTTCGAGAAAAGAGATGTTGATTTAAAGAACTACAGCCCATTCTTAATCTACAATGTAATATTTGACCAATTCTTGACCCAACATAGTAATATATAGGACATTTTTTGTTTTGTACCTTGATATTAGCCTTAAACTGATGTAAAGACCTAGAGTTTTTGACGTCATTTGACTACTTATGAGGTTGCGGGTTTGAGTCTCAACAACAGCAGGGAGTACTCGAATACAAACTTAATTGTGAATTGCCAGTTTTTCTACGGTAGTCGGGGTTTTCTTAAGGTACTAAGGCTTCTCACGAATAAAATATATGACACCATGATATAGCTGAACAATTGCTGAAAGTGGCGTTAATTACTATTAAAAATGCAATCTTTATTGCATGAAATACAACACAGAACACTTATGAGTATAAAGTTTCACAATATAAGAGTTTAATCTTACCACAAATATATAAAATCGAGATAACTATAATATTCATATATAGTTAAGATACAACTTCAGTGGAAGGGCTTCGGAAGGACGAGTGATAAAGCCAACTAACCCATTATTGAATATTATAGAAAAATCTGCGTTGTGAGGATATGCCGTATAAGCCCAACTTCGGACAGGGTATGCTTGAATCGAATCCATCTTTAATTTACAGTTAAGAATTACCAGTTTTCCTGACTAGTGTTAAAATCGTATTCCGTCCACGATCAAAACCGAACGCAATGCTAAAGCTTAAACAAATGACGTTAATTTTTTTTAAACATTTAAAATCTATTTGTTTTTTTAAAGAAACGTAGATCAAAATTTAATCCTAAATGTAAATATTATAAGTTGTTCTAAAGAATTGTTCGTACAATTCTTCTCACATTTGTTATCGCTTTGCATTGCATGTTTTATATGACAGTGAGTATTTAGTTTGAAATGTCTTTTCACAAAATAAAAAGATATAAAGATTATAACACATGTAGCAGGGCAGGGCAGTAAAATCTCCCCTAAGTGAAAGATTTCTGGTCTCCAACGAGGCTCTGTCTAAAAAAATCTTTCACGCAAGCGTCTCAGATTTTCTTAACTTACCCTCCATCGGTGTTTGATTATATTTCTCAATAATTCTTCAAACAACCGATGCTGTGAAGATGTCAACAAATAGACTATCTGCCCTGCAAGTAATCTTCAGTGTACATTCTTGGCGGAAAAGTTTTTTTTATTTGTACTGCTATCTATATTGTTACATATATTTTAGTCATGGAAGCTACGATATGTTGATTGCATGTCAATATTAAAAGAGGCAAGTATTTTATGATTTTTATCGCTGAAATGACAGCTGACATCACAATAGATTGTTACGGGAAAAGGAGCGTTACATTCTTATCTTACCAACTGGTTGCGAGTTTATAAGTTTGTTTAAATAAAATCTCAAGTTATATACAATTCTTTCTATTTGTGAAACCTATTTCAGGTGTTAAAATCTCCATATCTACGGATATGAACGTATATAACTTATATTATCCCCGGCTTTTAACAAAGGTGGACTTTTCATTCGTTGATTACCGTCGGTACAAAACCCATGCCACCGTCTTCGTTGCTAACGTCGCAGGGTGTATTGTTTGTGCGTTGCTAATGTATGTTCTAGAGTACCAGTGTATGCTATTCCACAAATGAACATTTCTGTCTTTTTATATTTGATTTGTACTTCCTTTCAAACACTGTAGATGCCGTATATTCACACTGACACATAAATATGAATTAAATCAGAACCTGACGTCATTGTCTGTTGACATAATGACTTAAGGCGCTAAAATACAGAAAGTAGGAAAAACAATGTAAAACAAAATAAAAAACTCTTTAAACTCCCTCAGTCTGAGATTGTAATTTTTTTTAATACGCCGTGCATAACTCGCTTCGAGTCCACACCAGTCGTAAAACTAGTATATACATTTCTAATCATCGTCATAAACAATCAACAATCTTTATGGCAACGTCATAGTAAGAGTTTCACGCATTCAAAAGACATCACAATCAAATTTGTGTCCTAAATGGTCGACAAGTCTTGCAACTCAAGACTTACGTTGTTCAAAAAAGTTTTTATATATGTCCTATTAGAATCGAAATAGTTCATTGGGGGCAAGAATATATAGTGATTTTTACCACCGGTTTGACCTTTATGTCATTAAGGGCCAACCGGTGGTAAAATCAGTATTTATTCGTGTCCATATGAATTATTTCTCTAACATTCTTTCACTCCCTTCAACGACGACATAATGTATTGTTCATATCTCTTGTTCGTATTACATCGTTACCATTGTATACGACATTTTTCAAGTCGCGCGAGAAATAATCATACGAGAAAAGGATAACTCAACGGTCTAAAAAAGGTACACACTGTTTCATAAGTGAGAAAAAATATTCTTTATGTGAATGTGTGAAACACACTCACGTTTGTAAATAATCTGATCATTTATGTTTATGTGTTCAAATAATGTCAAATATTCGGCAAGTATAGCAAATAGTAATAGTTTTTGCAAATAGATTTATTGATTGTTGTTTAACCAAAGCTCCAATCACAGCCCTTATGAAGTTATACGCAAAATTAAGCAACTGGATACTCGTCGGATGATATTTAAGGTTTCTCGGGTCACACATTTAAACTAAAAAAAATATTTTGCAAACGAAAATCGTGTGTGTTTCGCAACATATATATGCAATTTTTTTTCGAATATTTAAGATAAAAAAAAATTAATAATCGGAAAAATAGAACTATAACTTTTTATAATTTTTTTGCAAATATTTGACTTCTGTTGAATGTATTGACAAAAATTACATAGATTATTCTCAAATTTGTATGTTTCACACAAATAACTTTCATAATTTCAATAATCATCTTATTTCGTAAAAATACGATTTTACTTTAATGTATTTCATGAAAAAAAGATTGTGAGAACATTGTGAACAATTGTTTAAAACAACAGTTGCAGATAAAGCGAAATATTATATTTACATTAATGATTAAAATTTAGTTTTGGCATTAATCTACCTTTCATAATAATACCAAACAAATTTGAAATGTTTAGATTGGTAAAAGTAAACATAACAGATTTTGTTTATTTTAACATTTTACGTCACTTGTTAATCCACAGCATTACATTCAGCTATTATCGGCGAGGAACCCTCAATAACCGATAAGAACTCCTGATCATAGGCATAAAAACTGGCAATCTTTAAATGCCAATTAAGGTTGGAATCGAGCGTACCCTGTCCGAAGTTGGAGTCGTACCTACTTCGCAGATTTGTCTCCACAGTAATCAATAGTAGATGAATATCTGCATTAAACACTCGGCCATCCGACAACCTACCACTGATCTTGTATCTATGTATGATTCTGATAGGTATCTTATTGATACAAATGTATGTTTGTAGTGAAAATTGCACTCTCAAATTTTGAATCTTAATACTGATGTGTTATTTAAAAAAAGAAGTTTTTTTTGTTTGAACGGTGTTTAACCTCACTTTCAGACATTTGTAAGCTATATTACGGTGTCTACTTTTTATTGCAGGTGGAAGCTGGACAGCCCCGGAAACAACACGAACTTTCGATAGGAAAACTTGCAACATTTGTCTATTAAGTCTCGATTAGAGCTCACAATGCCCCCAGTGAGACTCTTATCCGTAACCTCTGTGTTTACAGGACAATATCAATAGTGGACAAACTGCCTTAATCACTCGGCTACCAAGAACCCGGCATATACATTTAGACTATGAGTCTCTGTGACGTAAAGATATGCAATGTCTATAAAAATGTTGCAGAGAAATATTTACTAACTGTTCCCGGATTATCTATAATTTTTTAATCAGTAGGTTTTTTCCAATCAATATTCGAGTGCTCCATCCACAGAGGTCCTTATGTTCCTTGCACGTCAAGACCCCGCATGTAGATTTACAAAAGGGTACGTTCAAAGGCTAAATTTCGCCGATTATGCAATACTCCAAACATTCCAGTGGCAGTGAAAATTGGTTTCGGTTGCCTCATCCCTTTTCCCCGTTGATTTTTTTAAATTTTAAACTGTCTCTACCTGAATATAGCTTAAATACTGCTTGATGGACGTTAAGCATCAATCAATCAATCAATTAGAAAATATGATCTCTGTCGTTATAATAGCTATGTACATTAAGTTGATTATCGCCAAATGTTTTACGAGATTAAAGTTTATTAAATTTCTTACTATTTTTTTATTTAAAAAATGAACTGTTTGTTAAAAGAACTGAATTTAATCAACATGGCGAAATTTAAAGAAATATTTTGTATTTTTTGTCAATACAAATTTTAATTTTACAAAAACTTAAGCATTTTCATTTTAAATAAACAATTGTACTTAAGAACGATAAACAGCTATTTGCCAAATTAAAACGCTTTGTTAAATTTAAACACTAATAGAAAAACAAAAGTGTTGATTGTTCTTATACCTGTATGTTTCATTGAAGATAAACAATAATATACCTTTAGTTGCTGATTTGTCTGCAATTACATCACATACAATATGCAAAGGAGTTAAATGCAATCTAGACAGAACAAAGCCTCAACTGAAATGGTTTGCATTGCAATGTTAACTGTTCTGGAATCTAAGTGTTACTAAAGGCATCTACTGGAATCTATTGTAGAGGTGATGGATTGATTTATTGATTGATTTGTTGTCTCTGATGAACTTACCTCATTAAAAATCAAATGGAAGATTCCAAACGGTAGAACCCGTTAACTCACAATGTCATTATTTGCGGCTTATTTTACCATTGTGTCTTTAGTATATTAGTTATTATATACTAACCGTTAGGTCTAAATACTTAAGGAATATGGAAGCTGAGCTACACTATTTAAGAAAAGAAGAATCATTAATCTAAAAGCAGACAAGATAAATTTCACATCAATAAAATTAAACTGTTTTGATCAAAACAACAACCAATAATTTCAGACAATTTTAAGCGATTTAAAAAAAAAACTTTTATAAAAAGAATTAGCAAGGAAGCCATCCGAAAAACAAGAGCCGATAGTCAAGGCATTGTTTCAAATCTGGACAGATAAACATATACAACGCGAAACAAAAAAGCAAAAACACAAATGTGAAAATAAAGTAAATAATCCGTACCCATGGATGCATCCAGTAAGCAGAAACTTCATAACATAGGCTACAATAAGCCAATTATTTGTTAAACATTGCAGGAAGAAAGCAATCAGACGAAAATTATTGGATGTGTCTGCTAATGTTCTGAACATTATTAAAATTTTAACAAGTTCAAACGGTATTGCTTGAAAATAATATTTGAGGGGATATATTTAAAACCCTGGAAAACCAGGGGTTTAAAATAAAAAAAGGGAATAAAAAGTCTGTTAGTTTTATTTATTGCTGATTGTTAAAGCTTATATAACAGCCAAAATGTACTGTCATTTATGCCGCACAAGGTTAATAAGTTTAACATTTAAACTTTTTAGGAACAAAACAAAATGAAGTGAATAACTATATAGTTATAGTTATTAGTTATAGGTTATGGCCTTTTCTCATATAGGATATATGCAAATATTTGGTTTATGGTAACCAAGACGGCGATTTCTCCTCGAGGGAGGTGGAAATTGTAATGCATCATTATATGTATCATTAAAGAGTCGTCTTTTTTCACTTTCAACACTTTAAGACGTTATTAGAAATAAGAGTTAATACACAAATGACCATTAAAAATAATAAAACTACTTACTTTTTTACTAAAACCAGAAGGTATCTACAACGTTAACGTCACCCGACAAACACAGAACTGTGCATTTAACGATACTTATGTGCAAGCATCTACAAAACATCTAATTAAATATTTTATGTAGATACAAAAACTTGTAATGACGATCTTCTTGATAAATGTTTCTTGTTTAAATATCAATATACTTATAGGAGGATTAGATGTGTCATCGCTTGAAGCCCATTCTATTTGGTTGGACATATTAAGTAACTTTACATATGTCAAACAGATAGTGTCACGTTTTGTAGGATGTTTTTTGTTCACGTTAGATTAATTCGCCAGTTCGAGAACTAAAGAGCTTTACATCAAAACAATTTCTGATAAGAAAGACAATACAAGACAACAGTTTTTGGCAGGAAACGGTATAGTTAACCTACTCTATGTACGCCTTGAACATATCTATTATCACGTTTTGGGATGCTCTCGTTAGAGTTAATCGCAAAACTGTATATAATAAGTAAATACTCAACATTTGGATATAACTTTCATCTGGTCGTAATAACAAAACCAAATTTCTTTTGTAGTCACATAGTCATTTTACATAAACTGTGCTAAAACATCGGCAAAACAGAATATTGTATAAATATACATCTTTTTTTTTCTGTATTAAAAATTTGCTTTCGGACTTTAAATGGTATGCAAGGTAGTATTTTTGTATGAGGTGAAGAAAATTAAAATTATCATTCACACGTGACATACTTTGCAAATCCTGGTTGGACTGTATTAGTTTTTGTGTTATAAATAATAAAACTATTCGACAATAGAATTGAATTTTGTTCGTATATCAAAAAATCATTTCCATTTCCGGTCAGTAGAATGCATACATTTCAGCCAACAAGACACAAATAAGTCTACTAGCTTTTTTACGACAATCATTGCATTTTCCATAACACGCACAGAATTATCGTTTGCTTTGTTTGTCTGGTAATCTAATATTTTTTTTGGTACCCAATAAATATGATGGGTAAACGGGAATATATAAAAATAAAAATGTTGCAGTTTATTTTAATATTTGTTTCCTTGTCAGTTAGTTTTTTTTTAGTTTATTAGAAGTTTGAAAACATAAAGCATAATTACAAGACAATTTCTTGGTTTTCTTTTTGGTTTTTGCAAAGAGTATAAAAGCAAAAAGTTTTTTAAAAAGCACATTTTCTTGGAGGAAATAATAATTTAACAAAACAATTAAAGACAATTTAGGTAATAATTTTGAAATATATGCGATTTAAGTCATTACTAAAGGATATAATATCGAAACAGATTGTAATGTTTGATGTTTTATTTTATTTTGAACAAAGAATAAATTTATTTTAATAAATAAAATAAAGCAGTATAACCGCCGTTGTTAGAAGATCACATAACGCATTAAATTAATTTGTAATAGCTATGGACAAACTTGCTGTCAAATGTTTCCGTATTTATGTTCAAATTGTTTATAGGGAAAATATTATATTTACTTCTAAATTTTAAATTTTCAATTAATTTCGGATTATTGTATCATCATCATTAAAAATATAGATTTATCATCATTACTATTGTGTATTCATCTAATTTTCCCTTTATCTATTGTATAAGGAATAATTTTAGACAGAATCGCAGTTCTACAACACTGATTAATACGACCAGTTAACATGTAACCCTTTATAGCATTATCTGCAAAGGCTTATTGACGTACCGCTCGATTAGGAATTTTTAGTATCCAATAAAAATCTTTTTAGTTTTGAGACTTTTAACGAATGAAGGAAGTGTCAATAACTTTATGTTTTATTTGTTGATAAAACCGTACTATATCCGTCTTTTGGACAAGCAATATACTCTAATTATTTAAAAAAAACCCAAAATTTTCTAAACTCACAATTGTAAAACGTTAGGAAAGCACGACCAGGTCATTTGGACGTTCAAAACGTTTTAAGCTCACCTTGAACGAAGGTCCATGTTAGCTTTTGCTATTACTTGGCGTCCGTAGTCCGTCGTCTGTTGTCACTCGTCCTTCGTAGACTTTTTCGAAAATCTTCTCCTCTGAAACCACTGGGCCAATGAAACCACTGGGCCATTTTTTTTCAAACTTAGCCACAATCATCCTTAGGGATCCTAGTTTCCAATTTGTACCCAGAGTGTTTATCAATAGACAAAGATGGCCGCTGTTACAAAAAAAATAGAAGATGGGTGTCAACACAGGTGTTTGATCATTATCTCAAAAATTATAATAGCTATAGAGAAAATCGTTACTTCAAATTGATCAGCACATTCAGGTCTACAATAGTTGCTATTAGTGTGTAGTTGTGTATTGGCTTATTGTATGAGTTATTGCCCTTTATTGACAATTTTTGACAAAATGTTTGGTATTTACAATATAACTTGAAAACTACAAGAGGTAGAATAAAACTGTAAATGGCAAAAATAATTACCAATAAAAGTTCTACAAATCACTTTATTGGTCTGAAATTTTCAGATGACTCCTTGTGTGAGTTATTGGCCTTAAATGACAATTTTTTATGAAATTTGCCCTATTTGTCCCGTAACTTAAAAACTATAACAGCTAGATTAAAACTGTAATTAGCACAAATGATCAGCAATAAATGCCCTACAATTCACATAATTGGTCTGAAATTGTCTAACAACTCCTTGTATAAGTAATTGCCCATAAACGGCAATTTTTTATGAAATTTTCTGTTTTCGTACTGTAACTTAAAAACTGTAACAGCTAGAGTGAGACTGTAAATAGCAAAAATGATCAACAATACAAGCTCTACAATTCATTGTATTAGTCTGAAATTGTCAGATGACTCCTTATAGGAGTTTTTGCCCTTAAATGCAATTTTTCATGAAATATTTCCTTTTTGTCATGTTACATGAAAACTATAGCAGCTAGATTGAAACTGTATATTGCACAAATAATCGGCAATTAAGGCCCCACAATTCACTTGATTGGTCTGAAATTGTCAGACAACTCCTTATATTAGTTATTGCCCATGAATTTATTTTTATGAAATTTTTTGTCCTGTAACTTAAAAACTGTAACAGCTAGAGTGAAACTGTTAAAAACAAAAATGATCAGCAATACAAGTCCTACAAAGTCTGCACAAAAATGTATTATTTCAAATGGGGTCTAATTATCTTGATCAGAATTCACAAGATGAAGTCTTCAAGGAAATGGAGAACTTAATCAAAGCAGCAAAAAACCAATGTCCTAATGCTAACGAAATCGTGTGCAAGCCCCTCCCAAGATTTTATAACGATAGAAAGAAAGATTAGTAGATTTGACAAAGAATATGTTTTATGATGGTATACATCTAAATAATTATGGGATTAGAATGTCTGTCATGTCTGTTATATGTTTAAAAGAGGTTACTAACCCAAAACGTGATATTTTTGTAAAAAATGAAGTAAATGTATATACAAATGTCAATACAAATACATATGTAAACCAATCAGATATGAATAAATCTGAAAGTAAGATTTCTTTTTATGAAAGAAATTGGTGCTCTAGAGGTACAAATCCAAACTTTGGTTTGAATAGAGATCAAAGAAAATATTCAAATTATAACTCGTATAATGGTCAAAATAGAAAAAATGTATTATGATGGATATAGGTAAGAAAACCTGTATCATAACAACCGTTATAGGCATCAACAAAAACAAGATATAATAGAGAAAATGTTGCAATTGCTAATGAATGTAAAGTAGTTACACTAAGTTATACATGTTCAATTAAGTGTTTTATGAAAAAGACTGTCAATATAATAATACATGCAATATATATTGCATTATAAAATTGTATAAAGGGTAATAATGAACAATGATTTCACCATGATTTTCATTTAAATTTTCATTGAAATAAACAAAATAAGAGTTATCTTTCTTTATACTACAAATTTAAAATTGGTATAGACAAAAAAAGTTATTGTCTAAATGTCTAAGTACAAAATGTTACTAATGTTCTATGTGTCTGAATGCTTTAATATTTTTTGTGAAATATTATCTCATTTACATGTTGACAAAAAAGTATATATAGATATAATATATATATTTTGTGTAAAATCTGTATTGAATGATACAGCTTTAAAAAATATATAGAATGCATGGAATATACTTATTCATTTTTCATGTTTTGATATGGTTTTGATATGGTAAAATGTTAAAAAAAGTGTTAAAAAATAACCATATCAGCGTGGAATATACATAGCCTCCGGTACTAATTCAATGATAATTTCTTTGTTGAACACATTCAATATGACATTAATATTCTTCTAGAAACATGGAAAGGAGAACATAAAGAAACCGATATAACAGACATTAGTTCAATTAGTAAAATAAGAAAAAGTAGAGGTGGTATAAAAATTTTCTATAAAAAATATTTACACAATGTAATTAACATATCTAAAGAAGCTATTGATACCGAAAATAGATTATGCTTAAAATTAGATAAAAATGTCTTTGGAACACATGAAGATATTGATATATGTGCAGTATATATTACACCTGTTTCTTCCACTTATTATAGAGAGGATTTTGTCAATCTTGAATATGAAGTTAATAAATTTTCATGCAGTGGTCAAATATTATTAATGGGTGATTTTAATTCTAGGATAGCAGAAAGACTTGATTTTATAGAAAATGACTCAGTAGACTTAAACAATTTTTGTGGTGATTTGCTTCCATAAAACCATCAAATAGATGTCTGTTGTAAGAGAAACAGTTTAGATAAAGTGTCAAACACACAAGGTGATCTTTTAATTGATCTTTTCTTGTCCTCGAGGATGTTTTTAAATGGAAGATTTTTAGGTAATATTTAATGAAATTATACATTTTAAAATCTAAATGGCAAACGTGTTGTGGATTGATGAAGATCTTCTTTCTTCAGTTCAATACTTTAAAACTAAGGATTTTAATTATTTATCTGATCGGGTTTAAATTGAGTGTTCTTTATGGTGTAACTTTTGTTTGAATAACAGCGATATTTTTCAGAAGGATAAGTGGTTTAAAACCCAATCTTATATAAGGGATGAAGAAAAGTCCAGAATTAAATTACGAGACTTTATGTCAGATGAATATGTAATAAATAATGTTGTTAATTTTGAATTTAAAAACTTTTCTGAATATCAAAATGGTGTAACTTCTTTGTTGATGAGGCAACTTTTACATTAACAAATATATTAAACAAAATGGCTGATCACTATTGCAAAGTTAAAGTTAAAAAAAAAACATAAATAAAAAAAAAAATAGAAAAACAGCCATGGTCTGATCCAAGTATTGTAGATCATAAACATACAATAAGCTTATTAGGGAGATGGATTAAGAAAAATCCATTTGCTATTAATCACACAATTAAGTACTTTTCACTTCTTAAACAATTAAAAAAACTATGTAATTAGCAAAAAGGAGTTTTAAGGAAAATTTATATCGAAAATTAGAGAGTTCTTTCCCAGATAATAGTAAGCAAGAGTACTTAAAACTTCTGAAAGAGATGAAAATGTCTGATATAAAACAAGACCAACCACAAGAAGAAATTGATAAGGACCTTGACAAACTACAAAATCATTTTAAATTTCATGGACATTGTAAAAATAAAGATAAAAACTTTTAGAGATACATTGAGGTAGAAGTTTGAAAACTAGACGATAACATTAAATATAATGAACATACAGACAAAGTAATTACTTGCTCCGAGGAAAAAAATGTATTTCTCTCATGAGCTGTCATTCTAAAGTTTTTAGTGCAGTCATGAATGAAATGTTGACAAGGCTTTTTACAATTTTTGATTCAGTCAACGCCTGGCGAAGCTCTTTGGTAGCGCGAAAAAACCATACTATATTATTTGTACATAATAGTGTTGTTGTAATTATTTTTATTAGACAATTATATACAATAAAATAAAACTTAACTCCATGCCAATATTATTATGCGTAAATACAACAATTTATTTATATGTATCGAACCTTATCTATAAAAATGTATTATTAAGCTGTGTAATAAATTTGAGAATAAAACACACACCTATAAATTTTCCTACTTTATTAACACAATAATAATAAAACAATGACGCTGCCACAATACTGTGTATTGGTCTAGGTATTATTCCTTCATGTATTTGCGATATTTTTAAAAGTGGGATTGTGATTCGTAAAATTACGAGTCATCAAATGTTTTATGAAACTAAAAACAAATAGGTGTGCCTTCTGCATGTTTTATTTTCAAAATTACAAAGCATGTAAGTGGCTTTTTCATTGTTCTCTAATTATGGTATATGCTGTTTTGGTTTTTTGAATTTTTTATAACAGCGTCACTGCAGCAAATGTAATTATTACCTTTAAAGCTACTATTTTTGTGACAACTACATTAATAAATATTTGCTACAATATGAATTAATTTCAACAGTAAACAATCATAGTGTTTCTTATTGTCTTTGATTTCTCAGAATTTTAAGCATCTGGAAGACCAACCATGAGAAAAATTCAAATGCAAATCCGAGTGCACAAAAATTAAAACCGAAAAATATGACTGCTTCCTACTCAATAATACAATTACCAAATGACAGACAAAACAGTACACTGATGGGCAGTGGAACAGTGAGAACAAGGACGTTTGGAGTAATGAGACCAAATATATTGCCCTAAATTTACTATAGAAAACAAAGTGAAGTTATATAAATTTACTTACTGACTTTGATATAGGTTTCTTTCAGGGATTTCCCAACCAGAGAAAATGCATAACAATCACCGAACTGCTAGTCGAGATGAATCTACATTTTTTTAGGATTGATAAAACGATAGCAAAGCCAGCAACAATAATATCAGCAAAATCTTGTCTATTGTAGTAAATATATTTTAATCAGACTTGTTGTTTACAAGATTTCTGTTACAAACGCGTACATGAATCAGCCTATGAATCAGATCAGAAAACAGGTAAATATTGAATTCCGCTTGACCGCGTTTGCTGCGGAACTGTACAGCAAACAAAAATAGAATAGCCATATTTTGATGCAAATTTAGTATTGTATTGTTGTGATTTAATATGCCCCGAAAGCAGTTCTGTTCATCAAATTTTGTTATATTGATCCGTGTCATTTGCAACAGATTGGGAATAATAAACAGTAATGGTAAGGTCCCGAACAATATAACGATTTTATTTGTGTTTAATAAGTGTTGTATTATACTGAACATTAAATTTGATGGTTTGCTAAGATAAAATGACCATGAATTATGTTCTATAGAAAAGCACTCGAATTTCCTATGAGTTTCAACATGTCACGCATCGGTTTTCCAAATGTTCATCTTCAAAACTGTAAAAAAACGTGGAAAATAAAATCTAAGTGCTATTCACCGGTAAATAGAAAATAAAACTATGTAGATAAATTGGTTGAGAACTTGGAATTATAATTTAATTTGTAATAAAATTTATATAGAAAAGAATTAATAATAAAACTGTGTACCAACTGATGTTATTACAACAGAATAAAACATTGTTTTTGAAAACTATTGAGCAGAAATAATTGAATGCTGTTCATATGGAGGTCCTTGAACAACAGTTTTACGTTTGAGCTATATCAATGGATAAATGCCGCAGGGGAATATTTATCTTCTGATTTGGCTATTTTCGTGAATCGCGAAGAATTTACCATCTAATTTGGTTTTTTGTCTTTTTCCAGAGGGGGCCGAAGAGGCAGACCTCATTACGAAGCGGCATCTATAAAATGCGTCCATCAGCCCTTGTTATAAAAAATATGTCAAAAGCGCACCACAATCTCTTATGAGAAATCCTGGATCCGCCAAAGCTCGCCATTTGAATATCTGGCTTAACTTTACTATTAAGTGATCTTTATAGCAACTATATTCATAAATTCACTGAAAAAAGAAGTTTGTATAAGTTACTACAACGATTCAAAAGCAAAATGAACAGATTTGATTTAAATCTGTTCTTATATGTACAGTGTGTTTGCTTGAATACCTCGATATACGAATTATGATTTTGTGGAAATTATTTCTTTTATCAGCAATGTTCATCTCATTTATAATTTTTACTCTTACACTTATATTAAAACTGTCTTAAAGAAAGCGATACTTACAACAGTGCAGACGTTGTATGTTCGGGCTGTTTAAAAAAGCCAATTATCTAGGCAAATTGTTTCCAACAACACTGCTTGTCTGAATAAAATTTGTGCGTAATTAAATGTGAATATTGTAACGGTTGTTACTTTACATTTTAGTTTTTTTGTTATGAAATAATTGCAATTGCCAGTATTTTAATACAAAATTGATAATCGCTGCCAAATTCTTTGCTCCAAAAAATTAAGTGTTATGATATTGTACTTGTGTATAATTAAAATAATCATTGAAACAGACCACACGCGTTCTCTGCTCCTTTCAGCTATATCGCAAAACTGATACATAATCACCAACTGACGCACTACAGTAACAAGCATAGGGCGGGGGGGGGGGGGTGGGGGGTGGAGGTTTGGCACGCCATAAAACGTGGTTTAACATACAATTGCTTTTGAACTGCTTGCACCGAATCAGGACCATTGCTGTAGTTGCTTCGTTTTGGTTTTGGTCTCGAATTTGTGGCGTGTTAGGGGCCCTGATTTTTTGATTGACTTTTAAGACAGTTTCTTCTCTTTTCAGTATTCAGTTATTACTCTAATTGTTATCCGGATAGGAAGCCTGATTATTGGTGAGAACCATAGACTTTTAATTTTGTTTAAACGCCAGCTGACGAAAACCAAAAAAAGAACTTGATTAAATTTCGTCGTGGCTTTTAATTTGTTTACTTGTATCGTAGAAACCGAATTTATCTTAAATTAGTTTAGCCAATTTTGTTTCTGTAACAAACTACTTCCAAAACTTGAAAAACACTTCAAGACCTCATTATTTTTAACCACATTCTTAGGAAAAATCGTTCCTATATTTTCTTTGTGCTTGCCGCTAAATCAGTAAATTAAAGCCATCATATTCTGTTTTTCATAAATGTGATTACCAACTACACAAACAGAATCACATCACCAGACAACTGATATAAACGTGTTAGATGTGCTTTAAATAATTTAAGGTATTTTTATGTAGACACCAATGGTTTATGCATATTTAGGTTTTTTCTGCTTATAGCTATTATTTTGTATCTACATGCTCTTACGTCTAGTGTTTACATAGTGTTAGATTAAAAGAGTAGTTCAAACGTATTAAAGTTTTCACCGATTTCCGTTTGAAAGACCTTCTTCTGATTATAATTTTGTTTTCCGTTGCCACTTTTGCAGCAAAACCCGTTACTTTGCGATTTTGTGACATATTATTCGCAAACTTTGGATTATGATCGGAGACCATAGTTTTTATTGCCCGTTGATGACTGTAAGCTGAACAAAGGTTACCGATGACCTTCAATTCGACTTTAGATTTGTCGTCATTATAATAACCGTATATAATAATCGATTATAACCGTAATAGATCAAATCAGAAAAAAATGCCATTAGGCTTCGATTTGTTGTTTTTGACCGAACATATTTGACGACTCCATAAGGAGCGTAACTCTCATTGACAATTAACAGTTAACTTAAATTCTTTATAAGCATAACAAGAAAACTATTAGACTTTGGATCTTTACCATTGGTCACCTTACGACTTAACCTTGAAAACGTGTCTTAACCTATTTGACTTCTCCCTAACAGGCATAAGTCCCATGTGCAGTTACGATTAGGTAGTTAAGGACAATACCATTAAAAACTAGTAATCTCAAAGACCGAAGGCCCTAACCAATGATCATCTTGGACATTACGTTTCACATGATCTCAAAATCAAAGTGTAATGTTGACACGGGAAAGACCGTACTAACTTTTCGTTTAACAATTGGTAGTTTATTATACCTTTTTGTTCTGTTTGAAAACATTCTTACATTTATCGAATGCATAACTGCACGGGCAATTATTAGCTTAACATATATATTTCTGGGTGATTAAATGACTTGATGATCAATAATCTGATTATACAGAAGATTCGATTAATTTTGGTTTTACAGATCGTTGCCTGGCATGTACGTTGATGAAGAAATAAGGTAACAGTGGAAATAGATAGTTATCTAGTTAATTGAAAAAAAATGTAATGGCAAAACGATTTAAATTGTAATGAAGTATTCTTTGAGACAATAATCGTAAGTGTAAAGAAGCACTCCTAAATTTCAAAATTAAAGTTGGGGATTGCGATATTTTTTAATATTTCGGACGAACGTTTTGATACTGAACATAGTTTCTACATATCTTCCTAGTATTCAGCGGTTTCAAATCTTGTTATTAATGATGGGTTGATGCTTTTAAATTATTTCAATTTTTTGAAATTAGATTGACATAATGGTAGTGTTGTATTTAAGACATTAATAATAAATTATGCTTCTGTATAAAATTATCTTATACATCTAATCATCTGTAATTAGTTTAATTTAGGTTTTGTAAATGGAGTTGATTGAATGATTAATTTAATTTAGGTGGACGACTATCGATGTCTGTCTATGTTTAAGTATGAGATTAAGTTTAAGAACAAGATATCAGCGGCGTAAAGTCTGGAACAACAATATTTTGACTGCTATTAGACTAAGCAATGAGTATTTATTAGCGACGGATAATTTAGTCTCTTAAGCGACTAAAATGATCCTGCCTTTGTCCAAATCTCCTCAAACAGAATTTATAGTTCCTAGAGCGTAGCACGTTTCACACTGTCATCCGCAGCAATATGTTCCTATATAAAACGCCATGCGTCCAACGAGAGTGCCTTCCCTATCTGTCAGTAGGGACTCTATCGACCAAGATGTGGTTCAAACCCTCACTTATATGGTCCCGACTAAATGCAAGCAACATGTGCACCTTATAAATATTTCTAACAGCATAATACAACATTGGAATAAAATTATTTCTTATTCTCATGTCCCTAATGTACTTTTCAAATGATGAAATTGGCTATAAAACAATAAGTACCATGGGTCAATTAATTGTCAATTACGTGTACTGCTTGATACACATAATTAAAAGAAGAGAAAATAAACTGAACACAAGCCTTGCAATTCAATTGATGACGTTAGGACATGACAACAATAGCAAAACAATTAAGTGAAAAACACAAACAGAAAAAACCAAAAAAGTTGATATAAACCACTGGCTTGGAACAGTCACATAAATTACCGGTTGGTCGCAAGGAGCACTACTCTCAATTATTATCTTAATCAACTAGACTGTTAACATATCTCGTTAGAACATGCAACAGGAAATAGCTAACATAATCCATTATTTAAGTTGACGTTGATCTTTGTTGAACATTCATAGTTGCATTTAACAAAACCAACAGATTTTATTATATGTTTACAATAGGACAAAGGTAATGCGATATGCTTCATGAATGTGTTGGATGTATCATCACGGATGAATGTTTGCCAACTAATGTGTATTAAACTTATAATGCTATAATGTTGTGATGCTAAAACACAAGGCACCCAAAATCGCTTTTGGATAGTTTAGCGATCAACTCAGGAAACTAAAATCAATCTATATTTTTTTACACTAAAATTTACCTACATGCACAATTCGCTAAAATCGGATTACGTTTAAATTTCATTAGGAATTCGTCTATTCGTATTTCATCGATGGGTGTAAAAGTGCATAGTTGTCTCAACAGAATGAAAAGGCATTTGGTTAAATATATATATATTTTAAACAGGTTAGGCAGATCGTATATTCAAATTCACGCGTGATTAATACATAGCTGTACGACAGTGTTTCAAAGTATATATATGAACATGAGTTTTTCATTTTTGATTCGCAAAATTATGTGCTTTTTTAAATACTGTTTACATAAATAATATATAGTTGAAATGAATGGTTTTATAAGGAATCAAACTCATTTTCAATTTACAAGGACCCTTGCTGTCTGTGCATCATACTCCTCAATTCTTTGACATTTATTTTTAAGGATGTAGCACACGTTAATAGTCAAATTGATGAATTAATTTCAAGCTCGCTAGGGTAAATTGAATGTAAATAATCACCAAATAGCATTGTTGAGATACAAAAATCAGCAATGTAGCGGAATGTTAAATTAAAGGTCTGCGCCAGTGTCGTTTCTTTCTTCTACAGCAGGCCTTCTAGGAACTTGGCCTCATACGAAAACAAAAACAGCTCGGCAAAGAGATGAGCACAATTAGTACCTATTGGAATACCAACAGATTCGGTCTTCAGGATATTTAATATTAGATTTAGAGTCATTGATGATGAAGTAAGTTTCTGTCAGGACTAATTACCAGTTATTTAAATCGTTTCTTTTCGTTTGTCTTGACAAAGCAGCGTTTTATAAAATCTTTAAGACTGATTTTAAGCTGCATATGAGGGATGGCCGTAATATAGTGTTAAAAATAAATGTTAAATTAAAGGTTCCGTTTTACTGTTCTTAAAATAGTGGTCAGAAGTTGTGATAGTGTTTCAGTACTACACTTTGACGAAATGTGTTTGTATGGATTTTTGTGAAGTTTTGGTATCCAACACAATAAAAGGAGATCATAATCTTCAACTTTGATTTTGAGACCAAAGGATGCCAATAACGATTTGTGATTTTCAATAATCTCCTCTTTTGAAAGCGCAGTGAATGTTTAAGTAGGATTGCCAAGTGAACTGTCCATGACTAACTCATTAATTAAACACTATACTATGTAAACAAAATTTGCAGATAAAAATAATGATGTTAGAGGCATTATCTACAGGCACAACAACATATTTGTCATTAATGTCGGACAAAGTTTTAAGAGCATCAAGATATCTTAAGATTGATGATGCTTTTGTACTCATGAACCTTCTAAAATGACTTATTCTTCTTTGAATCAATGACCTCAAGGCCATTACCAACTCGGACAAGGTATCAACCTCCTGGGCCTCTTGCTTTGACCATTTCCTTATTTTCTGACATAGTCCTCTATTGAATCCATACATAATGTAACAATATAATGATTTAGGTTCACGGTAATTTTGAACCGTTGGACAAAATATTGCGGAGTCTTTCATTGTCAACAATATAACGATCTCCAAATAGCACGTGACCTGAGGACAATATATGACTGAGGAATTGTGGCAAGAGCAGTCGGGGGGTTTGGCTTTGAAGTCTTTGATCAAAAGATTCTGCAATACACGTTTGTAATTATAAAATATAGGTGCAATTGCGGTAATTCACAAAATGCCAATTATTATGGCTACAATATGTTAAGACGATTGTGGTTTACCACATATCTGGAATAACCCAAATAGTGAACATGAGGAGTGGTTTAAAAATAAAGTTAAACTTTGCTTAAAAAACTAATTTATTCAACACTTGAATGAAATGTTAAAAAGTGTCAAAGAACCATTAACTATAAAACTTTTAAGGATGAATGTACATTTGAGTTTATAAAATATAATTAATAATAATAGAGTATTTTGATATTCTGGACAGAAAAGATTATGTGTTATTTTGTATAAATATATATATTAAGAATAAATTTATTTCAATACCAAATATATTGTTTTTCAAGGAAATTATGAGCTGTCAGTATAAGACCAGTTTGATTATTTATAATTAATCATCAAAATCATAAATAAGTAAACACTCTTGAATGAGTAATATAACTGTCCACATGTGTTGTACATATTGTTAATAAATTGAGTTAATGTCATGCGTCATGTTTCAGTCTTTCATATTGTATACAACTTCTCTGTCCATATGTATATGGTGCTTAGAAAATGGTTGATTGAATTTACTAAGGAATGATCGTTCTTTTTATTTCATTGCATCCATCGGTAAGATGTATCTCATTTCCAATTTACATTCTTAAATATCTGACCCTTTTTATTCACAGTTTACTTATTTTCTAAATATTTTACAGACAAATATATCTTATAACAATTTAAAAGAAAATAAAATAAAAAATGCAAAGCAAACGAAAACAAACCAAATCAGAACAAAACAGAACAGATAAAACAATATGAAATAACGGTCATAATTTGGTCCATAATATACAGTTAAAATCATTTAAAATATGTAATGTCTTCATTTTAAGATTAAGCATATTCAACTACAGGTATCATACGCATCGTACGTAAATTCTTGTATAACAAGATAGATAGAATAATATACACATCGCCATAAGGTAAGCAACACCTACATTTTATTTTACAATTTCAAAATCTGTATGAATATTAACTTTTTGTAGTTTATGTACTAATCATTCGAGCACAGGAAAGTTACTTTAATTAACTCCTCAGGTAAATCTCTAAATAGCAAAACCAGTTTGTAATACAGTAGTCGAGCAAGCCTAAGAGCCTTGTTTTCCTCAACGATTTAGTGTTCATCTCCTTGTCTTTTCGACTTCATCCTTAATATTTTTACATTTTCTAGACGGAAATTAAGTAAACCTGAGTAGTGGCAGATCGTTGAAATGCGTAATAGTGTACAGGGCTTGCGTTAGATAGCAAAACACTTTAGTATTGTATCCCGGCTACTGAAAAGTCATCGAGATGATCGAGCAATTCAAGAAAGTCCTAGGACAGGTCGGGAACCAAAACTTCTGAAAGGTAGGATAGAGCATTCGCTCGTGTAGCCAAACGATAACCGTTTGCCTCTGCAAGATATCTTCGTGACGATTGGAATATTAGAGTCGCCGTTCGAACTGTAAGCAGGCGCCTAAACAATGCAGTTTGAGAGCTCGTCGTCCCTTGAAATTTCCACTGTTGACACAGAGCATTGCCAAGAACATTTAGAGTGGGCACGATATCACCGCCTATGCAATTTTCACGGCTGGCGACAAGTACACTGGACCGTCGAAAGCAGATTCATTCTTTATCATATTAATGGGCGCATGCGCGTTTAGAGACACAGAGGCACTGCTTACAACCAGAACAATATCTTAGGCACTACAGCGTTTGGCGGTGGTTCTGTTACAGTGTTGGGAGGCTTTTTATACGACTGTAAACTGAATCTGTATGTGGTTGATGGGACAATGACAGGGCAAAAATATCGAAATGACGTCGTCAACGCTATTATTGTGCCACATTTTTGACAATCATGCACTTGGTAACAGACCCATATTTATGGATGACAACGCACCTCACCGAGATGCAATTATACGTGATTTTTTGCTATTGAGCAGCTTCCATGGCCATCCATGTCACCTGATATGAATCCAATTGAACATTTATGGGATATCATTGGGCGTAAAATCAATAATAGAGCATCTGCTTGTCTAAATGTTCAAGAACTTAGTGTTGCCATTCGAAATGAATGGCAGAATTTACCACTTGCTACACTTCGTCGTTTAGTCAACAGCATATGAGGAAGAGAGTTAATGAACTGTACCGGCAGCGTGGTGGTTACACCACTTACTAATTATTTATGCGTTTAACACATTTCAAAGTGACGTTTCTTTCCCTCTTGTTTGTATATTTCATTTGTCATTACTCTTCAATTTATTGATATTTCTTTAAAAAATAATAAAATTATCTTTAAAGGGAAACTTCGCGAAAAAATGAAAATTTGATATGTTATTCATTAAATAAAAAGAAACACTTTTGCCTCTTGATGTTTCCAATGGTTAAGTTTTTACATTGAATTTACCGTGTAAAAAATGCACTTATGGAGGTCCGCCATCTTGTCACTATCTCGTTACTAGATGTCGATACTGGAGATCCCTGGACATCCAAGTACCTTTTAGTCGCGGTATGATAATTGCGCAAAACGGTCAATAACAGAAGGTTGTACTATAAGACAAGGCTGTTGCAAGATTACGTTTCGTATGCCTGATCTAAGAAAAAACCGATTTGTGTAACAAAAAGTTAACCAGTTTAAAGACTTCACGTAAGACTATGTCCATAGCAGCAACAACTTTATGCGAATGTCATTTTCCAAATGAAATGGAGGATAGTTTAATGGTATGGTGACCTAATTTTTATCGAATATTCGTATGAATTTTGTCCATAGATATTAATTAAATTGAAAATTTGTCGTATTACTACTTTCAACTTAATCAGATTATGCAACTTATTGAACAAAACTTTTTTTCATACAAAATCTTTGCAAAGTTGACCATTTTAGAAATAACGGTCATTAAATGAAATATTTTAAATACTCTGTTTTCGCGCATCAAAATTTCACTTCACGTTTAGTACATTTATTATTATTCATACTGGTAACATTTATTGTGCGTGTGCGTAACACAGTTTCCAAAATTTTACATGTGTATATTTTGAGTCAACGTGCCAGTTTTAGGTTTCCCCTGACATGGCATTTACAGGTATTCGAAATCTTTTATACATCCTGTGTTCTGACACTTCGGTGTATTCGAATAATACCTGTCCGTTGCCGTTCTAAATTCGAAGTACATGATTAACCTTCAATCTGATTAGCTTTTGAAAAAGTCCAAATATCCATACTTCAAAGTCGGCGTCAAATGATCTAGAAATTGCAATAAACATCCTGTTAATTTTGTTAATAACCATTCAAAAACGAGAAATGATTTACCTGTAAAATTTTCACGTCCAGGTACAACAGCGTTTAAAGACCCGCAAAATTCTCTCCGGAGTTTTATTTTATGTTAAAAAAATAAATATCCAAATACATGTATATCTTTTATTACAATTATTATTTAAGTAATTATCTGAGTTAAAATAAGACAAGTTAATTTGTGTTTAAAAATACTTTTATTAATACAAAGATCATTAAAACATTAAGCCGTATTTCGCAATCTTATTTTTTCAGCTGGTTATTAGTCATCACCACAGTTTTACACAGTTTACGGCTTCAAAGAGCAAAGGGAGAACAATATTTTTTTAAACTGGAGTATTTATCATATTTACTGGATAATTACATTTATCAGGTCACAAACGCAGTCACTTGATAAAATACTGTCAATATGGCAGCCCAAAAATTTTCCCACCTTTAATCCACTATGGAGGCTTAACGGTAAAGAATACAATGAAAAATCAAAAGGCAATTATATTTCCTTTTATTTGAAGAATAACATATATACTTTACATTTTTTCGCGAAGCTTCCCTTTAATGAATCCCTGGAAAAAAAAAGTGTTTTGGCGAGGTTTATAAATTGTTGGCATTATTTTACTTAGTTTATTCTTTTTGACGCTACTAACTATATGTATATATACATGATAGTGGAAAAGTGTATTAAATAAGTGAACAAAATAAAACAAGGAATTGTGTGAAAACCAAAATAATAATTAAAAACAATGTGTTGGGATGCCAACACAGAATTTGCCCAAAATCCTCATAGATAGTATTGCGTTCCACTCAGGACATTCAAATGTACCTACACATCAAATTTTATTAAAATTGGACAACATTTACAATTTCACGCACTTTTTGCGGCCATTTTGAAACGCCAGTTGGGAAAAAATTGTGAATTTGGATTTGCACTCGGGCCACTTAAAATTCACCTCCACAACAAATTTTGTTGCAATCGGAGCACGTTAAATGTCATCGAGATAGCAAAACGGTGAAAATGATACGCGTTTTTAGCGGTCGTTTTGAAACCCGACGTCGGAGAAAAAATTTAACGGTAGCGTTTCACTCGAAATACTAAAATCTACCTCCATACCAAATTTCATTGAAATCGGACTACGAGAAAAAATTTTCCCATTTTTGGGTGGGTGTCGTCAAGTGGTGGCCCTTATTAAAAAATCTGACTATTGACTGCACCCCTTGATATCTCGATCTACAATTGTGCCAAGTTTTATTTGATTCTTTTAAGACGTCTCTGAGAAATGTGTCGGACAAGTTCACGGTCTTGAAAAAGTGGAAATCAAATAATAATAATAATAATAAATAAAATTTACGTTTCCCGAAACGTTGAAGTCGCCTCCCGTTCCGCACTTTTGACCGAAGAGAGGGAACTAAAAGTCAAGAGCACAACTTCATAACATGAGCTTTCAGTTGGCCAAGTTTCATTTCGATCGGTTAAAAGATGAGCGAGAAAACGAGCAAACTTTAAAACGGCCGCCATTTTGAAACCGGAAGTCGGACAAAAATTTTTTTTTGCAAAAATGCTCAGGATAGTTAGCTGTATCAGTATACCAATTTTCATTGAAATTGCTCTGGCCATAACTGAGATCTGACAACGGCCGCCATTTTGTAAAACTTTAAAACGGCCGCCATTTTGAAACCGGAAGTCGGACAAAACATTTTTAAATAGTGGCACACTTAGGGTATCATAAGCTACCTGTATACCAAATTTCGTCTAAATCGGATGACGTTTAAATTTTTACATTTTTAGGGGGGTGGTGTTCGGATGGCGGCCATTTTGAAATGTCGGCCGCGTCAAATTTTTTTTTGCAAAAATGCTCGGGATAGTTAGCTGTACCAGTATACCAATTTTCATTGAAATTGCTTTGGCAATTACTGAGATCTGACAACGGCCGTCATTTTTTTCAACGGCGGCCGTTTTGAAAATGGCGGCCATTTTGCAAATTTCAAAAGTGGATTGCACAACTTCAGGTCACCCTTAACATGTTCCCAAAGTTTCATTTCGATCGGTTAAAAGATGAGCGAGAAAACGAGCGGACAACATTGCGAGGGGAAAACATAAGAAATATGAAAATAATAATAATAATAAAATTTACGTTTCCCGAAACGTTGAAGTCGCCTCCCGTTCCGCACTTTTGACCGAGTAGAGGGAACTAAAAGTCAAGAGCACAACTTCATAACATGAGCTTTCAGTTGGCCAAGTTTCATTTCGATCGGTTAAAAGATGAGCGAGAAAACGAGCAAACTTTAAAACGGCCGCCATTTTGAAACCGGAAGTCGGACAAAAAATTTTTTTTGCAAAAATGCTCAGGATAGTTAGCTGTATCAGTATACCAATTTTCATTGAAATTGCTCTAGCCATAACTGAGATCTGACAACGGCCGCCATTTTGTAAAACTTTAAAACGGCCGCCATTTTGAAACCGGAAGTCGGACAAAAATTTTGAAAATAGTGGCACACTCAGGGTATCATAAGCTACCTGTATACCAAATTTCGTTTAAATCGGATGACGTTTAAATTTTTACAGTTTTAGGGGGGTGGTGTTCGGATGGCGGCCATTTTGAAATGTCGGCCGCGTCAAATTTTTTTTTTGCAAAAATGCTCGGGATAGGGAGCTGTATCAGTATACCAATTTTCATTGAAATTGCTTCGGCAATTACTGAGATCTGACAACGGCCGTCATTTTTTTTCAACGGCGGCCATTTTGAAAATGGCGGCCATTTTGAAAATTTCAAAAGTGGATTGCACAACTTCAGGTCACCCTTATTATGTTCCCAAAGTTTCATTTCGATCGGTTAAAAGATGAGCGAGAAAACGAGCGGACAACATTGCGAGGGGAAAAAGGAAAACATAAGAAATATGAAAATAATAATAATAATAATAAGAAACGGAGTAAAAACAATAAGTCGCCCGACACTTCGTGGTCGGCGACTTAATAATAATAATAAGAAACGGAGTAAAAACAATAAGTCGCCCGACACTTCGTGGTCGGCGACTTAATAATTAAAATTTACGTTTCGCGAAACGTGAAGTCTCCCAAACGAAGTTGCTGATAGTCCTGTGCAGCCTGTGAATCACCTTATATTTGACTTTACAGGTTGCTATTCACCTATTTTACAAAAAATAGCGCGTCATATAAAAATTCTGAGTTGACCATTGAACTCGACATACTAAATTTACTTTAGGAACCAATTTTCATTGAGTTCCGACAATGTTGAATTTTCGCCGATTTGGCGACTTTGGTGGCCATTTTTAAAAAAATGGCGGGTCGTATAAAAAATCTGAGTGTACCGTTGAACTCGGCATACCAAATTTACTTTTAGAACCTATTTTCGTTGAATTATGACAATGTTGAATTTTTGCCCATTTGGCAACTTTGGCGGCCATTTTACAAAAAATGGCGTGTCGTATAAAAATTCTGAGTTGACCATTGGACTCGGCATACCAAATTTACTGTTAAAACCCATTTTCGATGAAATCCGACAAACTTAAATTTTTGGCGATTCGGCGGCCATTTTGAAAATGGCGGCCGGTTCGCGCGCGATTTTTTGCCAAAAATAAATCAAGACCACTATGCTGAACCTACATACCAAGTTTCATCGAAATCCATCTGGCGGTTCTCCGGGAACTGCATTTTGGCGTGAAAACTTAAATGGCGGCCATTTTGAAAGTGGCGGCCATCTTGGAAATTCCGAAAGATGATTGCACATCTAGCCAATAGGGTCTAACATCCTACCAAGTTTCAAATTGATCCCATTTACGGTTTCTGAGAAAAGTGTCGGAAATCTCTACGGGGAAACCAGAAGAAGAATAATAATAATAAGAAACAGAGTAAAAACAATAAGTCTCCAAACTTCGTTTGGGAGACTTAATAATAATAAGAAACGGAGTAAAAACAATAAGTCGCCCGACACTTCGTGATCGGCGACTTAATAATAATAATAATAATTAAAAATGGTGTGTTGGGATGCCAACACAGAAGTCGCCCAAAATCCCCATGGATAGTATTGCGTTCCACTCAGGACATTGAAATGAACCTACATATCAAATTTCATTAAAATCGGACAACGTTTAAAATTTCACCCGTTTTTGGCCGCCATTTTGGAAACCACTGTCGAGAAAAAATTTCGAATGTGGAGTTCCACTCGGGACACTTCAATCTACCTCCACACCAAATTTCATTGCAATCGGAGCACGTTAATTGTCATCGAGATCGCATAACGTTGAAAATTATACACGTTTTTTGCGGCTTTTTTTAAACCGGAAGTCCGAGAAAAATTTAAAGGTAGTATTTCACTCCAAATACTAACATCTACCTCCATACAAAATTTCCTTGAATTCGGACCACGGGAAAATTTTTGCTATTTTTGGGTGGGTGTCGTCAAATGGCGGCCATTTTGAATTGGCGGCAATTATCAAAATTCGGACTATTGACTGCACCCCTCCATATGCCCATCTACAATCTTGCCAAGTTTCATTTGATTCTATTAAGGCGTCTCTGAGAAATGTGTCGGACAATTTCACGATCTAGAAAAAGTGGAAACCGAAATAATAATAATAATATTAATTAAAATTTACGTTTCACGAAACGTTGAAGTCGCCTCCCGTTCCGCACTTTTGACCGAGTAGAGCACAACTTCATAACATGAGCTTTCAGTTGGCCAAGTTTCATTTCGATCGGTTAAAAGATGAGCGAGAAAACGAGCGGACAACATTGCGAGGGGAAAAAGGAAAACATAAGAAATATGAAAATAATAATAATAATAATAAGAAACTGAGTAAAAACAATAAGTCGCCCGACACTTCGTGGTCGGCGACTTAATAACTAGTGCTGATTGTGTTGGGATGCCAACACAGAATGTCTCCCAAACGAACCCCCATTGCCACTATAATCCCCATGGATAGTATTTCATTCAAATCAGTACATTAAAATATGCCTAGAAATCAAATTTTGTTGAAATCGGACAAAGTTGACTTTTTCCTGCAGTAAAATGGCCGCCATTTTGAAACCGGAAGTCGGACAAAACATTTTTAAAAAGTGGCACACTTAGGGTATCATAAGCTACCTGTATACTAAATTTCGTCTAAAATTGGATGACGTTTAAATTTTTACATTTTTAGGGGAGTGGTGTTCGGATTGCGGCCATTTTGAAATGTCAGCCGCGTCAAATTTTTTTTTGTAAGAATGCTCGGGATAGTTAGCTGTACCAGTATACCAATTTTCATTGAAATTGCTTTGGCAATTACTGAGATCTGACAACGGCCGTCATTTTTTTCAATGGCGGCCATTTTGAAAATGGCGGCCATTTTGAAAATTTCAAAAGTGGATTGCACAACTTTAGGTCACCCTTAACATGTTCCAAAAGTTTCATTTCGATCGGTTAAAAGATGAGCGAGAAAACGAGCGGACAACATTGCGAGGGGAAAAAGGAAAACATAAGAAATATGAAAATAATAATAATTAAAATTTACGTTTCGCGAAACTTTAAGTCTCCCAAACGAAGTTACTGATAGTCCTGTACAAAAAATAGCGCGTCATATAAAAATTCTGAGTTGACCATTGAACTCGACATACTAAATTTACTTTAGGAACCAATTTTCATTGAGTTCCGACAATGTTGAATTTTTGCCGATTTGGCGACTTTGGTGGCCATTTAAAAAAAATGGCGGGTCGTATAAAAAATCTGAGTGTACCGTTGAACTCGGCATACCAAATTTACTTTTAGAACCTATTTTCGTTGAATTATGACAATGTTGAATTTTTGCCCATTTGGCAACTTTGGCGGCCATTTTACAAAAAATGGCGCGTCGTATAAAAATTCTGAGTTGACCATTCGACTCGGCATACCAAATTTACTGTTAAAACCCATTTTCGTTGAAATCCGACAAACTTGAATTTTGGCGATTCGGCGGCCATTTTGAAAATGGCGGCCGGTTCGCGCGCGATTTTTTGCCAAAAATAAATCAAGACCACTATGCTGAACCTACATACCAAGCTGCATCGAAATCCATTTGGCGGTTCTCCGGGAACTGCATTTTGGCGGGAAAACTTAAATGGCGGCCATTTTGAAAGTGGCGGCCATCTTGGAAATTCCGAAAGATGATTGCACATCTAGCCAATAGGGTCTAACATCCTACCAAGTTTCAAATTGATCCCATTTACGGTTTCTGAGAAAAGTGTCGGAAATCTCTACGGAAAAACCAGAAGAAGAATAATAATAATAATAAGAAACAGAGTAAAAACAATAAGTCTCCAAACTTCGTTTGGGAGACTTACTAATAAGAAACGGAGTAAAAACAATATGTCGCCCGACACTTCGTGGTCGGCGACTTAATAATAAGAAACGGAGTAAAAACAATAAGTCGCCCGACACTTCGTGGTCGGCGACTTAATAATAAGAAACGGAGTAAAAACAATAAGTCGCCCGACACTTCGTGGTCGGCGACTTAATAATAATAAGAAACGGAGTAAAAACAATAAGTCGCCCGACACTTCGTGGTCGGCGACTTAATTAAAATTTACGTTTCCCGAAACGTTGAAGTCGCCTCCCGTTCCGCACTTTTGATCCCCATGGATAGTATTTCATTCAAATCAGTACATTAAAATATGGCTAGAAATCAAATTTTGTTAAAATCGGACAAAGTTGACTTTTTCCTGCAGTAAAATGGCCGCCATTTTGAAACCCAAGTCGGACAAAACATTTTTAAATAGTGGCACACTTAGGGTATCATAAGCTACCTGTATACCAAATTTCGTCTAAATCGGATGACGTTAAATTTTTACATTTTTAGGGGGGTGGTGTTCGGATGGCGGCCATTTTGAAATGTCGGTCGGCCGCGTCAATTTTTTTTTTTGCAAAAATGCTCGGGATAGTTAGCTGTACCAGTATACCAATTTTCATTGAAATTGCTTTGGCAATTACTGAGATCTGACAACGGCCGTCATTTTTTTCAACGGCGGCCATTTTGAAAATGGCGCCCATTTTGAAAATTTCAAAAGTGGATTGCACAACTTCAGGTCACCCTTAACATGTTCCCAAAGTTTCATTTCGATCGGTTAAAAGATGAGCGAGAAAACGAGCGGACAACATTGCGAGGGGCAAACATAAGAAATATGAAAATAATAATAATAATAAGAAGAAACGGAGTAAAAACAATAAGTCGCCCGACACTTCGTGGTCGGCGACTTAATAATAAGAAACGGAGTAAAAACAATAAGTCGCCCGACACTTCGTGGTCGGCGACTTAATAATAATAAGAAACGGAGTAAAAACAATAAGTCGCCCGACACTTCGTGGTCGGCGACTTAATTAAAATTTACGTTTCCCGAAACGTTGAAGTCGCCTCCCGTTCCGCACTTTTGATCCCCATGGATAGTATTTCATTCAAATCAGTACATTAAAATATGCCTAGAACTCAAATTTTGTTGAAATCGGACAAAGTTGACTTTTTCCTGCAGTAAAATGGCCGCCATTTTGAAACCGGAAGTCGGACAAAAAATTTTTAAATAGAGGCACACTCAGGGTATTATAAGCTACCTGAATACCAAATTTCGTCTAAATCGGATGACGTTTAAATTTTTACATTTTTATGGGGGTGGTGTTCGGATGGCGGCCATTTTGAAATGTCGGCCGCGTCAAATTTTTTTTGCAAAAATGCTCGGGATAGTTAGCTGTACCAGTATACCAATTTTCATTGAAATTGCTTTTGGCAATTACTGAGATCTGACAACGGCCGTCATTTTTTTCAACGGCGGCCATTTTGAAAATGGCGGTCATTTTGAAAATTTCAAAAGTGGATTGCACAACTTCAGGTCACCCTTAAAATGTTCCCAAAGTTTCATTTCGATCGGTTTAAAGATGAGCGAGAAAACGAGCGGACAACATTGCGAGGGGAAAAAGGAAAACATAAGAAATATGAAAATAATAATAATAATAATAAGAAACGGAGTAAAAACAATAAGTCGCCCGACACTTCGTGGTCGGCGACTTAATAATAATAATAAGAAACGGAGTAAAAACAATAAGTCGCCCGACACTTCGTGGTCGGCGACTTAATAATTAAAATTTACGTTTCGCGAAACGTGAAGTCTCCCAAACGAAGTTGCTGATAGTCCTGTGCAGCCTGTGAATCACCTTATATTTGACTTTACAGGTTGCTATTCACCTATTTTACAAAAAATAGCGCGTCATATAAAAATTCTGAGTTGACCATTGAACTCGACATACTAAATTTACTTTAGGAACCAATTTTCATTGAGTTCCGACAATGTTGAATTTTCGCCGATTTGGCGACTTTGGTGGCCATTTTTAAAAAAATGGCGGGTCGTATAAAAAATCTGAGTGTACCGTTGAACTCGGCATACCAAATTTACTTTTAGAACCTATTTTCGTTGAATTATGACAATGTTGAATTTTTGCCCATTTGGCAACTTTGGCGGCCATTTTACAAAAAATGGCGTGTCGTATAAAAATTCTGAGTTGACCATTGGACTCGGCATACCAAATTTACTGTTAAAACCCATTTTCGATGAAATCCGACAAACTTAAATTTTTGGCGATTCGGCGGCCATTTTGAAAATGGCGGCCGGTTCGCGCGCGATTTTTTGCCAAAAATAAATCAAGACCACTATGCTGAACCTACATACCAAGTTTCATCGAAATCCATCTGGCGGTTCTCCGGGAACTGCATTTTGGCGTGAAAACTTAAATGGCGGCCATTTTGAAAGTGGCGGCCATCTTGGAAATTCCGAAAGATGATTGCACATCTAGCCAATAGGGTCTAACATCCTACCAAGTTTCAAATTGATCCCATTTACGGTTTCTGAGAAAAGTGTCGGAAATCTCTACGGGGAAACCAGAAGAAGAATAATAATAATAAGAAACAGAGTAAAAACAATAAGTCTCCAAACTTCGTTTGGGAGACTTAATAATAATAAGAAACGGAGTAAAAACAATAAGTCGCCCGACACTTCGTGATCGGCGACTTAATAATAATAATAATAATTAAAAATGGTGTGTTGGGATGCCAACACAGAAGTCGCCCAAAATCCCCATGGATAGTATTGCGTTCCACTCAGGACATTGAAATGAACCTACATATCAAATTTCATTAAAATCGGACAACGTTTAAAATTTCACCCGTTTTTGGCCGCCATTTTGGAAACCACTGTCGAGAAAAAATTTCGAATGTGGAGTTCCACTCGGGACACTTCAATCTACCTCCACACCAAATTTCATTGCAATCGGAGCACGTTAATTGTCATCGAGATCGCATAACGTTGAAAATTATACACGTTTTTTGCGGCTTTTTTTAAACCGGAAGTCCGAGAAAAATTTAAAGGTAGTATTTCACTCCAAATACTAACATCTACCTCCATACAAAATTTCCTTGAATTCGGACCACGGGAAAATTTTTGCTATTTTTGGGTGGGTGTCGTCAAATGGCGGCCATTTTGAATTGGCGGCAATTATCAAAATTCGGACTATTGACTGCACCCCTCCATATGCCCATCTACAATCTTGCCAAGTTTCATTTGATTCTATTAAGGCGTCTCTGAGAAATGTGTCGGACAATTTCACGATCTAGAAAAAGTGGAAACCGAAATAATAATAATAATATTAATTAAAATTTACGTTTCACGAAACGTTGAAGTCGCCTCCCGTTCCGCACTTTTGACCGAGTAGAGCACAACTTCATAACATGAGCTTTCAGTTGGCCAAGTTTCATTTCGATCGGTTAAAAGATGAGCGAGAAAACGAGCGGACAACATTGCGAGGGGAAAAAGGAAAACATAAGAAATATGAAAATAATAATAATAATAATAAGAAACTGAGTAAAAACAATAAGTCGCCCGACACTTCGTGGTCGGCGACTTAATAACTAGTGCTGATTGTGTTGGGATGCCAACACAGAATGTCTCCCAAACGAACCCCCATTGCCACTATAATCCCCATGGATAGTATTTCATTCAAATCAGTACATTAAAATATGCCTAGAAATCAAATTTTGTTGAAATCGGACAAAGTTGACTTTTTCCTGCAGTAAAATGGCCGCCATTTTGAAACCGGAAGTCGGACAAAACATTTTTAAAAAGTGGCACACTTAGGGTATCATAAGCTACCTGTATACTAAATTTCGTCTAAAATTGGATGACGTTTAAATTTTTACATTTTTAGGGGAGTGGTGTTCGGATTGCGGCCATTTTGAAATGTCAGCCGCGTCAAATTTTTTTTTGTAAGAATGCTCGGGATAGTTAGCTGTACCAGTATACCAATTTTCATTGAAATTGCTTTGGCAATTACTGAGATCTGACAACGGCCGTCATTTTTTTCAATGGCGGCCATTTTGAAAATGGCGGCCATTTTGAAAATTTCAAAAGTGGATTGCACAACTTTAGGTCACCCTTAACATGTTCCAAAAGTTTCATTTCGATCGGTTAAAAGATGAGCGAGAAAACGAGCGGACAACATTGCGAGGGGAAAAAGGAAAACATAAGAAATATGAAAATAATAATAATTAAAATTTACGTTTCGCGAAACTTTAAGTCTCCCAAACGAAGTTACTGATAGTCCTGTACAAAAAATAGCGCGTCATATAAAAATTCTGAGTTGACCATTGAACTCGACATACTAAATTTACTTTAGGAACCAATTTTCATTGAGTTCCGACAATGTTGAATTTTTGCCGATTTGGCGACTTTGGTGGCCATTTAAAAAAAATGGCGGGTCGTATAAAAAATCTGAGTGTACCGTTGAACTCGGCATACCAAATTTACTTTTAGAACCTATTTTCGTTGAATTATGACAATGTTGAATTTTTGCCCATTTGGCAACTTTGGCGGCCATTTTACAAAAAATGGCGCGTCGTATAAAAATTCTGAGTTGACCATTCGACTCGGCATACCAAATTTACTGTTAAAACCCATTTTCGTTGAAATCCGACAAACTTGAATTTTGGCGATTCGGCGGCCATTTTGAAAATGGCGGCCGGTTCGCGCGCGATTTTTTGCCAAAAATAAATCAAGACCACTATGCTGAACCTACATACCAAGCTGCATCGAAATCCATTTGGCGGTTCTCCGGGAACTGCATTTTGGCGGGAAAACTTAAATGGCGGCCATTTTGAAAGTGGCGGCCATCTTGGAAATTCCGAAAGATGATTGCACATCTAGCCAATAGGGTCTAACATCCTACCAAGTTTCAAATTGATCCCATTTACGGTTTCTGAGAAAAGTGTCGGAAATCTCTACGGAAAAACCAGAAGAAGAATAATAATAATAATAAGAAACAGAGTAAAAACAATAAGTCTCCAAACTTCGTTTGGGAGACTTACTAATAAGAAACGGAGTAAAAACAATATGTCGCCCGACACTTCGTGGTCGGCGACTTAATAATAAGAAACGGAGTAAAAACAATAAGTCGCCCGACACTTCGTGGTCGGCGACTTAATAATAAGAAACGGAGTAAAAACAATAAGTCGCCCGACACTTCGTGGTCGGCGACTTAATAATAATAAGAAACGGAGTAAAAACAATAAGTCGCCCGACACTTCGTGGTCGGCGACTTAATTAAAATTTACGTTTCCCGAAACGTTGAAGTCGCCTCCCGTTCCGCACTTTTGATCCCCATGGATAGTATTTCATTCAAATCAGTACATTAAAATATGGCTAGAAATCAAATTTTGTTAAAATCGGACAAAGTTGACTTTTTCCTGCAGTAAAATGGCCGCCATTTTGAAACCCAAGTCGGACAAAACATTTTTAAATAGTGGCACACTTAGGGTATCATAAGCTACCTGTATACCAAATTTCGTCTAAATCGGATGACGTTAAATTTTTACATTTTTAGGGGGGTGGTGTTCGGATGGCGGCCATTTTGAAATGTCGGTCGGCCGCGTCAATTTTTTTTTTTGCAAAAATGCTCGGGATAGTTAGCTGTACCAGTATACCAATTTTCATTGAAATTGCTTTGGCAATTACTGAGATCTGACAACGGCCGTCATTTTTTTCAACGGCGGCCATTTTGAAAATGGCGCCCATTTTGAAAATTTCAAAAGTGGATTGCACAACTTCAGGTCACCCTTAACATGTTCCCAAAGTTTCATTTCGATCGGTTAAAAGATGAGCGAGAAAACGAGCGGACAACATTGCGAGGGGCAAACATAAGAAATATGAAAATAATAATAATAATAAGAAGAAACGGAGTAAAAACAATAAGTCGCCCGACACTTCGTGGTCGGCGACTTAATAATAAGAAACGGAGTAAAAACAATAAGTCGCCCGACACTTCGTGGTCGGCGACTTAATAATAATAAGAAACGGAGTAAAAACAATAAGTCGCCCGACACTTCGTGGTCGGCGACTTAATTAAAATTTACGTTTCCCGAAACGTTGAAGTCGCCTCCCGTTCCGCACTTTTGATCCCCATGGATAGTATTTCATTCAAATCAGTACATTAAAATATGCCTAGAACTCAAATTTTGTTGAAATCGGACAAAGTTGACTTTTTCCTGCAGTAAAATGGCCGCCATTTTGAAACCGGAAGTCGGACAAAAAATTTTTAAATAGAGGCACACTCAGGGTATTATAAGCTACCTGAATACCAAATTTCGTCTAAATCGGATGACGTTTAAATTTTTACATTTTTATGGGGGTGGTGTTCGGATGGCGGCCATTTTGAAATGTCGGCCGCGTCAAATTTTTTTTGCAAAAATGCTCGGGATAGTTAGCTGTACCAGTATACCAATTTTCATTGAAATTGCTTTTGGCAATTACTGAGATCTGACAACGGCCGTCATTTTTTTCAACGGCGGCCATTTTGAAAATGGCGGTCATTTTGAAAATTTCAAAAGTGGATTGCACAACTTCAGGTCACCCTTAAAATGTTCCCAAAGTTTCATTTCGATCGGTTTAAAGATGAGCGAGAAAACGAGCGGACAACATTGCGAGGGGAAAAAGGAAAACAATAATAATTAAAATTTACGTTTCCCGAAACGTTGAAGTCGCCTCCCGTTCCGCACTTTTGACCGAGTAGAGGGAACTAAAAGTCAAGAGCACAACTTCATAACATGAGCTTTCAGTTGGCCAAGTTTCATTTCGATCGGTTAAAAGATGAGCGAGAAAACGAGCAAACTTTAAAACGGCCCCCATTTTGAAACCGGAAGTCGGGCAAAAATTTTTTTTGCAAAAATGCTCAGGATAGTTAGGTGTATCAGTATACCAATTTTCATTGAAATTGCTCTGGCCATAACTGAGATCTGACAACGGCCGCCATTTTGTAAAACTTTAAAACGGCCGCCATTTTGAAACCGGAAGTCGGAAAAATTTTGGAAAATAGTGGCACACTCAGGGTATCATAAGCTACCTGTATACCAAATTTCGTTTAAATTGGATGACGTTTAAATTTTTACAGTTTTAGGGGCGTGGTGTTCGGATGGCGGCCATTTTGAAATGTCGGCCGCGTCAAATTTTTTTTGGCAAAAATGCTCGGGATAGGGAGCTGTATCAGTATACCAATTTTCATTGGAAATGCTTTGGCAATTACTGAGATCTGACAACGGCCGTCATTTTTTTTTAACGGCGGCCATTTTGAAAATGGCGGCCATTTTGAAAATTTCAAAAGTGGATTGCACAACTTCAGGTCACCCTTATTATGTTCCCAAAGTTTCATTTCGATCGGTTAAAAGATGAGCGAGAAATCGAGCGGACAACATTGCGAGGGGAAAAAGGAAAACATAAGAAATATGAAAATAATAATAATAAAATTTACGTTTCCCGAAACGTTGAAGTCGCCTCCCGTTCCGCACTTTTGATCCCCATGGATAGTATTTCATTCAAATCAGTACATTAAAATATGCCTAGAAATCAAATTTTGTTGAAATCGGACAAAGTTGACTTTTTCCTGCAGTAAAATGGCCGCCATTTTGAAACCGGAAGTCGGACAAAACATTTTTAAATAGTGGCACACTTAAGGTTTCATAAGCTACCTGTATACCAATTTCGTCTAAATCGGATGACGTTTAAATTTTTACATTTTTAGGGGGGTGGTGTTCGGATGGCGGCCATTTTGAAATGTCGGCCGCGTCAAATTTTTTTTGCAAAAATGCTCGGGATAGTTAGCTGTACCAGTATACCAATTTTCATTGAAATTGCTCTGGCCATAACTGAGATCTGACAACGGCCGCCATTTTGTAAAACTTTAAAACGGCCGCCATTTTGAAACCGGAAGTCGGACAAAACATTTGTAAATAGTGGCACACTTAGGGTATCATAAGCTACCTGTATACCAAATTTCGTCTAAATCGGATGACGTTTAAATTTTTACATTTTTAGGGGGGTGGTGTTCGGATGGCGGCCATTTTGAAATGTCGGCCGCGTCAAATTTTTTTTTGCAAAAATGCTCGATATAGTTAGCTGTACCAGTATACCAATTTTCATTGAAATTGCTTTGGCAATTACTGAGATCTGACAACGGCCGTCATTTTTTTCAACGTCGGCCATTTTGAAAATGGCGGCCATTTTGAAAATTCCAAAAGTGGATTGCACAACTTCCGGTCACCCTTAACATGTTCCCAAAGTTTCATTTCGATCGGTTAAAAGATGAGCGAGAAACCGAGCGGACAACATTGCGAGGGGAAAACATAAGAAATATGAAAATAATAATAATAATAATTAAAATTTACGTTTCCCGAAACGTTGAAGTCGCCTCCCGTTCCGCACTTTTGACCGAGTAGAGGGAACTAAAAGTCAAGAGCACAACTTCATAACATGAGCTTTCAGTTGGCCAAGTTTCATTTCGATCGGTTAAAAGATGAGCGAGAAAACGAGGAAACTTTAAAACGGCCGCCATTTTGAAACCGGAAGTCGGACAAAAAATTTTTTTTGCAAAAATGCTCAGGATAGTTAGCTGTATCAGTATACCAATTTTCATTGAAATTGCTCTGGCCATAACTGAGATCTGACAACGGCCGCCATTTTGTAAAACTTTAAAACGGCCGCCATTTTGAAACCGGAAGTCGGAAAAAAATTTTAAAAATAGTGGCACACTCGGGGTATCATAAGCTACCTGTATACCAAATTTCGTTTAAATCGGATGACGTTTAAATTTTTACAGTTTTAGGGGGGGTGGTGTTCGGATGGCGGCCATTTTGAAATGTCGGCCGCGTCAAATTTTTTTTTGCAAAAATGCTCGGGATAGGGAGCTGTATCAGTATACCAATTTTCATTGAAATTGCTTTGGCAATTACTGAGATCTGACAACGGCCGTCATTTTTTTTCAACGGCGGCCATTTTGAAAATGGCGGCCATTTTGAAAATTTCAAAAGTAGATTGCACAACTTCAGGTCACCCTTATTATGTTCCCAAAGTTTCATTTCGATCGGTTAAAAGATGAGCGAGAAAACGAGCGGACAACATTGCGAGGGGAAAAAGGAAAACATAATAATAATAATAATAATAAGAAACGGAGTAAAAACAATAAGTCGCCCGACACTTCGTGGTCGGCGACTTAATAATTAAAATTTACGTTTCCCGAAACGTTGAAGTCGCCTCCCGTTCCGCACTTTTGACCGAGTAGAGGGAACTAAAAGTCAAGAGCACAACTTCATAACATGAGCTTTCAGTTGGCCAAGTTTCATTTCGATCGGTTAAAAGATGAGCGAGAAAACGAGCAAACTTTAAAACGGCCGCCATTTTGAAACCGGAAGTCGGACAAAAAATTTTTTTTGCAAAAATGCTCAGGATAGTTAGCTGTATCAGTATACCAATTTTCATTGAAATTGCTCTGGCCATAACTGAGATCTGACAACGGCCGCCATTTTGTTAAACTTTAAAACGGCCGCCATTTTGAAATCGGAAGTCGGACAAAACATTTTTAAATAGTGGCACACTTAGGGTATCATAAGCTACCTGTATACCAAATTTCGTCTAAATCGGATGACGTTTAAATTTTTACATTTTTAGGGGGGTGGTGTTCGGATGGCGGCCATTTTGAAATGTCGGCCGCGTCAAATTTTTTTTTGCAAAAATGCTCGGGATAGTTAGCTGTACCAGTATACCAATTTTCATTGAAATTGCTTTGGCAATTACTGAGATCTGACAACGGCCGTCATTTCTTTCAACGGCGGCCATTTTGAAAATGGCGGCCATTTTGAAAATTTCAAAAGTGGATTGCACAACTTCAGGTCACCCTTAACATGTTCCCAAAGTTTCATTTCGATCGGTTAAAAGATGAGCGAGAAAACGAGCGGACAACATTGCGAGGGGAAAAAGGAAAACATAAGAAATATGAAAATAATAATAATAAGAAACGGAGTAAAAACAATAAGTCGCCCGACACTTCGTGGTCGGCGACTTAATAATAAGAAACGGAGTAAAAACAATAAGTCGCCCGACACTTCGTGGTCGGCGACTTAATAAGAAACGGAGAAAAAACAATAAGTCGCCCGACACTTCGTGGTCGGCGACTTAACTAGTGCTGATTGTGTTGGGATGCCAACACAGAATGTCTCTCAAACGAACCCCCATTGCCACTATAATCCCCATGGATAGTATTTCATTCAAATCAGTACATTAAAATATGCCTAGAAATCAAATTTTGTTGAAATCGGACAAAGTTGACTTTTTCCTGCAGTAAAATGGCCGCCATTTTGAAACCGGAAGTCGGACAAAATATTTTTAAACAGTGGCACACTTAGGTATCATAAGCTACCAGTATACCAAATTTCGTCTAAATCGGATGACGTTTAAATTTTTACATTTTAGGGGGATTGTGTTCGGATGGCGGCCATTTTGAAATGTCGGCCGCGTCAAATTTTTTTTTGCAAAAATGCTCGATATAGTTAGCTGTACCAGTATACCAATTTTCATTGAAATTGCTTTGGCAATTACTGAGATCTGACAACGGCCGTCATTTTTTTCAACGGCGGCCATTTTGAAAATGGCGGCCATTTTGAAAATTCCAAAAGTGGATTGCACAACTTCAGGTCACCCTTAACATGTTCCCAAAGTTTCATTTCGATCGGTTAAAAGATGAGCGAGAAACCGAGCGGACAACATTGCGAGGGGAAAACATAAGAAATATGAAAATAATAATAATAATAATTAAAATTTACGTTTCCCGAAACGTTGAAGTCGCCTCCCGTTCCGTACTTTTGACCGAGTAGAGGGAACTAAAAGTCAAGAGCACAACTTCATAACATGAGCTTTCAGTTGGCCAAGTTTCATTTCGATCGGTTAAAAGATGAGCGAGAAAACGAGCAAACTTTTAAACGGCCGCCATTTTGAAACCGGAAGTCGGACAAAAAATTTTTTTTGCAAAAATGCTCAGGATAGTTAGCTGTATCAGTATACCAATTTTCATTGAAATTGCTCTGGCCATAACTGAGATCTGACAACGGCCGCCATTTTGTAAAACTTTAAAACGGCCGCCATTTTGAAACCGGAAGTCGGACAAAACATTTTTAAATAGTGGCACACTTAGGGTATCATAAGCTACCTGTGTACCAAATTTCGTCTAAATCGGATGACGTTTAAATTTTCACATTTTTAGGGGGGTGGTGTTCGGATGGCGGCCATTTTGAAATGTCGGCCGCGTCAAATTTTTTTTTGCAAAAATGCTCGGGATAGTTAGCTGTACCAGTATACCAATTTTCATTGAAATTGCTTTGGCAATTACTGAGATCTGACAACGACCGTCATTTTTTTCAACGGCGGCCATTTTGAAAATGGCGGCTATTTTGAAAATTTCAAAAGTGGATTGCACAAGTTCAGGTCACCATTAACATGTTCCCAAAGTTTCATTACGATCGGTTAAAAGATGAGCGAGAAAACGAGCGGACAACATTGCGAGGGGAAAAAGGAAAACATAAGAAATATGAAAATAATAATAATAATAATAATAAGAAACGGAGTAAAAACAATAAGTCGCCCGACACTTCGTGGTCGGCGACTTAATAATAATAAGAAACGGAGTAAAAACAATAAGTCGCCCGACACTTCGTGGTCGGCGACTTAACAAGTGCTGATTGTGATTGCAAGCAAGTCACAAAAAAATCCCCTCCCGTGCCCACTTTTGTCACAATTCGGACAACTTTTCAATTTTCGCACTTTGGCGGCCATTTTGAATATGACGGCCATCTTGGACTTTGGCAGCCATCTTGGATTTGTTCGACATGTTGTTCGTAATATCAATATTGACCTAAATGCCAATTTTTGTTGAAATCAGACAACTTTTCAATATTCGCACTTTGGCAGCCATTTGGAATATGACAGCCATCTTGGATTTGTTCGAAAGTGTCGCCATGTTGTTCGTAATATCAATATTGACCTAAATGCCAATTTTCGTTGAAATCGGACAACTTTTCAATTTTCGCACTTTGGCGGCCATTTTGAATATGGCGGCCATCTTGGACTTTGGCGGCCATCTTGGATTTGTTCAAACATGTCACCATGTTGTTCGTAATATCAAAATTCACCTAAATGCCAATTTTCGTTGAAATCGGACAACTTTTCAATTTTCGCACTTTGGAGGCCATTTTGAATATGGCGGCCATCTTGGACTTTGGCGGCCATCTTGGATTTGTTCAAACATGTCACCATGTTGTTCGTAATATCAATATTCACCTAAATGCCAATTTTCGTTGAAATCGGACAACTTTTCAATTTTCGCACTTTGGCGGCCATTTTGAATATGGTGGCCATCTTGGATTTTTCGGAAAATGGTCCCATATTGTCCGGGACCTTAATATTGACCTATAAACCTATTTTGGTTCATATCCATATTGTTTGTGATTTTTTATGATTAATTTTGTATTTTTTTCAAATTCAAAATGGCCGCCAATCCAAGATGGCCGCCATTTTCAAAATTTCGAAATCGGAAACAACATTTCCTAGTGGTGACCTATCTTTCTGGTAAGTTTCATTGACCTATGTCTTTTCGTCTTCGAGAAATCCTACGGACAAAGTTAGGTCCAGAAGAAGAAGAAGAAGAAGAAGAAGAAGAAGAAGAATAATAACAAGTGCTGATTGTGATTGCAAGCAAGTCACAAAAAAATCCCCTTCCGTGCCCACTTTTGTCACAATTCGGACAACTTTTCAATTTTCGCACTTTGGCCGCCATTTTGAATATGGCGGCCATCTTGGACTTTGGCAGCCATCTTGGATTTGTTCGACATGTTGTTCGTAATATCAATATTGACCTAAATGCCAATTTTTGTTGAAATCAGACAACTTTTCAATATTCGCACTTTGGCAGCCATTTTGAATATGACAGCCATCTTGGATTTGTTCGAAAGTGTCGCCATGTTGTTCGTAATATCAATATTGACCTAAATACCAATTATCGTTGAAATCGGACAACTTTTCAATTTTCGCACTTTGGCGCCATTTTGAATATGGCAGCCATCTTGGACTTTGGCGGCCATCTTTGATTTGTTCAAACATGTCACCATGTTGTTCGTAATATCAATATTCACCTAAATGCCAATTTTCGTTGAAATCGGACAACTTTTCAATTTTCGCACTTTGGCGGCCATTTTGAATATGACGGCCATCTTGGACTTTGGCAGCCATCTTGGATTTGTTCGACATGTTGTTCGTAATATCAATCTTGACCTAAATGCCAATTTTTGTTGAAATCAGACAACTTTTCAATATTCGCACTTTGGCAGCCATTTGGAATATGACAGCCATCTTGGATTTGTTCGAAAGTGTCGCCATGTTGTTCGTAATATCAATATTGACCTAAATGCCAATTTTCGTTGAAATCGGACAACTTTTCAATTTTCGCACTTTGGCGGCCATTTTGAATATGGCGGCCATCTTGGACTTTGGCGGCCATCTTGGATTTGTTCAAACATGTCACCATGTTGTTCGTAATATCAATATTCACCTAAATGCCAATTTTCGTTGAAATCGGACAACTTTTCAATTTTCGCACTTTGGAGGCCATTTTGAATATGGCGGCCATCTTGGACTTTGGCGGCCATCTTTGATTTGTTCGAACATGTCACCATGTTGTTCGTAATATCAATATTGACGTAAATGCCAATTTTCGTTGAAATCGGACAACTTTTCAATTTTCGCACTTTGGCGGCCATTTTGAATATGGTGGCCATCTTGGATTTTTCGGAAAATGGTCCTATATTGTCCGGGACCTTAATATTGACCTATAAACCTATTTTGGTTCATATCCATATTGTTTGTGATTTTTTATGATTAATTTTGTATTTTTTTCAAATTCAAAATGGCCGCCAATCCAAGATGGCCGCCATTTTCAAAATTTCGAAATCGGAAACAACATTTCCTAGTGGTGACCTATCTTTCTGGTAAGTTTCATTGACCTATGTCTTTTCGTCTTCGAGAAATCCTACGGACAAAGTTAGGTCCAGAAGAAGAAGAAGAAGAAGAAGAAGAAGAAGAATAATAACAAGTGCTGATTGTGATTGCAAGCAAGTCACAAAAAAATCCCCTTCCGTGCCCACTTTTGTCACAATTCGGACAACTTTTCAATTTTCGCACTTTGGCGGCCATTTTGAATATGGCGGCCATCTTGGACTTTGGCAGCCATCTTGGATTTGTTCGACATGTTGTTCGTAATATCAATATTGACCTAAATGCCAATTTTTGTTGAAATCAGACAACTTTTCAATATTCGCACTTTGGCAGCCATTTTGAATATGACAGCCATCTTGGATTTGTTCGAAAGTGTCGCCATGTTGTTCGTAATATCAATATTGACCTAAATACCAATTATCGTTGAAATCGGACAACTTTTCAATTTTCGCACTTTGGCGGCCATTTTGAATATGGCGGCCATCTTGGACTTTGGCGGCCATCTTGGATTTGTTCAAACATGTCACCATGTTGTTCGTAATATCAATATTCACCTAAATGCCAATTTTCGTTGAAATCGGACAACTTTTCAATTTCGCACTTTGGAGGCCATTTTGAATATGGCGGCTATCTTGGACTTTGGCGGCCATCTTTGATTTGTTCGAACATGTCACCATGTTGTTCGTAATATCAATATTGACCTAAATGCCAATTTTCGTTGAAATCGGACAACTTTTCAATTTTCGCACTTTGGCGGCCATTTTGAATATGGTGGCCATCTTGGATTTTTCGGAAAATGGTCCCATATTGTCCGGGACCTTAATATTGACCTATAAACCTATTTTGGTTCATATCCATATTGTTTGTGATTTTTTATGATTAATTTTGTATTTTTTTTCAAATTCAAAATGGCCGCCAATCCAAGATGGCCGCCATTTTCAAAATTTCGAAATCGGAAACAACATTTCCTAGTGGTGACCTATCTTTCTGGTAAGTTTCATTGACCTATGTCTTTTCGTCTTCGAGAAATCCTACGGACAAAGTTAGGTCCAGAAGAAGAAGAAGAAGAAGAAGAAGAAGAAGAAGAATAATAACAAGTGCTGATTGTGATTGCAAGCAAGTCACAAAAAAATCCCCTCCCGTGCCCACTTTTGTCACAATTCGGACAACTTTTCAATTTTCGCACTTTGGCGGCCATTTTGAATATGGCGGCCATCTTGGACTTTGGCAGCCATCTTGGATTTGTTCGACATGTTGTTCGTAATATCAATATTGACCTAAATGCCAATTTTCGTTGAAATCGGACAACTTTTCAATTTTCGCACTTTGGCGGCCATTTTGAATATGGCGGCCATCTTGGACTTTGGCGGCCATCTTGGATTTGTTCAAACATGTCACCATGTTGTTCGTAATATCAATATTGACCTAAATGCCAATTTTCGTTGAAATCGGACAACTTTTCAATTTTCGCACTTTGGAGGCCATTTTGAATATGGCGGCCATCTTGGACTTTGGCGGCCATCTTTGATTTGTTCGAACATGTCACCATGTTGTTCGTAATATCAATATTGACCTAAATGCCAATTTTCGTTGAAATCGGACAACTTTTCAATTTTAGCACTTTGGCGGCCATTTTGAATATGGTGGCCATCTTGGATTTTTCTGAAAATGGTCCCATATTGTCCGGGACCTTAATATTGACCTATAAACCTATTTTGGTTCATATCCATATTGTTTGTGATTTTTTATGATTAATTTTGTATTTTTTTCAAATTCAAAATGGCCGCCAATCCAAGATGGCCGCCATTTTCAAAATTTCGAAATCGGAAACAACATTTCCTAGTGGTGACCTATCTTTCTGGTAAGTTTCATTGACCTATGTCTTTTAGTCTTCGAGAAATCCTACGGACAAAGTTAGGTCCAGAAGAAGAAGAAGAAGAAGAATAATAATAATAATAATAATAATAATAAGAAACGGTGCAAAAACAATAAATCCCCGACACTTCGTGGTCGGGGATTTAATAAGAAACGGTGCAAAAACAATAAATCCCCGACACTTCGTGGTCGGGGATTTAATAATAATTAAAATTTAGGTTTCCCGAAACGTTGAAGTCGCCTCCCGTTCCGCACTTTTGACAGAGAAGAGGGAACTAAAAGTCAAGAGCACAACTTCATAACATGAGCTTTCAGTTGGCCAAGTTTCATTTCGATCGGTTAAAAGATGAGCGAGAAAACGAGCAAACTTTAAAACGGCCGCCATTTTAAAACCGGAAGTCGGACAAAAAATTTTTTTTGCAAACATGCTCAGGATAGTTAGCTGTATCAGTATACCAATTTTCATTGACATTGCTCTGGCCATAACTGAGATCTGACAACGGCCGCCATTTTGTAAAACTTTAAAACGGCCGCCATTTTGAAACCGGAAGTCGGACAAAACATTTTTAAATAGTGGCACACTTAGGGTATCATAAGCTACCTGTATACCAAACTTCGTCTAAATCGGATGACGTTTAAATTTTTACATTTTTAGGGGGGGTGGTGTGCGGATGGCGGCCATTTTGAAATGTCGGCGGCGTCAAATTTTTTTTTGCAAAAATGCTCGGGATAGTTAGCTGTACCAGTATACCAATTTTCATTGAAATTGCTTTGGCAATTACTGAGATCTGACAACGGCCGTCATTTTTTTCAACGGCGGCCATTTTGAAACTGGCGACCATTTTGAAAATTTCAAAAGTGGATTGCACAACTTCAGGTCACCCTTAACATGTTCCCAAAGTTTCATTTCGATCGGTTAAAAGATGAGCGAGAAAACGAGCGGACAACTTTGCGAGGGGAAAAAGGAAAACATAATAATAATTAAAATTTACGTTTCCCGAAACGTTGAAGTCGCCTCCCGTTCCGCACTTTTGACCGAGTAGAGGGAACTAAAAGTCAAGAGCACAACTTCATAACATGAGCTTTCAGTTGGCCAAGTTTCATTTCGATCGGTTAAAAGATGAGCGAGAAAACGAGCAAACTTTAAAACGGCCGCCATTTTGAAACCGGAAGTCGGACAAAAAATTTTTTTTGCAAAAATGCTCAGGATAGTTAGCTGTATCAGTATACCAATTTTCATTGAAATTGCTCTGGCCATAACTGAGATCTGACAACGGCCGCCATTTTGTAAAACTTTAAAACGGCCGCCATTTTGAAACCGGAAGTCGGACAAAACATTTTTAAATAGTGGCACACTTAGGGTATCATAAGCTACCTGTATACCAAATTTCGTCTAAATCGGATGATGTTTAAATTTTTACATTTTTAGGGGGGTGGTGTTCGGATGGCGGCCATTTTGAAATGTCGGCCGCGTCAAATTTTTTTTTGCAAAAATGCTCGGGATAGTTAGCTGTACCAGTATACCAATTTTCATTGAAATTGCTTTGGCAATTACTGAGATCTGACAACGGCCGTCATTTTTTTCAACGGCGGCCATTTTAAAAATGGCGGTCATTTTGAAAATTTCAAAAGTGGATTGCACAACTTCAGGTCACCCTTAACATGTTCCCAAAGTTTCATTTCGATCGGTTAAAAGATGAGCGAGAAAACGAGCGGACAACATTGCGAGGGGAAAACATAAGAAATATGAAAATAATAATAATAAATAAGAAACGGAGTAAAAACAATAAGTCGCCCGACACTTCGTGGTCGGCGACTTAATTAAAATTTACGTTTCCCGAAACGTTGAAGTCGCCTCCCGTTCCGCACTTTTGACCGAGTAGAGGGAACTAAAAGTCAAGAGCACAACTTCATAACATGAGCTTTCAGTTGGCCAAGTTTCATTTCGATCGGTTAAAAGATGAGCGAGAAAACGAGCAAACTTTTAAACGGCCGCCATTTTGAAACCGGAAGTCGGACAAAAATTTTTTTTTTGCAAAAATGCTCAGGATAGTTAGCTGTATCAGTATACCAATTTTCATTGAAATTGCTCTGGCCATAACTGAGATCTGACAACGGCCGCCATTTGGAAAACTTTAAAACGGCCGCCATTTTAAAACCGGAAGTCGGACAAAACATTTTTAAAATAGTGGCACACTCAGGGTATCATAAGCTACCTGTATACCAAATTTCGTCTAAATCGGATGACGTTTAAATTTTTACATTTTTAGGGGGGTGGTGTGCGGATGGCGGCCATTTTGAAATGTCGGCGGCGTCAAATTTTTTTTTGCAAAAATGCTCGGGATAGTTAGCTGTACCAGTATACCAATTTTCATTGAAATTGCTTTGGCAATTACTGAGATCTGACAACGGCCGTCATTTTTTTCAACGGCGGCCATTTTGAAACTGGCGACCATTTTGAAAATTTCAAAAATGGATTGCACAACTTCAGGTCACCCTTAACATGTTCCCAAAGTTTCATTTCGATCGGTTAAAAGATGAGCGAGAAAACGAGCGGACAACTTTGCGAGGGGAAAAAGGAAAACATAATAATAATTAAAATTTACGTTTCCCGAAACGTTGAAGTCGCCTCCCGTTCCGCACTTTTGACCGAGTAGAGGGAACTAAAAGTCAAGAGCACAACTTCATAACATGAGCTTTCAGTTGGCCAAGTTTCATTTCGATCGGTTAAAAGATGAGCGAGAAAACGAGCAAACTTTAAAACGGCCGCCATTTTGAAACCGGAAGTCGGACAAAAAATTTTTTTTGCAAAAATGCTCAGGATAGTTAGCTGTATCAGTATACCAATTTTCATTGAAATTGCTCTGGCCATAACTGAGATCTGACAACGGCCGCCATTTTGTAAAACTTTAAAACGGCCGCCATTTTGAAACCGGAAGTCGGACAAAACATTTTTAAATAGTGGCACACTTAGGGTATCATAAGCTACCTGTATACCAAATTTCGTCTAAATCGGATGATGTTTAAATTTTTACATTTTTAGGGGGGTGGTGTTCGGATGGCGGCCATTTTGAAATGTCGGCCGCGTCAAATTTTTTTTTGCAAAAATGCTCGGGATAGTTAGCTGTACCAGTATACCAATTTTCATTGAAATTGCTTTGGCAATTACTGAGATCTGACAACGGCCGTCATTTTTTTCAACGGCGGCCATTTTAAAAATGGCGGTCATTTTGAAAATTTCAAAAGTGGATTGCACAACTTCAGGTCACCCTTAACATGTTCCCAAAGTTTCATTTCGATCGGTTAAAAGATGAGCGAGAAAACGAGCGGACAACATTGCGAGGGGAAAAAGGAAAACATAATAATAATAATAAGAAACGGAGTAAAAACAATAAGTCGCCCGACACTTCGTGGTCGGCGACTTAATTAAAATTTACGTTTCCCGAAACGTTGAAGTCGCCTCCCGTTGCGCACTTTTGACCGAGTAGAGGGAACTAAAAGTCAAGAGCACAACTTCATAACATGAGCTTTCAGTTGGCCAAGTTTCATTTCGATCGGTTAAAACATGAGCGAGAAAACGAGTAAACTTTAAAACGGCCGCCATTTTAAAACGGTAAGTCGGACAAAAAACTTTTTTTGCAAAAATGCTCAGGATAGTTAGCTGTATCAGTATACCAATTTTCATTGAAATTGCTCTGGCAATAACTGAGATCTGACAACGGCCGCCATTTTGTAAAACTTTAAAACGGCCGCCATTTTGAAACCAGAAGTTGGACAAAAATTTTGAAAATAGTGGCACACTCAGGGTATCATAAGCTACCTGTATACCAAATTTCGTTTAAATCGGATGACGTTTAAATATTTACAGTTTTAGGGGGTGGTGTTCGGATGGCGGCCATTTTGAAATGTCGGCCGCGTCAAACTTTTTTTTGCAAAAATGCTCGATATAGGGAGCTGTATCAGTAAACCTATTTTCATTGAAATTGCTTTGGCAATTACTGAAATCTGACAACGGCCGTCATTTTTTTTTAACGGCGGCCATTTTGAAAATGGCGGCTATCTTGAAAATTTCAAAAGTGGATTGCACCACTTCAGGTCACCCTTATTATGTTCCCAAAGTTTCATTTCGATCGGTTAAAAGATGAGCGAGAAAACGAGCGGACAACATTGCGAGGGGAAAAAGGAAAACATAATAATAATAATAATAAAATTTACGTTTCCCGAAACGTTGAAGTCGCCTCCCGTTGATCCCATGGATAGTATTTCATTCAAATCAGTACATTAAAATATGCCTAGAAATCAAATTTTGTTGAAATCGGACAAAGTTGACTTTTTCCTGCAGTAAAATGGCCGCCATTTTGAAACCGGAAGTCGGACAAAACATTTTTAAATAGTGGCACACTTAGGGTATCATAAGCTACCTGTATACCAAATTTCGTCTAAATCGGATGACGCTTAAATTTTTACATTTTTAGGGGGGTGGTGTTCGGATGGCGGCCATTTTGAAATGTCGGCCGCGTCAAATTTTTTTTTGCAAAAATGCTCGGGATAGTTAGCTGTACCAGTATACCAATTTTCATTGAAATTGCTTTGGCAATTACTGAGATCTGACAACGGCCGTCATTTTTTTCAACGGCGGCCATTTTGAAAATGGCGGCCATTTTGAAAATTTCAAAAGTGGATTGCACAACTTCAGGTCACCCTTAACATGTTCCCAAAGTTTCATTTCGATCGGTTAAAAGATGAGCGAGAAAACGAGCGGACAACATTGCGAGGGGAAAACATAAGAAATATGAAAATAATAATAATAATAATAATAATAAGAAACGGAGTAAAAACAATAAGTCGCCCGACACTTCGTGGTCGGCGACTTAATAATAAGAAACGGAGTAAAAACAATAAGTCGCCCGACACTTCGTGGTCGGCGACTTAATTAATAATAAGAAACGGAGTAAAAACAATAAGTCGCCCGACACTTCGTGGTCGGCGACTTAATAATAATAAGAAACGGAGTAACAACAATAAGTCACCCGACACTTCGTGGTCGGCGACTCAATAAAAAGAAACGGACTAAAAACAATAAGTCGCCCGACACTTCGTGGTCGGCGACTTAATAACTAGTGCTGATTGTGTTGGGATGCCAACACAGAATGTCTCCCAAACGAACCCCCACTGCCACTATAATCCCAATGGATAGTATTTCATTCAAATCAGTACATTAAAATATGCCTAGAAATCAAATTTTGTTGAAATCGGACAAAGTTGACTTTTTCCTGCAGTAAAATGGCCGCCATTTTAAAACCGGAAGTCGGACAAAACATTTTTAAATAGTGGCACACTTAGGGTATCATAAGCTTCCAGTATACCAAATTTCGTCTAAATCGGATGACGTTTAAATTTTAACATTTTTAGGGGGGTGGTGTTCGGGTGGCGGCCATTTTGAAATGTCGGCCGCGTCAAATTTTTTTTTGCAAAAATGCTCGGGATGGTTAGCTGTACCAGTATACCAATTTTCATTGAAATTGCTTTGGCAATTACTGCGATCTGACAACGGCCGTCATTTTTTTCAACGGCGGCCATTTTAAAAATGGCGGCCATTTTGAAAATTTCAAAAGTGGATTGCACAACTTCAGGTCACCCTTAACATGTTCCCAAAGTTTCATTTCGATCGGTTAAAAGATGAGCGAGAAAACGAGCGGACAACATTGCGAGGGGAAAAAGGAAAACATAAGAAATATGAAAATAATAATAATTAAAATTTACGTTTCCCGAAACGTTGAAGTAGCCTCCCGTTCCGCACTTTTGATCCCCATGGATAGTATTTCATTAAAATCAGTACATTAAAATATGCCTAGAAATCAAATTTTGTTGAAATCGGACGAAGTTGACTTTTTCCTGCAGTAAAATGGCCGCCATTTTGAAACCGGAAGTCGGACAAAACATTTTTAAATAGTGGCACACTCGGGGTATCATAAGCTACCTGAATACCAAATTTCGTCTAAATAAGATGACGTTTAAATTTTTACATTTTTAGGGGGGTGGTGTTCGGATGGCGGCCATTTTGAAATGTCGGCCGCGTCAAATTTTTTTTTGCAAAAATGCTCGGGATAGTTAGCTGTATCAGTATACCAATTTTCATTGAAGTTGCTTTGGCAATTACTGAGATCTGACAACGGCCGTCATTTTTTTTCAACGGCAGCCATTTTGAAAATGGCGGCCATTTTGAAAATTTCAAAAGTGGATGGCACAACTTCAGGTCACCCTTAACATGTTCCCAAAGTTTCATCTTGATTGGACATTGCGTCTCTGAGAAAACGAGCGGACAACATTGCGAGGGGAAAAAGGAAAACATAAGAAATATGAAAATAATAATAATAAGAAACGGAGTAAAAACAATAAGTCGCCCGACACTTCGTGGTCGGCGACTTAATAATAATAATAATAAGAAACGGAGTAAAAACAATAAGTCACCCGACACTTCGTGGTCGGCGACTTAATAAGAAACGAAGTAAAAACAATAAGTCGCCCGACACTTCGTGGTCGGCGACTTAATAAGAAACCGGACAAAAACAATATGTCTCCCAAAACTTCGTTTGGGAGACATTATAATAAGAAACGGAGTAAAAACAATAAGTCGCCCGACACTTCGTGGTGGGCGACTTCATAATAAGAAACGGATTAAAAACAATAAGTCGCCCGACACTTCGTGGTCGGCGACTTAATAATAAGAAACGGAGTAAAAACAATAAGTCGCCCGACACTTCGTGGTCGGCGACTTAAGAAACGGAGTAAAAACAATAAGTCGCCCGACACTTCGTGGTCGGCGACTTAAGAAACGGAGTAAAAACAATAAGTCGCCCGACACTTCGTGGTCGGCGACTTAATAATAATAAGAAACGGAGTAAAAACAATAAGTCGCCCGACACTTCGTGGTCGGCGACTTAACTAGTGCTGATTGTGTTGGGATGCCAACACAGAATGTCTCCCAAACGAACCCCCATTGCCACTATATCCTTATGGATAGTATTTCATTCAAATCAGTACATTAAAATATGCCTAGAAATCAAATTTTGTTGAAATTGGACAAAGTTGACTTTTTCCTGCAGTAAAATGGCCGCCATTTTGAAACCGGAAGTCGGAAAAAAATAATAATAATAATATGAAACGGAGTAAAAACAATAAGTCGCCAGACACTTCGTGGTCGGCGAATTAATAAGAAACCGGACAAAAACAATATGTCTTCCAAAACTTCGTTTGGGAGACATAATAATAAGAAACGGAGTAAAAACAATAAGTCGCCCGACACTTCGTGGTCGGCGACTAAATAATAAGAAACGGAGTAAAAACAATAAGTCGCCCGACACTTCGTGGTCGGCGACTTAATAATAAGAAACGGAGTAAAAACAATAAGTCGCCCGTCACTTCGTGGTCGGCGACTTAAGAAACGGAGTAAAAACAATAAGTCGCCCGACATTTCGTGGTCGGCGACTTAATTAATAATAATAAGAAACGGAGTAAAAACAATAAGTCGCCCGACACTTCGTGATCGGCGACTTAATAATAATAAGAAACGGAGTAGAAACAATAAGTCGCCCGACACTTCGTGGTCGGCGACTTAACTAGTGCTGATTGTGTTGGGATGCCAACACAGAATGTCTCCCAAACGAACCCCCATTGCCACTATAATCCCCATGGATAGTATTTCATTCAAATCAGTACATTAAAATATGCCTAGAAATCAAATTTTGTTGAAATCGGACAAAGTTGACTTTTTCCTGCAGTAAAATGGCCGCCATTTTGAAACCGGAAGTCGGACTAAAAAATTTTTAAATAGTGGCACACTCAGGGTATCATAAGCTACCTGAATACCAAATTTCGTCTAAATCGGATGACGTTTAAATTTTTACATTTTTAGGGGGTGGTGTTCGGATGGCGGCCATTTTGAAATGTCGGCCGCGTCAAATTTTTTTTTGCAAAAATGCTCGGGATAGTTAGCTGTATCAGTATACCAAATTTCATTGAAATTGCTTTGGCAATTACTGAGATCTGACAACGGCCGTCATTTTTTTTCAACGGCGGCCATTTTGAAAATTTCTAAAGTGGATTGCACAACTTCAGGTCACCCTTAACATGTTCCCAAAGTTTCATCTTGATTGGACATTGCATCTCTGAGAAAAAGTGCGGACAACATTGCGAGGGGAAAAAGGAAAACATAAGAAATATGAAAATAATAATAATTAAAATTTACGTTTCCCGAAACGTTGAAGTCGCCTCCCGTTCCGCACTTTTGACCGAGTAGAGGGAACTAAAAGTCAAGAGCACAACTTCATAACATGAGCTTTCAGTTGGCCAAGTTTCATTTCGATCGGTTAAAAGATGAGCGAGAAAACGAGTAAACTTTAAAACGGCCGCTATTTTGAAACCGGAAGTCGGACAAAAATTTTTTTTGCAAAAATGCTCAGGATAGTTAGCTGTATCAGTATACCAATTTTCATTGAAATTGCTTTGGCCATAACTGAGATCTGACAACGGCCGCCATTTTGTAAAACTTTAAAACGGCCGCCATTTTGAAACCGGAAGTCGGACAAAACATTTTTAAATAGTGGCACACTTAGGGTATCATAAGCTACCTGTATACCAAATTTCGTCTAAATCGGAAGACGTTTAAATTTTTACATTTTTAGGGGGGTGGTGTTCGGATGGCGGCTATTTTGAAATGTCGGCCGCGTCAAATTTGTTTTTGCAAAAATGCTCGGGATAGTTAGCTGTACAAGTATACCAATTTTCATTGAAATTGCTTTGCCAATTACTGAGATCTGACAACGGCCGTCATTTTTTTCAACGGCGGCCATTTTAAAAATGGCGGCCATTTTGAAAATTTCAAAAGTGGATTGCACAATTTCAGGTCACCCTTAACATGTTCGCAAAGTTTCATTTCGATCGGTTAAAAGATGAGCGAGAAAACGAGCGACAACATTGCGAGGGGAAAACATAAGAAATATGAAAATAATAATAATAATTAAAATTTACGTTTCCCGAAACGTTGAAGTCGCCTCCCGTTCCGCACTTTTGACCGAGTAGAGGGAACTAAAAGTCAAGAGCACAACTTCATAACATGAGCTTTCAGTTGGCCAAGTTTCATTTCGATCGGTTAAAAGATGAGCGAGAAAACGAGCAAACTTTAAAACGGTCGCCATTTTGAAACCGGAAGTCGGACAAAAAATTTTTTTTGCAAAAATGCTCAGGATAGTTAGCTGTATCAGTATACCAATTTTCATTGAAATTGCTCTGGCCATAACTGAGATCTGACAACGGCCGCCATTTTGTAAAACTTTAAAACGGCCGCCATTTTGAAACCGGAAGTTGGACAAAAATTTTAAAAATAGTGGCACACTCAAGGTATCATAAGCTACCTGTATACCAAATTTCGTTTAAATCGGATGGCGTTTACATTTTTAAAGTTTTAGGGGGGTGGTGTTCGGATGGCGGCCATTTTGAAATGTCGGCCGCGTCAACTGTTTTTTTGCAAAAATGCTCGGGATAGGGAGCTGTATCAGTATACTAATTTTCATTGAAATTGCTTTGGCAATTACTGAGATCTGACAATGGCCGTCATTTTTTTTCAACGGCGGCCATTTTGAAAATGGCGGCCATTTTGAAAATTTCAAAAGTGGATTGCACAACTTCAGGTCACCCTTATTATGTTCCCAAAGTTTATTCGATCGGTTAAAAGATGAGCGAGAAAACGAGCGGACAACATTGCGAGGGGAAAAAGGAAAACATAAGAAATATGAAAATAATAATAATAAGAAACGGAGTAAAAACAATAAGTCGCCCGACACTTCGTGGTCGGCGACTTAATAAGAAACCGGACAAAAACAATATGTCTCCCAAAACTTCGTTTGGGAGACATAATAATAAGAAACGGAGTAAAAACAATAAGTCGCCCGACACTTCGTGGTCGGCGACTTAATAATGAGAAACGGAGTAAAAACAATAAGTCGCCCGACACTTCGTGGTCGGCGACTTAATAATAAGAAACGGAGTAAAAACAATAAGTCGCCTGACACTTCGTGGTCGGCGACTTAAGAAACGGAGTAAAAACAATAAGTCGCCCGACACTTCGTGGTCGGCAACTTAAGAAACGGAGTAAAAACAATAAGTCGCTCGACACTTCGTGGTCGGCGACTTAATAATAATAAGAAACGGAGTGAAAACAATAAGTCGCCCGACACTTCGTGGTCGGCGACTTAACTAGTGCTGATTGTGTTGGGATGCCAACACAGAATGTCTCCCAAACGAACCCCCATTGCCACTATAATCCTTATGGATAGTATTTCATTCAAATCAGTACATTAAAATATGCCTAGAAATCAAATTTTGTTGAAATCGGACAAAGTTGACTTTTTCCTGCAGTAAAATGGCCGCCATTTTGAAACCGGAAGTCGGACAAAACATTTTTAAATAGTGGCACACTTAGGGTATCATAAGCTACCTGTATACCAAATTTCGTCTAAATCGGATGACGTTTAAATTTTTACATTTTAAGGGGGGTGGTGTTCGGATGGCGGCCATTTTGAAATGTCGGCCGCGTCAAATTTTTTTTTGCAAAAATGCTCGGGATAGCTAGCTGTACCAGTATACCAATTTTCATTGAAATTGCTTTGGCAATTACTGAGATCTGACAACGGCCGTCATTTTTTTCAACGGCGGCCATTTTGAAAATGGCGGCCATTTTGAAAATTTCAAAAGTGGATTGCACAACTTCAGGTCACCCTTAACATGTTCCCAAAGTTTCATTTCGATCGGTTAAAAGATGAGCGAGAAAACGAGCGGACAACATTGCGAGGGGAAAACATAAGAAATATGAAAATAATAATAATAATAATAAAATTTACGTTTCCCGAAACGTTGAAGTCGCCTCCCGTTCCGCACTTTTGACCGAGTAGAGGGAACTAAAAGTCAAGAGCACAACTTCATAACATGAGCTTTCAGTTGGCCAAGTTTCATTTCGATCGGTTAAAAGATGAGCGAGAAAACGAGCAAACTTTAAAACGGCCGCCATTTTGAAACCGGAAGTTGGACAAAAAATTTTTTTTGCAAAAATGCTCAGGATAGTTAGCTGTATCAGTATACCAATTTTCATTGAAATTGCTCTGGCCATAACTGAGATCTGACAACGGCCGCCATTTTGTAAAACTTTAAAACGGTCGCCATTTTGAAACCGGAAGTTGGACAAAAATTTTGAAAATAGTGGCACACTCAAGGTATCATAAGCTACCTGTATACCAAATTTCGTTTAAATCGGATGACGTTTAAATTTTTACAGTTTTAGGGGGGTGGTGTTCGGATGGCGGCCATTTTGAAATGTCGGCCGCGTGAAATTTTCTTTTGCAAAAATGATCGGGATAGGGAGCTGTATCAGTATACCAATTTTCATTGAAATTGCTTTGGCAATTACTGAGATCTGACAACGGCCGTCATTTTTTTTCAACGGCGGCCATTTTAAAAATGGCGGCCATTTTGAAAATTTCAAAAGGGGATTGCACAACTTCAGGTCACCCTTATTATGTTCCCAAAGTTTCATTTCGATCGGTTAAAAGATGAGCGAGAAAACGAGCGGACAACATTGCGAGGGGAAAAAGGAAAACATAATAATAATAATAATAAGAAGAAACGGAGTAAAAACAATAAGTCGCCCGACACTTCGTGGTCGGCGACTTAATAACAAGTGCTGATTGTGATTGCAAGCAAGTCACAAAAAAATCCCCTCCCGTGCCCACTTTTGTCACAATTCGGACAACTTTTCAATTTTCGCACTTTGGCGGCCATTTTGAATATGACGGCCATCTTGGACTTTGGCAGCCATCTTGGATTTGTTCGACATGTTGTTCGTAATATCAATATTGACCAAAATGCCAATTTTTGTTGAAATCAGACAACTTTTCAATATTCGCACTTTGGCAGCCATTTTCAATATGACAGCCATCTTGGATTTGTTCGAAAGTGTCGCCATGTTGTTCGTAATATCAATATTGACCTAAATGCCAGTTTTCGTTGAAATCGGACAACTTTTCAATTTTCGCACTTTGGCGGCCATTTTGAATATGGCGACCATCTTGGACTTTGGCGGCCATCTTGGATTTGTTCAAACATGTCACCATGTTGTTCGTAATATCAATATTCACCTAAATGCCAATTTTCGTTGAAATCGGACAACTTTTCAATTTTCGCACTTTGGAGGCCATTTTGAATATGGCGGCCATCTTGGACTTTGGCGGCCATCTTTGATTTGTTCGAACATGTCACCATGTTGTTCGTAATATCAATATTGACCTAAATGCCAATTTTCGTTGAAATCGGACAACTTTTCAATTTTCGCACTTTGGCGGCTATTTTGAATATGGTGGCCATCTTGGATTTTTCGGAAAATGGTCCCATATTGTCCGGGACCTTAATATTGACCTATAAACCTATTTTGGTTCATATCCATATTGTTTGTGATTTTTTATGATTAATTTTGTATTTTTTTCAAATTCAAAATGGCCGCCAATCCAAGATGGCCACCATTTTCAAAATTTCGAAATCGGAAACAACATTTCCTAGTGGTGACCTATCTTTCTGGTAAGTTTCATTGACCTATGTCTTTTCGTCTTCGAGAAATCCTACGGACAAAGTTAGGTCCAGAAGAAGAAGAAGAAGAAGAAGAATAAGAAGAAGAATAATAACAAGTGCTGATTGTGATTGCAAGCAAGTCACAAAAAAATCCCCTTCCGTGCCCACTTTTGTCACAATTCGGACAACTTTTCAATTTTCGCACTTTGGCGGCCATTTTGAATATGGCCGCCATCTTGGACTTTGGCAGCCATCTTGGATTTGTTCGACATGTTGTTCGTAATATCAATATTGACCTAAATGCCAATTTTTGTTGAAATCAGACAACTTTTCAATATTCGCACTTTGGCAGCCATTTTGAATATGACAGCCATCTTGGATTTGTTCGAAAGTGTCGCCATGTTGTTCGTAATATCAATATTGACCTAAATACCAATTATCGTTGAAATCGGACAACTTTTCAATTTTCGCACTTTGGCGGCCATTTTGAATATGGCGGCCATCTTGGACTTTGGCGGCCATCTTGGATTTGTTCAAACATGTCACCATGTTGTTCGTAATATCAATATTGACCTAAATGCCAATTTTCGTTGAAATCGGACAACTTTTCAATTTTCGCACTTTGGCGGCCATTTTGAATATGGCGGCCATCTTGGACTTTGGCGGCCATCTTTGATTTGTTCGAACATGTCACCATGTTGTTCGTAATATCAATATTGACCTAAATGCCAATTTTCTTGGATTTTTCGGAAAATGGTCCCATATTGTCCGGGACCTTAATATTGACCTATAAACCTATTTTGGTTCATATCCATATTGTTTGTGATTTTTTATGATTAATTTTGTATTTTTTTCAAATTCAAAATGGCCGCAAATCCAAGATGGCCGCCATTTTCAAAATTTCGAAATCGGAAACAACATTTCCTAGTGGTGACCTATCTTTCTGGTAAGTTTCATTGACCTATGTCTTTTCGTCTTCGAGAAATCCTACGGACAAAGTTAGGTCCAGAAGAAGAAGAAGAAGAAGAAAGAGAAGAAGAAGAAGAATTTTGAATTTTCAATACCCTTTATTAAATAAAACAATAAATCACAGTTGTACAAGGTATCAAAAATTCAAGTAACATAAAATATAAACCTAACAATACATTATTTTGACAAGCTACATTTAACAATTTTGAAAATACATATAAATAAGTTAACTTTAAATCCAAAAGTATATGAAAATACAGTAGAAAAAATAAAAGACTTTGTCCAACTGATCAAAGTCAGTTTAAATTGATACCAGTCAATTTAAACTTTAACATTTTAACCTACCTATCGTTAAAATTAAAGAGCCCTATAAATGACTTTGTCCAAATGATCAAAGTCAACATGGACTGGTACACGCCAGTCCATGTTTTAACCTTTATTTCATCGCGGATTACAATATATATAAACAGAACTAAAAAAGATACAAAAACAAATCAATCAACTTACCATTATATATTTACAATAAGCTTGTCATTAGAAATATAACATAAAACATTGTTAAGACACCAAAAATCTGAAAAAGAATCAATATTGTTAATAAACTTACAATATGAAAACTCGATTGCCAGTCGGGCGCGGATGCGCGACCTGAATTCCTGGAGTGGTTCTGTTGGTCCGCCTCCCGTCCTCAGGTGCTGCAGGGTCACGTAGGTGGCCATCTTCGCCTGGGTGGCAATCCACTGGAACAGTCGTCTTGGGGTCCTGTACCGCTTCATCCATCGTTGCGTGTTGGTACATTCTCCCAACACGACTGTTCCGTCCTCCATCACGATTGGCTGTCTGTTCGTCTCTGGACAGCCGACCCTGGATGACGTGTGGTCGGCTGGTACTGTGATGTCTGGACAGCTGATCCAAGATGGCGGTTGATCAGCTGGACTCGATTTCCTAACTGGACAGCTGTCCGATGTTGGCGTGTGGACATCTGGAGGAGATCGATTTGCACTGACCTGAGGTGGCGTTAGGTCAGTGCTAGTAAAAGTAGAAGGTCCAAATATAAATGATTCTATTGAACCTACATTATTTGTGCTTAATTTACACAGAATATTATGAACGTTATTTAATAAAACACTAATACGGGGACAGGCTATAAAAATGTGATGTAAGTCCTCTTGCAAACCACAAGAGGGACAAACATCAGACTGCTGATAACCAGCTTTACAATAAAATTTACTAGTTGCAATAGCACCATGAAGGATTCTCCAGTTAAGGTCACCTTCATGCATGCTATGGGGATATTCATAAACATGACTATATATAACATTAGGGGGAACATTAGATCGTAAAATACTACACCAAGGGGACAGTAACTTTTTAGTATGGGAACTATTAAAATTCTGAACAACAGATAACAAATATATCATTTTCTTGGGACATTTATCGAGAACAACGCCCTTACTTAATTCAGGTGCATTGTCAATATCCAATTTAAAAATATATTGGTGAACAACTCCAATATCAATATTATTATGTAAAAACCTATCTATCAATTTACTCCACTCCGGAGGAAAAGACGACCATAGTAAATCAAGGTGTTGTTGTATACAGCGTTCGGAACGAATGCTTATTATGCCAACAAGATCGTCTGCAGTAAACTTTCTTTTTAGACTAGTATCAAAAAGATCTTTGATCTTAGTTATACCCGCAATTACAAAATTTTCAAAATAAAACGGTTCTTCGGTTTTAGGGTTAACTAATAAAGGATTAAAGAACAGAGGTTCTTCTAAAATGTCTGCAACTGAGGTATCATCTATTTTTATTCTAGATGATTCAAAATATTTCCAGGCTTTTATTAAATCTTGATAAAAGCTTGGGATGTTAGGATACTGAAAATCCCCATCAAGTAGTAACAATTGTACATCATAATTCAAATTAGAAACAGTAGACAAAAAATATTTACAAAAATAGTAACAAGGGTGAACATCTTCACCATTCATTAATGTTAAAAATCTATACATAAATTGAATTCGAAAATCACGAATTCTAGACAAGATATGAACTAAACCCTGTCCTCCAGTACATACGGGAAGATACAACATTTCTTTCGAAATCCAATGTTTTCCTTGCCATAGAAAGTCAACAAATTTATTTTGAATGGCATTAATAATTTCGTCGGGCACGGCCACTGAATTTAATCGATGCCACAATTTTGATGCGGAGAGTAAATTAATAACAAGTGTTCGTCCTCTAAGTGACAAACCACGAGCAAAGGGTCTCCACCTGTCAAGTTTATTGGCAATATCCTGTTCCATCCCTTCCCAATTTTGTTTATAAAAATCCTTATTGTTCCCCACAAAAGTACCCAAAACCTTTAAACCTTTATTATTCCACTTGAGGCCAAGTGGACAATCATTTCTATTTTTCCAACTTCCCACCCACAAACCTTCGGATTTTTGTAAATTAATTTTTGAATTGGAAGCTTTCTGGTATATATCTAACCAGAAAGACAACCTATCAAAATCAGAGTCCTGTGTTAATAAAGTATCCAAATCATCTGCATATGCAGATAAACAACTTTTCTTACCATCAGATAATGGAAGTTCAAGGCCTGATAAGCCGTCTTTTGACCTTTGTTTGTGTAAAAGAGGTTCAAGGCATATGGCATATAATTGACCAGACAAGGAACATCCTTGTCGTATACCTCTTTTAAATTGAAAAGGGGACGATAACGAGTTATTAATTTTAAGTAAACTATGTACATCTGTATAAATAGTTTTTATACATGATATAAAATAATCGCCAAAACCGAAGGCTTCTAATGTCTTCATCAAATAACCATGATGAACACGATCAAAAGCCTTCACTTGGTCAAGGGAAACAATGGCAAGGGGGATATTTTCCTGATTAGCATAACACGTAGCATCAGAAATAAAACGAATATTATCACTTATATGACGACCGGGAACACAATAACTTTGATCGATATTTAATATATCGGGTAGAACGGTACGGAGTCTTAACGAGAAAGCTCTAGTTAATATTTTATAGTCGCAACAGAGAAGAGACACTGGTCTCCAGTTTTTTAACAAACTACTGTCACCTTTCTTCGGAATCATCGTCAGAACGGCTCTTCTGCACGAAAGTGGAAGTCTGTTTTCTTCAATAGAAGAAACAAAAACTTCATGCATATCTTTACCAACGATGGTCCAAAAGGTTTTGTAAAATTCACTAGGTAGCCCATCAATACCAGGGGACTTATTATTATTCATTTTTAAAACGGCAGACGACAATTCATCATAACTAATAACAGTATCTAATGTTTGTTTTTGGATTTCACTTATTGTAGGAAGGTCTTTCAAAATTTCATTTTGACAACCTTCATCAACAGGATCGGGGCTATACAATTCAGAGTAAAAATTTCTGGCAAGGCTTTTTATTTCCTGATCGGAATCAGTTATACTGCCATCAGGCAATGTTAAATGGGATAATAGTTTCTTTGTACCACGTTTCTTTTCAAGGTCAAAAAAATATTTTGTAGGTTTATCTGAATCATTAACATATTTGAATCTTGAACGAACCCAAGCACCACGTGCCTGGATTCGTTCAAGTTCAGACAACTGTTGCTTCCTCTCAATTAAAATGGCATTGAGATCTGGATTTGTTGCAATGTTTAATTTCAACAACTCAATATCGTATTGCAAACTATCAAATTTACGTTTAAAATCATAACTCTTTTTAACAGAAAATTCTTGCGAGAGTTCCTTTATTTTATATTTTCCCCGATCCCACCAATCTTGAATACACTTGAAATCAGATTTTTGTAATCGCCAAGAAATCCAGAAGTTATTAATCATATCAAAATACGATTTATCTTCTAAAAGAGATGTATTTAAACACCAGTATGCACTCTTGTGTTTACCTTGAATTTCTTTAAAGTAAACACGAACAAAATCGTGATCCGAATATGTACATTCTTTTATTTCAGATGATCTGATGAACTGACTGTAATGTTTTGAGATATAAATTCGATCGAGTCTTGCGGCGACACCGTCATTTCTCGACCAAGAATATATTTTATCATACGGATGAATATTACGAAACGTATCAATAAATTTGAAACGCTTAACAATATTTTTAAATTCATTACAAGAATGGGGGTGGGGCTCAACATCTCCTGTCCTATCTAAGGAAGGATTGGTAGTACAATTAAAATCACCTCCAAGAAATATTGGATAGGAAGAATCAAGTTGATTCAAATGGTGTTTTAAACATTTTAAAAAGTCAAGTTTTTCCTTGGGACAGGTGGGGGAATAAACATTCAAAAAATATACAGTTTGCTCCTGTAATTTGACAGTCGCATGTAAAATGCGACCAGGTAAGATAATTTTATGATCTAGAATAGTATATTCTAAATTATTTGAAAAACATATCGCTAATCCAGCAGAAATAGTTGAGAGATGAGAGAACACTATTTCTCCTCTCCATATCATTTTCCATATACCTTCATCAGAAGGAATGGTATGAGTATCTTGGAGAAAAACTATGTCTGCATTTAATTTAGATTTCAAAGAATCTAAAATAAAATATCTTTTAAAAGAATCACGACAACCTTGAGTGTTCAGTGAAACTAATGAAAAACCAGACATTACAATAGTAGTGAAAAAAAAAGAGCAAAAATGCATATTTAATAGGAACAAACATATTGATTTAGATAAACATTGTTTCTAAGCATGAGTTTTAATGTATGCCTTTAACTTCTTAATTAGTTTGTTTAGACGTGCTTTTAACTGCGAAGATGTTTCAGGATTTCTTCTTCGGTCAATGAAGTCTTGACACAGTTGACGAATATTGGTAGTATATTCTAGACACTTTTCCACAGGTATTTTGTTACTTTTGAGTTCAGACAGAAGTCGCTCAAGTTCTTCAGCTGATAACTTTTGATCCGTATCCACTACTATTTGGGATAGGTTTTGCTCAGATAGATCGGATGATACAGACTCAATGTCTACATCCTCGTCTTCATTGTTATTATTAATGCAATGGGATGAAGGGGGTAAATCCCAAATACTTGAGTTATCTTGAGAAGAAACATCTTGAATATTATTAGTTGTTGGGGTTTTATTACTAATAATTATATCATTATTGTCTGCTGCCTTTCGCTTCATTGCGGATTTGACTGGCAGCTGATCGGTCTCCTGTTTTTGCGTAGGAGGGTTGACATGTACAGTGGAATTGGAAATAGTAGACTTCACAGGTTTTTCTACATTAGTAGCATGGGCTGGGGTTTTGGAGGCAGAAGCACAGACGCCAGAGTCCGAGGCAACCAACTGCTTTTCCGTCTCAGTTGGGGGCGCACGTTCAGCTATATACGGGACATCTGTATTGGTAACTGAAATTTTGTTTTCAGTTGTCGGTCGGTTTTCTGGGCATCTACTTTGAATATGTCCAGTTTTTTTGCACTTGAAACAGACAACATCGTCGTTTACAAATATTCTATAACTTTGTCTTTAATAGTACATATCAAAATAATCTGGTAATAATACATTGGGGTGGGAAAGAATGGATACTTGTCTTCTAAACGATTTGACGTGTTTTAATGCCGGCAGTTTGATGCCTAACGCAATAGGCTTAATATCAGATATTATACGGCCATAGCGCATAAGTTCATCTTCTAGCAAGTCATTGGGTATAAAAGGAGGGCAATTAGACAATGTAACTTTTTTGGGAATTCTAACAAGGCATTGGACATCAATATGTTCATCCCCGATACTAAGGCCATTTGAACACAAAAGTTCAACATCATCAAGATTAGACAAGAATATTACAACACCAGATCTCATACGAGAAGCAGCGACTATATTCTCTGGTTTCACGACGGTGGCAACAGCAATAACATACTGTTCAATAGAAATGACAGTATGTTTCTTAATTTGACGCCATGTTTCCTCGACACAAAGCCAAAAGGTTTATGCCCGAACGAAGGCATGTCATCGTCTTGTTCAGATCTTGAACTATCTCTTTCAGACACTACATTATTATCAGTCGATAAATCTGAACTTTTCGATCTCGAACTTTCTCCGTTCAAATGAGACGTTACAACATTATCACTATTAGCCTGGGGCAAGGATTTTAAACCTACCTTGGACGGCATTGTTCTCTTAATTAAATTAAGGTCCCTATTGTCCTTCTCACATAACATAGTATTGCCTGAGGCAACAACAGACGACAACTGAGTATTTTTACCATTAACCACAACACTTGAAAATGAAGGCGACGCCATCTTTAAACCAAATCAAACCAATAAACAAAAATCCAATCCACCAAAAATCTCGGCAATCCGAGAATAAATACCGAAATAAACCCCACAAAATGAAAGAACTTCTTCTTCAAAACACAACAATACAAATATTTACGAAATACAATACAAAATAACCAAGAAATAAATGCTTTGAGCGGAGCTCCGAAAAACACGTCCTATCCCTTCAAGAATAATAATAATAATAATAATAATAATAATAAGAAACGGTGCAAAAACAATAAATCCCCGACACTTCGTGGTCGGGGATTTAATAATAATAAGAAACGGAGTAAAAACAATAAGTCGCCCGACACTTCGTGGTCGGCGACTTAATTAAAAATTACGTTTCCCGAAACGTTGAAGTCGCCTCCCGTTCCGCACTTTTGACCGAGTAAAGGGAACTAAAAGTCAAGAGCACAACTTCATAACATGAGCTTTCAGTTGGCCAAGTTTCATTTCGATCGGTTAAAAGATGAGCGAGAAAACGAGTAAACTTTAAAACGGCCGCTATTTTGAAACCGGAAGTCGGACAAAAATTTTTTTTGCAAAAATGCTCAGGATAGTTAGCTGTATCAGTATACCAATTTTCATTGAAATTGCTTTGGCCATAACTGAGATCTGACAACGGCCGCCATTTTGTAAAACTTTAAAACGGCCGCCATTTTGAAACCGGAAGTCGGACAAAACATTTTTAAATAGTGGCACACTTAGGGTATCATAAGCTACCTGTATACCATATTTCGTCTAAATCGGAAGACGTTTAATTTTTTATATTTTTAGGGGGGTGGTGTTCGGATGGCGGCCATTTTGAAATGTCGGCCGCGTCAAATTTTTTTTTGCAAAAATGCTCGGGATAATTAGCTGTACCAGTATACCAATTTTCATTGAAATTGCTTTGCCAATTACTGAGATCTGACAACGGCCATCATTTTTTTCAACGGCGGCCATTTTAAAAATGGCGGCCATTTTGAAAATTTCAAAAGTGGATTGCACAACTTCAGGTCACCCTTAACATGTTCCCAAAGTTTCATTTCGATCGGTTAAAAGATGAGCGAGAAAACGAGCGACAACATTGCGAGGGGAAAACATAAGAAATATGAAAATAATAATAATAATTAAAATTTACGTTTCCCGAAACGTTGAAGTCGCCTCCCGTTCCGCACTTTTGACCGAGTAAAGGGAACTAAAAGTCAAGAGCACAACTTCATAACATGAGCTTTCAGTTGGCCAAGTTTCATTTCGATCGGTTAAAAGATGAGCGAGAAAACGAGCAAACTTTAAAACGGCCGCCATTTTGAAACCGGAAGTCGGACAAAAATTTTTTTTTGCAAAAATGCTCAGGATAGTTAGCTGTATCAGTATACCAATTTTCATTGAAATTGCTCTGGCCATAACTGAGATCTGACAACGGCCGCCATTTTGTAAAACTTTAAAACGGCCGCCATTTTGAAACCGGAAGATGGACAAAAACTTTAAAAATAATGGCACACTAAGGGTATCATAAGCTACCTGTATACCAAATTTCGTTTAAATCGGATGACGTTTACATTTTTACAGTTTTAGGGGGTGGTGTTCGGATGGCGGCCATTTTGAAATGTCGGCCGCGTCAACTGTTTTTTTGCAAAAATGCTCGGGATAGGGAGCTGTATCAGTATACTAATTTTCATTGAAATTGCTTTGGCAATTACTGAGATCTGACAATGGCCGTCTTTTTTTTTCAACGGCGGCCATTTTAAAAATGGCGGCCATTTGAAAATTTCAAAAGTGGATTGCACAACTTCAGGTCACCCTTATTATGTTCCCAAAGTTTCATTTCGATCGGTTAAAAGATGAGCGAGAAAACGAGCGGACAACATTGCGAGGGGAAAAAGGAAAACATAAGAAATATGAAAATAATAATAATTAAAATTTACGTTTCGCGAAACGTGAAGTCTCCCAAACGAAGTTACTGATAGTCCTGTGCAGCCATTTTACAAAAAATAGCGCGTCATATAAAAATTCTGAGTTGACCATTGAACTCGACATACTAAATTTACTTTAGGAACCAATTTTCATTGAGTTCCGACGATGTTGAATTTTTGCCGATTTGGCGACTTTGGTGGCCATTTTTAAAAAAATGGCGGGTCGTATAAAAAATCTGAGTGTACCGTTGAACTCGGCATACCAAATTTACTTTTAGAACCTATTTTCGTTGAATTATGACAATGTTGAATTTTTGCCCATTTGGCAACTTTGGCGGCCATTTTACAAAAAATGGCGCGTCGTATAAAAATTCTGAGTTGACCATTGGACTCGGCATACCAAATTTACTGTTAAAACCCATTTTCGTTGAAATCCGACAAACTTGAATTTTTGGCGATTCGGCGGCCATTTTTAAAATGGCGGCCGGTTCGCGCGCGATTTTTTGCCAAAAATAAATCAAGACCACTATGCTGAACCTACATACCAAGTTTCATCGAAATCCATCTGGCGGTTCTCCGGGAACTGCATTTTGGCGGGAAAACTTAAATGGCGGCCATTTTGAAAGTGGCGGCCATCTTGGAAATTCCGAAAGATGATTGCACATCTAGCCAATAGGGTCTAACATCCTACCAAGTTTCAAATTGATCCCATTTACGGTTTCTGAGAAAAGTGTCGGAAATCTCTACGGGGAAACCAGAAGAAGAATAATAATAATAATAATAAGAAACAGAGTAAAAACAATAAGTCTCCAAACTTCGTTTGGGAGACTTAATAAGAAACGGAGTAAAAACAATAAGTCGCCCGACACTTCGAGGTCGGCGACTTAATAAGAAACCGGACAAAAACAATATGTCTCCCAAAACTTCGTTTGGGAGACATAATAATAAGAAACGGAGTAAAAACAATAAGTCAGCCGACACTTCGTGGTCGGCGACTAAATAATAAGAAATGGAGTAAAAACAATAAGTCGCCCGACACTTCGTGGTCGGCGACTTAATAATAAGAAACGGAGTAAAAACAATAAGTCGCCCGTCACTTCGTGGTCGGCGACTAAAGAAACGGAGTAAAAACAATAAGTCGCCCGACATTTCGTGGTCGGCGACTTAATAAGAAACCGGACAAAAACAATATGTCTCCCAAAACTTCGTTTGGGAGACATAATAATAAGAAACGGAGTAAAAACAATAAGTCGCCCGACACTTCGTGGTCGGCGACTTAATAATAAGAAATGGAGTAAAAACAATAAGTCGCCCGACACTTCGTGGTCGGCGACTTAATAATAAGAAACGGAGTAAAAACAATAAGTCGCCCGTCACTTCGTGGTCGGCGACTAAAGAAACGGAGTAAAAACAATAAGTCGCCCGACATTTCGTGGTCGGCGACTTAATAATAATAAGAAACGGAGTAAAAACAATAAGTCGCCCGACACTTCGTGGTCGGCGACTTAATAATGTAGTATTGTGGAAATAGTTCTGGTTCGATGAAAAGACCAAACTAAATAAAGTTCAACAGTTTTATTTTTCACAATCAAATACGTGGGTTAAAATTCCATCTGGACTACTTGGTTCAGTTAACAAATGATATTAATTATAACCCTGAAAAAGAATAACAATTTTGAGTCCAGTGGCAATTTAATATAACAATAACACAATATCTTAAAATAAATATTATCTACCAATATACGTTAGCAGAGTTTGTTTACAAACATCTGCACACCATGTAGTTAAAAATAATAGAGTATATTTAATGCAATTTTCTAGCAATTTCAGCAAAATGATTTCTAAACATTTTGCAACCATGTAGCAATACTTCGTGTTATATTCCGTATTTCTAGAGCAAATACATAAATGCGCTAGGTAATTACATTATGTCAGTTACGAAATTAACTGCGCATGTCACAATTACAAGACAATATGGAAAATAGATAAAATTACCAAAAAGTACATAAATGTATAATAAAATACAAATAAACATAAATACACAACCTTACCTTACAAGTATTTGCAAAGGCTAAATCCTTGTATAACCAAGTATACGTGTACAATATTCAACTGCTATTAATCAGTGTACATCATCTACCTACAGTACAAATATGAAAATCATAACTACCGTGTAGTTCAAAAATAGTGCTACATAAAATACTTTAACTATTAAAACTTTGGTATTTGAAATAGTTTAAGTTCCTAACAATTTACCGATGAATTATCAATAATCACACAGTTGTTTTAAATTTTATAGTTATTTATAAAATTTAACCTTTTCAGCAATAACTTGCTATATTTAATGAAATAAATTACTTTTAGAATCTTTTTACCAACTAACTCTCAACACATTCTCACTCCAATCACCCGAATACACAAAGTAGTTTATTCCTGTATTTTAACCGTGAACGGGAATTTTAGAATTTGACAATTAGAACGTTAGTAAAGAAGAAATATAGTACCAACCTCAAAATACTAAATAATACACAGGAAAACCAAAAAGTCTAGTAAACGATGGAGACAATAAATTTACGTCTAACCATAATGACCATATCTCTGAAGTCTAATTCCCGCCGAAAACCTAACCCTTGACTTCAAACCAATAGAAAATCAATAACCCGAAACACCTGAGTAAAATTCACACCCGAGTTAATGTGAGACTACTCCGAGTGTTAAAACACTGTAAATAAATAAAATTAATTACTGGAACAGTAATGTCACTTCAACTGAAAAACAAGTTGAATAAATCATATTGGTTATACAAAATGCCAATATTACGTATAACATAAATACTTATACATAAATCATATAGAGTACATACCTACCTATATACAAACCTAAAATTTCACCCTATCACACATTCCCCCAGGTGCAAAAAGACGTCCCGTCATAGGTCACCTCTAATGTATGGACGATTTCTAGAATGGTCATGGCTGCCTGTTTATCCAAACCAGTTCCAGTAAACAGTGCTGTCTGAGCTAAAGTTAATAGGAACTCTGCTTTCTGTTTCCATTCTGGTACACTAGACTGGACTGCTGCCATGCTAGTCTCGTACTGTCCGGACTGAAGCCAAGCTGGTTGTCTCCGCTCTCTTCCGGGCCGTCTGAGAGGCACTGGTGATGGCTGTTCTGGTTCCTGAGAAGAATCACTTCGGACTGTCTCGTCAGCAATATCCTCAGGCTCTACGGAAGCGCTTCTCTCTGGTTCCTCAAATTGGACATCCCCAGCCGAGTTAGCAATGTCAACTGCTACATCTTCTGCGTCAACAGGAATGTCGTCAGCAAGGGTAGACTCGCTGGTTACTGTCCACGCAGACCCAACATCGGACTCCTCAGTTACTGTTGATGCAGTATCATCATCACATGATTTGTCCTCTGTTGTCTGGATCACCGTTGCAGCTTTCCGTCTAGTTCTAGGTCGTGGTACTGGTTTTGGTGTCTCACTAATTGGTTCCTGATCTCTGATGTAACCAACTGGTAGTAACAGGTTACGATGAAACTTCTTGATGTTTCCTGTTCCATCTTCACAGATGACAGTAAAAACAGGTACATCTGGGTTGGGTTGGTCTAAGACCACGTATGGTGTATCTTCCCACTTGTCTGCAAGCTTGTGACGTCCCTCGAAGTGAAGAATCTTCACAAGTACTCGGTCACCCTTCTGAATGGCAGCCCCTCTGACACGAAGGTCGTATCCCTCTTTCTGGTTGGCCTGTGCATTTTTGGATGACTCCACTGCCAGTTGGTACGCTCGGGACAACCTGTCACGTAGGTTCTGGACATACTTTGTGGCTGGCATCTTCTTGTCCTTGTGAAGACCAAAAGCGAGATCTAGTGGAAGTCTTGGGTAGCGTCCAAACATCAAGAAATATGGTGCAGCTCCTGTTGACTCTAGACGAGTGCTGTTGTAGGCGTGAACCATGGGTGCAACATATTCCTTCCAATTGGACTTCTTTTGTGGTTCTAGAGTTCCCAACACATTCATCAATGTGCGATTGAACCGCTCCGGCATTCCATTACCCATTGGGTGGTAAGGTGTAGTTCTGGATTTCTTCATCCCAAGCAAGGTGCAGAGTTCCTTGATGACGTCACTCTCAAAGTTGCGTCCTTGATCAGAATGAAGTTTCCTGGGGATGCCGTAGTGGACGATGAAGTTGTCAAAGAGAGCCTTAGCAGTAGTTCTTGCAGTTTCGTTTCTTGTTGGAATAGCCTGTGCGTATCTGGTGAAGTGGTCCGTAATTATTAACACACTCTCGTAGCCACCTTTGGAACGCTCTAACTTCAGGAAGTCCATGCAGACTAATTCCAAGGGAAAACTGGTAGATATGCTTACTAATGGTGCTCTTTGACAATCTGCTGGTGTCTTTCGCTTGATGCAACAACCACATTGCTGAATCCAGTCTTCTACATCCTTGTCCATGCCTGACCAGTAGAACTTGTCTCTTAGCAAGGAAAGTGTCCTATCTTTGCCTGGATGGCCCATGTCATCATGCAGGGACTGAAGAACGGTTTCAACATGTGTAGATGGTAACACCAGTTGGGTCTTCCTGTCATCGCTGATTGTAACCTGGCGGTACAGTACATCATCTTTCCTCAGGAGTGGTGTTGGTCCAACTTCAGCTGTTGTAGGCTTTTTCCATCTCTGACGTACTGCACAAATAGTCGTATTTCTGGATCCATGGCTTGTGCTTGCGACCAATCAATGATGTCTTGTTCTGGGTATTCATCATCATTGTCGTTCTCAACAACATCAGGGTTGACTGCCAAACTTTCAACAAGTGATCTAGGTAGGGTTGAGTTGCAGACAGCTTGCACGGACTCCATGGAGATAGTCTGAATGTCATCTCTGTCAGTGTTGGTAACATCTACTTCTGGAAGTCGGCTAAGTCCATCCGCATCTCCATTCTTTTTACCAGGTCGATACACTATGTCGAAGTTGAAAGCGGCAAGGGCAGCGAGCCTTCTGTGCCCCGTTGCGTCGAGCTTGGCGCTGGTTAGCACGTACGTCATGGGGTTGTTGTCTGTCAACACTCTGAAGTTACTGCCATACAGGTACTCTTTAAATTTGTCACAGACCGCCCACTTCAAGGCAAGAAATTCCAGTTTGTGTGGAGGGTACCTCTTCTCTGACTTGGATAGGCTTCTACTTGCATAACTGATGACTCTCTTTAGTCCTTTCTGTTCCTGGTACAGCACAGCTCCTAGTCCAGTTCCTGAGACATCTGTGTGTACTTCATATGGCAAGTCACTGGAAGCATATCCAAGGATCGGTGCTGACACTAGCAGTTCCTTCAGTTGTTGAAAAGCGTTGTCTTGGTCTGGACCCCATTGCCATGGTTTCTGTTGGTGTTTCTTTGTCTTCTTGGTTGTAGGTGCTGGCATCAAGTCGGTAAGTGGCCTGCAGATGGTACTGAAGTTCTTTATAAACCGCCTGTAGTAGCCTACAAATCCAAGAAAGCGTCTAATATCTTCTGGGCTGGTTGGTACTGGCCAATTCACCACTTTGTCTGTCTTCTCTGGATCAATCTCAACTCCATCTTCAGAGACAACATGTCCTACATACTTTACTTTTCTCTTGAAGAAGGAACACTTGTCAGGTGCAAGCTTCATCCCATGTTGCTGAATCCGAGTGAATACTTGGTGTAAATTGTCCAGATGTTCTTCATAGGTCTTGCCAAAGATGATGACATCATCAATAAAGATGCAGCATATCTTAAGATGAAGATCAGATACGCAGTTTTCCATCATCCTTTGGTAAGTCGCTGGTGAATTGGTCAGTCCAAATGGCATTTTGTTGCATTCAAAGAATCCAAGTGGTCCGACAGTGAAAGCTGTTCTTTCCTTATGCTCCTCTAACACTTCCACTTGGTGATATCCACTCTTCATATCTATAGTGGAGAAGAAGGTGCTGCCGGCCAGGGATTCGAACAGTTCCTCTACTCTAGGAAGAGCATAGCTGTCTTTCTTAGTATTACGGTTCAGCAGTCTATAGTCCACACAGAGTCGAAGCTTTCCATTCTTTTTCCTAACTAGTACGACTGGAGAAGCCCAAGGACTATGTGAAGGTCTGATGGTGTTGGATGCCAGTAGTTGTCGAAGATGTTGCTTGACTTCCTCATACATGGCTGGTGGAATTCGCCTGTATCTCTGCTTGAATGACCTCTCATCTATAAGGTCGATTCTGTGTTTCACTTCAGTGTTACCAATGTCAATGTCATCCTTGGCAAAGATGTTCTCGAATGACTGGATCAACTGTATACCTCTGTTGAGTTGTTCTGGTGTTAAATCGCTCTTGTTGATCTCTACCTGGTCAAGTACCGATGTTTTGGGTGCTGAAGATGGTGTGGACTCGTGATGTTCAATAGTGACTGGTTGAATTTCACACAAGACAGCTTTAGGGTTGATAGTGATGGTTCTTGTTGTCACATTGGCTAATTGTACCTCTACTGTTCCCGTTTCTCTGTATCGGTATTCAATAAGGCTAGGTTCTATCTCTAAGTCTTTGTTATTGGGTTGTAGTTTTGAAGCAAGTAAGATGGCTGGAGTGGTGCTGTATGGTATACCCTTGTCGATGTAACCTGGAATTCTGATGGTGGTATTGGGTCCTATGGTGACTGGTGTATTAAGAGCATTCTTAATGACTGCCAGGGTGTTGTTGTGGCGTACAAGTTCTTTCTCTTGTAGAGCAATACTACGGAATGTCAAGTACCATGGTGTTGTGATGTTGGACAGCTGCACATATCTGTCTCCATGATGGTATTGGAGTGTGGCCATTATGTGTTGTAGGATGTTGGTTCCTAGAAGCAAAGGTACTTGGCTGTTGTAATTACTGTCAGGAACAACAAGCAGAATACAAGGATGGCTCTCTGACTGGTGTGGTACCTGTAATTCTGATTCAATATAGCCCTCATATGGTAGTTGTTGTCCATCTGCACATTCAATGTCAATCAAGGTGTTAAGCTTCTGCAGAGGAATATCTGTCATGTTGTTGCTGTAGTAAGTATGGCTGATTGTAGATACAGTTGAACCAGTGTCGAGTAAGCTCTTGACTTCTTTACCATTTAGCATAACTTCAGTCTCAGTCGGCTTGCCAAACATACCAGGTGGTGAATGTGTAGGACCTCTAACTGTTCTTTCTTCACATAAGCCTACCGACGGTCCTGCTCCATAGGCTTCTTCTATCCCTATCACACATTCCCCCAGGTGCAAAAAGACGTCCCGTCATAGGTCACCTCTAATGTGGATGGACGATTTCTAGAATGGTCATGGCTGCCTGTTTATCCAAACCAGTTCCAGTAAACAGTGCTGTCTGAGCTAAAGTTAATAGGAACTCTGCTTTCTGTTTCCATTCTGGTACACTAGACTGGACTGCTGCCATGCTAGTCTCGTACTGTCCGGACTGAAGCCAAGCTGGTTGTCTCCGCTCTCTTCCGGGCCGTCTGAGAGGCACTGGTGATGGCTGTTCTGGTTCCTGAGAAGAATCACTTCGGTCTGTCTCGTCAGCAATATCCTCAGGCTCTACGGAAGCGCTTCTCTCTGGTTCCTCAAATTGGACATCCCCAGCCGAGTTAGCAATGTCAACTGCTACATCTTCTGCGTCAACAGGAATGTCGTCAGCAAGGGTAGACTCGCTGGTTACTGTCCACGCAGACCCAACATCGGACTCCTTAGTTACTGTTGATGCAGTATCATCATCACATGATTTGTCCTCTGTTGTCTGGATCACCGTTGCAGCTTTCCGTCTAGTTCTAGGTCGTGGTACTGGTTTTGGTGTCTCACTAATTGGTTCCTGATCTCTGATGTAACCAACTGGTAGTAACAGGTTACGATGAAACTTCTTGATGTTTCCTGTTCCATCTTCACAGATGACAGTAAAAACAGGTACATCTGGGTTGGGTTGGTCTAAGACCACGTACGGTGTATCTTCCCACTTGTCTGCAAGCTTGTGACGTCCCTCGAAGTGAAGAATCTTCACAAGTACTCGGTCACCCTTCTGAATGGCAGCCCCTCTGACACGAAGGTCGTATCCCTCTTTCTGGTTGGCCTGTGCATTTTTGGATGACTCCACTGCCAGTTGGTACGCTCGGGACAACCTGTCACGTAGGTTCTGGACATACTTTGTGGCTGGCATCTTCTTGTCCTTGTGAAGACCAAAAGCGAGATCTAGTGGAAGTCTTGGGTAGCGTCCAAACATCAAGAAATATGGTGCAGCTCCTGTTGACTCTAGACGAGTGCTGTTGTAGGCGTGAACCATGGGTGCAACATATTCCTTCCAATTGGACTTCTTTTGTGGTTCTAGAGTTCCCAACATATTCATCAATGTGCGATTGAACCGCTCCGGCATTCCATTACCCATTGGGTGGTAAGGTGTAGTTCTGGATTTCTTCATCCCAAGCAAGGTGCAGAGTTCCTTGATGACGTCACTCTCAAAGTTGCGTCCTTGATCAGAATGAAGTTTCCTGGGGATGCCGTAGTGGACGATGAAGTTGTCAAAGAGAGCCTTAGCAGTAGTTCTTGCAGTTTCGTTTCTTGTTGGAATAGCCTGTGCGTATCTGGTGAAGTGGTCCATAATTATTAACACACTCTCGTAGCCACCTTTGGAACGCTCTAACTTCAGGAAGTCCATGCAGACTAATTCCAAGGGAAAACTGGTAGATATGCTTACTAATGGTGCTCTTTGACAATCTGCTGGTGTCTTTCGCTTGATGCAACGACCACATTGCTGAATCCAGTCTTCTACATCCTTGTCCATGCCTGACCAGTAGAACCTGTCTCTTAGCAAGGAAAGTGTCCTATCTTTGCCTGGATGGCCCATGTCATCATGCAGGGACTGAAGAACGGTTTCAACATGTGTAGATGGTAACACCAGTTGGGTCTTCCTGTCATCGCTGATTGTAACCTGGCGGTACAGTACATCATCTTTCCTCAGGAGTGGTGTTGGTCCAACTTCAGCTGTTGTAGGCTTTTTCCATCTCTGACGTACTGCACAAATAGTCGTATTTCTGGATCCATGGCTTGTGCTTGCGACCAATCAATGATGTCTTGTTCTGGGTATTCATCATCATTGTCGTTCTCAACAACATCAGGGTTGACTGCCAAACTTTCAACAAGTGATCTAGGTAGGGTTGAGTTGCAGACAGCTTGCACGGACTCCATGGAGATAGTCTGAATGTCATCTCTGTCAGTGTTGGTAACATCTACTTCTGGAAGTCGGCTAAGTCCATCCGCATCTCCATTCTTTTTACCAGGTCGATACACTATGTCGAAGTTGAAAGCGGCAAGGGCAGCGAGCCTTCTGTGCCCCGTTGCGTCGAGCTTGGCGCTGGTTAGCACGTACGTCATGGGGTTGTTGTCTGTCAACACTCTGAAGTTACTGCCATACAGGTACTCTTTAAATTTGTCACAGACCGCCCACTTCAAGGCAAGAAATTCCAGTTTGTGTGGAGGGTACCTCTTCTCTGACTTGGATAGGCTTCTACTTGCATAACTGATGACTCTCTTTAGTCCTTTCTGTTCCTGGTACAGCACAGCTCCTAGTCCAGTTCCTGAGGCATCTGTGTGTACTTCATATGGCAAGTCACTGGAAGCATATCCAAGGATCGGTGCTGACACTAGCAGTTCCTTCAGTTGTTGAAAAGCGTTGTCTTGGTCTGGACCCCATTGCCATGGTTTCTGTTGGTGTTTCTTTGTCTTCTTGGTTGTAGGTGCTGGCATCAAGTCGGTAAGTGGCCTGCAGATGGTACTGAAGTTCTTTATAAACCGCCTGTAGTAGCCTACAAATCCAAGAAAGCGTCTAATATCTTCTGGGCTGGTTGGTACTGGCCAATTCACCACTTTGTCTGTCTTCTCTGGATCAATCTCAACTCCATCTTCAGAGACAACATGTCCTACATACTTTACTTTTCTCTTGAAGAAGGAACACTTGTCAGGTGCAAGCTTCATCCCATGTTGCTGAATCCGAGTGAATACTTGGTGTAAATTGTCCAGAGGTTCTTCATAGGTCTTGCCAAAGATGATGACATCATCAATAAAGATGCAGCATATCTTAAGATGAAGATCAGATACGCAGTTTTCCATCATCCTTTGGTAAGTCGCTGGTGAATTGGTCAGTCCAAATGGCATTTTGTTGCATTCAAAGAATCCAAGTGGTCCGACAGTGAAAGCTGTTCTTTCCTTATGCTCCTCTAACACTTCCACTTGGTGATATCCACTCTTCATATCTATAGTGGAGAAGAAGGTGCTGCCGGCCAGGGATTCGAACAGTTCCTCTACTCTAGGAAGAGCATAGCTGTCTTTCTTAGTATTACGGTTCAGCAGTCTATAGTCCACACAGAGTCGAAGCTTTCCATTCTTTTTCCTAACTAGTACGACTGGAGAAGCCCAAGGACTATGTGAAGGTCTGATGGTGTTGGATGCCAGTAGTTGTCGAAGATGTTGCTTGACTTCCTCGTACATGGCTGGTGGAATTCGCCTGTATCTCTGCTTGAATGACCTCTCATCTATAAGGTCGATTCTGTGTTTCACTTCAGTGTTACCAATGTCAATGTCATCCTTGGCAAAGATGTTCTCGAATGACTGGATCAACTGTATACCTCTGTTGAGTTGTTCTGGTGTTAAATCGCTCTTGTTGATCTCTACCTGGTCAAGTACCGATGTTTTGGGTGCTGAAGATGGTGTGGACTCGTGATGTTCAATAGTGACTGGTTGAATTTCACACAAGACAGCTTTAGGGTTGATAGTGATGGTTCTTGTTGTCACATTGGCTAATTGTACCTCTACTGTTCCCGTTTCTCTGTATCGGTATTCAATAAGGCTAGGTTCTATCTCTAAGTCTTTGTTATTGGGTTGTAGTTTTGAAGCAAGTAAGATGGCTGGAGTGGTGCTGTATGGTATACCCTTGTCGATGTAACCTGGAATTCTGATGGTGGTATTGGGTCCTATGGTGACTGGTGTATTAAGAGCATTCTTAATGACTGCCAGGGTGTTGTTGTGGCGTACAAGTTCTTTCTCTTGTAGAGCAATACTACGGAATGTCAAGTACCATGGTGTTGTGATGTTGGACAGCTGCACATATCTGTCTCCATGATGGTATTGGAGTGTGGCCATTATGTGTTGTAGGATGTTGGTTCCTAGAAGCAAAGGTACTTGGCTGTTGTAATTACTGTCAGGAACAACAAGCAGAATACAAGGATGGCTCTCTGACTGGTGTGGTACCTGTAATTCTGATTCAATATAGCCCTCATATGGTAGTTGTTGTCCATCTGCACATTCAATGTCAATCAAGGTGTTAAGCTTCTGCAGAGGAATATCTGTCATGTTGTTGCTGTAGTAAGTATGGCTGATTGTAGATACAGTTGAACCAGTGTCGAGTAAGCTCTTGACTTCTTTACCATTTAGCATAACTTCAGTCTCAGTCGGCTTGCCAAACATACCAGGTGGTGAATGTGTAGGACCTCTAACTGTTCTTTCTTCACATAAGCCTACCGACGGTCCTGCTCCATAGGCTTCTTCTATCCCTATCACACATTCCCCCAGGTGCAAAAAGACGTCCCGTCATAGGTCACCTCTAATGTGGATGGACGATTTCTAGAATGGTCATGGCTGCCTGTTTATCCAAACCAGTTCCAGTAAACAGTGCTGTCTGAGCTAAAGTTAATAGGAACTCTGCTTTCTGTTTCCATTCTGGTACACTAGACTGGACTGCTGCCATGCTAGTCTCGTACTGTCCGGACTGAAGCCAAGCTGGTTGTCTCCGCTCTCTTCCGGGCCGTCTGAGAGGCACTGGTGATGGCTGTTCTGGTTCCTGAGAAGAATCACTTCGGACTGTCTCGTCAGCAATATCCTCAGGCTCTACGGAAGCGCTTCTCTCTGGTTCCTCAAATTGGACATCCCCAGCCGAGTTAGCAATGTCAACTGCTACATCTTCTGCGTCAACAGGAATGTCGTCAGCAAGGGTAGACTCGCTGGTTACTGTCCACGCAGACCCAACATCGGACTCCTCAGTTACTGTTGATGCAGTATCATCATCACATGATTTGTCCTCTGTTGTCTGGATCACCGTTGCAGCTTTCCGTCTAGTTCTAGGTCGTGGTACTGGTTTTGGTGTCTCACTAATTGGTTCCTGATCTCTGATGTAACCAACTGGTAGTAACAGGTTACGATGAAACTTCTTGATGTTTCCTGTTCCATCTTCACAGATGACAGTAAAAACAGGTACATCTGGGTTGGGTTGGTCTAAGACCACGTACGGTGTATCTTCCCACTTGTCTGCAAGCTTGTGACGTCCCTCGAAGTGAAGAATCTTCACAAGTACTCGGTCACCCTTCTGAATGGCAGCCCCTCTGACACGAAGGTCGTATCCCTCTTTCTGGTTGGCCTGTGCATTTTTGGATGACTCCACTGCCAGTTGGTACGCTCGGGACAACCTGTCACGTAGGTTCTGGACATACTTTGTGGCTGGCATCTTCTTGTCCTTGTGAAGACCAAAAGCGAGATCTAGTGGAAGTCTTGGGTAGCGTCCAAACATCAAGAAATATGGTGCAGCTCCTGTTGACTCTAGACGAGTGCTGTTGTAGGCGTGAACCATGGGTGCAACATATTCCTTCCAATTGGACTTCTTTTGTGGTTCTAGAGTTCCCAACATATTCATCAATGTGCGATTGAACCGCTCCGGCATTCCATTACCCATTGGGTGGTAAGGTGTATTTCTGGATTTCTTCATCCCAAGCAAGGTGCAGAGTTCCTTGATGACGTCACTCTCAAAGTTGCGTCCTTGATCAGAATGAAGTTTCCTGGGGATGCCGTAGTGGACGATGAAGTTGTCAAAGAGAGCCTTAGCAGTAGTTCTTGCAGTTTCGTTTCTTGTTGGAATAGCCTGTGCGTATCTGGTGAAGTGGTCCGTAATTATTAACACACTCTCGTAGCCACCTTTGGAACGCTCTAACTTCAGGAAGTCCATGCAGACTAATTCCAAGGGAAAACTGGTAGATATGCTTACTAATGGTGCTCTTTGACAATCTGCTGGTGTCTTTCGCTTGATGCAACGACCACATTGCTGAATCCAGTCTTCTACATCCTTGTCCATGCCTGACCAGTAGAACCTGTCTCTTAGCAAGGAAAGTGTCCTATCTTTGCCTGGATGGCCCATGTCATCATGCAGGGACTGAAGAACGGTTTCAACATGTGTAGATGGTAACACCAGTTGGGTCTTCCTGTCATCGCTGATTGTAACCTGGCGGTACAGTACATCATCTTTCCTCAGGAGTGGTGTTGGTCCAACTTCAGCTGTTGTAGGCTTTTTCCATCTCTGACGTACTGCACAAATAGTCGTATTTCTGGATCCATGGCTTGTGCTTGCGACCAATCAATGATGTCTTGTTCTGGGTATTCATCATCATTGTCGTTCTCAACAACATCAGGGTTGACTGCCAAACTTTCAACAAGTGATCTAGGTAGGGTTGAGTTGCAGACAGCTTGCACGGACTCCATGGAGATAGTCTGAATGTCATCTCTGTCAGTGTTGGTAACATCTACTTCTGGAAGTCGGCTAAGTCCATCCGCATCTCCATTCTTTTTACCAGGTCGATACACTATGTCGAAGTTGAAAGCGGCAAGGGCAGCGAGCCTTCTGTGCCCCGTTGCGTCGAGCTTGGCGCTGGTTAGCACGTACGTCATGGGGTTGTTGTCTGTCAACACTCTGAAGTTACTGCCATACAGGTACTCTTTAAATTTGTCACAGACCGCCCACTTCAAGGCAAGAAATTCCAGTTTGTGTGGAGGGTACCTCTTCTCTGACTTGGATAGGCTTCTACTTGCATAACTGATGACTCTCTTTAGTCCTTTCTGTTCCTGGTACAGCACAGCTCCTAGTCCAGTTCCTGAGGCATCTGTGTGTACTTCATATGGCAAGTCACTGGAAGCATATCCAAGGATCGGTGCTGACACTAGCAGTTCCTTCAGTTGTTGAAAAGCGTTGTCTTGGTCTGGACCCCATTGCCATGGTTTCTGTTGGTGTTTCTTTGTCTTCTTGGTTGTAGGTGCTGGCATCAAGTCGGTAAGTGGCCTGCAGATGGTACTGAAGTTCTTTATAAACCGCCTGTAGTAGCCTACAAATCCAAGAAAGCGTCTAATATCTTCTGGGCTGGTTGGTACTGGCCAATTCACCACTTTGTCTGTCTTCTCTGGATCAATCTCAACTCCATCTTCAGAGACAACATGTCCTACATACTTTACTTTTCTCTTGAAGAAGGAACACTTGTCAGGTGCAAGCTTCATCCCATGTTGCTGAATCCGAGTGAATACTTGGTGTAAATTGTCCAGATGTTCTTCATAGGTCTTGCCAAAGATGATGACATCATCAATAAAGATGCAGCATATCTTAAGATGAAGATCAGATACGCAGTTTTCCATCATCCTTTGGTAAGTCGCTGGTGAATTGGTCAGTCCAAATGGAATTTTGTTGCATTCAAAGAATCCAAGTGGTCCGACAGTGAAAGCTGTTCTTTCCTTATGCTCCTCTAACACTTCCACTTGGTGATATCCACTCTTCATATCTATAGTGGAGAAGAAGGTGCTGCCGGCCAGGGATTCGAACAGTTCCTCTACTCTAGGAAGAGCATAGCTGTCTTTCTTAGTATTACGGTTCAGCAGTCTATAGTCCACACAGAGTCGAAGCTTTCCATTCTTTTTCCTAACTAGTACGACTGGAGAAGCCCAAGGACTATGTGAAGGTCTGATGGTGTTGGATGCCAGTAGTTGTCGAAGATGTTGCTTGACTTCCTCATACATGGCTGGTGGAATTCGCCTGTATCTCTGCTTGAATGACCTCTCATCTATAAGGTCGATTCTGTGTTTCACTTCAGTGTTACCAATGTCAATGTCATCCTTGGCAAAGATGTTCTCGAATGACTGGATCAACTGTATACCTCTGTTGAGTTGTTCTGGTGTTAAATCGCTCTTGTTGATCTCTACCTGGTCAAGTACCGATGTTTTGGGTGCTGAAGATGGTGTGGACTCGTGATGTTCAATAGTGACTGGTTGAATTTCACACAAGACAGCTTTAGGGTTGATAGTGATGGTTCTTGTTGTCACATTGGCTAATTGTACCTCTACTGTTCCCGTTTCTCTGTATCGGTATTCAATAAGGCTAGGTTCTATCTCTAAGTCTTTGTTATTGGGTTGTAGTTTTGAAGCAAGTAAGATGGCTGGAGTGGTGCTGTATGGTATACCCTTGTCGATGTAACCTGGAATTCTGATGGTGGTATTGGGTCCTATGGTGACTGGTGTATTAAGAGCATTCTTAATGACTGCCAGGGTGTTGTTGTGGCGTACAAGTTCTTTCTCTTGTAGAGCAATACTACGGAATGTCAAGTACCATGGTGTTGTGATGTTGGACAGCTGCACATATCTGTCTCCATGATGGTATTGGAGTGTGGCCATTATGTGTTGTAGGATGTTGGTTCCTAGAAGCAAAGGTACTTGGCTGTTGTAATTACTGTCAGGAACAACAAGCAGAATACAAGGATGGCTCTCTGACTGGTGTGGTACCTGTAATTCTGATTCAATATAGCCCTCATATGGTAGTTGTTGTCCATCTGCACATTCAATGTCAATCAAGGTGTTAAGCTTCTGCAGAGGAATATCTGTCATGTTGTTGCTGTAGTAAGTATGGCTGATTGTAGATACAGTTGAACCAGTGTCGAGTAAGCTCTTGACTTCTTTACCATTTAGCATAACTTCAGTCTCAGTCGGCTTGCCAAACATACCAGGTGGTGAATGTGTAGGACCTCTAACTGTTGTTTCTTCACATAAGCCTACCGACGGTCCTTCTCCATAGGCTTCTTCTCGTTTAAACGTGGCTCTTCATCTAAAATAGCAATGCATCCCTTTCTTATGTGACCATACTTCTTACATCTGTAACACATGGTCTCTTTCCTTCTAGGTTTGCTTCCTTGTTGTTCAGGTGGTGGTTGTCGTGCTTGCTGAGGTTGTTCCTGGTAACTCTGTCTAGGCTGTTGATACTGCTGTTGCCCTCGTCCTCTTTTATTGTAGTTGGGTCTGTAACCTCTACCTCTACTACTAAATTCTGTCTCCCATCTGTCCATCCTGGTGGTAAGTTGATGGATCAGGCCTCTAAACTCATCCATCTGAGATTGTTGTATGGGTTCTGGTGTTGCAGCTGCTTTAGCGGTGTGTGGCTTGATGGTTCTTTGTTCCTCGTGGTCTTTCTCGATGTGGCGTAAAGCTATCCTCAACTCATCAAAGTCCTTTATGGAATCGAATTTGTGGCCAGATATGTCCTTCAACTCAGTCCTTAAACCAGTCCACAGCATGGTATGTAACATTGAGTTCCTGTCTGTTGGTTTTACAATGCCCTTCTCGACTGCTCGACCCATGATGGATTCAAGTCTGCAGCTCCATTTAGTGATGGACTCATCTTCTCCTTGTCTGGCACGGTAGAACTGTGCAAGTAGGTCTTCCTTTTTCTCAACATCACCATAAATGCTGTCTTGTTTGTGGATGATATCTGCAACAGTAGCATGGGCACCAAGATGCATGGCAATGACTCCTGCGTCTCCCTTCAATGACCTTCTTACTGCGTAGTTGATGTTTTCTTTGTCGTACAGTTGGTCTGCTAGAAGTCCAGTAACCTCATAACGCCATAGTTCATAACTGGTTTCTCCCTTTGCGTTGCTACTAGAGAAGTTAGTAATCCTGGGTGGTTCCCGAATCTTTGAGGTCTTAGGTTTAATCTGTTTTGACTCCACATCTTTCTCTACATCTGGTTCTTTCTTGACTTCTGACTTCGGCTCAAGTTCACCACTAGCAACTAAGTAATCTTTCATCCATTGCTTCAATGCAGTCGGATTATCTCCCTTTGGTACATCCTTCATTTCTTTTTTCAATAGCTGTAGTAGGGCAAAGTCCTCAGCTGAAATTGTGGGTTGATCCACATCCATGACGACTATGTCGATGTATAATCAGTCGTGAATAACTAAAACTAGTACTAATCCTTTGACAGTTTCAATAGAGTTATACTAAAGTTCAAAGCTTACCTGAATGTTTCACTAAAAAATGATAAAATAAATTAACAACACCAAAACAGAAGAAAAATCAATTAAATTTCACTTAATTCTATACACAAGCCTGAAAATACCAAAAGTGAAAGAAAAAAAAAAAAATATATATATATATACTAATCAATTCAGTCAAACTTATCTAAATATAAAATAGAGACTGAAAATGAAAATAAATGTTAAATATATATATATATATATATAAATCACAAGTCAATAGCAAGTAATCAAAATAAACAATGACTCGCCTGCTGGAATCTAAACCTAAACTTGGAAATGGGCAGAAAAGCTTCTACGTTTACTGCCACATATCAAAAGAAGAAGTTAATTCTAAATATATATCAGTGACAAATACTAATTGCTGAAATATTAGGGGCAAATTAATCAATAATATGACAGGAGTAGCTCAGGTTCTACCTAAAATGTTCGGCAACACCAACTAACTCAAATAACAAACCTCAACTGACCTATCTACTGATACCTTAACTCTAACCAAAACCAAATTACCTCCCCTGACCTACAGTATACCCAGCCAAAGGTAAAGTCTATGTGTTAATCAAGGTATATGTGAATGGGTAGGATGGTTAGGAAAGTTAGTGCAAATATTAGGATCGAGAAGTGTTAAATGTGTAGCCCTATCTCACACGTCACTACTAATCCAATTTTAACCTAGCTTTAATCAATTTAAATTAAATTTAATTTATCAGAAATATGTTTATCTCTTTTCAAGTTTGTTTAACTTTTTTAACTAAAATTTATGCAGCACTGTACATTAATTTCACATATAAATATATACATATAAACATACAGTTATACAGTGAATACACAGATACAGACAAAACATATGTTCAAACTAATATATACAGGTAGAGTGACACAATATAAAACATGAAAACATACACAAACATTTATCACATAAATGTGTCACAATGCCAGTACACTACTGACAGGTCTATTTAGGACAAAGTGTGTGCAAATTTTATCTGTATTCAGCTAGCTCAGTACAAAAAAAATTACTAGTTTGTATTAGTCTTACACTTTATAAACAATACACTAATACTATTCGCAATAACTAATATAAATTATGTTTAAAGTGTATGCTACTGTATCGGCTTACAAAGGCATAAATAAAAAAAAATTTAAATAAATGCCTAAGTGTATGCGTGTATGTGTAAACAACAAAAAAATTCTATTTACAAATGTCCTTTGTATTGCCAATGTAAACAATCAAGGTTCAATATCTAGAACTTCAATTCACTTCCGGTTGACCTTGACCTCAATGGCAACACTCCTGAGGGGGGGGGAAATCACTGAAGTATAGTTTATAAAAAAAAACCAAACACAAAAGCAAACATCAACAATGGACAACCAACGTGTTCCTAATCATACAATTACTCGTATTTGTAAGTCCTTGCTGACAGTAAATCAACAATACACTAGATGTACAATCGTCAGCTAAATTACAAATGTTTCTGCACGTTAAATCAAAATTCTGTATTAAATATGTTAAATCTCAATGAAAAATTTCCAACACTTTTTCAATAGAAAAAAAATGCTTCAATTTTCACATAAGTTAACAAACGACACATGTAAACATATAACATATACGATAATACAGATATACAGAAATATGAAAATATTTACCGTCAAATCGGTACAATCACATCAGAAAATATTCACGTGGATCTATCCAAAGTTGTTGTTGTTGACACCGGAAGTAAGAGAAGTGCACTATACTCCGTGACGTCACACGCAAAGATCAAAAGTTAGTGTACACAAATAAACATCAGCTGATCGATGGAAATTCCACGTTGGGCGCCATCTGTAGTATTGTGGAAATAGTTCTGGTTCGATGAAAACACCAAACTAAATAAAGTTCAACAGTTTTATTTTTCACAATCAAATACGTGGGTTAAAATTCCATCTGGGCTACTTGGTTCAGTTAACAAATGATATTAATTATAACCCTGAAAAAGAATAACAATTTTGAGTCCAGTGGCAATTTAATATAACAATAACACAATATCTTAAAATAAATATTATCTACCAATATACGTTAGCAGAGTTTGTTTACAAACATCTGCACACCATGTAGTTAAAAATAATAGAGTATATTTAATGCAATTTTCTAGCAATTTCAGCAAAATGATTTCTAAACATTTTGCAACCATGTAGCAATACTTCGTGTTATATTCCGTATTTCTAGAGCAAATACATAAATGCGCTAGGTAATTACATTATGTCAGTTACGAAATTAACTGCGCATGTCACAATTACAAGACAATATGGAAAATAGATAAAATTACCAAAAAGTACATAAATGTATAATAAAATACAAATAAACATAAATACACAACCTTACCTTACAAGTATTTGCAAAGGCTAAATCCTTGTATAACCAAGTATACGTGTACAATATTCAACTGCTATTAATCAGTGTACATCATCTACCTACAGTACAAATATGAAAATCATAACTACCGTGTAGTTCAAAATAGTGCTACATAAAATACTTTAACTATTAAAACTTTGGTATTTGAAATAGTTTAAGTTCCTAACAATTTACCGATGAATTATCAATAATCACACAGTTGTTTTAAATTTTATAGTTATTTATAAAATTTAACCTTTTCAGCAATAACTTGCTATATTTAATTAAATAAATAACTTTTAGAATCTTTTTACCAACTAACTCTCAACACATTCTCACTCCAATCACCCGAATACACAAAGTAATTTATTCCTGCATTTTCACCGTGAACGGGAATTTTAGAATTTGACAATTAGAACGTTAGTAAAGACGAAATATAGTACCAACCTCAAAATACTAAATAATACACAGGAAAACCAAAAAGTCTAGTAAACGATGGAGACAATAAATTTACGTCTAACCATAATGACCATATCTCTGAAGTCTAATTCCCGCCGAAAACCTAACCCTTGACTTCAAACCAATAGAAAATCAATAACCCGAAACACCTGAGTAAAATTCACACCCGAGTTAATGTGAGACTACTCCGAGTGTTAAAACACTGTAAATAAATAAAATTAATTACTGGAACAGTAATGTCACTTCAACTGAAAAACAAGTTGAATAAATCATATTGGTTATACACATGCCAATATTACGTATAACATAAATACTTATACATAAATCATATAGAGTACATACCTACCTATATACAAACCTAAAATTTCACCCTATCACAATAATAATAAGAAACGGAGTAAAAACAATAAGTCGCCCGACACTTCGTGGCACTAGTGCTGATTGTGTTGGGATGCCAACACAGAATGTCTCCCAAACGAACCCCCATTGCCACTATAATCCCCATGGATAGTATTTCATTCAAATCAGTACATTGAAATATGCCTAGAAATCAAATTTTGTTGAAATCGGACAAAGTTGACTTTTTCCTGCAGTAAAATGGCCGCCATTTTGAAACCGGAAGTTGGACAAAAAAATTTTAAATAGTGGCACACTCAGGGTATCATAAGCTACCTGAATACTAAATTTCGTCTAAATCGGATGACGTTTGAATTTTTACATTTTTAGGGGGTGGTGTTCGGATGGCGGCCATTTTGAAATGTCGGCCGCGTCAAATTTTTTTTTTGCAAAAATGCTCGGGATAGTTAGCTGTATCAGTATACCAATTTTCATTGAAATTGCTTTGGCAATTACTGAGATCTGACAACGGCCGTCATTTTTTTTCAACGGCGGCCATTTTGAAAATTTCTAAAGTAGATTGCACAACTTCAGGTCACCCTTAACATGTTCCCAAGGTTTCATTTCGATCGGTTAAAAGATGAGCGAGAAAACGAGCGGACAACATTGCGAGGGGAAAACATTAGAAATATGAAAATAATAATAATAATTAAAATTTACGTTTCCCGAAACGTTGAAGTCGCCTCCCGTTCCGCACTTTTGACCGAGTAGAGGGAACTAAAAGTCAAGAGCACAACTTCATAACATGAGCTTTCAGTTGGCCAAGTTTCATTTCGATCGGTTAAAAGATGAGCGAGAAAACGAGCAAACTTTAAAACGGCCGCCATTTTGAAACCGGAAGTCGGACAAAAATTTTTTTTGCAAAAATGCTCAGGATAGTTAGCTGTATCAGTATACCAATTTTCATTGAAATTGCTCTGGCCATAACTGAGATCTGACAACGGCCATCATTTTTTTCAACGGCGGCCATTTTGAAAATTTCTAAAGTAGATTGCACAACTTCAGGTCACCCTTAACATGTTCCCAAGGTTTCATTTCGATCGGTTAAAAGATGAGCGAGAAAACGAGCGGACAACATTGCGAGGGGAAAACATTAGAAATGAAAATAATAATAATAATTAAAATTTACGTTTCCCGAAACGTTGAAGTCGCCTCCCGTTCCGCACTTTTGACCGAGTAGAGGGAACTAAAAGTCAAGAGCACAACTTCATAACATGAGCTTTCAGTTGGCCAAGTTTCATTTCGATCGGTTAAAAGATGAGCGAGAAAACGAGCAAACTTTAAAACGGCCGCCATTTTGAAACCGGAAGTCGGACAAAAATTTTTTTTGCAAAAATGCTCAGGATAGTTAGCTGTATCAGTATACCAATTTTCATTGAAATTGCTCTGGCCATAACTGAGATCTGACAACGGCCATCATTTTTTTCAACGGCGGCCATTTTGAAAATTTCAAAAGTGGATTGCACAACTTCAGGTCACCCTTAACATGTTCCCAAAGTTTCATCTTGATTGGACATTGGATCTCTGAGAAAATGTGCGGACAAGATTGAACGGAGAGAAAAAAGAAAGAAAGAAAGAAGAAGAATAATAATAAGAAACCGGACAAAAACAATATGTCTCCCAAAACTTCGTTTGGGAGACATAATAAGAAACGGAGTAAAAACAATAAGTCGCCCGACACTTCGTGGTCGGCGACTTAATAATTAAAATTTACGTTTCGCGAAACGTGAAGTCTCCCAAACGAAGTTACTGATAGTCCTGTGCAGCCTGTGAATCACCTTATATTTGACTTTACAGGTTGCTATTCACCTAGATTTCAAATTCTAATAAAATTGAAAAAAATGGTAAATTTTCAAATTTTACTGGTATTCTGTTGACACAGACATGTTTCACCTGTCCCACATGAACGTTTGCCTAAAAGAGAATAACAAAAATAAAGTAAGTGGAGCGTGACGCCAGGGGCATACATATGAACATTGAAATGCTATTGCAATTGATGTAGACAAATGCTAATATGTAACTGCAGACAACATATCAATGGTCTACCATCAATGCTTCATATTAAACAGACACAAGAAACAAGAGGCCCTAAGGGTCCTGTATCGCTGACCTGGAATTTTTGCTATCAAGGAGCAATAGCTTATACAACAAGGAGCTGTTTGACAACTTCGGCCCAATGAAGACTTTTGTAGTGCTTGATGAGCTGAACATTTCAGCAATTGAAAGTTTTTCTCTATCTACTATCGTTCTCAAGTTACAGGCAAAAAAAACCCAAAATCGCTATTTTTGACTTTTCAAGAGAGATAACTATTACAAGAAGCAGTCTGACAAAGTCAAACCAATGGAGACTTTTGTAGAGCTTGATGAGCTGAGCATTTCAGCAAGTAAAAGTTTTTCTTCATCTACTATCGTTCTCAAGTTAAAGGCAAAAAACCCCAAACAATCGCTTTTTTGACATTTCAAGAGAGATAACTCCTACAAGGAGCCATATGACAACTTCGAACCATAAAGTATTTTGTGGAGCTTGATGATCTGAACATTTTAGCAATTTAAAGTTTTTCTCTATCTACTATCGTTCTAAAGTTATAGGCAAACAAGAGGCCCCAGGGGGCCTGTATCGCTCACCTGGAATTTTTGCCATTTTTGCTCATACAAAAAGTCATATGTCAATTCAACCCAATTAAAATTTTTTTTCATCTACTATTGTTTTCCTGTTCCAGGTGACAAAATAACAATATATCCACAAAAATCGCTATTTTGGACCATTCAAGAGAGGTAACTCCTACAAGAAGTGGTCTGATAACTTTGACCCAATGGAGACTTTTGTAGAGTTTGATGAGCTAAACATTTTAGCAATTGCAAGGTTTTCTCTATCTTTTATCGTTCTCAAGTTATAGGCAAAAAACACCAAAAATCGCTATTTTTGACCTTCCAAGGGAGATAACTCCCACAAGGAGCAATCTGACAACTTTGACCTAATGAAGACTTTTGTAGAGCTTGATGAGCTGAACATTTGAGCAATCGAAAGTTTATCTCTATCTACTATTGTTCTCAAGTCATAGGCAAAAAACAACAAAAATAGCTATTTTGGACCTTTCAAGAGAGATAGCTCATAAAAGGAGCCGTCTGACAACTTTGACACAGAAGACTTTTGTAGAGCTTGATGAGCTGAACATTTTAGCAATTGAAAGTTTTTCTCTATCTACTATTGTTCTCAAGTTATACGCAAAAAACAACAAAAATCGCTATTTTGGACCTTTCAAGAGAGATAACTCCGACAAGGAGCCGTCTGACAACTTTGACCCAATGGAGACTTTTGTAGAGCTTAATAAGCTAAACATTTTAGCAATGAAAGTTTTTCTCTAACTACTATCGTTCTCAAGTAACAGGCACAAAACGCCAAAAATCACTATCTCTTTCAAGAGAGATAACTCATACAAGAAGCCGTCTGACAACTTCGACCCAAAGGAGACTTTTGTATGGCTTTTCATTCTGAACAAGGAAGGTGACTTCAGATTTTTACTATCTATTATAGTTTTTGAGCTATAATGCTCTAAAGATGGTTTTACCCTATATTCTATTTTTAGCAACAGCGGCCATGTTTTTATGAGCTCAGTTATAATTGAGATAATTTTCAAAGCCAACACCCTAAGGATGCTTGTGACCAAGTTTGAGCTTAATCCCATTAGTGGTTTCAGAGGAGAAGATTTTTGGAAAATTTAATGGACGACGACGACGACAGACGACGACAGACGCCAAGTGATGAGATAAGCTCACTTGGACCTTTGGTCCAGATGGGCTAAAAACTCAACAATTATACCTATGTCTTGCCTTGTGCTTCTTTCGTCTCAGACAAAAATGGTATGTCATAGGAAAAATCTAAGAGCACCTTTGAACTTGCCATACCATTTTTCCTTGAAAACAAAATTAACCATAGTACAGCTGCATGCCAAAATTCATAAATATCCCAATAGGTTGTTAGAAAATGTTTTTTCAAAACAAAAGTAAATATAAAGTAAGTATACTTTTTATTAAACAGACATGTTTATGTACAGTGTTGTACAAAATGAGTGCTATTATACGCTATACATGTACATATTGACATGGGGCAAAAAGTATATGCTAAATGGAGGACCAGAAAAATGTCAATGTAAACAGTTCATTTGTAAAAATATCATAAATATTCACCAATTGTTTAGACTAATTTAATATATTAATGGCACAATTTTGTGAAAAAAAAACACAAAATATACAAAAAAGTCAATAGGGTGGTTGGTATTATCTGTAGGAAAGAAAAATCTTAACAACACTTTATGAATGCTCCCATCTTTGGTAGTGTAATCTGTAAAAGTTTCAAATAGGATTGTTTCATGAAGATTTATGACAAATAATATTGGTACGGTTCAAGAAAAAAAAAATTTGAATATGCATTTTTTTCTAGTATTACGAAAATCATTGGTACGGGCGGAACCATACCAACCGTACTGGTTCCTATGACCATGGTACATATTCCTCCTTAATTATGCCTGTGACCAATTACCCAATTAAATTTGAGGAGACTTGTGAGCAATCTCAAACTAAAAGTTTCACAAGGCAGACATAGCCATTATTCTGTCATTTTCGATTTATAAATAAAAAGGGCAATGTGTTACTTACCATCATGGATTTGATCTTCAGGATAAAAATTATAAACTGTCTGTCTACCTAGGTGTACAATATTTTAGGTGTGTAGATTTAATTTATGATTTTTATACACTGATTAGCAGATGAGTGATTTAATATCATTCAATTTGTCTTATAAGAATAAGAGTATGCTTGGATAAGAGGTTGGAGATGTTAATGTTATATAGATATTTAGAAAATTAAGGCATGGAACTAACAAATTAATAAAACAGCAACCACTTTTAAATTTTTTTAATTCACAAAACTTTGCAAACATTTTCTTATCATTTTAAGATAATATTCTTTGTAACCTGAGAAAAAATAACCAAGCAACTTTAATTACCCAATTGCGTTGAATGCCAACGATGCTGAATTTTTGCAGATTCGGCAACTTTGGCGAATAAATGTTGTGCTAGGGACAGAGAATATATATCTGGTTTAATGAAGGGGATTTCAACCTTTTTCAAGTTATAATTAAGTTTATAACATTCAAAGGGCTTAATAATAATAAGAAGGGGAAAACGAAGAAATAGTGTAAGAAAATTCTGATTGCACCATTCAACTCGCCATAACAAATTTACTTTAAGAACCCAATTTCATTGAATTCCAACGTTGTTGATTTTTTGCCGATTTGGCAACTTCGGCGGCCATTTTACAAAAAATAGCGCGTCATATAAAAATTCTGAGTTGACCATTGAACTCGACATACTAAATTTACTTTAGGAACCAATTTTCATTGAGTTCCGACAATGTTGAATTTTTGCCGATTTGGCGACTTTGGTGGCCATTTTTAAAAAAATGGCGGGTCGTATAAAAAATCTGAGCGAACTCGGCATACCAAATTTACTTTTAGAACCTATTTTCGTTGAATTATGACAATGTTGAATTTTTGCCCATTTGGCAACTTTGTCGGCCATTTTACAAAAAATGGCGCGTTGTATAAAAATTCTGAGTTGACCATTGGACTCGGCATACCAAATTTACTGTTAAAACCCATTTTCGTTGAAATCCGACAAACTTGAATTTTTGGCGATTCGGCGGCCATTTTGAAAATGGCGGCCGGTTCGCGCGCGATTTTTTGCCAAAAATAAATCAAGACCACTATGCTGAACCTACATACCAAGTTTCATCGAAATCCATCTGGCGGTTCTCCGGGAACTGCATTTTGGCGGGAAAATTTAAATGGCGGCCATTTTGAAAGTGGCGGCCATCTTGGAAATTCCGAAAGATGATTGCACATCTAGCCAATAGGGTCTAACATCCTACCAAGTTTCAAATTGATCCCATTTACGGTTTCTGAGAAAAGTGTCGGAAATCTCTACGGGGAAACCAGAAGAAGAATAATAATAATTAAAATTTATGTTTCCCGAAACGTTGAAGTCGCCTCCCGTTCCGCACTTTTGACCGAGTAGAGGGAACAAAAAGTCAAGAGCAGAACTTCATAACATGAGCTTTCAGTTGGCCAAGTTTCATTTCGATCGGTTAAAAGATGAGCGAGAAAACGAGCAAACTTTAAAACGGCCGCCAATTTGAAATCGGAAGTCGGACAAAAATTTTTTTTTGCAAAAATGCACAGGATAGTTAGCTGTATCAGTATCCCAATTTTCATAGAAATTGCTCTGGCCATAACTGAGATCTGACAACGGCCGCCATTTTCTAAAACTTTAAAACGGCCGCCATTTTGAAACCGGAAGTCGGACAAAAATTTTGAAAATAGTGGCACACTCAGGGTATCATAAGCTACCTGTATACCAAATTTCGTTTAAATCGGATGACGTATAAATTTTTACATTTTTAGGGGGGTGGTGTTCGGATGGCGGCCATTTTGAAATGTCGGCCGCGTCAAATTTTTTTTTTGCAAAAATGCTCGGGATAGGAGCTGTATCAGTATACCAATTTTCATTGAAATTGCTTTGGCAATTACTGAGATCTGACAACGGCCGTCATTTTTTTTCAACGGCGGCCATTTTGAAAATGGCGGACATTTTGAAAATTTCAAAAGTGGATTGCACAACTTCAGGTCACCCTTATTATTTTCCCAAAGTTTCATTTCGATCGGTTAAAAGATGAGCGAGAAAACGAGCGGACAACATTGCGAGGGGAAAAAGGAAAACATAAGAAATATGAAAATAATAATAATAATTAAAATTTACGTTTCCCGAAACGTTGAAGTCGCCTCCCGTTCCGCACTTTTGACCGAGTAGAGGGAACTTTGCAGTTATAAGCTTTAAAAATGTTAAAACTTACTCTACAACCGTACCAAATTTCAAAACTTTTCATCGAGCGGTTTTCCCGATATAAGCGATGTCCTAAATTATGACCCTCCAACTTTGAATGGCAACTGTGTCGCGTGCGGAGGGTATCGGTGAAAACGAAAAGTCAAGAGCACAGTTTCATAACAAGAGCTTTCAGTTGGCCAAGTTTCATTTCGATCGGTTAAAAGATGAGCGAGAAAACGAGCGGACAACATCGACACTTCGTGGTCGGCGACTTAACTAGTGATGATTGTGTTGGGATGCCAACACAGAATGTCTCCCAAACGAACCCCCATTGCCACTATAATCCCCATGGATAGTATTTCATTCAAATCAGTACATTAAAATATGCCTAGAAATCAAATTTTGTTGAAATCGGACAAAGTTGACTTTTTCCTGCAGTAAAATGGCCGCCATTTTGAAACCGGAAGTCGGACAAAAAAATTTTGAATAGTGTCACACTCAGGGTATCACAAGTTACCTGAATACCAAGTTTCGTCTAAATCGGATGACGTTTAAATTTTTACATTTTTAGGGGGGTGGTGTTCGGATGGCGGCCATTTTTAAATGTCGGCCGCGTCAAATTTGTTTTTGCAAAAATGCTCGGGATAGTTAGCTGTATCAGTATACTAATTTTCATTGAAATTGCTTTGGCAATTACTGAGATCTGACAACGGCCGTCATTTTTTTTTCAACGGCGGCCATTTTGAAAATGGCGGCCATTTTGAAAATTTCAAAAGTCGATTGCACAACTTCAGGTCACCCTTAACATGTTCCCAAAGTTTCATCTTGATTGGACATTGCATCTCTGAGAAAATGTGCGGACAAGATTGAACGGAAAGAAAAAAGAAAGAAGAAGAATAATAATAAGAAACCGGACAAAAACAATATGTCTCCCAAAACTTCGTTTGGGAGACATAACAAGTGCTGATTGTGATTGCAAGCAAGTCACAAAAAAATCCCCTCCCGTGCCCACTTTTGTCACAATTCGGACAACTTTTCAATTTTCGCACTTTGGCGGCCATTTTGAATATGGCGGCCATCTTGGACTTTGGCAGCCATCTTGGATTTGTTCGACATGTTGTTCGTAATATCAATATTGACCTAAATGCCAATTTTTGTTGAAATCAGACAACTTTTCAATATTTCGCACTTTGGCAGCCATTTTGAATATGACAGCCATCTTGGATTTGTTCGAAAGTGTCGCCATGTTGTTCGTAATATCAATATTGACCTAAATGCCAATTTTCGTTGAAATCGGACAACTTTTCAATTTTCGCACTTTGGCGGCCATTTTGAATATGGCGGCCATCTTGGACTTTGGCGGCCATCTTGGATTTGTTCAAACATGTCACCATGTTGTTCGTAATATCAATATTCACCTAAATGCCAATTTTCGTTGAAATCGGACAACTTTTCAATTTTCGCACTTTGGAGGCCATTTTGAATATGGCGGCCATCTTGGACTTTGGCGGCCATCTTTGATTTGTTCGAACATGTCACCATGTTGTTCGTAATATCAATATTGACCTAAATGCCAATTTTCGTTGAAATCGGACAACTTTTCAATTTTCGCACTTTGGCAGCCATTTTGAATATGGTGGCCATCTTGGATTTTTCGGAAAATGGTCCCATATTGTCCGGGACCTTAATATTGACCTATAAACCTATTTTGCTTCATATCCATATTGTTTGTGATTTTTTATGATTAATTTTGTATTTTTTTCAAATTCAAAATGGCCGCCAATCCAAGATGGCCGCCATTTTCAAAATTTCGAAATCGGAAACAACATTTCCTAGTGGTGACCTATCTTTCTGGTAAGTTTCATTGACCTATGTGTTTTCGTCTTTGAGAAATCATACGGACAAAGTTAGGTCCAGAAGAAGAAGAAGAAGAAGAAGAAGAAGAATAATAAGAAACGGTGCAAAAACAATAAATCCCCGACACTTCGTGGTCGGGGATTTAATAATAATAATTAAAATTTACGTTTCCCGAAACGTTGAAGTCGCCTCCCGTTCCGCACTTTTGACCGAGTAGAGGGAACTAAAAGTCAAGAGCACAACTTCATAACATGAGCTTTCAGTTGGCCAAGTTTCATTTCGATCGGTTAAAAGATGAGCGAGAAAACGAGCAAACTTTAAAACGGCCGCCATTTTGAAACCGGAAGTCGCACAAAAATTTTTTTTTGCAAAAATGCTCAGGATAGTTAGCTATATCAGTATACCAATTTTCATTGAAATTGCTCTGGCCATAACTGAGATCTGACAACGGCCGCCATTTTGTAAAACTTTAAAACGGCCGCCATTTTGAAACCGGAAGTTTGACATAAATTTTGAAAATAGTGGCACACTCAAGGTATCATAAGCTACCTGTATACCAAATTTCGTTTAAATCGGATGACGTTTGAATTTTTACAGTTTTAGGGGGGTGGTGTTCGGATGGCGGCCATTTTGAAATGTCGGCCGCGTCAAATTTTTTGTTGCAAAAATGCTCGGGATAGTTAGCTGTACCAGTATACCAATTTTCATTGAAATTGCTTTGGCAATTACTGAGATCTGACAACGGCCGTCATTTTTTTCAACGGCGGCCATTTTGAAAATGGCGGCCATTTTGAAAATTTCAAAAGTGGATTGCACAACTTCAGGTCACCCTTAACATGTTCCCAAAGTTTCATTTCGATCGGTTAAAAGATGAGCGAGAAAACGAGCGGACAACATTGCGAGGGGAAAACATAAGAAATATGAAAATAATAATAATAACAAGTGCTGATTGTGATTGCAAGCAAGTCACAAAAAAATCCCCTCCCGTGCCCACTTTTGTCACAATTCGGACAACTTTTCAATTTTCGCACTTTGGCGGCCATTTTGAATATGGCGGCCATCTTGGACTTTGGCAGCCATCTTGGATTTGTTCGACATGTTGTTCGTAATATCAATATTGACCTAAATGCCAATTTTTGTTGAAATCAGACAACTTTTCAATATTCGCACTTTGGCAGCCATTTTGAATATGACAGCCATCTTGGATTTGTTCGAAAGTGTCGCCATGTTGTTCGTAATATCAATATTGACCTAAATGCCAATTTTCGTTGAAATCGGACAACTTTTCAATTTTCGCACTTTGGCGGCCATTTTGAATATGGCGGCCATCTTGGATTTGTTCAAACATGTCACCATGTTGTTCGTAATATCAATATTCACCTAAATGCCAATTTTCGTTGAAATCGGACAACTTTTCAATTTTCGCACTTTGGAGGCCATTTTGAATATGGCGGCCATCTTGGACTTTGGCGGCCATCTTTGATTTGTTCGAACATGTCACCATGTTGTTCGTAATATCAATATTGACCTAAATGCCAATTTTCGTTGAAATCGGACAACTTTTCAATTTTCGCACTTTGGCGGCCATTTTGAATATGGTGGCCATCTTGGATTTTTCGGAAAATGGTCCCATATTGTCCGGGATCTTAATATTGACCTATAAACCTATTTTGGTTCATATCCATATTGTTTGTGATTTTTTATGATTAATTTTGTATTTTTTTCAAATTCAAAATGGCCGCCAATCCAAGATGGCCGCCATTTTCAAAATTTCGAAATCGGAAAGACCATTTCCTAGTGGTGACCTATCTTTCTGGTAAGTTTCATTGACCTATGTCTTTTCGACTTCGAGAAATCCTACGGACAAAGTTAGGTCCAGAAGAAGAAGAAGAAGAAGAAGAAGAAGAAGAATAATAATAATAATAAGAAACGGTGCAAAAACAATAAATCCCCGACACTTCGTGGTCGGGGATTTAATAATTAAACATGATTGTGTTGGGATGCCAACACAGAAGTCGCCCAAATCCCCATGGATAGTATTCCATTCAAATCAGTACATCAAAATACCTCTAGAAATCAAATTTCGTTAAAATCGGACAAAGTTGATGTTTTTGGGGGCAGGTGTGGTAAAACGGCGGCCATTTTAAAATGGCGGCTTTTGCATCAAATTTGTTTTCGCCACACTGCTCAGGATGGTTAACTCTACCAGTGTACCAATTTTCATTAAAATCCATCCACCCATCTCCGAGATCTGAGAGGGGGCCAAAAATCTTTAACGGCGGCCATTTTTAAAATGGCGGCCATTTTGAAAATTTCAAAAGTGGATGGCACACCTCTGAGCGACCCTCCACCCACCTCAGCAGGTTCAGTACATCAAAATACGTCTAGAAATCAAATTTCGTTGAAATCGGACAAAGTTGACGTTTTTGGGGGGCGGGTGTGGCAAAACGGCGGCCATTTTAAAATGGCGGCGTTCGCATCAAATTTTTTTTTGCCACACTGCTCAGGATGGTTAACTCTACCAGTGTACCAATTTTCATTAAAATCCATTCAGCCATCTCCGAGATCTGAGAGGGGGCCAAAAATCTTTAACGGCGGCCATTTTGAAAATTTCAAAAGTGGATGGCACCCCTCTGAGTGACCCTCCACCCACCTCAGCAGGTTTTATCTTGATTGGTCAAAGCGTTTTCAAAAAATGTGTCGGACAAGTTCATGATTAAGAAAAATGTGTGGAAAAGAATAATAATAATAATAATAATTAAACATGATTGTGTTGGGATGCCAACACAGAAGTCGCCCAAATCCCCATGGATAGTATTACATGCAAATCAGTACAGCTGTACATCAAAATACGTCTAGAAATCAAATTTCGTTGAAATCGGACAAAGTTGACGTTTTCGGGGGGCGGGTGTGGTAAAACGGCGGCCATTTTAAAATGGCGGCTTTCGCATCAAATTTGTTTTCGCCACAATGCTCAGGATGGTTAACTCTACCAGTGTACCAATTTTCATTAAAATCCATCCACCCATCTCCGAGATCTGAGAGGGGGCCAAAAATCTTTAACGGCGGCCATTTTGAAAATGGCGGCCATTTTGAAAATTTCAAAAGTGGATGGCACACCTCTGAGTGACCCTCCACCCACCTCAGCAGGTTCAGTACATCAAAATACGTCTAGAAATCAAATTTCGTTGAAATCGGACAAAGTTGACGTTTTTGGGGGGCGGGTGTGGTAAAACGGCGGCCATTTTAAAATGGCGGCGTTCGCATCAAATTTTTTTTCGCCACACTGCTCAGGATTGTTAACTCTACCAGTGTACCAATTATCATTAAAATCCATTCAGCCATCTCCGAGATCTGAGAGGGGGCCAAAAATCTTTAACGGCGGCCATTTTGAAAATGGCGGCCATTTTTAAAATTTCAAAAGTGGATGGCACCCCTCTGAGTGACCCTCCACCCACCTCAGCAGGTTTTATCTTGATTGGTCAAAGCGTTTTCAAAAAATGTGTCGGACAAGTTCATGATTAAGAAAAATGTGTGGAAAAGAATAATAATAATAATAATTAAACATGATTGTGTTGGGATGCCAACACAGAAGTCGCCCAAATCCCCATGGATAGTATTCCATTCAAATCAGTACATCAAAATACCTCTAGAAATCAAATTTCGTTAAAATCGGACAAAGTTGATGTTTTTGGGGGCGGGTGTGGCAAAACGGCGGCCATTTTAAAATGGCGGCTTTTGCATCAAATTTGTTTTCGCCACACTGCTCAGGATGGTTAACTCTACCAGTGTACCAATTTTCATTAAAATCCATCCACCCATCTCCGAGATCTGAGAGGGGGCCAAAAATCTTTAACGGCGGCCATTTTGAAAATGGCGGCCATTTTGAAAATTTCAAAAGTGGATGGCACACCTCTGAGTGACCCTCCACCCACCTCAGCAGGTTCAGTACATCAAAATACGTCTAGAAATCAAATTTCGTTGAAATCGGACAAAGTTGACGTTTTTGGGGGGCGGGTGTGGTAAAACGGCGGCCATTTTAAAATGGCGGCGTTCGGATCAAATTTTTTTTCGCCACACTGCTCAGGATGGCTAACTCTACCAGTGTACCAATTTTCATTAAAATCCATCCAGCCATCTCCGAGATCTGAGAGGGGGCCAAAAATCTTTAACGGCGGCCATTTTGAAAATGGCGGCCATTTTGAAAATTTCAAAAGTGGATGGCACCCCTCTGAGTGACCCTCCACCCACCTCAGCAGGTTTTATCTTGATTGGTCAAAGCGTTTTCAAAAAATGTGTCGGACAAGTTCATGATTAAGAAAAATGTGTGGAAAAGAATAATAATAATAATAATAATAATAATAAGAAACGGTGCAAACACAATAAGTCTCCCAAAAAAAATTTTTTTGGGCGACTTAATAATAATAATAATAATAATAATAATAATAATAATAATAATAATAATAATAATAATAATAATAATAATAATAATAATAATAAGAAACGGTGCAAAAACAATAAGTCTCCCAAAACTTGTTTTGGGCGACTTAATAATAATAAGAAACGGTGCAAACACAATAAGTCTCCCAAAAAAAATTTTTTTGGGCGACTTAATAATAATAAGAAACGGAGTAAAAACAATAAGTCGCCCGACACTTCGTGGTCGGCGACTTAATAAGAAACCGGACAAAAACAATATGTCTCCCAAAACTTCGTTTGGGAGACATAATAAGAAACGGAGTAAAAACAATAAGTCGCCCGACACTTCGTGGTCGGCGACTTAATAATTAAAATTTACGTTTCGCGAAACGTGAAGTCTCCCAAACGAAGTTACTGATAGTCCTGTGCAGCCTGTGAATCACCTTATATTTGACTTTACAGGTTGCTATCTACCTAGATTTCAAATTCTAATAAAATTGAAAAAAATGGTAAATTTTCAAATTTTACTGGTATTCTGTTGACACAGACATGTTTCACCTGTCCCACATGAACGTTTGCCTAAAAGAGAATAACAAAAATAAAGTAAGTGGAGTGTGACGCCAGGGGCATACATATGAACATTGAAATGCTATTGCAATTGATGTAGACAAATGCTAATATGTAACTGCAGACAACATATCAATGGTCTACCATCAATGCTTCATATTAAACAGACACAAGAAACAAGAGGCCCTAAGGGTCCTGTATCGCTGACCTGGAATTTTTGCTATCAAGGAGCAATAGCTTATACAACAAGGAGCTGTTTGACAACTTCGGCCCAATGAAGACTTTTGTAGTGCTTGATGAGCTGAACATTTCAGCAATTGAAAGTTTTTCTCTATCTACTATCGTTCTCAAGTTACAGGCAAAAAACACCCAAAATCGCTATTTTTGACTTTTCAAGAGAGATAACTATTACAAGAAGCAGTCTGACAAAGTCAAACCAATGGAGACTTTTGTAGAGCATGATGAGCTGAGCATTTCAGCAAGTAAAAGTTTTTCTTCATCTACTATCGTTCTCAAGTTAAAGGCAAAAAACCCCAAAAAATCGCTTTTTTGACATTTCAAGAGAGATAACTCCTACAAGGAGCCATATGACAACTTCGAACCATAAAGTCTTTTGTGGAGCTTGATGATCTGAACATTTTAGCAATTGAAAGTTTTTCTCTATCTACTATCGTTCTCAAGTTATAGGCAAACAAGAGGCCCCATGGGGCCTGTATCGCTCACCTGGAATTTTTGCCATTTTTACTCATACAAAAAGTCATATGTCAATTCAAACCAATTAAAATTGTTTTTCATCTACTATTGTTTTCCTGTTCCAGGTGACAAAATAACAATATATCCACAAAAATCGCTATTTTGGACCATTCAAGAGAGGTAACTCCTACAAGAAGTGGTCTGACAACTTTGACCCAATGGAGACTTTTGTAGAGTTTGATGAGCTAAACATTTTAGCAATTGCAAGGTTTTCTCTATCTTTTATCGTTCTCAAGTTATAGGCAAAAAACACCAAAAATCGCTATTTTTGACCTTCCAAGGGAGATAACTCCCACAAGGAGCAATCTGACCACTTTGACCTAATGAAGACTTTTGTAGAGCTTGATGAGCTGAACATTTGAGCAATCGAAAGTTTATCTCTATCTACTATTGTTCTCAAGTCATAGGCAAAAAACAACAAAAATAGCTATTTTGGACCTTTCAAGAGAGATAGCTCATAAAAGGAGCCGTCTGACAACTTTGACACAGGAGACTTTTGTAGAGCTTGATGAGCTGAACATTTTAGCAATTGAAAGTTTTTCTCTATCTACTATTGTTCTCAAGTTATACGCAAAAAACAACAAAAATCGCTATTTTGGACCTTTCAAGAGAGATAACTCCGACAAGGAGCCGTCTGACAACTTTGACCCAATGGAGACTTTTGTAGAGCTTAATAAGCTAAACATTTTAGCAATGAAAGTTTTTCTCTAACTACTATCGTTCTCAAGTAACAGGCACAAAACGCCAAAAATCACTATCTCTTTCAAGAGAGATAACTCATACAAGAAGCCGTCTGACAACTTCGACCCAAAGGAGACTTTTGTATGGCTTTTCATTCTGAACAAGGAAGGTGACTTCAGATTTTTACTATCTATTATAGTTTTTGAGCTATAATGCTCTAAAGATGGTTTTACCCTATATTCTATTTTTAGCAACAGCGGCCATGTTTTTATGAGCTCAGTTATAATTGAGATAATTTTCAAAGCCAACACCCTAAGGATGCTTGTGACCAAGTTTGAGCTTAATCCCATTAGTGGTTTCGGAGGAGAAGATTTTTGGAAAATTTAATGGACGACGACGACGACAGACGACGACAGACGACGACAGACGCCAAGTGATGAGATAAGCTATCTTGGACCTTTGGTCCAGATGGGCTAAAAACTCAACAATTATACCTATGTCTTGCCTTGTGCTTCTTTCGTCTCAGACAAAAATGGTATGTCATAGGAAAAATCTAAGAGCACCTCTGAACTTGCCATACCATTTTTCCTTGAAAACAAAATTAACCATAGTACAGCTGCATGCCAAAATTCATAAATATCCCAATAGGTTGTTAGAAAATGTTTTTTTCAAAACAAAAGTAAATATAAAGTAAGTATACTTTTTTATTAAACAGACATGTTTTTATACAGTATTTTACAAAATGAGTGCTATTATACGCTATACATGTACATATTGACATGGGGCAAAAAGTATATGCTAAATGGAGGACCAGATAAATGTCAATGTAAACAGTTCATTTGTAAAAATATCATAAATATTCACCAATTGTTTAGACTAATTTAATATATTAATGGCACAATTTTGTGAAAAAAAAAATACACAAAATATACAAAAAAAAGTCAATAGGGTGGTTGATATTATCTGTAGGAAAGAAAAATCTTAACAACACTTTATGAATGCTCCCATCTTTGGTAGGGTAATCTGTAAAAGTTTCAAATAGGATTGTTTCATGAAGATTTATGACAAATAATATTGGTACGGTTCAAGAAAAAAAAATTTGAATATGCATTTTTTTCTAGTATTACGAAAATCATTGGTACGGGCGGAACCATACCAACCGTACTGGTTCCTATGACCATGGTACATATTCCTCCTTAATTATGCCTGTGACCAATTACCCAATTAAATTTGAGGAGACTTGTGAGCAATCTCAAACTAAAAGTTTCACAAGGCAGACATAGCCATTATTCTGTCATTTTCGATTTATAAATAAAAAGGGCAATGTGTTACTTACCATCATGGATTTGATCTTCAGGATAAAAATTATAAACTGTCTGTCTACCTAGGTGTACAATATTTTAGGTGTGTAGATTTAATTTATGATTTTTATACACTGATTAGCAGATGAGTGATTTAATATCATTCAATTTGTCTTATAAGAATAAGAGTATGCTTGGATAAGAGGTTGGAGATGTTAATGTTATATAGATATTTAGAAAATTAAGGCATGGAACTAACAAATTAATAAAACAGCAACCACTTTTAAATTTTTTTAATTCACAAAACTTTGCAAACATTTTCTTATCATTTTAAGATAATATTCTTTGTAACCTGAGAAAAAATAACCAAGCAACTTTAATTACCCAATTGCGTTGAATGCCAACGATGCTGAATTTTTGCAGATTCGGCAACTTTGGCGAATAAATGTTGTGCTAGGGACAGAGAATATATATCTGGTTTAATGAAGGGGATTTCAACCTTTTTCAAGTTATAATTAAGTTTATAACATTCAGAGGGCTTAATAATAATAAGAAGGGGAAAACGAAGAAATAGTGTAAGAAAATTCTGATTGCACCATTCAACTCGCCATAACAAATTTACTTTAAGAACCCAATTTCATTGAATTCCAACGTTGTTGATTTTTTGCCGATTTGGCAACTTCGGAGGCCATTTTACAAAAAATAGCGCGTCATATAAAAATTCTGAGTTGACCATTGAACTCGACATACTAAATTTACTTTAGGAACCAATTTTCATTGAGTTCCGACAATGTTGAATTTTTGCCGATTTGGCGACTTTGGTGGCCATTTTTAAAAAAATGGCGCGTCGTATAAAAATTCTGAGTTGACCATTGGACTCGGCATACCAAATTTACTGTTAAAACCCATTTTCGTTAAAATCCGACAAACTTGAATTTTTGGCGATTCGGCGGCCATTTTGAAAATGGCGGCCGGTCGCGCGCGATTTTTTGTAAAAAATAAATCAAGACCACTATGCTGAACCTACATACCAAGTTTCATCGAAATCCATCTGGCGGTTCTCCCGGAACTGCATTTTGGCGGGAAAACTTAAATGGCGGCCATTTTGAAAGTGGCGGCCATCTTGGAAATTCCGAAAGATGATTGCACATCTAGCCAATAGGGTCTAACATCCTACCAGGTTTCAAATTGATCCCATTTACGGTTTCTGAGAAAAGTGTCGGAAATCTCTACGGGGAAACCAGAAGAAGAATAATAACTCGAATTGCCATTGCGAGCAATAGCAGATGTCGCCCCGAAATTTTTTTTTTCCGTCATGTGAATTCCAAAATCGATGATTTCATGTTGCTGTCCACATCAAAATATCTCTTGAAGTTGATTTTCATTGAATTCCGACAATGTTGTAATTTTTAACGTAACTCGGCAGCCATCTTAAAAATGGCCGCCATTTGAAATTTTTCGTATTATGAATTTCAAAGATGTAATGGTGACGGTGCTTTGTGTAAAGTTTGATTGGAATCCATCAATGCATAGCAGAGAAATGGAGGCGACAAAAAACCTCCTTTTCCCCATAGGCTTCTATGCAAATGTAACGTGACGGCCATCTTGTAAAAGGTGGCCATTTTAGAATTTTTTGATATGTGAATTCCAAGATGTAATGATGACGGTGCTTTGTGTAAAGTTTGATTGGAATCCATCAATGCATAGCAGAGAAATGGAGGTGACAAAAAACCTCCATTTCCCCATAGGCTTCTATGTAAACGTAACGGTTGTGGCTACGGCCACACGGTGTGAAAATTTTTTTTCAAACTTTCCTGTCTTCTCGAGGTTGATGAGGTCCAACTTCCTATAAAAATCTTTGGAATATCTCAAACCATGGTGAAGCTATTGTAGAAAATTCATTTTCCCATAGGCCCCATGTGAAATCTATTTTTAGCCATGGCGGCCATCTTGTTTTTCCGTTCCGCCCCAAAATAATCTCAAACCTGTATCTCATAATGGTCTTCCATCAGACCAAGTTTGGTCCCTCTGTGCTTCTAGGTTTCCGAAAAATTAAGGAAAATGCCCAAAATCACTCATGCATAACTTTCTGGTTTCCATGGAGATGGTTCCACATATCACCATTTTTAAAGTTGATTGCACAACTTCAGATAGTGGTTCTACTTTATGCCATGTGATGTTCTAATCCAATCAGCCATCTCTGAGTTATCAGCCGGACAAAAAGTGAGGAAGAATAATAATAATAATAATAATAATAATAATAATAATAATAATAATAATAATAATAATAATAGTGAAAAAGAAACAGTAGAATAACAATATGTCGCCCCGACAAAGTCTGGGGCGACATAATAATTAAAATTTACGTTTCCCGAAACGTTGAAGTCGCCTCCCGTTCCGCACTTTTGACCGAGTAGAGGGAACTAAAAGTCAAGAGCACAACTTCATAACATGAGCTTTCAGTTGGCCAAGTTTCATTTCGATCGGTTAAAAGATGAGCGAGAAAACGAGCAAACTTTAAAACGGCCGCCATTTTGAAATCGGAAGTCGGACAAAAATTTTTTTTTGCAAAAATGCTCAGGATAGTTAGCTGTATCAGTATACCAATTTTCATTGAAATTGCTCTGGCCATAACTGAGATCTGACAACGGCCGCCATTTTGTAAAACTTTAAAACGGCCGCAATTTTGAAACCGGAAGTCGGACAAAAATTTTGAAAATAATGGCACACTCAGGGTATCATAAGCTACCTGTATACCAAATTTCGTTTAAATCGGATGACGTTTAAATTTTTACAGTTTTAGGGGGGTGGTGTTCGGATGGCGGCCATTTTGAAATGTCGGCCGCGTCAAATTTTTTTTTGCAAAAAATCCTCGGGATAGGGAGCTGTATCAGTATACCAATTTTCATTGAAATTGCTTTGGCAATTACTGAGATCTGACAACGGCCGTCATTTTTTTTCAACGGCGGCCATTTTGAAAATGGCGGCCATTTTGAAAATTTCAAAAGTGGATTGCACAACTTCAGGTCAACCTTAGCATGTTCCCAAAGTTTCATCTTGATTGGACATTGGATCTCTGAGAAAATGTGCGGACAAGATTGAACGGAAAGAAAAAAGAAAGAAAGAAAGAAGAAGAATAATAACAAGTGCTGATTGTGATTGCAAGCAAGTCACAAAAAATCCCCTCCCGTGCCCACTTTTGTCACAATTCGGACAACTTTTCAATTTTCGCACTTTGGCGGCCATTTTGAATATGGCGGCCATCTTGGACTTTGGCAGCCATCTTGGATTTGTTCGACATGTTGTTCGTAATATCAATATTGACCTAAATGCCAATTTTTGTTGAAATCAGACAACTTTTCAATATTCGCACTTTGGCAGCCATTTTGAATATGACAGCCATCTTAGATTTGTTCGAAAGTGTCGCCATGTTGTTCGTAATATCAATATTGACCTAAATGCCAATTTTCGTTGAAATCGGACAACTTTTCAATTTTCGCACTTTGGCGGCCATTTTGAATATGGCGGCCATCTTGGACTTTGGCGGCCATCTTGGATTTGTTCAAACATGTCACCATGTTGTTCGTAATATCAATATTGACCTAAATGCCAATTTTCGTTGAAATCGGACAACTTTTCAATTTTCGCACTTTGGCGGCCATTTTGAATATGGCGGCCATCTTGGACTTTGGCGGCCATTTTGGATTTGTTCAAACATGTCACCATGTTGTTCGTAATATCAATATTCACCTAAATGCCAATTTTCGTTGAAATCGGACAACTTTTCAATTTCGCACTTTGGAGGCCATTTTGAATATGGCGGCCATCTTGGACTTTGGCGGCCATCTTTGATTTGTTCGAACATGTCACCATGTTGTTCGTAATATCAATATTGACCTAAATGCCAATTTTCGTTGAAATCGGACAACTTTTCAATTTTCGCACTTTGGCGGCCATTTTGAATATGGTGGCCATCTTGGATTTTTCGGAAAATGATCCCATATTGTCCGGGACCTTAATATTGACCTATAAACCTATTTTGGTTCATATCCATATTGTTTGTGATTTTTTATGATTAATTTTGTATTTTTTTCAAATTCAAAATGGCCGCCAATCCAAGATGGCCGCCATTTTCAAAATTTCGAAATCGGAAACAACATTTCCTAGTGGTGACCTATCTTTCTGGTAAGTTTCATTGACCTATGTCTTTTCGTCTTCGAGAAATCCTACGGACAAAGTTAGGTCCAGAAGAAGAAGAAGAAGAAGAAGAATAATAATAATAATAAGACACGGTGCAAAAACAATAAATCCCCGACACTTCGTGGTCGGGGATTTAATAAGAAACCGGACAAAAACAATATGTCTCCCAAAACTTCGTTTGGGAGACATAATTAAAATTTACGTTTCCCGAAACGTTGAAGTTGCCTCCCGTTCCGCACTTTTGACCGAGTAGAGGGAACTAAAAGTCAAGAGCACAACTTCATAACATGAGCTTTCAGTTGGCTAAGTTTCATTTCGATCGGTTAAAAGATGAGCGAGAAAACGAGCAAACTTTTAAACGGCCGCCATTTTGAAACCGGAAGTCGGACAAAAAAATTTTTTTGCAAAAATGCTCAGGATAGTTAGCTGTATCAGTATACCAATTTTCATTGAAATTGCTCTGGCCATAACTGAGATCTGACAACGGCCGCCATTTTGTAAAACTTTAAAACGGCCGCCATTTTGAAACCGGAAGTCGGACAAAAATTTTGAAAATAGTGGCACACGTAGGGTATCATAAGCTACCTGTATACCAAATTTCGTTTAAATCGGATGACGTTTAAATTTTTACAGTTTTAAGGGGGTGGTGTTCGGATGGCGGCCATTTTGAAATGTCGGCCGCGTCAAATTTTTTTTTGCAAAAATGCTCGGGATACGGAGCTGTATCAGTATACCAATTTTCATTGAAATTGCTTTGGCAATTACTGAGATCTGACAACGGCCGTCATTTTTTTTCAAAGGTGGCCATTTTGAAAATTTCAAAAGTGGATTGCAGAACTTCAGGTCACCCTTATTATGTTCCCAAAGTTTCATTTCGATCGGTTAAAAGATGAGCGAGAAAACGAGCGGACAACATTGCGAGGGGAAAAAGGAAAACATAAGAAATATAAAAATAATTAAAATTTACGTTTCCCGAAACGTTGAAGTCGCCTCCCGTTCCGCACTTTTGACCGAGTAGAGGGAACTAAAAGTCAAGAGCACAACTTCATAACATGAGCTTTCAGTTGGCCAAGTTTCATTTCGATCCGTTAAAAGATGAGCGAGAAAACGAGGAAACTTTAAAACGGCCGCCATTTTGAAACCCGAAGTCGGACAAAAAATTTTTTTTTGCAAAAATGCTCAGAATAGTTAGCTGTATCAGTATACCAATTTTCATTGAAATTGCTCTGGCCATAACTGAGATCTGACAACGGCCGCCATTTTGTAAAACTTTAAAACGGCCGCCATTTTGAAACCGGAAGTTGGACAAAAATTTCGAAAATAGTGGCACACTCAGGGTATCATAAGCTACCTGTATACCAAATTTCGTTTAAATCGGATGACGTTTAAATTTTTACAGTTTTAGGGGGGTGGTGTTCGGATGGCGGCCATTTTGAAATGTCGGCCGCGTCAAATTTTTTTTTGCAAAAATGCTCGGGATAGGCAGCTGTATCAGTATACCAATTTTCATTGAAATTGCTTTGGCAATTACTGAGATCTGACAACGGCCGTCATTTTTTTTCAACGGCGGCCATTTTGAAAATGGCGGCCATTTTGAAAATTTCAAAAGTGGATTGCACAACTTCAGGTCACCCTTAACATGTTCCCAAAGTTTCATTTCGATCGGTTAAAAGATGAGCGAGAAAACGAGCGGACAACATTGCGAGGGGAAAAAGGAAAACATAATAATAATAAGAAACGGAGTAAAAACAATAAGTCGCCCGACACTTCGTGGTCGGCGACTTAATAAAAATAAGAAACGGAGTAAAAACAATAAGTCGCCCGACACTTCGTGGTCGGCGACTTAATAAGAAACGGAGTAAAAACAATAAGTCGCCCGACACTTCGTGGTCGGCGACTTAATAATAATAAGAAACAGAGTAAAAACAATAAGTCTCCAAACTTCTTTCGGGAGACTTAATAATAATTATAATAAGAAACGGAGTAAAAACAATAAGTCGCCCGACACTTCGTGGTCGGCGACTTAATAATAAGAAACGGAGTAAAAACAATAAGTCGCCCGACACTTCGTGGTCGGCGACTTAATAATAATAATAATAATAATAATAATATTAATAATAATAATAATAATTAAAATTTACGTTTCCCGAAACGTTGAAGTCGCCTCCAGTTCCGCACTTTTGACCGAGTAGAGGGAACTAAAAGTCAAGAGCACAACTTCATAACATGAGCTTTCAGTTGGCCAAGTTTCATTTCGATCGGTTAAAAGATGAGCGAGAAAACGAGCAAACTTTAAAACGGCCGCCATTTTGAAACCGGAAGTCGGACAAAAAATTTTTTTTTGCAAAAATGCTCAGGATAGTTAGCTGTATCAGTATACCAATTTTCATTGAAATTGCTCTGGCCATAACTGAGATCTGACAACGGCCGCCATTTTGTAAAACTTTAAAACGGCCGCCATTTTGAAACCGGAAGTCGGTTAAAAATTTTGAAAATAATGGCACACTCAGGGTATCATAAGCTACCTGTATACCAAATTTCGTTTAAATCGGATGACGTTTAAAGTTTTACAGTTTTAGGGGGGTGGTGTTCGGATGGCGGCCATTTTGAAATGTCGGCCGCGTCAAATTTTTTTTTTCAAAAATGCTCTGGATAGGGAGCTGTATCAGTATACCAATTTTCATTGAAATTGCTTTGGCAATTACTGAGATCTGACAACGGCCGTCATTTTTTTTTAACGGCGGCCATTTTGAAAATGGCGGCCATTTTGAAAATTTCAAAAGTGGATTGCAGAACTTCAGGTCACCCTTATTACGTTCCCAAAGTTTCATTTCGATCGGTTAAAAGATGAGCGAGAAAACGAGCGGACAACATTGCGAGGGGAAAAAGGAAAACATAAGAAATATGAAAATAATAATAACAAGTGCTGATTGTGATTGCAAGCAAGTCACAAAAAAATCCCCTCCCGTGCCCACTTTTGTCACAATTCGGACAACTTTTCAATTTTCGCACTTTGGCGGCCATTTTGAATATGACGGCCATCTTGGACTTCGGCAGCCATCTTGGATTTGTTCGACATGTTGTTCGTAATATCAATATTGACCTAAATGCCAATTTTTGTTGAAATCAGACAACTTTTCAATATTCGCACTTTGGCAGCCATTTTGAATATGACAGCCATCTTGGATTTGTTCGAAAGTGTCGCCATGTTGTTCGTAATATCAATATTGACCTAAATGCCAATTTTCGTTGAAATCGGACAACTTTTCAATTTTCGCACTTTGGCGGCCATTTTGAATATGGTGGCCATCTTGGATTTTTCGGAAAATGGTCCCATATTGTCCGGGACCTTAATATTGACCTATAAACCTATTTTGGTTCATATCCATATTGTTTGTGATTTTTTATGATTAATTTTGTATTTTTTTCAAATTCAAAATGGCCGCCAATCCAAGATGGCCACCATTTTCAAAATTTCGAAAGCGGAAACAACATTTCCTAGTGGTGACCTATCTTTCTGGTAAGTTTCATTGACCTATGTCTTTTCGTCTTCGAGAAATCCTACGGACAAAGTTAGGTCCAGAAGAAGAAGAAGAAGAAGAAGAAGAAGAAGAAGAATTTGAATTTTCAATACCCTTTATTAAATAAAACAATAAATCACAGTATTACAAGGTATCAAAAATTCATAATACATAAAATATAAACCTAACAATACATTATTTTGACAAGCTACATTTAACAATTTTTAATATACATATAAATAAGTTAACTTTAAACCCAAAAGTATATGAAAATAAGACACAAAATTTTTAAAGACTTTGTCCAAATGATCAAAGTCAGTTTAAACTGATACAAGCCAGTTTAAACTTTAACCATTATTACCTACTTATTTTAAAATTAAAGAAACCTATAAATGACTTTGTCCAAATGATCAAAGTCAACATGGACTGGTTCACGCCAGTCCATGTTTTAACCTTTAACACATCGCGGTTTACAATATATAAACAAGACAAGAAAATAAAAATCTAAAATACAATACAAATACAATTAAAATAACTTACCATTAAATATTAACAAAAAGCTTGTCACTAGAAATAAAACACAATACATTATTAAAACACCAAAAATCTGAAAAAGAATCAACATTATTTACAAACCTATAGTAGGCAAATTCAATTGCCAAACGGGCGCGGATGCGCGACCTGAATTCCTGGAGTGGGTCTGTTGTTCCGCCTCCGGTCCTCAGGTGCTGTAACGTCACATAGGTGGCCATCTTCGCCTGGGTGGCAATCCACTGGAACAGTCGTCTTGGGGTCCTGTACCGCTTGGTCCATCGTTGCGTGTTGGTACATTCTCCCAACACGACTGTTCCGTCCTCCATAACCATTGGCAGTCTGGTAGTCTCTGGACAGCCGACCCTGGATGACGTTCGGTCGGCTGGGGATGGCATCTCTGGACAGCTGATCCTAGGTGACGATGGATCAGCTGGAATCGATCTCCTAACTGGACAGCTGTCCGATGTTGGCGAGTGGACAGCTGGAGGAGATCGATTTGTACTGACCTTAGGTGGCGTTTGGTCAGTGCAGGAAAAAGTAGGTCCAAATATAAATGATTCTATTGAACAAACATCATTAAATTTACGCAAAATATTTCGGACATATCTCAATAAACCTTGTATACGTTGGCACGAAACGAAAATGTGATGCAAGTCTTCTTGCAAACCACAAGAAGGACAAACGTCAGACAGCTGATAGCCAGCTTTACAATAAAATTTACTTGTTGAAATAGCACCATGAAGGATTCTCCAGTTAAGGTCACCTTCATGCATGCTGTGAGGATATTCATAAACATGACTGTATATGATGTTAGAGGGAACATTTGATTTTAAAATATTTTTCCAGGGGGACAGTAACTTTTTGGTATGGGAACAATTAAAATTCTGAACAACAGATAACAAATAAATGATTTTCTTTGGACATTTATCAAGAACAATACCCTTACTTAATTCAGGTGCATTGTCAATATCTAATTTAAAAATATATTGGTGAACAGCACCAATATCAATATCATTATGTAAAAAAAGATCTATCAATTCACTCCACTCCAGTGGAAAAGCCGACCATAATAAATCCAGATGTTGTTGGATACAGCGTTCAGAACGAATGCTTAAAATTCCAACAAGATCTGCTGCAGTTAATTTTCTTTTCAAACTAGTATCAAACAGATCTTTAATTTTAGTCATACCGGCAATTACAAAATTTTCAAAGTAAAACGGTTCATCGGTTTTAGAGTTAAGTAATAAAGGGTTAAAGAACAAAGGTTCTTCTAAAATGTCTGCAACTGAGGTATCATCTATTTTTATTCTAGATGATTCAAAATATTTCCAGGCTTTTATTAAATCTTGGTAAAAGCATGGGATGTTACTATACTGAAAATCCCCATCAAGTAGTAACAATTGTACATCATAATTCAAATTAGAAACAGTAGATAAAAAATATTTACAAAAATAGTAACAAGGATGAACTTCTTCGCCATTCATTAATGTCAAAAATCTGTACATAAACTGAATTCGAAAATCACGAATTCTAGATAAAATATGAACCAAACCCTGTCCTCCAGTACATACAGGAAGATATAACATTTCTTTGGAAACCCAATGTTTTCCTTGCCATAGAAAATCTACAAATTTATTTTGTATGGCACTAATAATTTCATCTGGTACGGCCACAGAATTTAATCGATGCCACAATTTTGACGCGGAAAGTAAATTAATAACAAGTGTTCGTCCTCTGAGTGACAAACCGCGAGCAAAAGGCTTCCACCTGTCAAGTTTTATAGTAATATCCTCCTCCATTCCTTCCCAATTTTGTTTATAAAAATCCCTATTGTTTCCAACAAAAGTGCCCAAAACTTTAAGACCTTTATTATTCCACTTGAGACCAAGTGGACAATCATTTCTGTTTTTCCAACTACCAACCCACAAACCTTCGGACTTCTGTAAATTAATTTTTGAATTAGAAGCTTTCTGGTAAATATCTAACCAGAAAGACAACCTATCAAAATCAGAGTCCTGCGTTAACAGAGTATCTAAATCATCTGCATATGCAGATAAACAACTTTTCTTACCATCAGATAATGGAAGTTCAAGGCCTGAAAGACCATCTTTTGACCTTAATTTATGCAGAAGAGGTTCAAGACAGATAGCATAAAGTTGACCAGACAAGGAACATCCTTGTCGAATACCTCTTTTAAATTGAAAAGGGGATGATAACGAGTTATTAATTTTAAGTAGACTATGTACATCAGTATAAATAGTCTTTATACATGTTATAAAATAATCGCCAAAACCGAAGGCTTCTAATGTCTTCATCAAATAACCATGATGAACACGATCAAAAGCCTTCTCTTGATCAAGGGAAACAATAGCAAGGGGGATATTTTCCTGATTAGCATAACAAGTAGCATCAGAAATAAAACGAATATTGTCACTGATATGACGACCGGGAACACAATAACTTTGATCGATATGTAATATATCGGGTAGAACAGTACGAAGTCTTAGCGAGAAAGCTCTCGTTAATATTTTATAATCACAACAGAGAAGAGACACAGGTCTCCAGTTTTTCAACAAACTACTGTCACCTTTCTTTGGAATCATCGTCAGAACGGCTCTTCTGCACGAAAGTGGAAGTCTGTTTTCTTCAATAGAAGAAACAAAAACTTCGTGCATATCTCTCCCAACGATGTTCCAAAAGGTTTTGTAAAATTCACTAGGCAGCCCATCAATACCAGGGGACTTATTATTATTCATTTTTAAAACGGCAGAGGACAATTCATCATAACTTATAACACTATCTAATGTTTGTTTTTGGATTTCACTTATTGTGGGAAGATCTTTCAAAATCTCATTTTGACAACCTTCATCTACAGGATCGGGGCTATACAAGTCTGTGTAAAAATTTCGGGCAAGGGTTTTTATTTCCTGATCAGAATCAGTTATACTGCCATCAGGCAAGGTTAAATGGGATAATAATTTTTTTGTACCACGTTTCTTTTCAAGGTCAAAGAAATATTTTGTTGGTTTATCTGAATCATTAACATATTTGAATCTTGAACGAACCCAAGCACCACGGGCCTGGATTCGTTCAAGTTCAGATAACTGATTTTGCTTCTCAATTAAAATGGCATTGAGATCAGGGTTTGTTGTAATATTTGATTTTAATAATTCAATATCGGATTGTAAACCATCAAATTTACGCTTAAAATCATAATTCTTTTTAATGGAAAATTCTTGCGAAAGTTCCTTTATTTTGTATTTTCCACGATCCCACCAATCTTGGATACACTTAAACTCAGATTTCTGTAATTGCCAGGAAAGCCAAAAGTTATTTATCATGTCAACATACAATTTATCATCTAAAAGAGATGTATTTAAACACCAGTAAGCATTCTTGTGTTTACTTGGTATTTCTTTAAAATAAACACGAACGTAATCATGATCAGAATATGAACATGGTTTTATTTCTGAGGATCGAATAAACTGACTATAGTGTTTAGATATATAAATTCGATCGAGTCTTGCGCCGACACCGTCATTTCTCGACCAGGAATAAGTTCTATCGTACGGGTGAATATTGCGAAACGTATCAATAAATTTGAAACGTTTAACAATAGTTTTAAATTCATTACAAGAATGCGGGTGGGGTTCAATATCTCCTGTCCGATCGAGGGAAGGATTAGTAGTACAATTAAAATCACCTCCAAGAAATATTGGAATGGACGAATCAAGTTGATTCAAATGGTGTTTTAAATATTTCAAAAAGTCTAGTTTTTCTTTGGGACAAGTGGGGGAATAAACATTCAACAAATATACAATTTGTTCCTGTTGTTTGATAGTTGCATGTAAAATGCGACCGGGTAATATAACTTTATGATCTAGAATAGTATATTCTAAATTATTTGAAAAACATATCGCTAATCCAGCAGAAAGAGTCGAGAGATGAGAGAACACAATTTCTCCTCTCCATATCATTTTCCATATACCTTCATCAGAAGGAATGGTATGGGTATCTTGAAGAAACACTATATCTGCATTTAATTTAGATTTCAAAGAATCTAATATAAAATATCTTTTAAAAGAGTCACGACAACCTTGAGTGTTCAGTGAAACTAACGAAAAACCGGACATTACAATTGTAGTGAAAACACAGAATAAAAATGCATAACTAATAGCAAAATACATATTGATTTTGGAATAATTGTCGTCTAAGCATGCGTTTTCACATATGCCTTAACTTTCTTAATTAACTTATTGAGACGAGCTTTTAACTGTGATGATGATTCAGGGTTTCTACGAAGGTCTATAAAATCTTGACAGAGTTGCTTCAGGTTGGAGGTGTATTCTAAGCATTTTTCAATTGGTTTTTTGTTACTTTTCAGTTCGGAAAGAAGTTGATCCAATTCATCAGTGGACAACTTTTGTTCATGATCCACTACAATTTGGGACATGTTTTGCTCCGATAAATCGGAGGATATAGACTCAATGTCTACATCCTCCTCCTCATTGGTACTAAGTATTATATGGGATGGGGGAGGTAAATCCCATATACTTATATCATCTGGAGCAGATAAAGCTTCAGTTGTGGGGGTTTTTACACTAATAGCAGAATCACTGTTTTCTGCTTTTCGTTTAATTGCAGACTTAGTTGGCAAAACATCAATCTGCACTTTATCATTAGGTGTGTGGATGTCTACGATAACAGCGGTAACATTAGTGGCGGTGTTAGAAACAGTTGAATTAAGATTGGCTGGGCTGTTACATGCAGAGTCATGGACTCCAGAGTCCAAGGTAACGGACTGCCCCACTGTCCCGATTGGCGAAACTGGTACAGCCGTAAATTGGACGCTAGAGTCCGAGGCAACAGACTGATCTACCGTTCTAGTTGATGGTATACGTTCAGCTGTTAATGGGGTTGTATTTACTTCTGAAATTTTGTTCTCGACTCTAGGTCTGTTTTCGGGACATCGACTTTGTATATGTCCAGTCTGTTTGCATTTAAAGCAAACTACATCATCATTTAAAAAAATTCTATAGTTTTGCCTTTGATAATACATATCAAAGTATTCCGGTATTATAACATTGGGGTGCAAAACAAGGGACACTTGTCTTCTGAATGACTTTACATGTTTCAATGTTGGGATTTTAATGCCTAGTGCAATGGGTTTTATTTCTGAAATAATGCGTCCATAACGCATCAACTCATCTTCAAGTAAATCATTAGGAATAAAAGGGGGGCAATTAGACAAGGTAACTTTTTTAGGGATTTTAACTAAACACTGAACTTCAATGAATTCGTCCCCTATGCTCAGGCCACTTGAACACAAATGTTCGACATCGTCAAGGTTAGATAAAAATATAACGACTCCAGATCTCATACGAGAGGCAGCCACTATATTCTCTGGATTTACTACATTAGCAACAGCAATGACATACTGTTCTATTGATATAGACTGTATATTTGTTAACTTGACACCATGTTTCCTTGAAACAAAACCAAACGGTTTATGCCCAAATGATGGCATATCATCGCTCTGTTCAGATCTTATACTTTCTCGAACAGAATCTGCATTATTTCCGGTTGTCAAAAGTGAACTTTTTAGTCTTGAACTTTCTCCACGCGAATTAACAAGATTACTACCATTAGCCTGGGGCACGGATTTTACACCTACCTTTGACGACATTGTTCTCTTAATTAAATTAAGATCTCTATTGTCCGTATTACTTGACAAAGAATTGCCCGAAGCAACTACAGTCGACAACTGAGTAGATTTACCCATGACCACACTGGAAAACGAAGGCGACGCCATCTTTAAACCAAAAATTAAACCAATAAACAAAAACACAATCCACCAAAAATCTCGGCAATCCGAGAATAAATAATGAAAACAACCCCACAAAATGAAAGAGCTTCTTCTTCTGAACACAACAATATAAATTTTGTCGAACTACAATACAAAACAACCAAGAAATAAATGCTTTGAGCGGAGCTCCGAAAAACACGTCCTATCCCTTCAAGAAGAAGAAGAAGAAGAAGAAGAAGAAGAAGAAGAATAATAACAAGTGCTGATTGTGATTGCAAGCAAGTCACAAAAAAATCCCCTTCCGTGCCCACTTTTGTCACAATTCGGACAACTTTTCAATTTTCGCACTTTGGCGGCCATTTTGAATATGGCGGCCATCTTGGACTTTGGCAGCCATCTTGGATTTGTTCGACATGTTGTTCGTAATATCAATATTGACCTAAATGCCAATTTTTGTTGAAATCAGACAACTTTTCAATATTCGCACTTTGGCAGCCATTTTGAATATGACAGCCATCTTGGATTTGTTCGAAAGTGTCGCCATGTTGTTCGTAATATCAATATTGACCTAAATACCAATTATCGTTGAAATCGGACAACTTTTCAATTTTCGCACTTTGGCGGCCATTTTAAATATGGCGGCCATCTTGGACTTTGGCGGCCATCTTGGATTTGTTCAAACATGTCACCATGTTGTTCGTAATATCAATATTGACCTAAATGCCAATTTTCGTTGAAATCGGACAACTTTTCAATTTTCGCACTTTGGCGGCCATTTTGAATATGGCGGCCATCTTGGACTTTGGCGGCCATCTTGGATTTGTTCAAACATGTCACCATGTTCTTCGTAATATCAATATTCACCTAAATGCCAATTTTCGTTGAAATCCGACAACTTTTCAATTTCGCACTTTGGAGGCCATTTTGAATATGGCGGCTATCTTGGACTTTGGCGGCCATCTTTGATTTGTTCGAACATGTCACCATGTTGTTCGTAATATCAATATTGACCTAAATGCCAATTTTCGTTGAAATCGGACAACTTTTCAATTTTCGCACTTTGGCGGCCATTTTGAATATGGTGGCCATCTTGGATTTTTCGGAAAATGGTCCCATATTGTCCGGGACCTTAATATTGACCTATAAACCTATTTTGGTTCATATCCATATTGTTTGTGATTTTTTATGATTAATTTTGTATTTTTTTTAAATTCAAAATGGCCGCCAATCCAAGATGGCCGCCATTTTCAAAATTTCGAAATCGGAAACAACATTTCCTAGTGGTGACCTATCTTTCTGGTAAGTTTCATTGACCTATGTCTTTTCGTCTTCGAGAAATCCTACGGACAAAGTTAGGTCCAGAAGAAGAAGAAGAAGAAGAAGAAGAAGAAGAAGAAGAAGAAGAAGAAGAAGAAGAAGAAGAAGAAGAAGAAGAAGAAGAAGAAGAAGAAGAAGAAGAAGAAGAATTTTGAATTTTCAATACCCTTTATTAAATAAAACAATAAATCACAGTTGTACAAGGTATCAAAAATTCAAGTTACATAAAATATAAACCTAACAATACATTATTTTGACAAGCTACATTTAACAATTTTGAAAATACATATAAATAAGTTAACTTTAAACCCAAAAGTATATAAAATAAGACAAATATTTTTAAAGACTTTGTCCAAATGATCAAAGTCAGTTTAAACTGATACAAGCCAGTTTAAACTTTAAACATTATTACCTACCTATATTAAAATTAAAAAAAACCTATAAATGACTTTGTCCGAATGATCAAAATCAACATGGACTGGTACACGCCAGTCCATGTTTTAACCTTTAACACATCGCGATTTACAATATATAAACAAGAAAAAATAAAAATCAAAATCAAAAATACAGATAAAATAACTTACCATTAAATATTCACAAAAAGCTTGTCATTAGAAATAAAACACAATACATTATTAAAACACCAAAAATCTGAAAAAGAATGAACATTATTTATAAATTTACAATAGGCAAATTCAATTGCCAACCGGGCGCGGATGCGCGACCTGAATTCCTGGAGTGGGTCTGTCTGTCCGCCTCCGGTCCTCAGGTGCTGCAGGGTCACGTAGGTGGCCATCTTCGCCTGGTTGGCAATCCATAGGTACAGCCGTCTTGGGATCCTCTGGGTCTTCGTCCATCGGTGCGTGCTGGTACCTTCTCCCAACAAGACTGCACCATCCTCCACTAAAGCTGTTTCCATCACCGTCTCAGGACAGCCGGCCGTGGATGACGTGCGGCCGGCTGGTGTATCTGGACAGCTGATCCTAGGTGGCGGTGGATCAGCTGGAATCGATCTCCTAACTGGACAGCTGTCCAATGGTGGCGTGTGGACAGCTGGAGGAGATCGATTTGCACTGACCTGAGGTGGCGTATGGTCAGTGCTTATGGTAGAAGGTCCAAATATAAAAGAGTATGTTGAACCTAGATCATTTATAATTAATTTACGCAACATATTTTTAACATGGCTTAGTAAAATTTGTAAACGTGGACATGAAACAAAAATGTGGTATAAGTCCTCCTGCAAACCACAAGATGGACAAACATCCGACTGCTGATAACCAGATTTAAAGTAAAATTTACCGGTTGCAATAGCACCATGAAGGATTCTCCAGTTAAGGTCACCTTCATGCATGCTATGAGGATATTCATAAACATGACTATATATAACATTAAGGGGAACATTTGATTTTAAAATATTATTCCAAGGGGACAGTAACTTTTTGGTACGGGAACAATTAAAATTCTGAACAACAGATAACAAATAAATCATTTTCTTGGGACATTTATCCAGAACAACACCCTTACTTAATTCAGGTGCATTGTCAATATTTACTTTAAAAATATATTGGTGAACAAAACCAACATCAATATCATTATGTAGAAAACGGTCAATCAATACACTCCACTCCGGAGGAAAAGACGACCATAATAAATCCAGATGTTGTTGGATACAGCGTTCAGAACGAGTGCTTAAAATTCCAACAAGATCTACTGCAGTAAATTTTCTTTTTAGACTAGTATCAAAAAGATCCTTAACTTTGGTTATACCGGCAATTACAAAATTTTCAAAATAAAAAGGTTCTTCAGTTTTAGGGTTAATTAATAAAGGATTAAAGAACAAAGGTTCTTCTAAAATGTCTGCAACTGAGGTATCATCTATTTTTATTCTAGATGATTCAAAATATTTCCAGGCTTTTATTAAATCTTGATAAAAGCTTGGAATGTTAGTGTATTGAAAATCCCCATCAAGTAATAACAATTGAACATCATAATTCAAATTAGAAACAGTAGACAAAAAATATTTACAAAAATAGTACATGTAACAAGGGTGAACATCTTCACCATTCATTAATGTCAAAAATCTGTACATAAATTGAATTCGAAAATCACGAATTCTAGACAAAATATGAACTAAACCCTGTCCTCCAGTACATACAGGAAGATATAACATTTCTTTCGAAACCCAATGTTTTCCTTGCCATAGAAAATCTACAAATTTGTTTTGAATGGCACTAATAATTTCATCTGGCACGGACACAGAATTTAATCGATGCCATAATTTTGACGCGGAAAGTAAATTGATAACAAGTGTTCGTCCTCTGAGTGACAAACCGCGAGCAAAAGGCTTCCACCTGTCAAGTTTGACAGTAATATCCTCCTCCATCCCTTCCCAATTTTGTTTATAGAAATCCTTATTGTTTCCAACAAAAGTACCCAAAACCTTTAAACCTTTATTATTCCACTTGAGACCAAGTGGACAATCATTTCTATTTTTCCAACTTCCCACCCACAAACCCTCTGACTTTTGTAAATTAATTTTTGAATTAGAAGCTTTCTGGTATATATCTAACCAGAAAGACAACCTATCAAAATCAGAGTCTTGCGTTAATAAAGTATCCAAATCATCTGCATATGCAGATAAACAACTTTTCTTACCATCAGATAATGGAAGTTCAAGTCCTGATAAGCCGTCGTTTGATCTTAGTTTGTGTAAAAGAGGTTCAAGACATATGGCATATAATTGACCAGACAAAGAACATCCTTGTCGTATACCTCTTTTAAATTGAAAAGGGGATGATAACGAGTTATTAATTTTAAGTAAGCTATGTACATCTGTATAAATAGTTTTTATACAGGATATAAAATAATCGCCAAAACCGAAGGCTTCTAATGTCTTTATCAAATAACCATGATGAACACGATCAAACGCCTTCTCTTGGTCAAGGGAAACAATAGCAAGGGGGATATGTTCCTGATTAGCATAACACGTAGCATCAGAAATAAAACGAATATTATCACTTATATGACGACCGGGAACACAATAACTTTGATCGATATTTAATATATCGGGTAGAACCGTACGGAGTCTTAACGAGAAAGCTCTCGTTAATATTTTATAGTCGCAACAGAGAAGAGACACAGGTCTCCAGTTTTTCAACAAACTACTATCACCTTTCTTTGGAATCATCGTCAGAACGGCTCTTCTGCACGAAAGCGGAAGTCTGTTTTCTTCAATAGAAGAAACAAAAACTTCGTGCATATCTTTCCCAACGATGTTCCAAAAGGTTTTGTAAAATTCACTAGGCAACCCATCAATACCAGGGGACTTATTATTATTCATTTTTAAAACGGCACAGGACAATTCATCATAACTTATTACACTATCTAATGTTTGCTTTTGGGTGTCGCTTATTGTAGGAAGGTCTTTCAAAATTTCATTTTGACAACCTTCATCAACAGGATCGGGGCTATACAAATCGGAGTAAAAATTTCGGGCAAGGGTTTTTATTTCCTGATCTGAATCAGTTATACTGCCATCAGGCAGGGTTAAATGGGATAATAATTTCTTTGTACCACGTTTCTTTTCAAGGTCGAAGAAATATTTTGTAGGTTTATCTGAATCATTAACATATTTGAATCTTGAACGAACCCAAGCACCACGGGCCTGGATTCGTTCAAGTTCAGATAACTGATGTTGCTTCTCAATTAAAATGACATTAAGATCAGGGTTAGTTGCAATATTTGATTTTAATAACTCAATATCAGATTGCAAACTATCAAATTTACGTTTAAAATCATAATTCTTTTTAATGGAAAATTCTTGCGAAAGTTCCTTTATTTTGTATTTTCCACGATCCCACCAATCTTGGATACACTTAAACTCAAATTTCTGTAATCGCCAGGAAAGCCAAAAGTTATTTATCATGTCAACATACAATTTATCATCTAAAAGAGATGTATTTAAACACCAGTAAGCACTCTTGTGTTTATTTGGTATTTCTTTAAAATAAACACGAACGTAATCATGATCAGAATATGAACATGGTTTTATTTCTGAGGATCGAATAAACTGACTATAGTGTTTAGATATATAAATTCGATCGAGTCTTGCGGCGACACCGTCATTTCTCGACCAGGAATAAGTTCTATCGTACGGGTGAATATTGCGAAACGTATCAATAAATTTGATAACAGTTAAGTTTAACAATAGATTTAAATTCATTACAAGAATGGGGGTGGGGTTCAGTATCTCCTGTCCGATCTAAGGAAGGATTAGTAGTACAATTAAAATCACCTCCAAGAAATATTGGAATGGAAGAATCAAGTTGATTCAAATGGTGTTTTAAATATTTCAAAAAGTCTAGTTTTTCTTTTGAGCAAGTTGGGGAATAAACATTCAACAAATATACAGTTTGCTCCTGTATTTTAATAGTTGCATGTAAAATGCGACCAGGTAAAATAATTTTATGATCTAGAATAGTATATTCTAAATTATTGGAAAAACATATCGCTACTCCAGCAGAAATAGTTGAGAGATGAGAAAACAATATTTCTCCTCTCCATATCATTTTCCATATACCTTCATCAGAAGGTATGGTATGAGTATCTTGAAGAAAAACTATGTCTGCATTCAATTTAGATTTTAAAGAATCTAATATAAAATATCTTTTAAAAGAATCTAGACAACCTTGAGTATTCAGTGAAACTAACGAAAAACCAGACATTACAATTGTAATTGTAATGAACAAAATGTGCAAAAATGCATAATTAAGTGGGCAATACATATTGACTTTGATCTCTAGGCATGAGTTTTCAAATACGTTTTTAATTTCTTTATCAATTTATTTAGTCGGGCCTTCAACTGGGAAGACGACTCAGGGTTTCTTCGGCGATCAATAAAGTCTTGGCACAGTTGCCTGAGGTTGGTGGTATACTCTAAACACTTCTCAACAGGCTTTTTGTTGCTTTTCAGTTCGGAAAGAAGTCTGTCTAGCTCTTCGGTGGATAATTTTTGTTCAGTATCCACGACGACTTGAGATACGTTTTGTTCGGATAAATCAGAGGATATAGACTCAATGTCTATATCCTCTTCTTCATCAGTGTTGAGAATAGAATGGGATGGAGGAGGCAAATCCCATATACTTATGTCATCTTTAGTAGATACATCAGGGGTTTTGGTGGTTGTGGGGGTTTTAATACAGATAATGGAATCATTATCTACAGCTTTGCGTTTAACTGCAGATTTCACTGGCAATGGATCAGTATCCACTTTTTCAGTAGCGGAGTGAACATCAACAATGACATTAGAAACAGTTAAATTCTCAGATTTTTGCTCAGCAGTAACATTAGTGGAGGTGTTGGTAGCAGAAATATTAACATTGGCTGAACTGTCATTGATTCCAGAGTGTAAGATAACAGACTGCTCCGCTGTCCCGGTTGGCGGAACTGGTTCAGCCGTGAATTGGACATTTGTACTTGATTCTGACTTGTTATTTTGTGGTCGATTTTGTGGGCACCGATTTTGAATATGACCAGTCTGTTTGCATTTAAAACAGACAACATCGTCATTCACAAATATTCTGTAGCTTTGCCTTTGATAATACATATCAAAAGACTCCGGTAATGTAACATTGGGGTGAAGAATAAGGGATACTTGTCGTCTTAATGACTTGACGTGTTTTAGTGCTGGGATTTTAATACCGAGTGCAATGGGTTTTATGTCGGAAATTATGCGTCCATAACGCATCAACTCATCCTCGAGTAAATCATTGGGAATAAAAGGGGGGCAATTAGACAAGGTAACTTTTTTCGGGATTTTTACCAAACACTGAACTTCAACAAACTCATCGCCAATACTTAAACCATTTGAACACAACTCTTCAACGTCATCGAGATTAGATAAAAACACTACAACCCCAGACCTCATACGAGAGGCAGCCACTATGTTTTCTGGCTTGACTATATCGGCAATAGCAACAACATATTGCTCGATTGAGACAGCCGGTATGTTTGTTAGTTTCACACCGTGTTTTCGTGAGACAAAGCCAAAAGGCTTATGTCCAAATGACGGCATCTCATCATCTTTACTTTTCGATCTTGAAGTTTCTTGAAAAGTACTTTCACTATTTTCACTTGACAAACTTTTTGATCCCGAACTTTCTCGGCTAAATACTGTATTATTGCTAACATTAGCCTTAGGCAAAGATTTTCCAACTACCACTGAAGGTATTGTCCTTTTAATTAAATTAAGGTCCCTATTGTCCTTATCGTTAAACACTGTATTGCTCGAGGCAACATTTGACGACAACTGAGTAGTTTTTCCGTTCACTACTACACTAGAAAACGAAGGCGACGCCATCTTTGAACAAAAAATAAACCAGTAAACAAAACTACAATCCACAAAAAATCTCGTCAATCCGAGATATAAATACGAAAAACACCCCACAAAATGAAAGAGCTTCTTCTTCTGAACACAACAATACAAATATTTACGAACCACAATACAAAATAACCAAGAAATAAATGCTTTGAGCGGAGCTCCGAAAAACACGTCCTATCCCTTCAAGAAGAAGAAGAAGAATAATAATAATAATAATAAGAAACGGTGCAAAAACAATAAATCCCCGACACTTCGTGGTCGGGGATTTAATAAGAAACGGAGTAAAAACAATAAGTCGCCCGACACTTCGTGGTCGGCGACTTAATAAGAAACGGAGTAAAAACAATAAGTCGCCCGACACTTCGTGGTCGGCGACTTAATAATAATAAGAAACAGAGTAAAAACAATAAGTCTCCAAACTTCGTTTGGGAGACTTAATAATAATAATAAGAAACGGAGTAAAAACAATAAGTCGCCCGACACTTCGTGGTCGGCGACTTAATAATAAGAAACGGAGTAAAAACAATAAGTCGCCCGACACTTCGTGGTCGGCGACTTAATAATAATAATAATAATAATAATAATAATAATAATAATAATTAAAATTTACGTTTCCCGAAACGTTGAAGTCGCCTCCCGTTCCGCACTTTTGACCGAGTAGAGGGAACTAAAAGTCAAGAGCACAACTTCATAACATGAGCTTTCAGTTGGCCAAGTTTCATTTCGATCGGTTAAAAGATGAGCGAGAAAACGAGCAAACTTTAAAACGGCCGCCATTTTGAAACCGGAAGTCGGACAAAAAATTTTTTTTGCAAAAATGCTCAGGATAGTTAGCTGTATCAGTATACCAATTTTCATTGAAATTGCTCTGGCCATAACTAAGATCTGACAACGGCCGCCATTTTGTGAAACTTTAAAACGGCCGCCATTTTGAAACCGGAAGTCGGACAAAAATTTTGAAAATAGTGGCACACGTAGGGTATCATAAGCTACCTGTATACCAAATTTCGTTTAAATCGGATGACGTTTAATTTTTAAAGTTTTAGGGGGGTGGTGTTCGGATGGCGGCCATTTTGAAATGTCGGCCGCGTCAAATTTTTTTTTGCAAAAATGCTCGGGATACGGAGCTGTATCAGTATACCAATTTTCATTGAAATTGCTTTGGCAATTACTGAGATCTGACAACGGCCGTCATTTTTTTTCAACGGCGGCCATTTTGAAAATTTCAAAAGTGGATTGCAGAACTTCAGGTCACCCTTATTATGTTCCCAAAGTTTCATTTCGATCGGTTAAAAGATGAGCGAGAAAACGAGCGGACAACATTGGGAGGGGAAAAAGGAAAACATAAGAAATATGAAAATAATAATAATAAGAAACGGAGTAAAAACAATAAGTCGCCCGACACTTCGTGGTCGGCGACTTAATAAGAAACGGAGTAAAAACAATAAGTCGCCCGACACTTCGTGGTCGGCGACTTAATAATAATAAGAAACAGAGTAAAAACAATAAGTCTCCAAACTTCGTTTGGGAGACTTAATAATAATAATAATAAGAAACGGAGTAAAAACAATAAGTCGCCCGACACTTCGTGGTCGGCGACTTAATAATAAGAAACGGAGTAAAAACAATAAGTCGCCCGACACTTCGTGGTCGGCGACTTAATAATAATAATAATAATAATAATAATAATATTAATAATAATAATAATAATAATAATTAAAATTTACGTTTCCCGAAACGTTGAAGTCGCCTCCCGTTCCGCACTTTTGACCGAGTAGAGGGAACTAAAAGTCAAGAGCACAACTTCATAACATGAGCTTTCAGTTGGCCAAGTTTCATTTCGATCGGTTAAAAGATGAGCGAGAAAACGAGCAAACTTTAAAACGGCCGCCATTTTGAAACCGGAAGTCGGACAAAAATTTTTTTTTGCAAAAATGCTCAGGATAGTTAGCTATATCAGTATACCAATTTTCATTGAAATTGCTCTGGCCATAACTGAGATCTGACAACGGCCGCTATTTTGTAAAACTTTAAAACGGCCGCCATTTTAAAACCGGAAGTCGGACAAAAATTTTGAAAATAGTGGCACACGTAGGGTATCACAAGCTACCTGTATACTAAATTTCGAATAAATCGGATGACGTTTAAATTTTTACAGTTTTAGGGGGGTGGTGTTCGGATGGCGGCCATTTTGAAATGTCGGCCGCGTCAAATTTGTTTCGGCAAAAATGCTCGGGATAGGGAGCTGTATCAGTATACCAATTTTCATTGAAATTGCTTTGGCAATTACTGAGATCTGACAACGGCCGTCATTTTTTTTCAACGGCAGCCATTTTGAAAATGGCGGCCATTTTGAAAATTTCAAAAACGGATTGCAGAACTTCAGGTCACCCTTATTATGTTCCCAAAGTTTCATTTCGATCGGTTAAAAGATGAGCGAGAAAACGAGCGGACAACATTGCGAGGGGAAAAAGGAAAACATAAGAAATATGAAAATAATAATAATTAAAATTTACGTTTCACGAAACGTTGAAGTCGCCTCCCGTTCCGCACTTTTGACCGAGTAGAGCACAACTTCATAACATGAGCTTTCAGTTGGCCAAGTTTCATTTCGATCGGTTAAAAGATGAGCGAGAAAACGAGCGGACAACATTGCGAGGGGAAAAAGGAAAACATAAGAAATATGAAAATAATAATAATAATAATAATAAGAAACGGAGTAAAAACAATAAGTCGCCCGACACTTCGTGGTCGGCGACTTAATAAGAAACGGAGTAAAAACAATAAGTCGCCCGACACTTCGTGGTCGGCGACTTAATAAGAAACGGAGTAAAAACAATAAGTCGCCCGACACTTCGTGGTCGGCGACTTAATAATAATAAGAAACAGAGTAAAAACAATAAGTCTCCAAACTTCGTTTGGGAGACTTAATAATAATAAGAAGAAGAAACGGAGTAAAAACAATAAGTCGCCCGACACTTCGTGGTCGGCGACTTAATAATAATAATAATAATAATAATAATGATAATAATAAAATAATAATAATTAAAATTTACGTTTCCCGAAACGTTAAAGTCGCCTGCCGTTCCGCACTTTTGACCGAGTAGAGGGAACTAAAAGTCAAGAGCACAACTTCATAACATGAGCTTTCAGTTGGCCAAGTTTCATTTCGATCGGTTAAAAGATGAGCGAGAAAACGAGCAAACTTTAAAACGGCCGCCATTTTGAAACCGGAAGTCGGACAAACAATTTTTTTTGCAAAAATGCTCAGGATAGTTAGCTGTATCAGTATACCAATTTTCATTGAAATTGCTCTGGCCATAACTGAGATCTGACAACGGCCGCCATTTTGTAAAACTTTAAAACGGCCGCCATTTTGAAACCGGAAGTCGGACAAAACATTTTTAAATAGTGGCACACTTAGGGTATCATAAGCTACCTGTATACCAAATTTCGTTTATATCGGATGACGTTTAAATTTTTACATTTTGAGGGGGTGGTGTTCGGATGGCGGCCATTTTGAAATGTCGGCCGCGTCAAATTTTTTTTTGCAAAAATGCTCGGGATAGTTAGCTGTACCAGTATACCAATTTTCATTGAAATTGCTTTGGCAATTACTGAGATCTGACAACGGCCGTCATTTTTTTTTCAACGGCGGCCATTTTAAAAATGGCGGCCATTTTGAAAATTTCAAAAGTGGATTGCACAACTTCAGGTCACCCTTAACATGTTCCCAAAGTTTCATTTCGATCGGTTAAAAGATGAGCGAGAAAACGAGCGGACAACATTGCGAGGGGAAAACATAAGAAATATGAAAATAATAATAATTAAAATTTACGTTTCCCGAAACGTTGAAGTCGCCTCCCGTTCCGCACTTTTGACCGAGTAGAGGGAACTAAAAGTCAAGAGCACAACTTCATAACATGAGCTTTCAGTTGGCCAAGTTTCATTTCGATCGGTTAAAAGATGAGCGAGAAAACGAGCAAACTTTAAAACGGCCGCCATTTTGAAACCGGAAGTCGGACAAAAAATTTTGAAAACAGTGGCACACGTAGGGTATCACAAGCTACCTGTATACTAAATTTCGAATAAATCGGATGACGTTTAAATTTTTACAGTTTTAGGGGGGTGGTGTTCGGATGGCGGCCATTTTGAAATGTCGGCCGCGTCAAATTTGTTTCGGCAAAAATGCTCGGGATAGGTAGCTGTATCAGTATACCAATTTTCATTGAAATTGCTTTGGCAATTACTGAGATCTGACAACGGCCGTCATTTTTTTTCAACGGCAGCCATTTTGAAAATGGCGGCCATTTTGAAAATTTCAAAAACGGATTGCAGAACTTCAGGTCACCCTTATTATGTTCCCAAAGTTTCATTTCGATCGGTTAAAAGATGAGCGAGAAAACGAGCGGACAACATTGCGAGGGGAAAAAGGAAAACATAAGAAATATGAAAATAATAATAATTAAAATTTACGTTTCACGAAACGTTGAAGTCGCCTCCCGTTCCGCACTTTTGACCGAGTAGAGCACAACTTCATAACATGAGCTTTCAGTTGGCCAAGTTTCATTTCGATCGGTTAAAAGATGAGCGAGAAAACGAGCGGACAACATTGCGAGGGGAAAAAGGAAAACATAAGAAATATGAAAATAATAATAATAATAATAATAAGAAACGGAGTAAAAACAATAAGTCGCCCGACACTTCGTGGTCGGCGACTTAATAAGAAACGGAGTAAAAACAATAAGTCGCCCGACACTTCGTGGTCGGCGACTTAATAAGAAACGGAGTAAAAACAATAAGTCGCCCGACACTTCGTGGTCGGCGACTTAATAATAATAAGAAACAGAGTAAAAACAATAAGTCTCCAAACTTCGTTTGGGAGACTTAATAATAATAAGAAGAAGAAACGGAGTAAAAACAATAAGTCGCCCGACACTTCGTGGTCGGCGACTTAATAATAATAATAATAATAATAATAATAATAATAATAATAAAATAATAATAATTAAAATTTACGTTTCCCGAAACGTTAAAGTCGCCTGCCGTTCCGCACTTTTGACCGAGTAGAGGGAACTAAAAGTCAAGAGCACAACTTCATAACATGAGCTTTCAGTTGGCCAAGTTTCATTTCGATCGGTTAAAAGATGAGCGAGAAAACGAGCAAACTTTAAAACGGCCGCCATTTTGAAACCGGAAGTCGGACAAACAATTTTTTTTGCAAAAATGCTCAGGATAGTTAGCTGTATCAGTATACCAATTTTCATTGAAATTGCTCTGGCCATAACTGAGATCTGACAACGGCCGCCATTTTGTAAAACTTTAAAACGGCCGCCATTTTGAAACCGGAAGTCGGACAAAACATTTTTAAATAGTGGCACACTTAGGGTATCATAAGCTACCTGTATACCAAATTTCGTTTATATCGGATGACGTTTAAATTTTTACATTTTGAGGGGGTGGTGTTCGGATGGCGGCCATTTTGAAATGTCGGCCGCGTCAAATTTTTTTTTGCAAAAATGCTCGGGATAGTTAGCTGTACCAGTATACCAATTTTCATTGAAATTGCTTTGGCAATTACTGAGATCTGACAACGGCCGTCATTTTTTTTTCAACGGCGGCCATTTTGAAAATTTCAAAAGTGGATTGCACAACTTCAGGTCACCCTTAACATGTTCCCAAAGTTTCATTTCGATCGGTTAAAAGATGAGCGAGAAAACGAGCGGACAACATTGCGAGGGGAAAACATAAGAAATATGAAAATAATAATAATTAAAATTTACGTTTCCCGAAACGTTGAAGTCGCCTCCCGTTCCGCACTTTTGACCGAGTAGAGGGAACTAAAAGTCAAGAGCACAACTTCATAACATGAGCTTTCAGTTGGCCAAGTTTCATTTCGATCGGTTAAAAGATGAGCGAGAAAACGAGCAAACTTTAAAACGGCCGCCATTTTGAAACCGGAAGTCGGACAAAAAATTTTTTTTGCAAAAATGCTCAGGATAGTTAGCTGTATCAGTATGCCAATTTTCATTGAAATTGCTCTGGCCATAACTGAGATCTGACAACGGCCGCCATTTTGTAAAACTTTAAAACGGCCGCCATTTTGAAACCGGAAGTCGGACAAAAATTTTAAAAATAGTGGCACACTCAGGGTATCATAAGCTACCTGTATACCAAATTTCGTTTAAATCGGATGACGTTTAAATTTTTACAGTTTTAGGGGGGTGGTGTTCTGATGGCGGCCATTTTGAAATGTCGGTCGCGTCAAATTTTTTTTTGCAAAAATGCTCGGGATAGGGAGCTGTATCATTATACCAATTTTCATTGAAATTGCTTTGGCAATTACTGAGATCTGACAACGGCCGTAATTTTTTTTCAACGGCGGCCATTTTAAAAATGGCGGTCATTTTGAAAATTTCAAAAGTGGATTGCACAACTTCAGGTCACCCTTATTATGTTCCCAAAGTTTCATTTCGATCGGTTAAAAGATGAGCGAGAAAACGAGCGGACAACATTGCGAGGGGAAAAAGGAAAACATAAGAAATATGAAAATAATAATAATAAAATTTACGTTTCCCGAAACGTTGAAGTCGCCTCCCGTTCCGCACTTTTGACCGAGTAGAGGGAACTAAAAGTCAAGAGCACAACTTCATAACATGAGCTTTCAGTTGGCCAAGTTTCATTTCGATCGGTTAAAAGATGAGCGAGAAAACGAGCAAACTTTAAAACGGCCGCCATTTTGAAACCGGAAGTCGGACAAAAAATGGTTTTTGCAAAAATGCTCAGGATAGTTAGCTGTATCAGTATACCAATTTTCATTGAAATTGCTCTGGCCATAACTGAGATCTGACAACGGCCGCCATTTTTTTTCAACGGCGGCCATTTTGAAAATGGCGGCCATTTTGAAAATTTCAAAAGTGGATTGCACAACTTCAGGTCACCCTTATTATTTTCCCAAAGTTTCATTTCGATCGGTTAAAAGATGAGCGAGAAAACGAGCGGACAACATTGCGAGGGGAAAAAGGAAAACATAAGAAATATGAAAATAATAATAATAAGAAACGGAGTAAAAACAATAAGTCGCCCGACACTTCGTGGTCGGCGACTTAATAATAATAATAAGAAACGGAGTAAAAACAATAAGTCGCCCGACACTTCGTGGTCGGCGACTTAATTAAAATTTACGTTTCCCGAAACGTTGAAGTCGCCTCCCGTTCCGCACTTTTGACCGAGTAGAGGGAACTAAAAGTCAAGAGCACAACTTCATAACATGAGCTTTCAGTTGGCCAAGTTTCATTTCGATCGGTTAAAAGATGAGCGACAAAACGAGCAAACTTTAAAACGGCCGCCATTTTGAAACCGGAAGTCGGACAAAAATTTTTTTTTGCAAAAATGCTCAGGATAGTTAGCTGTATCAGTATACCAATTTTCATTGAAATTGCTCTGGCCATAACTGAGATCTGACAACGGCCGCCATTTTGTAAAACTTTAAAACGGCCGCCATTTTGAAACCGGAAGTTGGACAAAAATTTTGAAAATAGTGGCACACTCAGGGTATCATAAGCTACCTGTATACCAAATTTCGTTTAAATCGGATGACGTTTAAATTTTTACAGTTTTAGGGGGGTGGTGTTCGGATGGCGGCCATTTTGAAATGTCGGCCGCGTCAAATTTTTTTTGCAAAAATGCTCGAGATAGCGAGCTGTATCAGTATACCAATTTTCATTGAAATTGCTTTGGCAATTACTGAGATCTGACAACGGCCGTCATTTTTTTTCAACGGCGGCCATTTTGAAAATGGCGGCCATTTTGAAAATTTCAAAAGTGGATTGCACAACTTCAGGTCACCCTTATTATGTTCCCAAAGTTTCATTTCGATCGGTTAAAAGATGAGCGAGAACACGAGCGGACAACATTGCGAGGGGAAAAAGGAAAACATAATAATAATAATAATTAAAATTTACGTTTCCCGAAACGTTGAAGTCGCCTCCCGTTCCGCACTTTTGACCGAGTAGAGGGAACTAAAAGTCAAGAGCACAACTTCATAACATGAGCTTTCAGTTGGCCAAGTTTCATTTTCGATCGGTTAAAGATGAGCGAGAAAACGAGCAAACTTTAAAACGGCCGCCATTTTGAAACCGGAAGTCGGACAAAAAATTTTTTTAGCAAAAATGCTCAGGATAGTTAGCTGTATCAGTATACCAATTTTCATTGAAATTGCTCTGGCCATAACTGAGATCTGACAAACGGCCGCCATTTTGTAAAACTTTAAAACGGCCGCCATTTTGAAACCGGAAGTCGGACAAAACATTTTTAAATAGTGGCACACTTAGGGTATCATAAGCTACCTGTATACCAAATTTCGTCTAAATCGGATGACGTTTAAATTTTTACATTTTTAGGGGGGTGGTGTTCGGATGGCGGTCATTTTGAAATGTCGGCCGCGTCAAATTTTTTTTTGCAAAAATGCTCGGGATAGTTAGCTGTACCAGTATACCAATTTTCATTGAAATTGCTTTTGGCAATTACTGAGATCTGACAACGGCCGTCATTTTTTTTAACGGCGGCCATTTTGAAAATGGCGGCCATTTTGAAAATTTCAAAAATGGATTGCACAACTTCAGGTCACTCTTAACATGTTCCCAAAGTTTCGTTTCGATCGGTTAAAAGATGAGCGAGAAAACGAGCGGACAACATTGCGAGGGGAAAACATAAGAAATATGAAAATAATAATAATAATAATAATAATAAGAAACGGAGTAAAAACAATAAGTCGCCCGACACTTCGTGGTCGGCGACTTAATTAAAATTTACGTTTCCCGAAACGTTGAAGTCGCCTCCCGTTCCGCACTTTTGACCGAGTAGAGGGAACTAAAAGTCAAGAGCACAACTTCATAACATGAGCTTTCAGTTGGCCAAGTTTCATTTCGATCGGTTAAAAGATGAGCGAGAAAACGAGCAAACTTTAAAACGGCCGCCATTTTGAAACCGGAAGTCGGACAAAAATTTTTTTTTGCAAAAATGCTCAGGATAGTTAGCTGTATCAGTATACCAATTTTCATTGAAATTGCTCTAGCCATAACTGAGATCTGACAACGGCCGCCATTTTGTAAAACTTTAAAACGGCCGCCATTTTGAAACCGGAAGTCGGACAAAAATTTTGAAAATAGTGGCACACTCAGGGTATCATAAGCTACCTGTATACCAAATTTCGTTTAAATCGGATGACGTTTAAATTTTTACAGTTTTAGGGGGGTGGTGTTCGGATGGCGGCCATTTTGAAATGTCGGCCGCGTCAAATTTTTTTTTGCAAAAATGCTCGAAATAGGGAGCTGTATCAGTATACCAATTTTCATTGAAATTGCTTCGGCAATTACTGAGATCTGACAACGGCCGTCATTTTTTTTCAACGGCGGCCATTTGGAAAATGGCGGCCATTTTGAAAATTTCAAAAGTGGATTGCACAACTTCAGGTCACCCTTATTATGTTCCCAAAGTTTCATTTCGATCGGTTAAAAGATGAGCGAGAAAACGAGCGGACAACATTGCGAGGGGAAAAAGGAAAACATAAGAAATATGAAAATAATAATAATAATAATAAAATTTACGTTTCCCGAAACGTTGAAGTCGCCTCCCGTTCCGCACTTTTGACCGAGTAGAGGGAACTAAAAGTCAAGAGCACAACTTCATAACATGAGCTTTCAGTTGGCCAAGTTTCATTTCGATCGGTTAAAAGATGAGCGAGAAAACGAGCAAACTTTAAAACGGCCGCCATTTTGAAACCGGAAGTCGGACAAAAAATTTTTTTTGCAAAAATGCTCAGGATAGTTAGCTGTATCAGTATACCAATTTTCATTGAAATTGCTCTGGCCATAACTGAGATCTGACAACGGCCGCCATTTTGTAAAACTTTAAAACGGCCGCCATTTTGAAACCGGAAGTCGGACAAAAATTTTGAAAATAGTGGCACACTCAGGGTATCATAGGCTACCTGTATACCAAATTTCGTTTAAATCGGATGACGTTTAAATTTTTACAGTTTTAGGGGGGTGGTGTTCGGATGGCGGCCATTTTGAAATGTCGGCCGCGTCAAATTTTTTTTTGCAAAAATGCTCGGGATAGGGAGCTGTATCAGTATACCAATTTTCATTGAAATTGCTTTGGCAATTATTGAGATCTGACAACGGCCGTCATTTTTTTTCAACGGCGGCCATTTTGAAAATGGCGGCCATTTTGAAAATTTCAAAAGTGGATTGCACAACTTCAGGTCACCCTTATTATGTTCCCAAAGTTTCATTTCGATCGGTTAAAAGATGAGCGAGAAAACGAGCGGACAACATTGCGAGGGGAAAAAGGAAAACATAAGAAATATGAAAATAATAATAATAATAATAATAAGAAACGGAGTAAAAACAATAAGTCGCCCGACACTTCGTGGTCGGCGACTTAATAATAAGAAACGGAGTAAAAACAATAAGTCGCCCGACACTTCGTGGTCGGCGACTTAATAAGAAACGGAGTAAAAACAATAAGTCGCTCGACACTTCGTGGTCGGCGACTTAATAATTAAACTTTACGTTTCCCGAAACGTTGAAGTCGCCTCCCGTTCCGCACTTTTGACCGAGTAGAGGGAACTAAAAGTCAAGAGCACAACTTCATAACATGAGCTTTCAGTTGGCCAAGTTTCATTTCGATCGGTTAAAAGATGAGCGAGAAAACGAGCAAACTTTGAAACGGCCGCCATTTTGAAACCGGAAGTCGGACAAAAATTTTTTTTTGCATAAATGCTCAGGATAGTTAGCTGTATCAGTATACCAATTTTCATTGAAATTGCTCTGGCCATAACTGAGATCTGACAACGGCCGCCATTTTGTTAAACTTTAAAACGGCCGCCATTTTGAAACCGGAAGTCGGACAAAACATTCTTAAATAGTGGCACACTGAGGGTATCATAAGCTACCTGTATACCAAATTTCGTCTAAATCGGATGACGTTTAAATTTTTACATTTTTAGGGGGTGGTGTTCGGATGGCGGCCATTTTGAAATGTCGGCCGCGTCAAATTTTTTTTTGCAAAAATGCTCGGGATAGTAAGCTGTACCAGTATACCAATTTTCATTGAAATTGCTTTGGCAATTACTGAGATCTGACAAAGGCCATCATTTTTTTCAACGGCGGCCATTTTGAAAATTTCAAAAGTGGATTGCACAACTTCAGGTCACCCTTAACATGTTCCCAAAGTTTCATTTCGATCGGTTAAAAGATGACGAGAAAATGAGCGGACAACATTGCGAGGGGAAAACATAAGAAATATGAAAATAATAATAATAAGAAACGGAGTAAAAACAATAAGTCGTCCGACACTTCGTGGTCGGCGACTTAATAATAAGAAACGGAGTAAAAACAATAAGTCGCCCGACACTTCGTGGTCGGCGACTTAATAATAATAATAAACGGTGCAAAAACAATAAGTCGCGAAAACTTCGTTTTTGGCGACTTAATAATATTAATAAGAAACGGTGCAAAAACAATAAGTCGCCAAAACTTCGTTTTTGGCGGCTTAATAATAATGATAATTAAAAATAATGTGTTGGGATGCCAACACAGAGGTCGCCCAAAATCCCCATGGATAGTATTGCGTTCCAGTAAGGACATTAAGATGTACCTACATATCAAATTTCATTCAAATCGGACAACGTTTAAAATTTGACGCATTTTTGGCGGCCATTTTGAAACGCCAGGTTGAAAAAAAATTCTGAATTTGGATTTCCACTCTATACACTTAAATCCATCTCCACACCAAATTTTGTTGAAATCCGAGCACGTTAAATGTCATCGACATCGCAAAACATTGAAAATTATACACGTTTTTGGCGGACATTTTGAAACCCGACGTCAGAGAAAAAAATTAAAGGTAGCGTTTCACTCGAAATACCAACATCTACCACCATACAAAATTTCGTTGAAATCGGACCACGGAAAAATTTTTGCTATTTTTGGGTGGGTGTCGTCATGCGGCAGCCATTTTCAAATGACGGCCATTATCAAAATTCTGACTATTGACTTCACCCCTCTATACGTCGATCTACAACTGTGCCAAGTTTCATTTGATTCTATTAAGGCGTCTCTGAGAAATGTGTCGGACAATTTCACGGTCTAGAAAAAGTGGAAACCGAAATAATAATAATAATAATAATAATAATAATAATAATAATAATAATAATAATAATAATAATAATAATAATAGTAATAATAATAATACTAAACGGTGCAAAAACAATAAGTCGCCAAAACGAAGCGACTTAATAATAAGGACTATATTGTCTGTGCTCTCATTATGGCAGTGCCTACTCCATATTCCATAACTCAAATTTCAATAGAAAAACTTTGATAGAAAGAATGGCCATTTTTTTCCTGCATGTTACTCGAATTACAAATGACCTTACAAAATCAGAATATAATGATTAATTTTTTTTACACATTTTCTGGAAAAGTGGTTATTTGCCGTCGACTATGTATTTTAAAAAAATGCATCATATTTAAAATAAGCCAGGTTGAGCAAAAACATTTAAGGATTGTTTTCAATTGCTGGTTGGATTATTAGATATAGACGACTTTGGGTCGGTTTACGCCAATAAAGCGCCAAGCTGTTTATGTACCGGGTAAACCCACCCAAAGTCGTCTATATTCAATAATCTAACCAGCAATTGAAAACAATTCTTATATTTTAAATTCAATATTATGAAAAGAAATAACAAAAACAATATTTAACAATTAGTTAAATAATATTTTCAGTGTCAATTTTTAGTGTCGACGCTTGTTGTTTGCGGAGGAATTCATGTTTAGTCAAACGTCATCAATACATATGACGTCAAGAATCAGCCACGTTCTTAAATACCAAGTTAGTTAAACGAAATAACCAATGTTGCTCAGCTGTTGAGTATTTAATGGAAATTAAAATATTAAGAATATTAAGGATTGTTTTCAATTGTTGGTTAGATTATTGGATATAAACGCCTTTGGGTCAATTTACGCTGAATAAACCGCGAAGCGTAAATCGATCCAAAGTCGTTTATATCAAATAACCTAACCAACAATGAAAACAAACCTAATTTTTTAAATTCTATAGTAAAAATTAAGTAACAAGAACAATATTTTACAAGTAATCAAATATTATTTGCAGTTCACAATTTTAGTTTTGTCACTTGTTGTTTGCAGAACAATTCATGTATAGACAACGTCATCAATACATCTTATTATGGCGTCACAATCAGTCACGTGCTGAAAAACCAAGTTAGGTTATACGAAATAAACATTTTTGCTCATGTATTTAGTATTTAAAAGAATTTAAAATATCTAAAAATATTCATATGTTATGTTACTACTACTGAGAATAACTGAATAATCTTAACAATTAATCTTAACAGAAATGCTAATGTGCACACAGCTAATAACAAAAAATTAATAAAATTTATAAATGAAATGTCATTCAAAATGTTAAGTGCCGGCAGTAGGTGCAAGACGCCAACCATAATTGACAAGACTGGCGGTTTACCCGCTTAAGTTCAAGGGTTTTGCCTAATAATCCCACCTCCGCGAACAATTGGACAAAGTGGTGAATATGATGTTACAAATTAAACTAATTAAAATCACTAGACGAACTTATTCAAATATTATAAACATTGGAATAAATAACTTTCTTCTTGATTTTTCGTAGATAAAATTGTACTCAACATATTAAAAATTGCAACCGAGCTCTGTTTTGTTGATCCGTGTATTATAATATTTCAGCTGCATTCAGGACGTGCAGAATTTAGAAAACAATATATCAACAAGGAAAACGTGATTGACCAACACAAATAAAAATGACAGGTACTCAAAAGGTATAGAATATAACGAAACTCTACAAAAGCTTTTTTATCGTAAAAGAAGCATGACACTGTCCAAACACGCAACACGTTATGCTTGACTATACCTCTCCCAACGACATGAATGACCCTATCCGCCATCTGAGGAAATTACTAGGAAAACAAAATAATAATCTAAAGTGACAAAGACGTAAAACTAGATAAAGAATGTAAAGAACTGATAACAACAAAATAAAGATGACCAAAAGAGATCAAATAAAACTATAAATGTAAAACAAATACAACTGTGAATATTCTACGGTTTTAAAATATGGTGATACATTTGTATCAAGCTAATGTTTGTTTGACTCAGCTTGTAGCAAGTTAGCAATAGATACGTGTCTTTGTTTTAAAGCGAGTACTGCTGGCAGTTGTCCGTTTGTGTCTTGACAGCTTTTAGCATTGCTATTAACTAATATCTGCACAACAGCCTTATGTCCTCCAAAGGCGGCAGCGTGTAGCGGCGTTTGCTTGTCAACGTCACACTTATTTATAAGAGACCCATTTCTTGCCAGCAACAGTTTGACAATTTCGGGGTACCCCTTCCTGCATGCGTAAAGTAGAGGTGAAATTTCTGTCTCGTTACACATTGAAACATCTGCATTTTTCGATATGAGATGGGTAACTACATCTGTATGACCTTCCCTACATGCTACATGTAAAGGGGAATCTTTCCATTGATTGCAAAGCAACACATCTGCTCCATTTTCAATTAGTAAAATTACAATATCTAAATGGCCATGTTTACATGCGACATATAGCGGTGATCGATTTTGTCTGTCACATGCATTTACTTTTGACTTCGATTGGAGCAAAATCTTAACAATTTCGTAGTTTCCTTTTTCACTGGCGATATATAAAGGTGATTTATTGTCAGAATCACATTGGTTAATATTTTCTCCAATTGAATGCATCTCCTTGCAGATTTTCTCTACGATCTTTGTTTTTCCTTCATAACATGCAATCCAAAGTGATGATTTACCGCTTGCGTCACGATGTAATATTTTGGCGTTTTTTCGCATAAGGATGTCAACAATGTTCTCATACCCTTCTTTACATGCAATATATAAGGGAGAGTGTCCTTCATTGTCGCATGTATTTACATTTGCATTATTATTTATTAAAACATCCGTAAGTAACGTGTGTCCTTTTTCAACAGCATAAAACAACGGCGTTTTACCTCGTTTATCACATTTGTTGACAAGACTTCCATTTTTTCGCAATAATCGTTCTGTGATAAGTTTATGACCACCTGCACAAGAAACGTGAAGCGGAGTCTGCCCCTCAGTATCACACTTTGACACGTCGGCATTTTTTTCAATCAGCAAGTCCACTATCTTATGGTGGCCTTCGTCACAAGCAGCATAGAGGGGTGAACGTGCTTTATTATCGCAGAGAGATATATCTGCGTTTTTGTCTAACAGTAGCTGAACGGCGTTTTTGTTGCCCATCAAGGATGCTACAAAAACTGCAGATCTTCCAAATGCATCAGTATCGTTCACACCTGAATTCATTTCGATTAGCAATTCTATAATATCTGTGTAACCTTCCCATGCGGCTTCAATAAGTGGCAAAGACGTTTTGTAAGACCTAAAAAAATCCTTCGATTTAAGACTACTGTAATCATCTTCAGGTGTATTCACAATATTTACATTACTTTCGTTTTGCGTGAGCAATGCAAGCGGTTGTTCTTTATCTGCTTGCTTAAACTGTTTGAGACTATCTCCTATTTGTGTCCGATTACTCTTGAGGAAACTGCAGAAAATACTTCTGTAACTATTGTCTTTCAACTGAACGTTATGAAATAAACTGTAGAAATTTCCATTTTTTAAATCATTTAATAAACGATTAAAATATCTTTCTTTGTAATCCTTATGAAGTAAAATTCTCTGCGACCTGGGATCTGTTTCTATTGCCGATTGGCTTTCAAAGGAATAACGTTCCCCGATAAAAATACTGGATGCATGGTCTATGAAGAAACTTTTGTGAGTTTCACCACAGATATTGGCAGCAATATCGTAAATATCTTTGTGGATGAAATTATATGCGTTGCCAGCTTTGTTCACATAATATGTCTTTTCTGTGATATCTGTGAGAAACAATTCCTTGTCTAGTTTTAAATTAAGCTCGTCCAGACTATATTGCCATGCATCTTTTTTACTTGATGGAGCATCGTCTGTAAACCATTTAATTTTAATTTCATTATCGAATAAAGTGCATAATGTTATGACAAAGAACTGCAAAGGGTCGTCTTTCTGCAATCTTTTTATATCCTTTTCAATGAAAGAATACGGCTGAATAAACATATGTTTTATTTCTAATAGTGCTTTTCCTTCGCATAATCTACATAAGAAAGTATAATAAGCTTGATCACATTTTAATTCTTCGATGGCGCAGTTATCCCACAAAATAGCAATTATATCTGATTTTTCCTTGTCAGTTAAAGGATAGTCTGAGAGATTTAATTTATACTTGTCTAGTATCCTTAGAGGATTAAATCTTTTATCATGATATATCTTTGCTTCGCAGGCAATTAATAGTTTGGTTGTACTTTGTTTTATGTGCTTACTGGCCGAAAATTGTAAACCAGGTTCAAGTATGACCTGAATGTTTGCTATTCGGGATGCCCATATATCAATGTCGTCTTGATTTATTTGATCTTTTCCACAAAAATCATCTAAGACAAATACTTGTTTTCTCACTGGATTGTAGTAGATTTGTATATCAGAAGGTCCCATGACAATTGGAATTATATCAAACCCCTCTACTTGCCACATACGTAAAGCAATGTGACGAAGTATCGAAGATTTTCCGTTTCCAGAACTCCCAGCTAACAATACACAATTTGATGTACGCAGATGGTCTTCTACTCTTTGCATCGCATTTGTCTGTATAACATTTATATCCTGCTCTAACCAGTCTTTTATACGTTGTTGGTGAATTTCTAGAAGAAAAGAATATCTTTAATATTTACCTAAATGTGTGGTGACCTTCTATTAATTGCATATTTGAAAACTTGATACACATTTAAGTAGCATTTATTGAAAGTATTTTAAATGTGGATATATGTATAAAGAAAACAAACGTTATATTTGAACTTTTAACCGTTTATCCAAGCTTCTGACACCTGTATTAGCTGCGAAACATTATTTTCCTACCTTAAAGAAACCATGCTTACTTTCGAAGGGTAATCGCCAATAAATTGAAAAAACCTTTGAATTTGAAATTTTTTAACCTCTAGTTTTCTTAGGAATATTGTCATTCTGTTCCTCTTCTGGTTCTAACTTATTTGCTTTTAGTTCTTTATTAGTACAGTCTGAAACTAAAAAACACATCAATATTTACATTATATTTTTTTAAATAAAAAATATCTCTATACATCAAGTTTTACATTTACATTTTTAATAAAAAAGTATTTCTATACTGGTTGCGTAACAATTATCACATTCTTTAAGTTATCTCTAATAGTCACGTGGCTTGAAAGTGCATTTTTCTGTTTTTTGTTGTACACTTTAACTACATACAATATGTTCCATTTTTAAGCTCTTTATTGCTTTTATTTTGTCGATAACACGGCTGTACATAATTTCAACCAATTAACAACCACATTTTCGGGAACAACAAAACTTTGAAGGAGAAGTGTTGATGACTTTAAATCTTTGTAAACATTGATGTTTTCCGATCAGCCATTTATTATGAAGAGAAAAAACATTTAAACATTATGACTATAACTGGTGCACATCAATATAAAAAACCGTGTTAAAGTCATGTAACATGTTTCATTGTAAGAATTTTTATACATATGCGCACTAAAATTGTTTTACGACAAAATTATATGTGTGTCGTGGTTTATCATAAATATGCTGCGGCCCTACTTGCTGCTTTTAGCATGTAAAGAGAACATTTGCGAAAAATAATCGCAATAATACAGAAATGGCTAATATATGTAAGTATTTACACTTAAGCGTAATTTATCGTTTTTTTTCTATCTGTTATTAGTACTTGAAACAGTTTTACTTTGGGCGTTTAAGCCTTATTTTTTTTTATTCTTGCTTATTGGCAAGATCCTGTCCGATTTTATATGTATTCTGGTGATAAAGGTCTGATTTATGAAGCTCTTATTTCCTAGTTTTGATTTCGTACACATTTCATTTTGTGTACCCCTTCCACAGCAATTTTCATGACTATTTCCCATAGTATTTATAGTACCAGAGCATAATTATCTTCCGAAATTGATCAGTCAGTGTTTATATTAGAATTGTTTAAGATAGCTTAAACAAAATTATTGTTTAAAATTCTAGACAGACGAAAGGGCTGACAAACGAGTGATGCATCATTATACACATTGCTATGGAAGACAAAAAACGTTAACAAATAATCGCTTTTTGTTGATCAGTCGATATATTCAATAAAATATTTTATAGCTTATTAAAAACCTTTTACTATGATACACGACGATAATTCATTTATTTTCCTTATCCCAACACGGAACCTTTTCGTACACATTATTAACAATTTTTAAGGACGATTAGCAACAATGTTATAATCTACAATAAGATGCATCCTTAGCGCATCTCCCAATCGCAATATTGTGTTGTCCTTTTTAATGCTATGCTACGAGTTATTAAAACGACTGTAGGGCCGGTCTAGTCAATGGTCGTCTGCAATCTTATCTTTGAGACATGCTTAACTCATGTTTAATAGAAGCTGATCATAATTAAATACGGTATAAGTAAAAAATTGATAATAATAAATTTTAGCTTAGGATTTTGCTAGGATGTAAGAAAGCGTACAATCGTAAAATTAAACGCTCTGATTCGACTAACCCTTACTACCGCCATTTTTTGAATGAATGAAATGTCGCGTTAAGCCTGATCATGAACGTACTACAAATTGCACAGTTTAAAGACCTAAAACGTCGTTGCCATTACCCTATTGATAATTTTTTTTAATTTTTTAAAGGTGCTACAAAATACGTCCGTCGAAAAACCAGCCATATTAATATTAAGTTACAGGCCGCTTAAATCATAGCAACCATGATCAAAGAACTTAATAACAAGCCAATTTAAAATATCTTTTGTGGAACATTTGCAAGTTATTTGAATTGAGTTTAAAACATTATAATAAATGCATATATATAACATATAGATTCATTTGTGAACAAAACTGTTTTAATAAATTGTTCTGTTGAAACATGATTTTGCACAGTTTGACTCAATGACATGGCTACCTTTATACTATTTACATCCCCGTGTACATCTTACCTAAGTTTCATGAATTTTGACATCTTTTGTATAAAGAGCCATAACTCTGAAGTGCTTAAAACAAATTGAATTGGCTGGTAATCGAACTCTTGATTGAGATATTATGCCCATAAACATTTTCACAAAGTTTAATGAAAATTAGACTGGAACTGTTTGAGATAGAGTGCGGACAAGGCAAATCTGGCCTTTTTCATAATGAAAGGTTCATAAATCGGAAGTGTCATAATGATTGGAGAACTGTAAGAGAGCGGTCGAGGTAAATTTGCTACTTTTTGTATAAATAAAGGGCCATAATCATTTTCGTAAGTTTCATAAACAGCAAACTGTTTGATTGAGAAAGCGGATATCGCTGTGGACGCCGCCCGTCCGCCTGCCCGCCATGGGTGTTCCCATAATACGACCCGCCAATCGACGGGCGTATAAAAATTATATTTGTGTTCAAAGAAATCAGCGATAAAATACCTTCAGTAATTTGTTGTGCTTGTGCGTTGGTTATTCAAATTCTGCAATGCTCAAAGATGTAACAACACTAGAAAAATATTCTAGCAAAACAAATTTATACATGTTATAGTAAAAATCAGCTTTTAATGTGTAGATTTGTGTTTGTAGTAGTATTACGTTGTTTACATTTTTAGCATATTTATCAAATTGTATAAGTTTAAATGAAGTGCATATAATATAATGTTGCGTTGACTTTAAGAAATAGACTTTACCAGTACAGGTATTAATCCGCTGTTTTAATTTATTAATGTATTGGTTACAGTTTAATGAATGTGACCTAAAACTTTAATATTGCGTCAATGTTCCAGTTTCATGCGACAATAGGTGTTGATCAACTCATGGTTAGTCTGTTTCGAGAAATTCTTGAGCAATCATTTTAATCAGTACTCATTCAAACGTTTTAAACAATATCATGCCCTGAATGATAACGACTGCGACACGTGTAATTATCTAACTATTGCTAGTATGTTAATAATTTTGATCAGACAGATATCAGGTCAAAGAATTATATATTAAAGTCTACCACAGTTATGTATTGGAAATTATTATTAACAAAATTCCGACATTCCAAAAAACAAGCAATGTACCTACAGATCATCTCAATCGACCTGTTTAAGTCGAAAGGAGACATGTATTAGCTCTATTGGTATGGTTTTACGTTGTGTACAGTATACATTAAAAAAGCAACAAAGGCGTAAAAACTAAATAACTAGTAATGTGCAACCCTTTCATTAATTAGAAAAAAGCAATCGTTAGACAGAAAACCAAAATTCATATAAGCGATATAGGTCTTGAAATATATATTTTTTAATATGTTTGAACAATAAATAAATGAACCTAAAATGCCAAACAAATCGCTGGAAACACACCACGGCGGAATAGAACATGTATTATTTATTATTTATGCATTGTGTATTATGACCGGTGATACACAAGTAAGCAATGCAACTCCAATTAAACATACGCTGCACACGTCTATTTTACATCGTACCGATGTTAGTTATTCATCGTGTTGGTACCAAGGAAGAATGATTCTTCACTTTATTCAGGCAGAAAAAAACCGACGTACAGACATATAAAAAGAAATGGTTGTTGGTTGAATCGGTCTTTGGCATGCCAGACATCCCGCTTCAATTACTTAGCGTGTGAGTGGATGTATTGATACAAAAGTAAGTAATAAGTGTATCCAATGATAGATCCTTGCAAAAGATTTATTTTGTATTGAATTAATCTGTGGAGCATAGTTCTAAAATTATTGCACAATTTGCAATGAGCGTGGTGTGAATTATTTTCGTAGTAAAATTTTTTTAAATACAGTTAAAAGATAGTTCGCGTATCTTTTAAAAAAATGTAAAAGGACTTTAGTACTTAAAATTTGCTGCAATTAGCTAAGGTTCTAAGTCCTGGGTAATTAGAAAAAACTCAATAACAATTTTATAATAGCAGGAGTATACCTAAATATACATGCATTTTTTCTATAAGTTTAATTAAATGAAATTTGCTGAGAAATGGTTAGGTTCACATATCTGACAAAATATAAATAAATCTTTATTTAAGCAATTTAATAATTAAAGGTACATTATTTTAAAATGGTGTCATTGGTTCTTTGATCATTAATCTGGTTTGTCAAATACAGCGGGGGTGTTTGTACCAAATATGAACCATGTTCCATAAAACTTGCTTCAAATTAGAATAACGTTTTATGTCTGGTAAAAAAAACCCACAATTGTTCACACAATTTATTAATAATTAGTACACAGATTCAATATATAGGAAATTTCAGGGGTGTGCCTTGACTTTGAAAATTGTAGAAGGAGTAGAATACACAATAAAATTGGGTACAGCTTTTGGTCAACATTTGACAAAGAATACCAAGATTCAACGCATATTAAGATAAGAAAAAAAATTCAAACTATTCCATAAGAGCAGGTACACAACTTCTATATCCGTGAAATTAGACAGTTTTACATGTATTGGTCGTGTTTGAAAACTGTTAGGGACGCTGATTAAACAAAACAGCGCTTGCTATAATCCGTACATGCACTTCAGACAAAAATTGAATGATGGTGCACTTTTTCAACAGACAATTGGTATTTTAATGAGCAATTGATTTGTTCATCTATTCATATCAGGGAGACTTCCTTTACTCGCTCTGAGGTAAGAAATGCCGCAAGCTAGTGAAGTCATTCAATTACAGCTTCTGTTATATTGATAATGTTCTTTTCATAAACGAACCTGATTTGGTTTCTTCTAAATCTCATACATCCAAAGAGCTCGAGATTAAGAACACAAAAGTCACTTATAGGTCCGCTTTGCTTTTGGATTCACATCTCGAAATTAACACTAAAGGGTGTTCTACATAACGCGATGATTTCAACTTTTTTATTTTCAATTTTGTTTGTGCAGCAATATTCCATCTGCTCTAATATATAAAGTAATACCACGATTTCCTAGATGGAACCATTCGCAACTGCATAACCAAGGGTTTTGTTGCTGAAATATGTTTTCCTTCATTGAAAAAACGATATCGGTTCGTCAGATGAGTTCAAATGGATAGTCGTAGTTAATGTAGTATCTGTCTTACCAGAATTGAATTGCGCAATATCGAATTTCAAAGACACAACTGGCAGAAAATGCTTACTCTTCCGGATTTCAGTTTTATTTTTACAAGAGTTCGCGTCGCTGGCTTTTGTCTGTGTTTTGTTATATGTTTGTTGTTCTTGCTCCCATTGCTCTGTATTTTGGATTTTGTAATTTTGATATCTTTCCAACGTTTGATACATCTACCAGATTTGACTCCAGGTGTTTGTGGAGTCTGGTGGAGTTTGAATGATATCCTTTTTAATTGTTCATTTCGGCTTCTAGAATAACTACTATCCCATACCACTCATTATCACTACCAAATTATTAACGGATTAAGTAACACATCTCAAAATACAAAACAATGTGACATTGACACCATTAACAGACGTCTACATGATATAGAGGCTATAGAGGAAACTAAACAGAAACAAATTCAGTCAAAAATAATCAAAAGAGACCGCCTTCCAGAAGCAATTTGGAGAGTAAATTATCAACTACTGGTAATAACAAAACAATCAAATAAAAAAGAAGACATAGATTTATTCGAAAGCGAAACGGAAAAGACAACATAGTCATCTTACCCTCTTACTACACATGAGGAACAAGTTCTCAGCAAGGGTCACAACTTCTGTCCTGTCCCTTCAAGCATTAACTAGTTTCAACTTGAGACAGACCTAAACAACTATGCGCGGAGACTACGAATAAAAGATTTTTTTCATCGTCGAGAAATAAACACCTTCAGAAAGCCGAAATTACCACTTACGAAGATGACAAACGCAGACACGCCATACAGAAATTTAAGAAAAAAAGCAACTGGAATCCGCCTAAAAAAATGACAATCTGGAGGTTTTTATTAACATAGTTACAGCAGATGTGAAATCGTCCGTAACTAACAAACGGAAACACAACATATCTAAAAATGAAAGTATGGATATGAAGAATCTAAAGTATAGACCAGAAATAACTATAAAAACAGCCGACAAGGGGAGTGCTGTGGTTGTTATGAACACGGAGGATTACATTAAAGAGGGTGTCAAACAACTGTCAAATACCTCATTTTACAAAAAAACTTGCATCTGATCGTACACCTGCTATAACAAAGGAAATACAGTCCACCTTATCTAAAATGAATGTCCGTAACTAACAAACGGAAACACAACATCTCTAAAAATGAAAGTATGGCTATGAAGAATCTAAAGTATAGACCAGAAATAACTATAAAACCAGCCGACAAGGGGAGTGCTGCGGTTGTTATGAACACGGAGGAATACATTAAAGAGGGTGTCAAACAAATGTGAAATACCTCATTTTACAAAAAAAAAAAACTTGCATCTGACCCTACACCTGCTATAACAAAGGAAATACAGTCCACCTTATCTAAAATGAATGTCCGTAACTAACAAACAGAAACTCAACATCTCTAAAAATAAAAGTATGGCTATGAAGAATCTAAAGTATAGACCAGATATAACCATAAAACCAGGCGACAAGGGGAGTGCTGTGGTTGTTATGAACACGGAGGATTACATTAAAGAGGGTGTCAAACAACTGTCAGATACCTCATTTTACAAAAAAACTTGCATCTGACCCTACACCTGCTATAACATCCTATATAATAAATACAAAAAGTTTAACAGTTCACATTATAAACCAACGCATTTCAATAGCAAATTATAAATCGTTACTAGAATGGTTATTATTATTTAACTTGTATTTGCTGAATTAATAATCAAGCTAAAAGAAAAATTACTCATGGTCGATTTGATACCATTTAAAATTAAACCATGTGCTGTTCTTATATTTTCAGAGTACTTACCTAAAACATAGTAAAACTTTGTGCAGGAGAAAAAAAATCCAGCAATGAAAACAACTGCAAATAATATAAAAAGTTACCTAAAAAGTTGAAATTATTACTACTGAATGCATAAAATGAAGTATGTCGATAGATATTATTGTCAAACTTCAATATATAGTTAACTTCAATTATTACTCATTGTTCATTTGAATGCACACACAAACATTTTGTGCTAAATCCAGTGGTCTAAAGCTTTATTGTTGCTTTCATAAACATGTAGAGCAAACACCTTAAATACTGCGTACAAAGAGAACCCATTAAGTAAATAAACATCAACACACCGATATTTTCCTTGTAAAGCAAATTTACTTATTTCAGAGTCATAATTAAATCCTTTTTTATTAAGGAATTCATACCCAGACCAACTTTTGCAGCGTATACGATTCTTTCATTTTCAATCACGTTTTTCAACTCATCTTCCTTTACAGCACCTGCATAACGAATTTAAACAAACATAAGTAAACTTTAAAATCAGGCACAATTCAGTTCGTTAAGACTTTTTTCCGGTGTATCTATTTGGAATGTCTACACAATATGATGGATTATTTTAAATTACAATTTGAATAATGTTTAAATTCAATATTATATTTAAGTGAAATGATGAAAGAAAAGAATCATGGCTAATCAGTTAATCTCTTAGTTTTTTCTGATATAGGTTTTAAAATGTTTAAATAATTTAATATTTGTGTCTAGAGACAACCTTTATGATCCAAAACGAGAGATTTCTCAGGTTAGTAGTACATTTATATCGATGGAAAGCAAGTGTTGTTCTCCGAGTGTTTAAGTTTATCAATTTGTTTGTCAACTGATTGTTCATTATGACTTATTTTTTTCCGGGACATAACTATGGGCACAGGTGTGACCACATGTATATTTTATTCAAGTCACTATAAGGAGTAGTGTCATCGGCGAACAATCTAGTGTTGGCTTGAATATCATTTGATATGTCGTTTATAAATGTACAAAAGAGTACGGGACCTAATATTGATCCTTGTGGAACTCCAGCATTGCTATTATTGCAAGAATTATAACATGGCAACATGGCGCCTTGCAGGTAGGGAGGTCTGTAATTAGTCTGAGAATCCTCTGCCGTCCTTCACTTTAATTGGAACGAGGCACGTCGTAGAGTTCTATATAGTCAAAGCAGCATATTTTGCAACAGTGGTCATAGTCAGCACATTTCACAATCTCCTGATTTTATAAACATGTTTGTGTTGTTCAACTAAATATAAATCGCTTCTTTGTGTCTGACCGAATTACTAGGACAAAAATTTCAGGAGATGCTGTTAACCATCAGTTGATCTTTCTGTGGTCTTAACTTAATAAAAAGTCGTCAAAAATGGTGTAAACTTTACTTGTAACCGGAATTCCATGTTATTTCACTTAATTCCAATCGAGCATTTTGATAAGTCAGAACATCTTTCTTATATATAAGCCGGTGTCATACTAAGCAGTTACATAAAATATGCTATACCTTTCAACTTTACATTTCTATGTGCATTTTCTACAGCTATGACATGTATACAAGAGAGACAGAGAGCTAACTACACATGCAACACAATATCACAATATGCAATCGATTACAAATTAGGCTGCAATCACTCCTGTATCGGATGTTTATGACAACTATAGTATCCAGAATATAACAGAAATCTATCAACGTACTAAAGATTACATACATGTACCATCAGCATTACATGCATGATAGCACACTAATTTACTTTATAAGATATATTTTGAATTGATTTAGAATTGGTCACATAATAGTGAGTGTTTGGTACCATAAAAATGGCTTTGCACACCTAGAAACAAATGAGACAATCGATTCTATGCAATACATGTGATCTTTTTCTTACTTCAATTTAACCTTTAGCTGCTATTTTATTTAGGAGTTTATTCTATCAAAAAACAACTAAACATAATGCCCCACGTTAAAGGCAATTAATAAGTCCACAATAGTGTCAAAGCAGACCCAGAACGTTGGAGTTTACATGCTGGTAAATTTTATTTTGAATCTAATTCCATGTATTGGATACACATATTATAATTCTGACATATCCTTAAAAGTAAATTTGCATATATTGAATTTGTTAGAATATGTTTACTTCAAGTTATACAAATTTTATGTCCATGTTAATCCATTATACATTTGTTTCAACTTTCTAATAGAGAATGCGAAACATGAAATTTATTAACAACTGTTCGTATACAAAAATTCTACCAAGTAGCATAAGAGATAAAAGTGGTTTCATAAATAGACCTGGCAGAACAATAGATTATAGCCTTTTTCATAAAAAATTTCTTTAAGTTAACTTACAGTAAAAAAGTTCATGTACAAACATCATATCAGAAGAAACACTTGCAATCACAACGAAATCATTCACTGTAATATGCTTAGGCTTTTAAGCCACTTATCATGCTTATTGCAGTCTGAGGATTTGCTGTATGTAGATGGATTATGACTTTGTAAAAAAATTCGATGCTTTAATGTCTGGAAAGATGAAAGATAGGTTCATATTCTGCCAATCAGGGTGAATATTACATGTATTTCTTGTTTTTATATATAAATTTGTATAATAACTGCCTTTTTCGATTTAAGCTGTGTGTATAGCAACTTATTAAACTAAAGATTTCACTTATGCCTCCCTTTTTGTGTTCCACCTGGTGACAATTAAAAGAAGCAGGAACAATTGGAATATTTATTTTAATTAGATTGTGTGTTTATAGAATAATTTGATACTTTCCTCAATGTTGCTTACAGCTTTTGATTTACTAAAAAATAAGAATTGTGTAAGTTTACATCAACCTTTTTTCTGTTTCATATTTCGGACATGCGCATGACATTTTCTATAAAGTTACAATTTACTCATTAAAATTTGTTTTATTACATATCAAAGCCAAATGTTAAAAACCTCATATATAATATTTCTTGATGTCCCAATAAAATACGGATTTGAATGGAAAACAGGTGGAATAATAACAGATGTCATTTGTCTCAACATGGGGTCTGTTAAATGCAACTGCATAAGAGTTTGATTGTAATTTTGTAACGTTTCAAAGAAATTGTTCTACAAATTTTCCACATGATCTATCGAAGCTATGATATATTTTAAAAACAAAACCGAATAACATACTATAAACTTCGAGGTCCGTTTACACTTATCGCTATTAATTATAAGTATAATGTAAACCAATACATTTTTGCGTGATATAAACTTTCGCGACTTTTGTGTGGAGGTTACAATCACGAAAGTTTATATCTGCGAAAAGGTAAAGGGACAATGAGTGATGACTCTTTACATGGTCATGTAAAATACCAAATTTGAAAACCTTATTTGGGGATGATAAGAAAATGCAGAGAGTCTATACTAACTGTTAGTATAGTCCGTCAATTTAAGTTGTATTCAAAGATAAATTATGTTTTCGCAATGACAACATCCGTTGTCTTAAATTTAGTTATCTTTCCTGATTATTTCTCTTTTTTTCTAGTAACGTTATTGCCACCTGTTTGGTACTTCAAAGGACAAATTAATTATTTAATAAAAATTTAATTATGTCAGGTGTCAAAAGATCAAACAGCTTATTAGGCGTTAGTAAAACACAATCACCCTGATAATGAACAATTATGTACTTCTACAGGCCTAACAGGGCCATAAAGGTAAAAAAATAGATCGACAAAAAACTGAAGACAACAGAACGATAACTCAAATATTTCTTGTGTGCCCTTTTTCTATAAAATGATAAGTAGGTCCATGAATTGTATTTTTAATGATGTCAATTTCATGAAAGTTTATATCCGCGAATCAGTGTACTGAATAAAACCCGCGAAAGTTTGCATACGCGAATAAAAATTTATTTACATTAATATATTTTGCATTTAACATATCTTCTAATCCGTATAAATTTGTTTTAAACGCTTTCGACAATGAACATAAATTATAAGTCATGTCCGTTGTGCTGGGCACACTAATGCACTTTCCGCTGCAAAACTCAAAATATCAACGAGTACCTAAATTCGAAATTGTTCTGTTTTAAACCAATAACTTAAGTTAAAAAAGAATGAAACCTTTTGTCGGAACATGTTTTAGGAAGGACAATGACATAGGTAATGTGACGAAATTTATTCAATTTACCTTTGAAAGTGAAAGTATATTTTTAAGTATCAGTGAGAATTTGTAACTCTATTTTCGTTGTCCGTTTCGTTTGATAGTATAGTAATTAAGGAGACAGGTCGGACTATTGTCCGGAAAGTAATTAGTACATTGTCCGATCAGAGTTAATATACCTTTTTCACAACGTGTTTATTCCGATTTGGTCAGGAATGTAGAATATCCCTGAAGTTTAGCGAGATCGAGGCTAAGGGTGTATCAGTCCAAGCAGTCGTTGAGAAACATATGTATAAATATTTGTTTTTTAATGTATCATAAATAAATTGCTTTTCTTTCTAAGTTTCTGTTATTATTTCATATTCGCTTCACGACGTAAATTTGGTTTAAACATCTGTAATTTGTTATTGAGTTTAATCATTTGAGATAAACATTATAAATGCAAGATAAATGCAATATTTTGTAGTAGTTTCGCCTTGAATTTGTTGTATACAATAGAGAATGAAGGAAAGTTGTCGAAATTCGAGTAGGCGACCATATACGAGGGTCGGGAGAACTTTTTCGGGAAACCAGGGTTGGGCATTTGTTTTAACGGAAATTCGATGTTTGGTTAAAATTTGACCGGGAATTTGGAATTAAAACGTAAGCAAGATAAGGAAAAGAACACAGTTTTGTCGCCAGGAATTCGCGATATAATGTTACCGGAATTAATTTTTATGGTTTTATTGATGTCAAACCTTACATTGGTACGCTGTGATTCCGAAGACCTGGGGATATCATATTTTCACAGTTTACAAGTATTGTTCTAGCTTATCCCATAACAAAGCTGAACTTGATGTTCGTGGCCAATAATTAAATAGTATGAAAATTATTTCAAATTAGTACAGCAACTTCAGGTTGGCCGTCTTTTCAATATTGGCCAAATTGACAACATCTGGACAATTTTTTTTGTTAATATTTTTGGGAATGCAGGAAACTGTCAAAACTATGACCGGGAATTCGGGATTTTCTAATATTGTGATCGGAAATTCGGGATGATAACCCCTCCTCATATTTATTCAAAGTCATATTTTCTTGGCATTTTTTACTATTTGGCCTGAGAACTTTTGATGAATTATCCATGTTATTGTTTTTCAAAATGTTCACTTTGGGAATGGAATTATACAAATTGTAGGTTTAGATTTAGAATATATAATTGTGTCTTTGGACTAATTTTTGTATAAGTTTAACTTTGATTATACATGTACATGTTGGGGTAACCCTACCTTTTTGGAAAAAAATTGTAGGATTTTATCTTTTTATATGTGTCACCTTTTTTCATAACTAAGTCACCGTATTTTTAAGTCCTATTAATTTACTAGGTACATGTATTTATAACCCTAATGAAAATTACACGGCGAAAATTGTCTAAGGTCCGTATTCCATAGTCTATCTTTGGCTGTTAAATTAAGTTCTTTAAATCATATTTCCTTGATGCAATCTTAACTAAGAAGATAACTGAAATTGTCCACGATGTCCTTCCCCGTTTGACCCGTCATCAGAAGTTGCATTCTTTCGATCGTCTACAGCTGATTAAATAATAACACCTGGTAACTAAAATCTGCCTTGTGACAAACACGCTTAAATTGCCATTTTTCTCTGAAATGCTTTTTTAACACATCTCATGATCCATAATTGATCGTATTTGTGTGTAATGTTTACATTCGAGGCCATTGTCAGTTACAGAAGCTATAGAGATCTATACACCCTCAGCCTCATTATGAACTAATAAGAGCGATCTATTTTTAGAAACAAAGATATTGTGAAACTCGTATATTGATTGAAAACCGTCAGTACATACTTTGTTGTTATTAAAGCATTTCGAAAAAGTAAAACACATTATGTGACAAGGATTTTTTTGTTTAAAGATTATTTTGTTTGTAGGCTACTAAATTTAGTTTATAATATGAATTTTCTCAGTTCACATGTAGCAGTTTTGCATGAAAATGACAAGTGGTTCGTTCTGCATAACGGCTTCTTCTTTAATAATATCCGAAAGTCATTTATTATATGGTTTGTAACGCAATTGCTATTTCTGAAAACTGACCAGACCATTAGTACTGTCTGAATACGGCAGTGACCAATTGTTTTGTGTGACAAGTGGGACTGACAAGTTCACTTCGTACTAGTGGTTAAAAATAATGATCAGAGGTACACTGATATTATTCACATTAAATGTGCACTGAACAGGAGGCATATAAATCATAGAGTAGTAATAAGTCGAACAAAAACATTCATTGATCTGGTCATTGGAAAAGTTTGTAAGGATTAAGGGATAAAGCTGTGTTAGTCTGTTAGGGTTTAACGCTACCTTAAGATCTAGAAGTCAGCCAAATAGCACGCAGCATATCCGAAGAAAACACCTTGGCACGAATCATGGGGGTAAAGCTGGCGGTGTTTCTAGCGTGTAGGGTACAACCCCTTGCACGTTACAGTAACATCATGGACAGACCTGGACGATATTATACCACGAAATTATGTGTTGTCCGCAAGCAATGCCTTTATAACGTCAAAATATAAATTGAGTTTGTTTTCTTCTCAACTGAATTGTATTAGTCAGTTATATTTGGTCATTTAGAATATAATTAAACCACGTGTTTAAGAATTTTAACGACATTGTTGACCTCATGACCAGTCAGGTATGATTTAATACCTAATAATTCCTTAATGTGTTCCTATGAATAGACAAATAGAGATGTTTACTTAATGTGGTAAACTAGATATTTTACGTTTGCAGTCTTTTTTGTGTGGTAGAAAATTAGTAACCAAACAATGTAAATTAAACAATTTTATTAAAAGAATTCTTTACTCAGACTTTAAGAATACAAAGAATAACAACACTTAGATATTTTCACTATGCAAATACAAAAAGGGATTACCTTGTAGTCTTAATTTCGTTGATGGTGTTATTGACGACAGCCGCCTAGCAAAATGAAAATGTATCTTATTAATTAAGTTTCTTTTGCCTTTTGCTGAAGCAAACTACCACTTGATTGCATTTTCCAGAAAAACAGTAAATATTTACAAACAGTTGAACAATACCAAAAATTAAAAAAACGATATCTTATTGTATGAAATCTAACATGTAGCAGCGGGGTCATTGTCGTAGTCTTTCGCAGAAATTTAATTTTCACATTCGTTCATATAAATTTAAAAATTCGTGTTAACAACATTTTTGGCCTATTCTCTTATCACAATGAATAATTGTATGTATATGAGTGGTAATAAACTTATTACACTGACTTACCTCTGTGCTTCAATTTTAGGACATCTGAATTGTCCCATCCAATCAATAATCCTTATACAGTCATAGTCTGGAATTAAAAGTGAGTGTTAATCAACATCTGTATTGTTTTCTTGAGGGATGTTAATTTTACAATAAGGATACGAATAACTGTACAATACAAAGTATTGGTTTTATTATTGATTGCCTAAAGAAAATTCGATACCTTTTGTCTATCATGTATTTTCTGTCTATAGAACAGTTTCAGAACTCTTTGAGCATAATTGCCCACAGAATATGATCTTTTCATATTTATAGCAGGTTCTATCTGCTGACAATTCGTCTGTAATAACCACTATTGCAATACAAACATCTGCTAAACATTGTTAACAACACAAAACACATTGTAATACATTGTGTTTATTTACAATATACGTTATTGCAATCAAAATAATTTTAATTCATTTTATGTACAAGGCCTTGCACTAAAATGTTGTATTGCAAAATACATTATTGCAATTACGGCTCTTTCACACTTTATTGAAATACATGTTGTAATGCAATTATATTTTTTTTTAAACTTTAATGAATGAAAAGTATTTTCATAATTTATAAGTAGATTTATTGTCATAGATTTACCTGGTGATAAAATTTCGGAATGCTTGCATAACTTTTTGTAACAAGAACAGTCCTGTCCTCCATGAAAGCAGCTACATCCGTCATTTGGTTCAGTAACAAAAGCGTATCCCTTTGTGTAATCACATTTACATGTTCGATCAGACGTTGAGTTGCCTTCATATGATATAATTTGACCTTCATCTGTACAGTCAGACTTTAAAAATATGCATTCGTTGCTGCCATTGGTCCAAAATTTAATTGGCTGAAAATATGCGTCATCACACAGTTTTCCATCCAATCCACCTCTTATGACGAATTTGTACCCTTTAATTTTGTAAAACGATAATCATCATGTTGGATTTGCATGTTTTGTAGCTTTGAGGTGATACTTTTATTATAAGCCACTTTTTGAATATGCTTGTGGTGAAGTTTTGGATAACATGGGGGTGGGGTACTGCAAGAAACTTTGAACAAAATACAGCTTGGCATCAACATTGAATTATGACCTATAAGAGGATAAAAACTATATCTGATGTCACTTGTCACTGTGGTTCTGACCGCGAAGGTTCAAATCATTACGTCTTTGAATGTTCGAAATATGCTAATATTAGATATAAAATCTTCAGCAGTTGCCAATCTTCTGTCCAATAAATATAGAACTTCTTACATCTGGTGATTCGCAATTGTGTAATAAGCAGAACGAACACGTCTTTAAGCATGTAATTGAGTAAATAACATTCCCCATCGTTTGAATAATTACTCACATGGATTAAAATCAATCATCATCACATCCATCACATCGATCTTTCTATTTAATTTCCCTCTTTTTGTAGTTTGCTATTAATATTTGTCATCAAAAGTTTTGTTGTCTCCAACAAACATAATATAATTTATATTGTATTACGATGTACGATGCTCTATCAATTTTATGTAATATAACGTATATTGTAGAAGACTTCATAAGTTAGATTAAGTTGTGTTCATTCTATTTGCATATTAAGGAAATACAATATGTTTAAACTAAACTTTTATTATTGCTGTTGCCAAATACAAAACAGTATTACGTTTTCGATTTTTATAAAATATAATCTACTTTTTTTATTTATTGTCTGTAAATAAAAAATTAGGATTTATACAGCATATATTACGTTTCGTATAAAAAACAAAAAAAATAATCATAAATGGATCATACGGTCATTCAATTCGATACATACCAGTACACTTCCTTTTCAATGCTACTTGAACAAATCATGATTGATGAACGTTAAACCATCTGTCAATCAAATAATTTTCTTGGTCTGTTAGTTTCAATTTCAACTAAATGCCCAATACATACCTGGCCTCTGGTATTCTACAGCATGCATACAGGATTCGGTATAGAGGTGCCGGTTTTCATCAAACAAACAATAATACTCTGGATGTGTTCTGTTACATTTCGCTTTTGCTGTAAGACTCCACTGTGATGTGTCTGGACACAGGGCACCACACATAAGAATGGCCACTCCACTTAACAAGAAATTCTACCAAAAACATCAGCCTTTCTTAATATTATAGAAAATCAATCATTTTGTGTCAGTGTCAATTTATGGTAATTCTCAGAATATAGAATTCATGTTAAAAATATATTGCTTATTTCTATGATCTATAATTAATATTTAAAAATAGCTAAAATCTACCTAATAATAGTTATACAGGAAGACAAGCATATACTATCTCAAATTATGTACTGTGGTTGGTTATGCAGCTGTGTATAGAAAAAAGGTAGAGAATTATATGATATTATACATATTGTAAGATCATAAACTATATTATTTTAATATGAAGTAAAATTTCAAGATTCAATATTGTCTTAATTATGTCAGGGAAAGACAAGTGCTAATTACAATTTATTTCTGTATACCTTACAAGAATTATTTTTAAAAACTATTGAACAAATTAATAAAAACACATATAAAGATCAACGTTACTGTCTAGCAAACGTTTTGCATCCCTAATAGAAAGTTAAATTAGAACACTTTGTCTAAAATTATCTTCAAAATTCGTTAAATATTTTGAACTTAAAACGAATCTCTATATAATCCAAAATGTATTAGTCTACATTTATGAAAGGTTAAATTCAGCTATAATTTCGAATAGGATTTATAATCCAGTGGTACTCTGTTCCTTGGATGTATTAAGATCTAGCATTTGAAATGGATACATGTCTTATATCCAAAGCGCATGTTAATAATTGTGTATTTTATGAATTAAATGTTCACACTTTTGCAGATTGCAGTATGTTCGTATATTTCTATTTCCTACTGAACAGTTCATAGAGTAATCTAGTTTCTTAAGCTTAAAAAGCTAACCAAATAATAATGTATACGATTTACATATTATATAAAGTAAAGCTAAATTGAATCAATATGATAAAACCGTAGGCACACGATAACACATCCCGTCTAAAGAAAAAAAAATAACAACAAAAACTTAAATATTTGAATACTAGGAAAACAATCCATTTCCATACATTAAAAAAAATCCTCGATATAGAAATAGCTTCAACATTATATTATACATCGATACGATGCCTACATGCATTTATTTCTACAATACCAAACAACAGAAGATATTCAATGAAACTGTTCAATAATATTTGGCCTGACCATTTTTATTATGAGAGACAAATATGTGTTTTAGATATTTGATGAGCACTCCATATCGAAAGTGGCAATCCATGTCAATTAACATTGAAGTCGAGTGTACCATGCCTCAAGTGAAACTTGAATCCGTAACCTCAGTGTTGAACAAACCACGTGATCAATAGAAGATGACTTACTACCTAAAGCAATCAGCACACAGAAGCCCCTCTTATAAATGCAATCACCAGTCCCCAAAGATTTAGACTATACTGATGCTGTTTTTGTAAATCATCTACAACATCCACATAATGATAAAAAAATTTTTTTATCTGTTTACGTTTGTTGTAATATAGATTTTCGAGATTTTAATACACACAAGTTTTCGCCTTTTTAATTGAATGGCATCAGGAACCTTTATTTTCTTTTTTAAACATAACTTTCAAGAAAAAAGCGCATGGTCTTATTGTTTGCTTCATTTCCGTTTTGCCCTTCTCATGGGCAGCTTAATTTGTGCGTTATTTGCTTTTTCATTTGTTGTTCTCAATTCATAGTTTGATTATCAATGTCTACACATGCTACAGAATCTTGCTCTTGGCAGCCTTCTAAAACTTGAAGGACTTTCAAAGTTTGCGAGGAAAGTTTTAAACCGTCAACACTAGTTTTATCATCGTGCTTCTTTGACATTGCCCAGGTAACCGCACTGGATAGTGGTCAAAATCATCTTTGCTTCTACTACAATTACAAATTACAATTGCGTCAACAATTACCTTCCTTTTTGCTAAATTATAGCCTCATGACGTTGCAATACCTTTCAAAGGTAACTCAGGACGACAACAGGTCCGTATTTAAATCAGATTCCGTGTAAATACGATGAAGGATCACATTTATTCAACTTAACTATACAAATAGGCAGAAATACAAGAACGCATTGTATTTTTGCATTTTTACTAAAATGTTACACACTAAGGCAAAACAACTTCCGATAAAGTGCGACAAAAACCAATGTTATGTACACAACAATTAAGCTAAGGAGTAGAATTATCCTCAGTAGAAACAAAGGTTCTTTAACAGTGTGTTCAAACAGCAACATAAGCAGAATGAAACCAAAAGATTCATGAACACTGTTCTGGTAGCAAAAAGACGGAAATGTACTTGTTTCCTTGTTTCTTTAAATGCGCCTAATATACTCTTTAAGGTCTGATGGAATTGTTAAGGCATTGATAAGATCAGATGGTTTTGTTTCTGTAGCTAAAAACGTGAAACCACGTACTATCCAGTTTTTCAAGAAGCAGAGAAAACTGATTTCTTTTAAGCGTGTTCGATTTTAGACTTGAAAATTGGACTCCGTTGCCATCTTGATCATGCCTTCTGTGAGTTTCCGTATCCAATGTAAATTAGACCTTGCAGGATTTCATGTATTTTTTACTTTTATTATCATCGGCACCTCTTTATGTTTTATAGTCTTAAAAAGCTAGATTGACACACTACTTAAACGCCTCTATTAACATAAGTTTTTGAAATTATAAGCAGAACTGTGAACAGAAGTTATGACTGCATAAATGTCAACGGAGTTACGATTTAAACCACTGGCAACATTGTATTACATTTACAATGACATTTTGCAATTTCTTTTAACTTTCTCAATCAGATGGAAATGCTTACTTTAACTTGTTTACAAAATGTATGAATCACAGGTGTATTTTTATCTCCATCAAACTTTTCTCATTCTGACTTCGTGTTGCAGCTAAATCGAAACGGTAAGTACATTTTTACATGTAAAGTTGACAATTGTACATGTCAAATTAACATTTTGGTACCCAATAACTCCTCGTATGTGACATACTAAACTATTTGCACTATGTATGGTTGTTGCGCCAACCAGTACGATCATTTTTATATACATTTCATTTTCGAACATGGGGTTGCTCTCCATATACACTGCTCTGTATACCTCACGTGTATATGCCTTGTTGTGCCATGTAGTAGGATCGTATTGATATAACATTTCTGTCGTTAGGCGTTAAAGGAGCTATTAGGGGTGGTGGTCATATACAATTTTACACTTAAAGTGGACATTTTGGTCCTTCATATTCGCTATAATTATAGACTGAACTATGTTTACTATGTACGTTTCTGTTGTTGGCATTTGATAAAGTTGTTATTTTGGAAGTCAATGGCTCATAAGGGCTCAAATTGTGTCAAAGTATGGTGGTAGCATATAATATAGATAACATTTTTCCCCTTCCGTATCTCGCCGTACATAACACATTGCATTAAATACACTTTGGCTATATAGAACGCACACAGACAAAGTGTTTTCATCAATTAATTTGTTTAAAGAACCTAATTATGGTCCGAAAGGAAACCGAATACAATTAAAGAAAAGAAAGTACCTAGATGCAAAAGCTAAAGATACAATTCCAAAAGTAAATATGACAATGTTAGAACTTCCTCATTGTCAGAAAATTGTTTTCATTAAACAGTTCAACCATCATAGTGGTTTTTTTAACTCATTTTCTACAATTATATATTGCGTTACATCAGGAGTAACGGGGTTTATGTATGTACTATTTTGATGATCATAATTATTTTTGAGATGGACAGAAATTTGGATTTTCTAAGGCATTTAAAGAACGAATCAAACATGTTTACTTGGTTCAAGTTTAGTTCATGTTTTCAGCCAATAGCTACAATATCTTATGTAATGAGCACTTTCAGTAGTGCCGATAGTGTGTGACTTTGGATTATATTTATCGATAACCAAGATTTGTTGTTACATTGAATACTTACTTTTTAATCTATGTCAAATGGTTTCAATTTGTTTTGCTTGGCATGATAATAATATTTAACAAAAGACAATCTTATTTCACAAGAGGAATAAACAGTCTCGAGTTTAAGTTTTACCGATTTTCAAGAGCTGTTAACATGGGATCAGTACAACAAATTACGAGCCTTTAAAAAGTCGCTTAACCGTTGGTACAGCTTGTTCAGCAAGACAGTTAGATTGGAAATACCAAGGACTTGGCGTAACGGGGTCAAAGTGTATTTGCATTCTTACGGTGCGTATTGTAAACCATTGTCTGCTGTAAAATATACTAATGTTTTAAAATAATATCTTTGTTCAAGGGATTAAATTGAAGTGAAAATATTTTCTTGAAAGCAAGTATCAAGTTTAAAATATATTAGGAGAGCTAATTTGTTTGCATGGTTATGATTTGTTTCAAAACTACGAAATCAGATTAAGAAAAACACTTTCTGGTTGTGCTGTAATCTAATCAATAGGTTAAGATTTTGCAGATCAAGCGATACCCTTTATAGAAATTATTCCATTTATTTCACAGCGTTTTTCTTTTGCCTGACAGTCATCATACTTTATATAGTCGTAGCCATAGTTCCCACACGTAGCTGATTCAAAATTATTGCGGTTTAGATCGATTTGAGGTGCCGTTTCTGCTTTTACAAGGTATGCCACTAGGTACAACCTTGACGTCCCCTGGAAGTTGGTTTCGACACTAAATTCACCAGCGTTGTGGGTAGCGACATCATAGGTAACGGTTCTTGAGAGTATTCTTAGCTTTTGTTTTTTTTTTCAGAAGCCTTTACAAGTATGCCTTGTTTTCCATTCATTTATGAGTCTTTCTCACTTTTACGGAAGCAGTTTCAAAAACAATGTCTAAAATTTAAAAAATAGACAGGACAAGAACAATTGACTCCAGGATTACTGCCCTCTGGACAACTGCCCCTATTTTTATTTTTATGTTTTTTTTAAGTACATTCATGTAATTTTAAATCTAAAAGAATAAAATAAGATTAAAATGTATTTGTTTAAATTAATGACAGACATTATTAAAACAGACATAAAACATAGAGGAAACGATCATTTAAAGTGCATGTACCATATTAAAATTACAGCAATAATGTCACTTGACCAATGAAGTCCACAAAGTGAGTGTGTTGGAGAAACCGCAAAAGAAGTACTAACATGTATGTAATAATTTTGTACCAGTTTTCTCAGTGGGATGGTGTCCCTTGCTACGATCTGGGTGAGTTGTACCTATTGTAGTAACTGTTGACGCTCTACGTTTGATAGCTGTCTTGATTTGTAGTGCCTTTTTTCGCGCAAGGTGTGTAACATGAGTATTTACTGTGCCAAGCATTCCTTTCCCTTTATAATTACTTTGACTTTAGATATGAAGGCATTGTGTCTTTACATTCCCATGAAGCTGTCCCATTAGCAAGGTCCATAGGCTGAGCTTTAGATGACCTCTTTCTGACTCTAACACTCCCTTATTGAATGATTGGCTTTATAATATATATAATTCATATAAATATATATGCCCACTCTAAAAAGTCTTAGGTTGCATTTAGCTTATTATAAATATATTCACCTTGATTTTCTCAATTTGAATTTATCATTAGGGCTTGTACTATAAGCGCGTATACAGTTTTAATTTAAATTGTAATGGTATATAAAATTTGCTATAAAAATTAATTTATTTAAAAAGAATATACTATTGGTAATTTAAGGTATCCGACCCATAATTGACCACGTGATCATATTTGGTGTCCCGGATGTCCATTGTTTGTCAATGGAGCAGACCTCGGTAATGTTCGGCAAACATCGGAACTACTATTTGAACAACTAATTTTTTTTCTCAAAACTGTTAACATTGACTCAAAGTAAAACAATATATTTACTTTGTATCATTAATTAGTAATATATTGAGTAATAAATTTGCATTTCTTCTAAAAATAAAATTAAACGGTGACTTCAATTATGGGTCGGATACCTTAAGTCTGTTGACTATATTGCCTAATCTACAGCTAGTAATAAAGAAATAATTACATATTTAATTATTTAACAATATCGTCATTTAAATATTTATGTTTATTAAAAAAATAACTCTAGTGACAGTCGTGGGGTGGGGGGAGGAATATTGCAATTGTCCTGCCCATATAAGCTGTTTTACCGAATTTATTTTTAGTAAAATAATTATGAATAGGAATTCATACGCATACATACACAGCTCGGCATATGTTGTATATGTGTTTAAATTTTTAGCAACGGTAATACAGTCGAAGTAATGTTTACATACACAACATATAACAAGTAAACAATAATTAACATAATATACAGGGCGACACATCTAACAGTAATGAAATATTACAAAAAGTGTTAATTACCTGTGTAAAAATCATCTTCCGACAGCATCATAATAGAACAATATTATTAATCTCAAACATGTTCAATGTCAGGTAAATATTTTCTTTTTAAGTCATCTTATCTAATATCTGGCAATATGCCCAGGTCTTTGCGTGTTAAAATTCAATTTATGTTAATGAGAATATATAAAGTTTAAAAGGAAAATAAGCAACAAATATTGAGCCGGAGGTATGGGGACCAAAAGGGGACACTGCACTGTTCTCTTCAAATAAAAAATAAATTTATTGATGAAGCCTAAATATAGCTAAAAGATTCGTAAAGCCGTACTTCAAAAATTTTAAAGCAACATCCAATATTAAAGAAATTTATTGTTAAACTATACAGGTGTTTGTTTGTAGTGAAGGTAACACGATCAATCTACCAACAATGAACGATGAGTAAGCCTTTTAAAAGTAAATCGATATGTTTATTCCCCTAAACAAAATATATCTATATGGTCCAAAAAATTGGTACCAATATTTTCACCATTTTTATGTAATTTTGATCTATATGTTTGTTCTTTAACTTGCCCGTACATTTTCTTTCATCAATAGCAAACACTTTGCAGTATCAATAGATGAAATCAAGTCTACTGTTCTGGTAAGAAATAGGTGCGGGGATTACAAAAAAACATGAACAGGTTTCTCCTAATCTTTCGACATAGAAAGCCATAATGGCGGAAGACCTTGCACCATTAGTCTTTAAATCTTTAGATTGTCCTTATCGCCTCTACTACAATGGCAGAAGGAATATTAAAACAATATTTAATATTTGATTTTAAGATATGTCCGTAAGATTTCAGATAATTATTCGGAGTGAACACATATCTCAATCAATAAAAAAATAGCTAAATATAATAACGGGTTTTAAATAGTTTATGACAAAGACTGAATAATCATCCACATTCACAAGTAGTAGAATTGTTTTGTCTTTCTGAAATAGAGCGTAGCGGAACCAGCGAAAACATGTCTATCACTGATGAAACATACACACGTGATTTCCCCATGAAATACCTATTTCTTACCTAGCACTACAACTTTCTCATAGCGATATCATAAAAACTCCGCATCTGTGTAATATTCCAACATCCAGTTCGAACGTTAAATAGTGACGTTGGTATATTGCCATATCAACGTCATTGTTTCCAGCGTTCTAATTGCACCTGAACTCATTTTTACTCGTTTAACTTACGACGAAATCATCAATTTACACAACGAAATATGCATATTATTATAAGTTTATGTACATGTAGCGGACGATAGAGAATATGACAATCATTTCAGACCACGTTGTTTACTAAAATATTGTGTGAATACAGTAAAGTTTATTGTAAGAATATAGAGAGATACAATTAACAATACAAGGTTGAGGAAACGGGAATCAGACGTCTTCTTTTCTTATATTATGACTTTAAGTCGCATACTGAAATCGACGAAATGAAATATAGCTTTACACTCCTTCCATCCCTCAGTTCGTTAGTCCATCAGTCAGTCCGTCCATCAAACACGTGTTTTTCTGACATGTCTTAACACTTACATATAATGAGCCGATAATTGGAAAAAAAATCAAGAGAGTGAGTTACTAATTAAGTATGAATTTCGTTTTGGTATGATGTATTTTGACGAAAATATGCCCTTTGGTGTAACAAAATGCATAAAAACACAACTTACAGACTTGCAGAACTTCTTCTAAACTATTGCTGATACTCCACTGATATTTACTGTGTCGGTCAACCTTCATGAGTTAAAGATCAAATTCAAATTCTATTCCGGTCTGATAATTGTTAATGATATAATGCCGTTGGACTTTGCCGTTTCGATGATAATTATTGCGTCAGATACATTATCAACAATGGTTAGTTATAATGTTTCATGTTTTCGCATTTAATTTTAATGTAAATTACAGAAGGTTCATGCATAGATTACGGGCTTTATTATTTTTTCTTAATTTGCTAATAAGATGGAAAATCTCTTTTTTAAATTTAGGTCTCACAGGAATGCCCACAATGAGTGGATGTGCAAAAGAACATAAACAAAATTTTCGCAACTGCTTTGAAAACGATCTGATTAGAAATTACAAACGCTTCACTTTATAAGTACCAAAGGGGGCGCATGATCAATAGCTTTTCAAATGGGGTCAAACAACGGATCCAGGAAATATTTCGGTAGGACTGAAGGGTGCTGTTTTCTAAATTATTATAAAGTTCGTTATTGTTCTGTACTCAACTATTTCCAACCATTTATTATTAACATATGTATCATTTTTACCCAGTCCCAGTTTCTGTTTGGCTAGTGCCTTTTGGCTGGTGTCAAGATGATGCATTTAATATAGCAGGAAACTAAGTAAATAAACAAAACTCAATAAAACGATAGGTGCACTCCAATTTTATAAACTAGTAAGAATGCCTGTCTCTTATAACACATCCTTTAAGTTACTCATTTTAATACCTTATTGTATTTTCAATATATAATTTCATTCATCTTCTTTTTTATTTCTGTATATCTTGTCTTTATTTCAGTTTATTTATAGTTGTAGACTTTTTCACTTTGCAGGAAAAGATTGCTTCGGTTCTCACAATTTCAAATTGCAGTATTTTCTATTTGTTACCTTGAATAATTTAATGCGTGTGATTTTGTCTTACTTATTACAATCTTCTTTAATTATTTACACATGTATTAAGACACAAATATCAACGTGCTGTCAGAAAGTTGTCGTTGCAATGCTGAGTAGTAGAAAATTAAGAATTTTCGATTTTATTTACACTTTAGATAGTTTACACAGTAACATGAAGCCTATTCAATAAATGCATTGTAATTACGAAAAAGACAGAAATAACTGAACATATTCAAAAAGTACATTCGACCTTGGAGATGATTCATTGTAAGCGCAGCGATCTTCGTTTTATTTGATTCAAATCTTTGCTTTCTTTAAGTGTTAAAAGAAGTTTTTAATTACTGAATATGCGAATTACAATTGTTTTTTATGAAGACAGCAACATTTAAAACCACAAACTTTGAAATTTCACTAAATAAATTGAAAGACATGATCTAATAAAAAGTTGACTAATTTGTGATGTCTGTCGCCTGATTATATTCTTTCTACTTATCTAACAGCACAACCTTTACATTATCAAATGTGTACCTTTATATTATCTAATGTTTTTACCTAGAGGATAATCAATATGATTCTTTGTGTGTGTATATTACCAACCTTTTTATATTTATCAAATGACCCATAACTTAATTTTAAATCCTTGTAAACAATTCTATATATATATATATAATCGAGGAAAAAAATCGAAAAAATCCATATATAAGAATCAATACAACGGTTCATTGCATTATTCCTACTTTTTAAAATTCAGGTAGGTAAAAGGTAAAATTTTGAATGGGATTGAGTTGAAAACTTGTGCAAACCAAGGACTATAGTGTAAAAACATCAGCTCATTAACTTTTAATTAAATGTTGGTTGGTACCGGTAAGAAAAATTATTTTGTATGTATGAATTCTTATTTTTATGTTTATGCTTTATGATTTATTTAAAAAAAGTATTTATTTTACAAAACTAATTCAACAATAAAGTCAATCAAATAGAAACATTAAAAGAACATAAAATACTTTCTCTTTTGGACTGGTCGCTTACCATTGGCTGCATACTGAATCATCGTCAGGTTATCGATAGTTTCCTCATGTTTTAGTAGTCTGATTGATTGATTGATTGTTGTTTAGTGTCCTTCAAACAATATTTCAGCTAAATTCAGGACGTGAAAGTTATAATTTTAAAATTATGTGTACGTCACGTCTCCCTTTAAACTAAAACGTAATCTCATACAATATTATGAGAATATATACAGATAAAAGGGTACTTAAAACAATTAAAGATATGAAGCATTACAAATAATAGTGAAATTAAATTTTGTTTAATAAATTATTTCTTTTAAAGACTTAAAAATTGTGTTGCATTCGATGGTTTTAAATAAATTAAAATATGTCCTGAACGTTCCCGAATATGGGCCACGTCCGCACAGTCCATCAAGAGTCAAGACATACTTAATGGTGTATGGACTGTTGCATAGCGCACACATTCGGGTCGTGGCTCATCATTTAAAATATATAACTATGTGTCGTCCTGGTATGAAGCTTGTTATGCCACTCTGCCACAAACTAGAAACAAATTTTTAAATCAGCGGTATAAAATCAGTAAATTGAATATCACACTTTATTACATTATTCTTCAGGGCAGTTTTTGCCTCCTGATCCACAACTGTGTTCCCATGGATTCCCACAGGACATAGGATCCAGAAAAAACACAGCCTCTTTTTCCAACTCTATTAGAGATTTGTATATTTCAATTTTTTTTTAAATAAAAGGATTTTTTATTTTGAAAATTATGAATAGCAAGTAAACTCGAGAGGGAATCTGAGCAGATAATACATTTGCACTCGTCTGATGAACTATTTTCATGGCAAGAAGAGAAGCTGGCGCCTCATTAGTAAATACAGATGAGGCAGACTGGAGACTGATGAGTAATCTGATGAGTTTCAAGAAGTTTGGGTGTGGATGCTGGGCAAATTTCGTTATCTTGCTATCTTGCTTCGAAGTTATGGTCCCTGGGTTGCATAGTGATTCCATAATTGTTGGTTCTGTTTAATCCAATAGGTTGTGACATAGTCTGTGAAAGGAGTGTAGTTGATGTTAGTATCTTCCTGGCCCATATCAGTAACGGCATTAAACTAAACATCTTCTACTTCAGCAGTAGGTATTAGTCGGGAGGATAGCAACACGGCGTACTAGTGGACGAATGTTGTCGTCTTCCTTGTATGCTATCTGGAGACTTGTTTCTAGTGCTTTTCTCCATATGCTTTGCGTATAGTGGAAGAAGCAACCTTTCGCATTAATGCCTGAAAACACGGTGAATTCTGCATTCCTGATGGCTACTTCGTAATCGTGGAATATAGTAGTAGGCTGCAGCTGTAATTGGTGTTGTTGGCATACATCTTAAAGTAATATCATGAACCTTGTGTATACGTGTTGGCTCTTCGCTGAAGGTATGCAATTGAGCATTTCCAGATAGTTCTTTTACCACATCTGTTTAATGCCTGAAACTGAAACCATTGTGTTGAAGGTTCTAAGTTTATAAAGCTTGAAGTTTTCTGTTGACCACTATTTATGTTACAAATGACTTAATAGCTTGCCAATCATGTTTATTAGCTTTGAAGAAGCCAGTAAAAACTAATGATTTTATTTGTTGTAAGTTCATGAGCTCTATTTAGGGCAACGTCAATTTCGAGATTATCAGTAACTGCACAAAGTTTAGGTGATAAACAATAAGGGATGTTCTTGTGTGCGTTGGGCCACTTGATTGAAAATCAAGTTATTGAAGAACATCTGTATTTTTATAGAAAATATCAGTAGAAATAGTACAATTGGTTTAATAAATAAAGTATCCAAGAATGACAGGTTCGTTTTGCTCATTTCACGGGTAAACACTATGGTGTTAATGAAATGGTTTATAATGTTTGTGAATTTTTCTAACTTGTTTTCTGAAAGTTCAAAGTGATAAAACGACCATCAAGAAGCATGTCCAAGACTTTTACACGTGATTGAAAAAGATAGGATTGATCCATATGATTTAGAAGACTTTTAGTATATATTTGTTTTGATGTTTGTTTCTTTGTTTGTTTGATGGTGTTTAACGCCACTTTCAGCAATTTTTCAGCTATATCATGGCGTCCTGTTTTTTTATTGGGGGAGGAAGCCGGAGGACCCGGAGAAAACCCCCGACCTGCGGTAGGGAAACTGGCACTCCATGTCAATGAAGATTGTAGTCGAGTACACCCTGCCTGCAGTGAGAATCGAACCCGCAATCTCATTGTTGACAGACCAAGTGATCGAACTTCCTTGACCACTCGGCCACCGAGGCCCCTTTGTTTTTATGAAAACCCCCTTATAACTACGTATCTTGTAAAATGCATTATAAGGGCTATGTTTGAAACAGTTATTACATGTCTTATTATAAGTGATCTGATTTATATAACACGTGTGCCAATTATAGTTTAAACATTGAAAGAAAACTATTAAGAAATATCTTTTATGTCAAATGTGAAAAAATGCTTCAATTTATATCAACCTTCACAATTTCAGTTTTTCTATCGTAAGTCGGGATATGTTTCAGGTACTCTGGTTTACTGACGTAGTAAAACTAGGACGGCATAATATGGCTTAAAAATTGCTGAAAATTGTGTTTAGCCACAATTAAACAACAAAATAAAGTAATAGTTTGAAAAAGTACTTTTATTTTTAACTAAACTTTGTTGTTTGCAATTGTATCGCAAACCTCATTTTAGACGTTATACAATAATTGTTATGCAATTTTTTTATCTTTTCTAATTTGTGTACAAGAAGGCTTTTTTCCATATTGAGATAAACTTCATCTGGTTATCGGCTTCATGCACTTCCTTTGGGAATGATGTATATTGCTTCTTATAAATATGTACTAACTTGACATAAAGTCGATACTTACATATGATGACTAACCGTAACAAGAAAAACTATGTAACTACATGCACGTCGACTGCATCAAAATGAAGCGAAAGAAACAAAACGCAACGAAATTGATGGGCTCCTTTTGAAAATAAATCTTTAAACAAAGATCAAAGTAACGTAAAACAGCGCGAATACGGACAGTTACTGATTCACCACAAGATAAGAAGCCTAAACCATCATCCCTTTAAACTATATTACTGTCATTGCATTCTATTATAAACTCATTAACTTAAAATTTACTGCAACCAAAAAAAAGTAAAATTTAAACGACGACAGATCTTACTATATGATAGCAATTATTGACACTACAATCACTGGGAACAGATTGATAAGCTGACAGAATAACACGACAAAAGAATTAATTTAATTGGCATTTTTCTTATATCAATCAGGTTTCTTCTTAAAAACCGATGGTTCATTATAATCTAAAAAGGTCAACAATAAATTATTCGTCCTAACCATAAGGACTTTTACGTTTTACGTTTTATTTTAGGACTTGGGTGAGGAAATTATGAATTTTAGAGCTACTATACACTGCAAAAACTAAGTGTTTAAAAACACTTTTTTTCTAAAGATAACAAAACACTTCAACATTGACAAATTTAAACACCATAAAACATTAATTATAAAACCACTAGTATTAGAAAACACTTAACATGTTTAAAAAATCAACACTGCTTAAACACCTACATTTAAAAATTAAGCACCTTTTAAACACTCACATTTAAATGTTAAACATGTTTGTTTAACTGTTAAACACCATAAGGTGTTTTTGGCCTTGCAACAGTTATAAACACTTAAAACATGTTTATTATTATAATTTTGAATATAAAGCGTTTGAAAAAGATCTGCAATAATTTTTTTTTTTTAAATTTTTATACACATCAACATGTTTTATGCTCATGGATAAACACCGAGTGTTTAAGGTTAACACTCACATTTAAATGTTAAACATGTTTGTTTAACTGTTAAACACCATAAGGTGTTTTTGGCCTTGCAACAGTTATAAACACTTAAAACATGTTTATTATTATAATTTTGAATATAAAGCGTTTGAAAAAGATCTGCAATAATTTTTTTTTTTTAAATTTTTATACACATCAACATGTTTTATGCTCATGGATAAACACCGAGTGTTTAAGGGTGGTCATCCTATATCCTTGGCAAATATCTGTTGTTAATTATAACCACCCATGCTGTAAATAAGAGGTTTCAGTTATGATAAATTGTCATCAATATGTAATCATGCAATATGTGTATTAGATCAGCTGGACCCCGTAGAAACAAGACAACGTAAAGTTCTGTAATCGACTGTACCATGACCCAAGTTTAAGACAATGTTAGCCTTGCTGTAACATTTAAAATATTGCTAAAATATACTTTCTCATTGGTCTGCATAAAATTAAAATGAATTAAAACATAATTGTTTTCTGATTAATATTCTTCATTCATTAAAAGATATATAAATATAACAACACAACAGATTGTACAAGCTTGATGTTCTCAAAACAATTGAAATCAGTATGTCAATTCGGCACATGTTCACAGTCATATCATACACGTAAGGTCTTTTTCAGTTTATTGGAGAGATGGATGTATTTTTGGACTTAAGTCCGGTGTAAGGTTCATTTAGAACATATTCTTGCAGAATGCACATATCTTGAGTGTATTGCCTTAGATAGCTTATGTAATGTCCAATGTTTTTCCAGTCGACAACAATTTTTTTCAACGATTATATGTGTATACAGTGTTTTTTGTTAGGCATTAGAGTGTTCCGAACGGACAGTAAAGGTGTAAACATGTTGTTATCGCTGTGTTGATTATGTGGGTATATTTTATAATTGGTAATTTTTTTATATATATAAATTTGCAATTGCTACTATAAAGCAGTTTTTTTATACTATTCATAAGGTTTAAATCCTAATTAGACGTATTTTCATGAATGAAAATGAAATGTAATTTCTAGTTGTGTAATTTAGGTAGCACAGGTGCGGTGTGTTCGATTTGTCACTTTGATCACTGTATGCGGTATGTTTGGGTTTCGTTGGATAATAATGCATACATGAAAAAATCGTTATTAGATTAGCAAAGTGTATACATTTGTGTTTGCCTTTCATTAATTGTATGTAATGAAGGTTGTTTGTATATGCATATTGCGTGTTCTTTCTAGTTGTCTTTTCATATACTAAAGACGGTTTTGTTTCGTTTTCAGTAAATGTACATATTAGTGAAGCATGAAGTTGTATTACTGATGTTGTATGCTGCATCAAGATGGTTCTCTGGAATACAAATAAAACTTCATTTCTACCATACGCATTTGCATTTATTTCCACACAAATTTCCTAGCCAACACAGCTTAGATCAAATATGTAATAAACCGCAATTAGCTAAGGAATGCTGTCAATTACATTCTCTCAATTAGAATAGATTATCCTGTTATCCCTAGCAATAATCATCTCTTCCAGCTCGTTTTCTGCAGGTACATCTTTGGGGCCTCTTCCTCCTCCAAAACCGCCACACAAAAAAAACTGTCTTTCGTATGATCTGGTATGTCCTAAAATAATAATAGATTTGAAAAAATCATTATATTGTTTCACACGAGTGATTTAATGGTTGTTTGAACTACATAACATGTTACACTCCTTGCGACTTTTGTGGGTAGTGGGGGTAGTGGATAAAAAGATCTTTATAACAATATAAATATATATAAAAAAATTGAAATAGGGAGTATGTCAAAGAGACAATGTATTATAAAATATTTCTTCCAAAAATCGAATCAATACTAACTTTCAAATATTTGTTTCAAATATCTCTGATAAGCTAAGAATTATTCCAAACCTCAAAACCAACTTTGGTAAAATATTGTGAAGTTCGCTTTGTGTTAATCTGTACTCACCCTCTGGGAATCTGTACATCGGGTTTGGCCGGTAGCGAGGGTGTCTTCCTCGAATGCCAACATTTTATATTGTAGGTATTCCTCGAATGCCAACAAAATAATTTCAATAGATATTTATACAATTACAAGGTGTTTACATAAGAATTAAGTTTATTAATAAGTATGAAAGTACAACATAGAATGAACTTTAGAATTAAATATATAAATATATATAAGTAAATAAATAATATATATGAATATACATATATAAATAAATAAAAATATAAAATAATAATAATCAGTTAAGAGTTTTAAAACTATTTAATTATTATGTTCACTAATTATATAATTATTATGTTCACTATTATAATTATTTATGTCAGCTTTGATTAAATACTTAATAGGAGGTTACAACTCGTTAAGTTGAAATGTTCAAGCTGACACTGAGTGAGCACAGTTCCATGCCAGCAACATTCTATAAAAGGGTGGCACAGACTAGTGATTGTATCAGTTTCAAGTATGGCTAATGCACAGTTGAATATACAGTTTGTTGAGAACAGACTCGGGAACGTAAACCTAGTTTACAACAACTTTAAATTCAGAGTAAAGACTCAGCGAGGTGACAGATGTTACTGGAGATGTGTCAAGTCTGACTGCACAGCCACCATCAACACGCTGAACAGAATTCCTGTAAAAATTCAAGGTCAGCACAACCACCCGTCAGACCAGATACAGCTTAATGTGGACAAAGTATTAAACAGAATGAAAGAGAGATGTCTAACAGAGAGCACACCCGTACCAACCATCTATGACGATGAACTAGTGAGCCTACGTAACCGAGAATGGGACGAAAACGCGGAAAAACTTGTACAGAGTATGCCTACTTTCACAACATGTAAGACCTCCCTGTATAACCAACGTGGAAAGAATATACCTCAACTACCAGCGACAAGAGAAGACATCAATTTAGAGGGACCGTGGAGAGAGACAACTACTGGGGACAACTTCTTACTCATTGATGACGGAGGCCAAGAAAGAATACTTGTATTCAGCACAATCTTCAACTTGACCCATCTTACTGCAGCATTTGCAGTTTATGGTGATGGAACTTTCTATACCTGTCCGTCAGTATTTTATCAGCTGTACACTTTACATGCCTTCGTAGATGGTGCCATGTACCCGCTTGTTTATGCGTTACTTCCTGGTAAAGACGAAGATACATATACCCGATTCTTCCCATTACTAAAAGACTTCTGCCAGCAACACCAACTACGACTCAGCCCAGAGACAATCTTCTTAGACTATGAGACAGCCGTTCACAATGCAGCATCTATAGTGTTTCCAGGTATCATAAAGAAAGGCTGCTTCTTCCACTATACTAAGTGCATATGGAGAAAAACCCAAGAGTTCGGACTTCAAGTACCATACAGCAACAATGAAGATATCCACAGACTTGTGCGACGTGCTGCAATACTCCCGATGATACCAACGGAAGAAGTTGAAGACGTATGCAGGTTCTCAGCGCTTGAAGACATGAATGACGCAGACACAGACCTCAACACAGAGAGATTCACCGACTACGTAACAGAGTACTGGGTAGAAAGAAACCGACATCTTTGGAACCATTATTACACCGTAGGACCAAGAACCACCAATAACTTAGAAGGATGGCACTCCAAGATAAAGAAAGTTGTTAAAGTTCCACACCCCAATATCTACCGTCTAGTTGAGCTCTTAAAGCGTCAGGAAGCCCTCTCAAGATGCCAGATGCTACAGTACGCTTCCGGTGGAAAACGAGTCAACAGAAAGAGAAAATGCAGAGAAATTGAAGACAGACTTGGAGACCTTAAACTCAGACACACCAACAGAGAGATGACCACCTTACAGTTTGCTGATGCTGCATCTTACCTTTTGCATCTTGAGTAAAAATTTGTTATTAAAAGTCATGAAATTAATGAAATAAAAATAATAAAATGTTATTTACCTGTAAACTTAATTTAGAAGATTGTTTGTATAATAATGCACATTTGTTTTTACAACAATTTGACCTTATTCCTCGAATGCCAACAAAATTTTACAGGTAAATTTTCGGTACATCAAAGAATGTTGGCATTCGAGGAGTAAACCGTAGCGAGCTACTGTACAGCGGCAAGAGAGCTCAGGTAAAAATAAAATGTCTTCAAGTGTTTGGAAAAAAACCTATTTGATGATGTCAGATATAGTGTTAAAATATATTTAATATTAACATATTTATAGTTTATTCTATGTTACAGATTTTAATGGGAATAAACGCCAATAAGGGGCAAAACAATATTTGTACCCTAATACGGCGGGTAGCGAGCAAGAGTTCTACAGGTAAATGCCTGATCACGGACCATGATGCTGCACGCCAATTTTTGTACTTGGCGCGCTACCCACCATATTAGCGTACAGATATTGTTTTTGGCCCTTTTAATGTCAGTTTGACATTTTTCTGGTTAAAATCTGTAACATAGAATAAATGATAAATATTTTAATGGTCAATATATTTTAATATTATATCCGACGTAATTAAATAGTTTGCCAAACATTTGATGACGCTTTATTTTTACCTGAGCTCTTTAGCCGCCGAAAAGATGCTTGCTACCCGCCAAACCCGATGTACAGATTCCCATAGGGCGGTACTGTGCTTTCTATACTTTGACACCGAGCATCAAAAGGGAATAATTAAAGGAAATATTTTGTTAAGAAAAACAAGAAGACCCAAAGGGACTGAATCGCTCATTTAGCACCTGTTAGTTAAATTTGCTAAAAAGGACAATAAACCTGTCGTTTGATCCCTATGTTTAACTATCACTATGAGTGACCATGTTTTTATTGGATCACTGTAAAATGATGAATGAATTCAATAAATATCCAGTGGATAGTTTGACTTTGTCATCTGATCGGATATACAACATAACTTTTACTAACCTTCTTATGAATAAGGAAGCTCTTGCTCTTCACACCTTTTCCTTTTTCCATTTGGGTACTTTTCTCTAGGTACTGCAAAACATGACAAAAATCTGAGGGAGCCCTGAAATGAACTTACATATTTAAAATTTATAAAAACTTTAATGTTAGCATTATGACAAGCATAAAATATATTAAAACAACAAAAATTGATTTGTTTGTTTGTTTGAATGATGTTCAACGCCATTTTCAGCGTACAGTTTTTATTGGGGGGGAAGCCGGAGTACCTGCAGAAAACCCCCGACCTGCGGTAGGAAAACTGGCAATCCTTGTCAATTAGGATTGGAGGTGAGATCACCCTGCTTGCAGTGAGAATGGAACGCGCAATCTCAGTGTTGACAGACCACGTGATCAATAGTAGACGAACTACATTAACCAATCGGCCACGGAGGTCCCAACAAAAATTGAAGTTCCCTCGTCTGATTTTTTTAAAGAGTAAAATCTGATCATTAATGTTTCAGCTAAAGAACATGCATACATGCTGTGTCTGTAAGCTCCAGACAACCCTCCTGTCATTACAATAATGTAGGTGAAAATTTTGTATACTAAATGCCAAACCCCCTTGGAAAAATGTGTTTTCTTGCATTTTTTTTATTAGTCTATATATAACCTTTTTATTACGAAAATTCAGTAGAAAAAATGTAGAAACAATATCATGTCAATGTTTTGTAATATGCCTAATTGTTGAGTTGTTACAAATCTTCCTTGACTTTTGCAACGGGAATTTTACATAATAAGTCAGCCATTTTTGTTTCTAAACGGACCTTACGATGTTTACAATTGTTCGTCCGTTTTCGTGAAGTTCAATGGTATTCGGACAAACCGCGAGACTTTTCCCGCCGTAACTGCAGACGACACCTCCAAAAGGATTTCGAGTAGACATCAATCGATTGTACCTAAAGTACACTTCCGTTCTAATTGAGGTCAAATTTTAGTATGGAAAATCGCCCTTTCACAAATAAAAAACTGACATATTTTAAAATGCTAAATATCTCGTGGAAATAATTATTAATTTCAAAAAGTACCTTTCTTGATCTACAAAAGGAGTATAAGCTGAACCATACGCGGTAAGCAGTTTTCATTTACGTCAACACTTACTATACACATATATAGTAGTTCATGATTTCAAAGATGACTTACCATTGATGTTTCTTCACTCAGGTCTTCAATCTGTAATTTCCGAAGTCTTTCTGAAATACTATGAACCTCCACTTTACTAAGTAACAATGAAAATTCTTACAGCACCTGATAAATTAAGTAATAAGAAATAAAATGCTGAAGATAGTGTGATATATGTACTTTAGAAAAGTTTCTTTTTTTTGGTAGCAAATTTTTGCATTTACGAGAAAATCTAGGTGTTTTTTTTTTAATTTAGCTGGTCCAAGCTCAGAAAATTGGTATTTATTATACCTCAATTTCATTTACAATGTTAATCTTCCATAGACCACCGTGACATATAAGTATTGTAAAAAAAATGTACTGTCAGAAAAATATTGTCACCCGCTACCATAGGTACGAATTGTTCTAAAATTATACTGTACAATTCGCGCATGCGCAATATCTATTTCTACATTTCCGTTGTAAGCAGACGACAATAATGTCAAGCAACAAACTTTTTTCCACCACAAATGAGGCAGATTTAAAGATTCTGGATCCTGTTAGTTTACTTTTATTGTTAAATTGCTGTTTCATTACCATTATTACATCAATTAAATACCATTATTGAATAAAGTTGTTCATGGTTCGAATAGTTTTTCGGTATAATAAAATAAATGTTACATGTACATGACAGGGTGACAGTAAAATTGTCAACGTTCGAAAATAATCTCAACCTCTGCTTTCGCCTCGGTTGACAGTATTTCCTCAAGTTCACAATTTTACTGTCACACTGTCAGACATGTAATATTTATAAACTATTCATTAACATAACTTTTGAAATAGCAATTTAAAATTTACTATTATATACTTATAACATTCTGAGAAGTCAATTTTCAAAAAGTACATTCTTTTATTGAATGATAAAAATATCGTCAAGTACAGTACTTTCACCTGGAAACGCAACACTTCGACTGATTGATAACTGATTGCTGACGGATTTTGGAACGCTGACGAATCGCTGACTGCTTGATGATGAATACATCCGACCAAAATTATTAATCCGTCATTACCTTGGTAACCGTCAGCGATCAGTGCGATCAGTCCAATCAGTGCGATCCAGAATCCGTCATTTAATTATATTCATAAATCGGTCAGTTGATTGACACCTGTAATTATTTTAACAAAAAGTCATTTATTCTTTAGGTCTATGAAGATCGGTTTTAACATTGTCATTATAGTTATATTAAAAAACGGAACCTTTTCAAAACTTGCCTTTTAAAAGGGTGGCATTCAATTTGAACAATAAATTATTTCAATGATTGATTGATTGGATGTTTTCTTTTCTTTCAGCAAGAGTATTTCAGCTTTATTCATGACGTCATGACGAGAATAAGTTAAATATCAATCAATCATTGATTTGTTTGTTTGTTTAAATATTGTATAACGCAACTATCGGCAATTTTTCAGCTATATCATGGCCTCCAATTTTTTTTGGAGGAGGAAGCCGCAGTACCCGGACAAAATTCCCGACCTTCGGTAGGAAAACTGGCTCATTTTCAATTAAGTCGAGTGCACCCTGTCTGCAGTGAGACTCGAACCCGCAACCTCAGCGTTGACAGACCACGTTATCAAGAGTAGACGAACTAACATAACCACTCGGCCACCAAGGCCCCCTCAATCAATTAGAGCAAGATTCACAAAGGGCAAACATTTTGAATTCCCCATGAAAAATATGGGGTATGGGTAGGGGCGGAAAATTTACAAATTTACTTTTTTAGCCTACTTCTTTTCGAATTCTACAAAATAGATCCTTATCGTGCAAGGAGTGTGACACTCCCTTATACATCGGAATTCTTAGGAATTGTGGCACAGTCGTTTATTCTTTATTTGAAATTTAATTCTGTGTAAATTCATGTGACACAAAGAGATAGCGAATAAAATATATAAATAAATACTTTCGCTTTTGTCGCTGGGACCATACTGGGAGGGCTCCCAGTGCTCGACCCACAGAGCAGCCCAGCGCGTCCCGGGGTGGCGGAAATGGTGGTGGGGGGGGGGGGTTTGTCAGGTCATAATACGGAAAGCCTGACCGCGGACCGTATTGGGTAACGTGTTTGGAGAGTGCCACGCTCCTTCCACATTAAGACCGATTTTGTAGATATCGAAAAAGAGTAGGCTCATTGTAGCTGCTACAAAAGGCTAAATTTCCACCCCTAACCAAAACTCCATACTTTTCCAGTGGCAGTCAAAATTGTATTCCCTGTGACCCATCCCACCCCCCTTTTCCGTTGATTTATTGTTTGTTAACTTGTTCCCGTCCTGAATATAGCTTAAATACTGCTCGCTGGACGTAAAGCAGACAGCAAATCAATCAATCAATCAATCGCTTTTGTCGTAAATCTTTTTCAGTGTTATACAGCTGAATTCTTAGGAATTGTGGCACAGTAGTGTATTCTTTGTTTGAGATTTAATTTTGTGTAAATTCATGCGACACAATAAGATAGTGAATAAAATATATAAATAGATGTTTTCGCTTTTGTCGTAATTTATTCAGTATTATACACCGGAATTCTTCGGAACTGTGGCACAAAACGAAAACTGATCAAACCACGACAAATGATCTGTTTAAAAGTTTATAATAAAAAACCTCGACCTTGGTGATTAAGGTAGCAGTAATCTATTATTGATACCATGTAGTCTTTTCGCCCCTTACAGGGAGAGGATCTGCTCGACTCATTCCTTAATTTGTAAAGAACACCAGTTACTGTCGAATGTGTGCTGTTTCGTTGGGTACTCCAGTTCTTCCCAATAAACATTAGACGCCATATTATATAGAATAATGTTAAACAAACTTTCAAACATACATACACAAAATGCTAACGCTAAAGCACGAAGGGAAAAAAAATTACGATTCTGCCTTCACGTTTTTCGTCTTTCTCGCTTTTTCCGCTTTAACAAATTTCGAAGATTAATACGAGATGGCACGCGAGGTCAAATATTGTTTGAATTGATTGTGTTTGTGTTTTTTTTTTCATTTCTTTTTTATTTGTGATTTTTATATTCCGTCACAGATGTATTACATGTAGTTATAGATTTGGGAGGGGGTGGGGGTGGAATTTCCATTTATCATTTATAACTTCAGACAAGACTTTCCGCTTAAAAAAAATTCGAAGACAAATACGAGACGTGCGCCGTTGCATGCGATGTAATTTTTTTAAAGTTATCGTGTGTGTGGTTTTTTTACTTTGTTTTAATTATTTTGTAAATAAAATAACACTATGTGATATTTATATTTCGTCATGGATGCATTAGTTATAGATTGGGGGAATTTTCACTTATATCATATATAACTTTAGACCAGTTTTAGCCTTATTATTAGGTAAAACGAGCCATAAATGAGGACATAACAGTTGACATTTTCTTCTAATATTTGCAAGTGAAACGAATTTTCACATTTCGAAATATTAATTTTACTAACCGGAAGTTTAATGGACGGATTGGAGCGATCAGTCAAAATCAATCCGTCAGATCAGTCAGATCGTTCCAAATCCGTCAATTGACGGATGGATTGATTGGGAAAGATCTGACGGATTGGGAACGATTTGACTGATCTGACTGATTGATAACTGATTGCTGACGGATTTTGGAACGCTGACGGAGTTTGGAGCGCTGACGGATTGCTAAAAGTGTTGCGTTTTCAATCTCAAGTGCTGTATCCTTAGATAGTGTCGATAACATGATCGTGTAATGTTTCACGATATATCCTCAGAAAACATAAATGCTACTCTCAGCCATTATCCCCGTCGCCGCCAAAAGTTGGACATTGCACTGTATATGTCAATTAAGTGCCATAACTAAAAAAAAATCAACATATATAATTCCTAAAATTATACGAAACTTACCTTGGTTAAGTTGAAGTGTAATTGGGATTCTATGTAGTCATAGAATCACTGGAGGACTAAAATGAGATAGTGCTACGCATGTACAACCTTCAGTTTTCAAAACTAAATTTTTCCATTGTGGAAAATAAACAACGTAATAGCTACATGTATCAATAAATAATATTTATTGCAGATGGGTGGGAGGGAGGCATTTTAGTCCTCCAGTGATTCTATGACTACGTAGAATCCCAATTACACTTCAACTTAACCAAGGTAAGTTTCGTATAATTTAAGGAATTCTATTACGTCATTATCACTTCCGTTCTAAAATGAGACTTCAAAGCCTCACACAATGGAAAAATGTTTCTAATTAAGAGAACAGTAAAAGTTATCAAGATTCCTTTTTCTTGAAAATACCATGGACAAACATGTCTTCTGTCACTATTGCTTTCTTGTAGAATTTAGCAAATGTTTTACTGTTGCTCCATCCTGCCTTGTCTAAAATCTTTTCCAAAGGAACAGAATTGGCTTTTGCTTTAGAAGTAACTGCAGCTCTTACGCTGTGAGCTCCAAACTTAGAAATGTCAATTCCTGATCTGAGTAAGACTACTATAATCCATCTAGCAATTGTGTCTTTTGTAACCTCTTTATATGGCTTCACATAACTTAATAACAGTTTCGATTTTGTGCCTCTGAATAAATGTGAACGTTTTAAATACTCTTTAAGAACAGTATAAATACATAACCGTCTTTCAATGGGTGCAGAATTTCTTTTCCTGGCAAGTACAGGAGTTGATCTACTCTCGGTAGCAACAACGGAACGTCTACTAGCATCTGCATTAAGGGGGGTAAACCACGGTTGAGTTGGCCAAAGAGGGATTATTATGATTCCTTTCGCTCTGTCCATTTGCAACTTCTGAACGCAAGAACTCATCAGACTGAAAGGAGGAAATAAATAATTGAAAGTAAAATTTCCCCAATTCAACAATAAAGCATTCATGTGCGAAGCAAATGGATCTGGTTTCCATGAACAATTACATTTAATCTGATTATTTAACCTTGATGCAAATAAATCAATACTTGGCTTACCAAATTTATCGATTATTGATTTAAAAATTTTTTCATTTAATTTCCATTCTAACTTTTCATCAAAATTTCTAGATTCATAATCAGCTTCATTTATTTTCCCTGGAATATGGGAACATGAGATCCAAATTCCATTTTTCATGCACCATTTCCAAATTCTCTTGGCTAAAACATTGCAGTTTTCTGATTTGCAACCACCCATATTATTCACATATGCTACTGCTGTTGTGTTATCTGTTAATATCTTCACATGTTTGTTTTGAACCTCAGAGCAAAATGATCTCAATGAATACAAAATAGCCAGCATTTCTAGATAATTAATATGATTTTTTCTTTCATCTTTGGACCATTGTCCACCTGTACTCTGGTCATCAAATGTACAACCCCATCCTTTAGTAGAAGCATCGGTTTGTAAAGTTATTTCTGGGTTTCCCCTAGAAATAAGTCTTTTTGCAGTTGATAAATTATCAATCCACCACAGTAAATCTTGTTTCATTTCATCTGAAACAATCATCAATGCATCAAAATTTCCTCTAGAAACTTTTAACGCCTCAACTTTTCCTTTTTCTAAATTCCGATAGAACAGTCTACCATAATCAACTGCAGAAAAACTTGAAACAATAAGCCCAATTACTCTAGATACTTCTCTAATTGATGCTTTTTGGACATACCAAAGATTTTTACATTCTGTTAACAAAGTTTGTTGCTTATCTATTGGAAGAGTCACAATCATTTTCTCAGAATCTATAAAATTACCTAGAAATGCTATCTGTTTTGTTGGCTGAAATACAGACTTATCTTCATGAATAATAAAACCTAGATTTTCTATCAAACCAACTGTATCTTGTAAATTTGTTTTACATTCTTCAATTGAGTCACCACAAAGCAAACTGTCATCAATACAACCAATATTAACATGACCCATGGTTCTTAATTTTGCATAAACAGGTTTCATTAATTTTGTGAACAATCTAGGTGCAGAAGCTAAACCATTAGGTAAACAGGTATATTGGAAAATTTTATCTCCCCATCTAAAACATAAGTATTTTTGATGGTCTTCTGAAATTGAAACACTATAATATGCATGACGTAAGTCAACAGATGTCATAAAGCAGTTTTCTTTAATTAATAAAACAGCTTTTTCAAATGAATCCATTTTAAAATGATGGTAAACAATACTCTTATTTAGTTGTTTTAAGTTTAATATAATTCGATATTCACCATTTTTCTTTGGCCTTACAAAAATAGGTGAAATAAACATATCTTTTTTAAAAGAAACTTCCTTTATGACACCTTTTTGTAACATGTTTTGAACTTCATTATAAATTATGTGTGTTTCAACATCGTTAAACTGAATCCTGCCAGAAAATTTTTCTTGAACTGGCGGTAAACAATTAACAAATTCAAGATGACAGTGCTCCACAATATCCAAAATTTGTGGATCATTTGTCAACAATTTCCACTGAGAGATAAAATTTTTCAATCTACCTGCTTGAAAACTACAACCAACCTCATTTCTTTTTCCCTTTTCTAATTGCTCTTGGCACCGCCCCTCCTTGAGAGGTTTTTTGGCCCATTCTTGTCATCTCTATAAGACCGTAAAATCGTCGTGTTGTAATGGCTGTAGTTTCCTCTACCACGAGGTCTACCTCTACCACCTCTGCTATATCGACCTCTATAAGTACCTCTATAAGTACAACCTCTACCACTTCTAATACGTCCCCCTAATTTGTTGCATGTTTCAATCTCTTTTGCCTTTTTGGAAACATCGTCACCAAATAAAAAGTTAGTAAATGGCAGAGCATGGGCACACAGGTGAACATAATCTAAACTTAGATCAGGTTTAATCAAGTCTCTACGTATCATATTTATCTGACGGTTCCCGTGCCCCAAAAGAGCCAAAACATCGTTACAAGAATCAACAAATTCACCTATATCTTTATCTTTACTCTGTGACTCTTTCTTAGCCATACTATCTACTACTTTAGCCAAAACAATTGCTGCTTTAATTAACGATTTCTCACAATTTTGCAATTTCTTATCATTAATCTGTGTTGATGGTGACATAAGGTTCCATACAAGATGGTTTGTCTTAACCAAAGCCAGGCCTTCACAGTTTTCAGGTCTAGCAGTAGATTCATGTTTTACAAGGTCTAAATATTGTTCATCATCCATGCCATTACGGAATAAATCGGTAATGTTCTCAGCCAAAGTTTCATCTATTTTCTTTGAACAAACCTCTTTAATTTTAAATCTCTTTGACATGGAGGAAAACCTACTCTGACCATTTGCATTACCTCCATCATTATCATCTGCCTTTCTCTTATTAGGCTCATTACTATGAGATGATTCAACTTCATCCTTATCATATTCTTGTTCATCATATATATACTCCTCTCCTTATTATAAAAATCATTTTCAATGTCATTCATTTTATTAGTTAGAGTGTCAATTCTACTATTTTGTTCCACCTGAGTATTTTGTATCTGAGTTAACATATTCAAAATTTGGTCATTCTGACTGCTATCTCTTCTAGTGGAAGGTTTATCCTTATTAAGAGGGGAGTTTGAACCCTGTGAAGATTTTATCCTGGATGTACGAGTCTTAACAGAGGACTTCGTACTTTGTAGTTTTGACAGACTCTCGTCTTTGTCTGTTTTACTAACAACCTCGTTGTCTTCTAGCAAAAAATCTAACGATTCATCATCTTTTTGCTTATCGCTTGGTCTTTTTACAGATACCATTTTCTCTGCCATGATTTCTCGTGCAAAATGACGATTTACGGCGGTTATATCAAATTTACGACATATGTTGTAAAATTGTCGTAAAATGTAAACAAAAATGTTACCACGTAACTTTATTTTAATTATATCAATATTAAAGCCAACCTCGTTGACTATTTAATAAATATTGTCAAATAGATTAACAAGTGGCTGCTAATAAAAGGTTGTAAAATACAGCAAGTTCGAACCACGTCGGAACAGTTTGAAAGATGCAAGCACACTGAAGGTTGTACATGCGTAGCACTATCTCATTTTAGAACGGAAGTGATAATGACGTAATAGAATCAACAACATATGGCGGCAATCAATCCTGCAAAATCTATTAAGATGTTTCCAAGGAGTTGCGTCAACAAGAATGACGGACAGACGAAGAGACGGAGACCATTACTCCGCAGTGTTGAAGCGGGGGACTATCAATGATGAACACTGCTTTATACAATTGCTGGAGCTTGGTTCCAAACACATATTTTTCTGTCTATTGTATATTTCCTATCACGTTATATTTCAATACAAAAATAAGGTACATACATAGCCGCCAGACTCGAACACTTGGAATTTTTGTAGTATAGAACTAATGGTCTATCTCGGGATGCCTTCGATCAACTCTCTCCTTATCAGCATCTTCAGTATTGAATCGTTATGTTGTCTTTTTTATGCTCCTTTTTTATTTCTAATGTACTTGTTTCGAAGTCCTCTTGTGTTGACTCATCTCTTTCTTTCCTATGTTGACTGCCAGATTGTAATCTGAACATCTTTTTCGGCGTAGACTTCTCAGGCGAGGTTGTTTTCTCCTTTCTGGACCACCTAATCCATCTTATTCATTGGCTGAGATCCTTGTGTTAACATTGTCACAGTGTGTCTTGTGGATGTTGGAGGAGTGTTTGAAGCTGCCTGTTTAGTTCTTTTTACTGGATCTGGTTTCTTTGTAGAATCCACTTCTAAAAGTTTACAGGCTCTGGTTGTTGTGGTATTCACTTGATAAGACAAAGATTTTAAGAATCATTTGTATCAATTACAATTCTATATGTAGATCTAAACTGTTTTCTACATTACATTTTTATGAAGCCATGAATATTCATGGACTTCTGCAGTCAAATTTCTAAGAAAGAAACATCAATGTCATGTACATGAACACTTCAAGATTGCGGATGCATCAAATCGATATTTGATTTTGATGTTATTTTCACCTCTGTGAATACAATTTTTATGTCAATAAATCCTCCACATGCATTCATTTTTGAAAGATGCATTTTATTGTGATTAAATTTCACTTCTAATCTAAAGTTATTTGTGAGTTGTATTATAGTTCATAACAGAAATTAATACAGAGAGATGCACATACTAAGTTTCTTTGAAATGTTCCACTTTTTGTGAAGTGGATCTGTTTTCAACACTCTCAATATACATGTAGACCAAAAAAGTTACCTGTTGAAATAATTTGACATTCTTCATCTGAGGAACATTTTTTCCAGTCTTCATCTATTCCAAGCAACATTAAAACTTTCTCTTTGTACTCTTAGAAGACGTCATTGTCGTCTATCTCTGTACCACACTCTTCCAGAACAACTTTTAGAACATCTTCCATTTCAAGTTGATAAGATTATGATTGAATAAAACGTACAAACACTCTGTAAAATTCCGAATATTTCATTGAATCAAAATAGATTTTGGAAGTATAAACAAAACCTTTGACAAAAATGATCGTGAGGAATTTTATGAAATGGTCTGTTTATTGTGGGGAGAAAACAATTATCCAATTCTGTAAGATTGTCGACTAAATTTGTTATTATTTTTTAATTAGCGCAGCTCTTTTACTTTAAATTTAACTTGACTACATCATATATATCCAGAATCGCACGTGATAGGCCTATGTTCTTCTCTAAATTTCATGACCTCTTTAAAAACTTCCAAGGGAAATCCAGCTTTCGGGGTTAACCCCACTCTAAAAGCAGCACTTTCTTTTCAGAAAATCTGGGTTTATAGGTCAAGTAGTAAATGTGACACCAAACATACTAAACACCATTAGAACAGAGGGAATTATGACTAAAAAGTTTTTCAATATATTCACCTTTCAGAAAAACTTTCATTCATTTTAATCCAGTTAGTAGTTTTTAATTTACACTTAGATAAACAGGACTATTTTATCTTTAAGTTAAGTTTGACTATTTGTAGCCTAAATATATCTGACCAACACCCTAAAATTTCTTTGCATTCTATAAAACAGTTTTGGAGAATCGCATAAAAAGATTCAATGACTGCACACATACTTAATCAGCACAAACTGTGTTTGCAGGTCAAGTAATGCATTATTTGCAATATATTAAATTTTCTAAGTTCAGATGTAAATTTCAATATATATCACACATTAACACTAAAGTATAACATACAGAAAAAACATACATTATATTTTTATCTAACAAATAAAAAAATCTGAAGTTTCAGGTTGGGAGACCAACCCCTCTTTTTCAAGAGGGCATATTAAATCTCTTATAGACCTTTAATATTTGCAACATTCCTACTAAACCATTTCATATATCTTGTTGCACAAAAAGATAGAATTGCACCTCTACAAACAACAAAATTCCAAAGAGAACAATTTTAGCATGACTCTGTCCTATATATAGGTTGATAAAGGTTGATATTAATATACATTAACAACATTACAGCAATAATTTAAAATGTCATATTTACCCTTTTGTTTTAGATCTTGTAGACTGAATGTGATTATCGATTTCTTTTTGGTCCTTCACAGTTCCAGATCCGTACTGCTGGCATTTTGTTCACACTGGATAGAGACAGAAAAATCTGGAAATACTGCCATACTTTTTTTATTTGGTACATATTTTTTTAATATTTACAATTTACAGATTATATTTTTTGAATAAAAACTGTATTGACATGTATTATTTATTCAAGCATTGCAAATCAACCCAATATCAACTATATACATGTCCATGTAATTCATTTCACTTTGTTTGTTTGTTTGTTTGATGGTGTTTAACGTCATTTTCTGCAATTTTTCAGCTATATCACGGCGTCTAGTTTTTATTAGGAGAGGAAGCCGGAGTATCCGGAGAAAACCCCCGACCTGCGGTAGAAAAACTGGCAATCCTTGTCAATTAAGATTGGAGTCGAGTACACCCTGCCTGCAGTGAGAATCGAACCCGCAATCTCAGTGTTGACAGACCACGTGATCAATAGTAGACGAACTACCTTGACCACTCGGCCACCGAGGCCCCCATTTCACTTTGTATATTCGTCTAGTGGGTACTTGCATGAGTATTAAGAAATGAAAACAAGCATCATTAAATTGAAAACAAAGAATCAATAGATTAAAGTACTGTAGGATCTTTTCTTTCCCACATGTGCATACTGGTTTTATCCATGAAATACAAATATTTGCTAAAAACTAATTCATTAGGACACTCCAAATTAATTACCTGTTTATCGGTTGTGGCCTTATCACAAAAGTACTTGAAAAATGAAATGTGTAAAGAGGGTTTTTAGATGTTGAGAGAACAACATGTTAATCTTCGTCTCCTGTGCCACTCAGGAGCAACTGTATCATAAAAGCCTAGTTAGTACAAAGTCAAGTATAGGATGAAAGTTTAATAAAAATGATTGTATTATAAACCTTAGGTTGAATTTTACTGCTATCATAATCCGAAATTAGTTTTGTGATTTGTCGGATTAACAGCAGAATTCAGTCCTATTTCTCGTAATGTAGCAAATATAAAAATTTAACCGGTTTATTTCAACAATATTCCAACATAATATTCATCTTTTGTACGTTATTAAAGCTTTAGACATTGCGAAACTAACGGGAAATGATCTTTATTGAAAAAAAAATTTCGTCTTTGAGGATGCTCGTGGAAAATGCTGTGTTGATCATTTTTCCGTATATGAATAATGTGACCTACTTTTATTATAAAAGTGCTAATTTACCTACTAGAACAACCATTCCTCAATGTTTTTCAAGTGGTAAACGTAGTTGCAACGAGACACAAATGTCATTTTATACACAACGCACATCGAGTTATTTAAAAACGGCAATAACTATCATCACGTATCAATAATGATCGATTTTGAACACAAAACCTATAAAAAAAATGATGACACTGTCAAAAGATATCAAGATCGACCACGTCTGATGGTATATGCAACTTTTTTTGGACATCAAAGTGCCGGGAGTGATTCTTTTTGTTCTGCTACATTACGAGTAATGGGACTAAATTCGTACCCTCGCAAAAAAGTGATTATTAGTTCTATATATACCAATACAATTTTTACCAATATATTGCTCTAAGTGCACAAATTTATGTATATGTATACACTGTCTAATATTCTTATGCACTTTTGACTCCAGAGTCCAGACCTTTTTTTCAACTCATCAAACTTAGATAAATTCTGTAAAATGACAGTTACTTGTTTAAAAAATGAATGAAAGAAGCAAAGCACAACCTGTTTGTAGCTAAGCCCATGCACCTGAATGTATCGTGTGACATATACAACAACATCACCATTTTGATGTACATCTTCCCCACATGCATCTGATAAAGACTTTAAAAGGCTAGGGTACAATTCTGTGAAGTCTAATTCATTTCTCTCTTTCACAATCATACAAGAATTTAGGATTTTTTTAACCATTTGACATATTTTGTTTGTGACATATATAAAGCTGGTGTTTTTTGCCATTGACAAAAGCAAATTCTTGAAACAGTGCCATTTTTTGTTTTGAAAAGCCCATGTTTTCCTTCATATCTCATACATCAGAGATGTCTCAAATGACCAAAGTGCAACATTTGAAGAGCGAAATGAGCACAATAGTGCATTTTTGGGGTGACATTTTTTTCGGGAAAAGTCTTACAAACTCTTTGTGATCAGTCATTACAAGGTGAGTAACCATACCAACTGTGTCTGTGCTGCAAACTGGAGAGGTGCACAAGAAAATCAACTGTTAAAGTCTATGAAAATTGAGCCACTTCTCATCGTTTTCGTCAGTTTTTGGACCAATGACAAGAGGCAAAACCTCGCATAGACAAAGAACATACAGCTGCAGCAGTTTGCTTGAATGGAGCCAAACCCAATACGTTTTTCCTTTCAATTTGTTCTGGATTGTTGCCTAACTGAATTAGAATACTTGTACATGTAATACTTAAGTTAAAATTACCCTATTAAGAGTAAAGGCCTTTCTGTTGAAAATAAAATGAAACCGAATCAACTGTAGTTCAGTATGCATGATACCCTCCATAGGATCATGAGCTAGAGCTTGACATATATCAAATTCAGGAAGAATACTGACTGCCCAGTAATACCTTATATTTTGCTGAAATAAGCTTTTGCATGTTTGTCTTTCAAACATTTATATGAATTGCACTTTTCTCTCTGTGTTTCAGAGCTTCTTAACATAAAATCTTCTCCATCCAAGGAACTATCTATGTCTGATTTTGAAACATGGCATGTTCGACAACACTTGTAAGGGAAAGATACACCCAATTTAAAACCTCCAAGACAATTTGAAGCTAGTGTGTCACCAGGAACATAAACAAGAGCACCTTCATTTTTTGATGTTTTCCATTGATAGTCATTTCAATGCCCCATTTGATAACTGTTTCACGTGTCACTCAGTAAAGAACTAATGCTAACTGTTTGACATCGTTGGTTTTAGCTATAGCAGTGAGTTGAATGGAGTTCAAACTTGACCGGAATTCATGAGGAATGTTGCAAATAGCAAAATAGAACACAGTGATTTTGTGTTTTTTTACATGTGAACCAAGAAGGTTTACAATTTCTAAGTCATCTGTGTAAAGAACAATTTGCAAAGCTTGATGGTTTGTCTGGAAAGTGGATGTTATGAAAATAATTCACCATCACAGAAATCCCTCATAAAACCATCTTGACTAAAATGGCCCTGATTGACAGAAATATTAATTTCAGGCATTTCAAGGAATAATATACCCAACCTTTTTCTTCCTTTGCGTTCTTTCATTTTCAGTTTTAGAAACTGTTCCTAAATGCACTTCTTCAGGGTCAGCAAGCCCAAGCTGCTCAGTGTAAACCTAGTTTCTTTCATAAGCTGTATTTACAAAGTTAAATGATTCTGACACTTCATTCAAAAAAGGCTCAATAATTGTGGTATTAATATGAGATTCCCTAACAAACATGCCAAATATTTTGTATAACCAATTGTTCAGTTGTACCAACCAAATTGTCAACTGCATTTCTAGGTACATCGTGCTTGACCTCAAGTGATAGAGCAAACACAGCCGAGTTTAATAATTGTGTGGTTATATTGTCTTGGAACATATTAGGACCAATTATCCCTAAGCACCAAAATAACTGGGACATGACATGTTTCAGATTTTGCTGATTTTCATTTCATAAGTTGCAAATGACCAATGGATCACAAAAATGATGACCTTTTGTTATGATTGACAACGGTTGCCATGGTAACAGAGGCGGTCATTTTTTATCATTTCTCATACTGCGAAATATCCTATATTCAATTCCAAATTTGTTATTCAAAAATCAAAGCATATTCAATATAACATTTTATTTGCTTAATTCAATGTCTCATTGACAATATTCAAAACATTTTCAAGACTAAACATAAATGTGTAGTCAGAACGAGGCTATGTCAAGCAATCAAGGATTTTCTCTGGAATTTTTTTACCAAAAAATTTCCATTTTTGCAACTTTTCTGACTCCATTTTCAGAAAATGCACCAATCACAAATATTCATGATGAATCTAATTACATAAATTGATGATTAATATTTAAAACTTATAAAAATCTCAATGGGGTAACAAAAGATGTCTTAAGAAAACACTGTCAAAGATTTTAACTTGTGAAAAAAAAGCCATTTCTTTATTGTTCAATATTTCCACGAAAATACTATTTCTTAGGGTTACATTAAATCATCCTTAATTATTATTTTGAACAGACATCCTTTAAACTTAAAATGACATTGAAATCATTTCAGGGTACAGTGTCTCAAGGTCAAGGTCAACTGAAAATTTAGCTTTCAAATATGAAATTCTCGAAGCAAAATCAATTTTAAGTGACCTTGAGAACAACACAAGTGACCTTGAAAGTTTTCTAAGGTCATGCTATGTTGAAAAGATCCATTTTAGGCACATATGATGACAACAATTGTTATCTGAGCTCATATTAGAAGTATGGTCACACATATATTTAAATATCGAAAAATTGCCGTTTTTGTTTTATTACCATGGTAACCAACTTTAATTTTAATCATTAATCTTTGTAATTATATTCAAGATGAGTATTTGTGATTGGTGCATTTTCTGAAAATGGAGTCAAAAAAGTGGCAAAAATGGTAATATTTTTTACCAAAAATTATAGAGAATAATGCATTATTCCTTGACATGTTCAGTAGTCTCAGTCTGATCACACATATATTGAAAGTGTTGTAACTGTTTTGAATATTGTCAATGAGATATTGAATTAAGCAAATAAAAAAATTCTATTGAATATGAATTGATTTTCCCCTGAAAAATTGGGATTTGAATATCGCCCTTTTCACTGCATTTTAGTCGGCCCAAAATGGCTGCCACAGTTACCATGGCAACCGAAGTAAAATCACAGCAATCAATAACTTGTGATCCAATGGTCAATTTCAACTTATAAAATGAAAATCAGCAAAATCTGAGACATGTCATGTCTCACCCTATACAGAAATCCTTTGATCCTTATGGAAAATTGGTGTTAACGTCTATATTTGACTTGCACCCTATTTATGTCTATATCATTTTCATAAAAATAGTTTTGATCATTTTCATCAATGTTTGCGTTTTGTAGAATGTTTACATGCTTTCTCTTAACATGTGATCTATATGAAACCCATTTCTTCGTACTAAATGAGCAATTCCCCAAACTGCAATGAACATGTTTACTCGAACCCCATTGTATCGATCTATTCATTGCATCGCTCTATTTATTAATCTCGCGAATTCTCATCTTGCGCCGCCTACCGATTGTTTACACACGCTTGAGTGCACAGGTTTACTTTCTCTTTTGTATTTGACCACAGTTATCACCGGATCATGTTTAGAGCAGCGGTAAGTACCTTTTATAGCATGTTTTCTCCTTTATCGTCGTTTTTCTGCATGTTTCTGCTAACTGCTTACTAAAGTTTGACAGATGTCACGTGACCCTGCTGGCAAAACATTAAAGCATGGAACGCCGTTCTTGTCAAATTTTAACTAACACCTTATTGAAATTTGTGAATAGTTTGTATTTGATATTGCAGTCAAAACACATTTTATTGAGCTTCAAAATGTCAATTGTATTTTTTAGGAGCCAGACACTAAGAAGAGACTACACTGAGTGGAACTTTAGCCTACAGAGCATCAAAACTCTATAATATACCTCCAAAAACACTACGAGACAGAATCTGTGGACGTGTTGCTGCTGACGCTAAAGTGGGACAGGAAACGAATATATACACACGAAGAAGAAAGCTGTATGACCAATCTAACTCAAATTAAATATTTCACTTGCTCCCTCTTTTTTGTCATTGGTCGCTGCGTTTTAAGATCTAACAACATTCATTTTTGATAGTCAACTCAAATTTTAGTTTCAGTTGAGTGATTCTACCAATCAAATACTGGTTTGCTTATCGCACTAGACTTTACTGTCAAAATGGCGATGTCCGATGTTCTTTTTAGTTCTCAAGAACTCACATAATGATTTTGGATTGTGTAGTGAATGAAAATGATTGCGTTTCCGTTCTTTTTACAGCGTTAGGGAAATCCTTTCCATTCAATTTGTATCATATATATTCCAATGAAGATAAAGATGAACAAATCGTCATCTCGCTATTTAATTGAGAGAAGTTGGTCTGTTTTTGATATTGCTTATGGAGAATAAATTATACAGATGTTCAGAACTTAACGGCGACATAGAAAGGTCAGTACTAAATTATATACGAAAAAATGATTTTTTTGCACAGTGAGGCACGAATTTTTTAACAAGGAAAAACAGGGATAGATATGGCAAGAAATTAGTGCAGGACTTTTTTAGGACACATATGAGGGGGAGGGGGGGATTATATATGATCAAAGTTTATAAACATACAACATGGTATCAGTAAAATAGTACTAGTATACACATGTAACTAACGTGGTTAGGAGATTGATAAGGGGAATGAAAATTAAACATTTGACAAAAACTACTAATAAATTTACTGGTAGACATTAAATGTTCACCGTATATCATTCATGACTTGGTTGACTGTCATCCAAAAAAGATTAGGGAACTTAGATCACCACAAATGAAACACCATCTCATTTGTAAAAGAAAAGTTGTGGAATTTTTTTTCTAAATACTGACAAACATTTTTTTAAATTATTTGTCCGAAAAAGGTGTGTGAAAAATAATACTACAAATAAAATAGTTATATAGTTATTAAAGTCACTTAATTCATGTATAAATTAACATGATCAACAATTTCTTTTCAGAAGGCTGAAAATTTCAAAGGCGGATATATAGATATCAGTTGTGCATCACCGGAGTCAAGTTAGTGACCCTGTATGAAGAAGTAATTTTCAAAAGTTCCAAGTTTCTGTTGAAATTATAGATGAGTTTTACATGATGCCAATTTGGTAAGTTGAATGTTTACATCTAGTTTGTTTTTGAATCTACTAGTACAATGTATCTTGTAAATAAAAGTTTTAACTTGTATAGATCTTCATAAAGTGAATAGTTGTTTATACGTAAACTCACATCATAGATGTATTCTTATGTTCTGTATGAAAGTAATAAAATGCAATATTAATTATCAAGAATTGAAAGGCTTTGCTCAAAGAGTGCAGTGACATGCAGTTTAAAAAAATAGCATGATTTTAATATTTATTCACAATACTAAATAAGGTTTTTGTGGTCACATTGTTCAGATAAATACATGTACCTTGATTTACATGTATAACAGCATAGAGACAGCTTGTAAACTTGGTTCAGTGGCTGTGATAAAAGGTGCTAATCAATTCGTCACTTTGAATTAAAATTATACATAATGGTATAAGAAATTTAAGTTCTTTTTTTCTTCCAATTGACTGCTCCTATTTTCTCATGTTTTAAAGATGAAGATGATCATAGCTGGCTTTTCTTTTCTGGTCCAAAGTGCTACATGTACTACGTACACATACAAAAGAGTTAAACCAGTTGAAAGAAAAGAAATCATTAGTATATTGAGATGTCAGTGTCATGATTTATACACTGTTGGTGGATTACAGGACCTTACGAAATAGTATCTTTTCAAAATCAATCATCCATTGCACTTCCAAGTGATATACATGTACCTATATTTTAAACATGTTAAATGCACGGATTGGAAGACATTGAAATCTTCAGTTGCTTTTATTTTATATTACAATTGTCATCTGCATCAACTGACTTTGAAATTAAAAAAATATCCTGAAAACAAAAACTATCCTTTGATAGTTTTTCGAAAAACAATTTTATAAATGCAGTGTACATCTGAACTAAAGACCTTGGAATATAACATGTGGAATGCCTGCTTAATGCAGTTGTAAAGAATGCAACATATGAAGATAACAAATCTTCAGTATTACTTGATGATCGATAATAAAATATTTAATAACTTGTAAGGATTGTATTTTGTTTACTTAAATTCAGAAAGTTATTTCATTGATATGACTAAGTCCAGTGAAAAAAATTATTTAAATAAACAAAGTATAAAACTATTGACCAATTATTGGTACCAAGCAAAAAGTGTCATCAAATACGTACATGCATGTGATTATCAACTACCACACCAAATTTACTTGTAGAAATAAGTTTGTTTATTTGAATGGTATCTAATGCCACTTTTAGCAATTTTTCAGTAATATAGTCACATCCAGTTTTATTCGTTTAACATGGAAGCACCATGGTGAAAATCCTGACCTTCTGTAGGAAGACTAGCAATCCTTGTAAATTGAGATTGGATTTGAGCGCACCCTGCTCATAATGAGACACGAACCCGCAACCTCAGAGTTAACAGTAATGTAACCAACTGGGATTTAACGTCAATTTTTAACAAATTTTCAATCATATCAATTTACAGTTTTTATTGTCTTGCCTGTGGGGCCTGGAGTCAAAACATATAGGAATCTGACGACTACATAAACACTACATTGGTTTTATATTTTGGTGAGATTAAGCCTTAGATAATCAAATTTGGTCCAGTGGAAGCTTATTATAAGTACTTTTCAGTCAGTCGCCAGACTTAGACCTCAATTTCACTGTCCAGTGACTAAATAAAAGTTATTGGATTAGGTCAGTTCCTTCCTAAGTAACCATGACAATTATTGGTATAAAGGTAGGAAAATTAGAAATCCTTGTCAGTTAAGATTGGAGTTGAGCAAACCCTCCCGCAATGAAACTCAAACCTAGAACCTCAGTATTGACTGGCACTTGATAAGTAGTAAGATGACTATGTTAATCACTCAGCCACAAAAGGGCTCTGAGTAGACAACTAATACCACTTGAAAGTCATCAAGTCTGTCAAGTCAGACTCTAATTACAAACAACTGAATACAATTTGAAGATGAGAAAATGTGTCTTGATGACATTGAAATCTGGCTTAATACTTACTGGTTAACACACCCCTTTTTCTAAGTTCATTCAAGCCAGAAATATTTGGCATAGCACTACAAAATTTTGCTAGTGAAGAGATATCATTATGTTGTAATTGTGACAAGTTTCAAAAAGATGTGATGTTATCTTACAAATGCTTCAATGCAAAGGTAAACCTGAGGTTGGGCGAACAAAAAAGCAAACCAAAAATCTTTATACCCCAAACGGGGGCAAAAAATACCTTGATTTTACTCATGTACACGATATAAATGCAAATAAATTAATGTAGACTTAAACTGAATGCACCGAAGCCAGAGACTGGGGCATTTGACCTTCATTGTGAAAACTAAACTAGTATAGGCATATATTAAAGATTCATTTGACATGCTTCACATTTTAGTAATGTACATGTTGTAAACGTGTTGTACATGAATGTTACAACTTTAGTTACCCCAAAGGACATTTAAGAATCCTTCCACCTTTGCCTGCGTAAGGTAATTATTCTGGATTGGTCTTTTTGGCATATAATTCATTTTGTTTACATTTGTAACGACACAAAAGAAAACTTGACTCAATCAAAATAAAATTAAATGTTCCCTCCTTTTTACTATTTAGCAAAGTAAAAAAGGGGTTGACTCTTAAATGCACTTTATCATCTACTATTGATTATGCGGTTGACTACAACTTTAATGCACAAGGCAGCAGAAGGTTTGGGGTTTTCTCTAGGTGCTCTGGTTCCTCCTAATAAAAACTGAAGGTCATGAATTTGATGAAAGTAGCAAAAAAAATAATAATAATATTTTAAATTGGACAGCATACTCTACCATGAATGTGAAATCAAATCACATCTAGATCTGGAACACTATTTTTTTCAAATAGGAAATTAAAAAGGATATGCATAAAGTTTTACTATAAAAAGTGTGTAAGCCACATGGTTCAGTGGAAGAAATTTCAGTAACTGAAGCAATTTCAAATATTAACACAAAGGTAAGGTAAGGTATTATGTTTAGTGTGTCATAATTGTAAATTAACAATAAAAAACTGAATAATATCTAGACTGATCTCTAAGGCAATGAATGGGTTCCTTTGGTTTATGATGGTGTAACATTATACAAAGTAACAAGTCATATAAAGGTACTGTCAAACAGATTTGGTTCAAGAAATCATTTTAATGACCAACTTGGTTTTCATGTCATCACATTCGTTTCACTTTTTAGACATGTCCTTCGTATTTTTAACGATATTTTCATGTCTGGGCGTGATATTTGCTGTTTCTGTTAAAAATAATACGTATTTATCCATGTAGAAACTATACTAAAGGCCGATATAAACCGCATGATCCAAAAGCCTTTTTTCCATCAATATATTCGTTGGTGACGGTTTAAATTTAAATGGGAAGCTGTCGGTTAATTTTGTAACTGGAAGACAACTACCTTCATATTACAAAACATTTCATCCCGATTCCAGTGTGTAAAAATGCTTCCGAGTTCGTTCGATTTCACTTACACCTGGTCCTGGTATAGTTTCGATTTTGCACTAATGAAAATCCAGATAACACACACATTGTGATTTTAGGATCGTATGTACAACTTTCGTGACATTGTTTATTCAGTGGAATTTGCTTCAGTTGTGTTTGTTTTCATCTCGGTAACAATCTTTTTGACATATTGTAATACTTTATGTACACTTTGGCGTCGAATGGAAAAAGCCGATTTGCCGATATTCCGAATGTATATCCTAAGATTTTCTAGCAGCGATTCTGGCAAACGGAAAATCTATGCATATGACCCCCTGACGTGACCTTTAATGGGATGTTGCTAGATCTACACGCAGCGACCATAACAAAGAAGGGGTAGCAAGTGAAAGATTTATTTTTAAGTAGATTGCTGTATGACCATATTACATACATGGCTGATATTGGATTTGGATACAGCAAGACATCAGTCCAGTATATGGCTAAGGACTTTACTGATATTTTACTCAAGTCAGCCAAGGCTGAAAAGGCACTGAGCGACAACTTGTTCTATGGGTTTATCAAACGATGGCCAGACCTTAAAACAGCAAAGCCTCAAAATTAGTATTGACAGGGCCAAGTCAGCGTCTAGGGAAACCCTTGAATTTTATTACAGTGAACTGGACTGTGTATTGACATCAAAGACAAACCTTACAAAATTTTTAACATTGATGAGACTGGTGTTTACAGTGAACATTCATCACCTATGATTGTCTGCAGAAAAGACACCGTCCACAGAATATAACATCTGCCAGATCGTCAACAGTAACAGTAATAGCATCTTGGAATGCAGCAGGCCAGAGAGTTCCTCCATACTAAGTTTTACCTGGGCAAAGATGGAATAAGGAGTTGTTGAAGGGTGCTTGTCCAAGTTCAGCTGATGAAATGTCCAAGTCAGGCTGGTCAAACTCTATGATATTCCTGAACTACCTCACTGAGCACTGCTTGAAGGTTTTCCAACTAATACTGAATACCCCACTCTTGTGCTGTATGATGGCCACAGATCACACATTTCTCTGACACTGACAGAATGGGCAAAAAAGCATAACATTATCATTTTTGTATTACCTTCTCATTCCAGTCACTTGACTCAGCCTCTAGATGTAGGAATATTTGGACCATTTAAAAAAATTACTCCCAACGTGTCAGAAGTATATGAAGTCCAGACCAGGAATTAATATCACAAAACATGATATAGCTAAACTCACATCCAGACCTTATCTAAAAGCAGTATCACCTGAAGATCTCATATCCGCATTTAAAAAGACAGGCATCTAATCATTCTGCAGCACAGTCATAAGTGACATCCAAGTGACCCCTTCTACCATCTACAACAACTGTTATGATGACTCATCTATACAAGAACCTCAAGTTTCTACTTCTGTGAACTTTTTCTCGAACCAAACAGTTACCAAAGCAGTTAAACCCAAAGAAAGAAAATTCGTGCCAGCTTTTAAAGTATATGGAAATTTGATGCTTAAAAAATAATGAAATACTTGTCAGTATAGAACAGGTCAATACATCCAAGCAGATCAGCCATGAAAGAAAGGAAGTTGAGCAAAAAATGCACAACTGAACCAAGGCCTGGAATATCTGGTTAAGGAAGAGTTGGGGTCCGATCAATCTGGAGTCAGAGGAAACTGAATCTGAGGATGTGGATGATGAGGAGAAATGTTGTATAGGTAACAAGTGGAAGCCAGCTGACTTGAACAAGTATCCATTTATTCCAATTGTTTCCTGGGGTAAACGTGACAAGAGCTCACACTGGACACACCTCAGGTTATGTGCTGTACGCAGTGACAGCGAGTTCATTTGTCCTCACTTTCTTCCCAATTAAAACATTCAGTTGTTGCTAAAATGTAATTTGGAAGTATTATTTAACACCTTTTTATTATTTATTATTGTTTAGTCCGAGAAGCCTATTCCGTCCAATGCCTTTTCAGACTTCTCTAGATGTTTGCCTCTGTTAAAATAATCATCTTAACGTCAATCAAGTTAATTGTAACCTCATTCAAAGCTGCAAAGCTGGGGGCCTCGGTGGCAGAGTGGTCAAGGTAGTTCGTTTACTTTTGATCACGTGGTATGTCAACACTGATATTGCGGGCAGGGTGTACTCGACTCCAATCTTAATTCACAAGGATTGCCAGTTTTCCTACCGCAGGTCGGGGCTTCTCTCCGGGTACTACGGCTTCCTCACCCAATAAAAGCTAGACGCCATGAAATAGCTGAAAAATTGTTGAAAATGGCGTTAAAACACCATTCAAACAAACAAACAAACTTCATTTAAAGCTCGTTTCCATCATAACCCATCTTCCCTACTTACACTTTAATTTTAAAACAAATGGTCATATGATACGTGATTTTGCTTCTGCTGCAAGGAATCCTGGTATCTAATTAATTCATTGACGTACTAAATTGTTGTTTTGTCTATGGAGAACTCACTGAAGACCCATGCTCCCATCAAAGTCTAAATCTGTTTAATATTAACAATTTTTCGTTAAAACAAATACTTAAAAACATTAGACTGTTTGCATGGGCTGACAATCTTTATACAGTTATGGCCTGCCATACTTTATGCAAAACTACTTATTTCAAACAATGCATCGATATAATGGAGTAACGTCAGAATACACAGTTTTCAATATGGGTGAATAAATTTGACTTTTAACAGTATGACATATGATTAAAATAGAAATTAACAAGATAAACAGAGACTAGGTATATCAGTGAATGTAACAAAGAAGGAAACCGAAGTAAGTATTTTTATTAATGTTATAAATGGTTGATGGAAATAAGTAGATCGATACAACCGGTTCCAGGCTACCGTGAAGTTTGGATCGTTCTTATGAATGCGTAATTTATGCGATCTGTACTTAGCAGTGTCTTTTGAACTAAAGAAGCACAGAGAACATTGTAGATCGTCCATTATTGTATGCCTTTTCACATTAAATTGGAAAAGTTATCAAGAGAAACAGACCGAACTTACAATCTAGCCATTGCGGAAACGTAAATAAATAAATTAATTAAGGGAGATAATCTCAGAAAAAAATAACATACAAATTTAGACGGAAATTGACATGATGGTAATTTCCAGGATGACCCGTTATTTCATTTTTTTTTCAAAAAACCACAGAGTAAAATTGAAAAAAGAACTATAGAATAAAAGCTGCATTTTTTACAAATGGTAACTAACTAGCATAACTTTGATTACGATAGAAAAAAATAACCCATGCAATGTCTCAATTAAGATTTGCATTGCAAGAATGCTGACAGTTCTATAAATTATATCGCTTGAAAGATTGAATAAAGATTACAAATTATTTAGAGTACTGAATAAAATTTAGATACCAAATTAAAATCGGCAGCCTAATCAACAATTTTCTTTTTCTCTGTTTTGACTTGTTGGTGAAATGGCGGCTATGCTTGTGGCGTAAATTTCGAGCGCGCTAACATTTATCTAACACACGTGATAAGCAATGTAAGAGAAAATTGGCCAATCAGCATCAATGATGTTGTTAATCACCAATGTTTAAAGACGGGTGTTTATTTTTGACAGTAATTAGATAGCTGGATTAAACATGTGTGTTTATTTTGTGTATAAGAAATTACCCTTGGGTGGCAATATGACACGTGTGTACACATATGGTTCCATATATCGACTCTTGAAGCGATGTCAACAAGAATGCATGCTGACACTGGAATTTCGAACGTGCCATTAAGAATCAATGACAATAAGTTTTTTTATTCAAAGATAACAAAAACATCTTTCTCAGCATATTTCAGTTCCTAAGTACCAAAAAATCTGAACAAAACTACAAACCTTTGTGTCATTACACTTTTTTTTAAACGCTAGCAGGGGCGGATACAGGATTTTCGAAAGGGGTGCGTAAAAAGGGAATATCGGAAAAGGAGGGCCACGCATTTACTGCAAGGAGTCTGGGGGCCTTATTCAATTGTCGCAATTTCTAAGCTTCAAAATGAATTTATTTAACACAAGGTTTTTATAGTGTTCAGTAACCTGTACTTGGCATGGTATAGAACAGAGATGTCATAATAAACGAATAAGTACCGTTAATGCATTAATTTATGGCGAGGACGAGCGGTGGTTGATACCCTCCTTGTTCTTTTTTTTCCTTTCCTTTTTCTTAAAGGGGGGCATACGCTCCTAACGCCCCCCCCCACTGGATCCACCACTTTTTAATATTGTTTTAAAACAACTTAAACACCGATGCTATTAACATTGAAATTTTAACGTTAAGCATCTAAATTTAAATATGCATGCTTGTAACATGAATTCTTTGTGCTTTTTTACGAATAAACAAGAAACGACGAGATGGTATGCTCTAAATTAAAACACTTGTATAATATTGCATGAAAGTTCACGTGTGCCTGTTAAACTCAATGGAAACCAACTACAATTATGCATACAATTACGATAATGCACAGTAAAACTCCACCTTATTTTGTCGAATTTTATCGATTTTCACTGGATAAGGATAGCACAAACTTACAATATTAGCTTTTCATTTGATTAGACGAATATCGGTCGCACCATAATAAACACCGCCCTCTTTATTTATAACCAATTATTAATGTGCGGGATCTAGGGGGTTATTCATGTTACAAGTAATTTATAGCACCGCCTTCCTCGTTAGACAAATACACCTTCTCACGCTAAAGCGTTCGAAGGTGTATTTGTCTAACTCAGAAGACTGTGCTATAAATATAACTTATACATGTATATATTAAACACAAATGTTCAAAAATGTATACACCAGTGTGTATAATATTAACACTTCTTAAACATTTTAAACGTTGGCAATGTTTACAGTGCATAGTGCTAGGCCATGTGTTTTGAAATTTCTATAGCCGTTTCTACGAAGATCATATTATTTAATAAATTAAACACATACTGGGGTTTATACGGTTCCCTGAACTCAACACATATTTATACTAATTAAAAGCTGGTTTATACTTAAAATATACGTATATGACTGGCTTGCTTTAAAAATGGACAGGTAAAATTTTTTAAGTTCCTTACAACCGAAGGCTTGTAAATCACTTAGTTTTATACGGTAAGCAGTTGAATTGTTTTTTATAATAACCTTTCTAGTGTTATTAAGGGCTTCGTGTCCCTGTGATTAAGGTAGTGAGTAATATACTATTGATCATTTGCCTGTCAAAACTGAGGTTGAAAGTTCCAGTCTGACTGCGGGTATGGTGTCCTTGAACTTAATTGAGAAGATTTCAGCTTTAAATTTTAATTATTGTATCAAAAAAAATCTTTCTGTATTCATCTTAAATATCTAATATTAATCCACATTTATATAGTAAAACAAGGTATGTAGTTTAATAGTACAATATAGGCGAAACTTCCTCATATCAGCTAAGTGCTTAGATAGTAGTCCTTGACGAGAAACTACAACTCAAACCAACTAATCGAATTATGTACGCCATCATAGTATAAATTACGTTACCATGTGTGAAATGTGTTCCAACAAGACCTTTCCTTATATTTAACTTTCAAAAGCTCATAAACAATTACATCCGGTGAAATGATAACCAACTATTGTAGTTTGTTACAAATGAGCAAAATGTATGTTAATATATACTAATGACTAAAAATCCCGCACTCTAAATCTGGAGGTTATTTATGGTCTATATATATGTGCCTTAGGTTGAGTGTTCTGGCCTTAAGTATTACAACATGGTATACTCAACTCCAACCTTATAATTGACAAAGATTACTTTCTTTTGTAAAATGATCTCCCCATATCATTATAACAACCAACAAAAATACAAACAAAACAAATCTTTGCCATTATTTTAATCACTTATATTGGAGCGTGGAAAAGAAAATATCAACACTTTGATGTTAACAGATTATACAAATAATTTGCAGATTGTACAGAAATATAAATTGTAAGGTAGTAGTCGTTTGCTGGACTTCGTGAATCATTTCTGAAATGATCTGATACCGATAACGTTTTGTTGCCGAGTTACAGTACCTCTATCCACTTTTATGTTGTAACAAAGGTCGCATAAAAAGTGAAACGTTAAACGAACTATCTTTATTGGCTTTTGCTTCTATTTTCTTTTGTTATTTTGTAACGTGGTCATCAAAGACTGAAATGTTAAAGGTCTAAATTACAGTTACCTTGGATATATGGTATAAATTTTTAATAACCTAATGATACATGTACATTGTAGATAATAATTATACAATAATTTATTACCTCAAGTATTTTAATTTGTTTTGAATTGTGTTCAACGTCACTTTTCGCAATATATCCGGTTTATCATGGCGTCCAGTTTTTAATTGGGTAGGACGTCGGAGTACATGGAAACCCCGACCTTCGTAATAAAAACTGGCAACTTCCTGCAATAAGTGAAACTCTAACCTGCAACATCATTATTTCCTCATGTTAACCATTAGAGCAGTAAATCAATCGTTTTATCGTACCGAATAAACAGTTAAATGAGATAATGCATTTTTAGTGAATTTTTTTAAACAATCCATAGCAACAGTTAAACAATAAACAGATAAATTATTTGAACGTTTCTGAAGAATATATCCATTTGTCCACAATAACATGTGGTGGTGAAAAGTAATTTTCCCCACAAAGTCAATATTTTTCACATGACAAATGTTCACATATAACCAACAGAAACAAACTATATTGGAATTAATATTCATGAGGTATAATAAAAACATATTTTAAGTTAGGTCAATAATATCAACAACTTTACAATAAAGGTCAAAGTTATAACTAACAAAAGTTAGGTAAAGATAATGTAAAACTGAAATAAATAAATAAATCATTTGACTTCATATTATTGGCGGAAACATTGTAAAACCTAGAAAATGGGTTGTTTACCCGAGATCCAACATTTAAAATGTACATGTATTGTTCATTGGGTTACACTTTAATGTAATTTGTGTCATTTTTATTTAAAACCACTGTCTTGTTGATCTTTTTATTTGTATTTCATTTTGCCCAAAATATTAACTGTGTTTCATTTCCCTTATTATTAGTAATAAACAGCTACAAAAAGACCGTATGATATGCCCTGGTGATAATAAGGAAAAGAACTGTACAATTCATGGATGCCTATAATATATGCACTGACGAGACATAATCACATCTAACTGTCCAATAATTTAAGGAGATTGATAACAGCTTTTTTAATGTTTTTTGTAGCTGAAACTGAAAATCCCCCTTTTTGACAAAAAAGTCCCATTATAAACAAATACAAACATAAGAATTTTACCCAAAAGGAAGCTCTCATTTATCAACATAATAATTCACTGACGTTTCAAGAAGACGAAGAACGGCGCAACGGATGACATGTGTATGCCATTATATGTCCGTCAGGGATTGGTGTATAAAAGGTAACAATAAAAAATACAATGACTATTTTATAGCTAAATATACATTTAAGGATGCCGATCATTTAAACTTTGATTCTTTATATTAATTTTAATTTTATTGATAACCCTGTTAGTTACATTTGTTGTATTTAAGACGATAAAAACATACCCGAAGACGGAATTGTAACAATCATTTAACAATATAAAAATAGAAATGTTAAAAAAAGTATTTTAAAATAAATATTTTATTGTTTGGTTGTTTGCTTTAAATAGTGTTTTACACCACTTTCAGCAATTTTTCAGCTATATCATGGCGACCAGTTTTTATTTGGGGAGGAAACAGTAGTACCCGGAGAAAACCCCTACTTTCGGTAGGACAACTGATAATCCGGGTCAATTAAAATTGCAGTCGAGTACATACTGCCCGCAGTTGGAATCGAACCCGCAACTTCAGTGTTGACAGACGACGTAATCAATAGTAGACGAACTACATTAACCACTCGGCCACCGAGGCCTAAAATATTTTAAAAGCACACACCTATCTAACTTCAACTTACGGTGTAATAGATATGAATGTACTTCATTAATAGTACTTTATTTCGTCAGGTCCGAGTCAAATTTGGAAAAGCGTATTTCATAATCATTGATGAATGAAAATATAGGTGTCCATTGTTTACAACCAAGATGGGAGTATTTATGACATATATGTATATATTTTTATGTATTTTAAAGCCGTTAGAAATATTTAACTCTGGCGACAATTTATGCAGTAAATTTTAAATGCATATATTGTTGCGTAACCGATGAAAAAAGTAGATATTAACTTGATCTATATCAATCATGCGGCGTCGATACCTTAAAGGATGCAATAAGTACGAATAGAGCTGAAATAGATTAAGATAGAGACTTTCAACGAAAATCTATTGGTCTTTCTGAGTAAATTATCGTGGTTTCCCCAACACTTCATTCCCTCCTAGTAGAAACTTGTAATGTCGAAGATGAACAAGAGCAAGGCTAAGTTCAGATGTCGTTTCAGTCTACAACAGTGCGGTTCTATAAACGTTTCAAACGCACTCAGTTTGCATGTCAATTAGCTGTTATGACCTACCTAGAGAAACCTAGAGGGATCATGGTAGCTTTTCAGACTGATTAGGGAAACGATCAGACTTGTTATGAGGTTTGCATTATTTTTCACACCACTTTAAACACGCAACGCTATTCACCGTTAATTTAACACTTTGTTTGCAGGCTGTCTAGAATATACAAGGAGGAAGCTGACTTTCGTAAAAGGATCACATTATCAGCTACAGTAACGTTACCATTGTTTCTCATTGATGTGAATCATTAACATGCAGATCACTTTCAAATTCAACAGTACCATCCAAGCCAACACTAAACACCAAAGTTTTTACAGCTCACCTCCAATAACATCCCCCAAGGAACGATTCTTTTTACATCATGCCAGCAATCAAAAGTCAGAAAGAAACTCAAAGACGAAATAGAAGCTTTTTGTGTATATCTGAAGACGTACCAGCCTGTTCTAGCCGGCCGATTGTAAGGAATAGTCACTGACGGCGACAACTGAAACTCAGAAGGCACGTGCACAGGGCTAAGATCATCATCGGTACAAATCACATTACTCTGAAATCAAAGCTAACCTTAGCTAAAACAATGTCAGGTGGATAATAGTATCGGCAATGTCCTGAGGGTTCACTGGAAGAATTTTATATTACAAAAAAAAACCAAACAGCTATACAGTATCGTGAACATTCATTATCAATAGCATTCTTCTGGCAACAATCTACTGTTTTTTTCTAATTGTTATCCTGGGGATGAAGTACATCAAGAATTCTAAGGTTTAAATAATATCGACGACCGATAAAGAGCAGGTTTTAAGTATCTGTTTGTTCTTCAATCTGTCGAGAAATTACAAAATGTTGCTAACCTAGCGATAATTCAAAACATGCACAGGGAAGATAGATTCTTAACTATGTTGGTTGGTCTTGCGTTTGTCGTTCTTCCATTCTCGGCAAAAATGTTTTATGTAGGTATCGCAGCATTGACTGGGTTACGAAATATTGCCGTCAATACAGATTTTGAGTATTGTCTATACATAAGACGCATAGATCGTGTGTGTTTGCTACACATAGTGTGCACGGTATATATGTCTATTACGACCTATAGCAAAATGGGATCGGTTTAACGGTTCCAATAGTAAATCCTTCTAGTGCTCAAGAAAAAAATCAATTTAGAGATTACTAAAGGCAGTATCTTCTGTTGTTTTGTTCTTAAGGTTTATTAACGGATGATACGATTGGAAGCGCTAAAACGGGCATAAGCGCTTGCATTTCATCGAGTTCGCTTCCATTTTTTAAAATTAGTTGCGTTATAAAAATCGAAAATAGCAAAAATAGCACAGCTTAGGCCAAAACCTATAAAAATAACATCAAAAATACAATTTAGGCATTGGAAACAGAAAAGTGATGAGGAAAAGTTTGCGGACGTTTCCAAATGCTTTAATTCCTATTACACGGAAGACAGCAAATGCGACAACATTAGGCTATTTTTAATAAGGATCTTACTGTAAAATAAAATATCCACAAAAGAGTTACTAGAACCTTTGAAATATTTTTAGAAAGGCTTCCGTGGGATTGAGAGGACTGCGACAGAACCTGCCATTTTATACTACTATCGTTCATATTTTCATAAAATGTGGAGACTTTAATTTATTTATTATCTATTTGATGCATACGGCGGCAGAAAAGTATAAATTTTGTTTAATTAATATTTATGTTTGACATTTCTATTTATCGGTTAGCTATGTGTAACTTTATATTTAAGAATCGAAGGCATTCTTTTGATGTTTCATTTACGTACTAAAACCGTTGACCGAAGCACATTTTCAATGAAGCGCTGTAGCTTTCTATTCTTATATTTACATTTATTTTATTGAAAAATGCCTGGGTCCTGATTTCAATCATGCACAATGTATTTGTGGTAATTTAAATTGCTGTGGACGTCGCCAAGGAAGTGTGTGCTCTTCATGGCTACTGGTTTCTTTGAGAATTGCAAAGAATTATTCTACGTCATCTGTAACGGTGTGAACCATTACAAATTTAGGATATCAATAACAGACATTCATAATGTAAACATTTGTCTTTAACTTTCCTGTTAGTGATGCTACATAACGTGTATTTCAATGTTTGTTTATGTTACTCTATCAATAAATACAAATACAAATACTTTATTGAAGAAAGCATGCACAAACGATATAAATGTATTATACAACAACTATTTTTGTGAAAAACCTGCAATTTACAAAAGCAAAGGCTAAAAGTATCATTTATAGTATCTAACATAAGAGAGGCGAATATCAGGAGATACAATCTAGTTTCAATTTTCTACCCATACTGATTACAAGAAAGTTATTAAACTGTACATAAAAACTTAGTTTACTCTGAGTTTGGCTTTTGTTAAAAAATGGAGATATAATTTGTTTGGTTAGTTTTCTACACGAATCAACATCCTCATTACTTATGAGGCAATCAAGTTTGTTATTCTAATCAACATGGAAACTTTTTTTATTGTAGCATTCATAATTAAATTTTGCCTTACATAATTTTGAAAAGGCAATACGATATGTATTTCGGCTTGAATTTCAAAAGAGAAAAAATTCTTGAAAGTTGTTAAACTTACTGGTTCAGTATATCTACGAAATTTTATTAGTTATCTATGATTGATAGTTATATATATTCTTGGACTTGTAAGTGTCCACTAAACCCTGACAAACTTAGCTAGGAAATTCCCGGGCTAGATGTCACTCTTTTGATTTCCTACATCATACCTTAATGTGGAAAATCAAAACCTCGCTTTCATTGACGACTTGATATGGGGATATTCCGATATCGATTGTAAATAATCCAATCGGATGTGTTGCATAGACCATGTGAAAATCAGTGTATTTTGTACAGTAGTGTGAATTAATAGTTTGTTATTACCGCGTTATTTATTAGTTGGCATACGTTTTCTTCCCATTCAAGAATTAATAAGTATGACTACTGCCAAACAATTGCTTCTTTCAAGCAATTTCATTAGTTGATATTTTGAAAATCTAGACCGGAAATGTCCTAGCTAAGTTTGTCAGGGTTTCGTGGACGCATGAGGACACAGAATCCCTGACTTATAAGGATGGGACTTGTACAATAATTTCATGTTCACTGTTTATCCTGCCCAAGTAAGTTTCTAAGTTGAAAATGTTTTTGTATGTTCTATTTAATTGTAATACTTTGTGGGGTAGATGATGTCAGTTTTTTCTGATAATCAATCTTAATTTTCTTAATTTTAAAAAGACGTCTTTTTCCTGGTTACTTTTAGCAAACTTATATTTTAGTAATTAAAATTACCAACATGGTATTTTGCTTAAAATATTGGTTGTTGAATTTAGTCAGCAGTTTAGGTTTTGTATATTAATTTTCACGTTTATCATTTTATTTTTCTAATTTTAAGCGTTATATGTAAGCATGACCATTACAACATAATACTGAGTATATCGACTAAATCTTCCATACGAGGATAATTCGATCGTTTTACCTCCTAACTAAAAACATATATCTGCATCAACAGAAGTTTAGTTTTTCATTATGAATATAATTGTAGTCTTTTCAAATAAAATATATGTCTTTTGTATTTCTGTATTTTAGGTTTTTTTCATTAAACATACAGCAGTGCCAGGATATGAACAATTTAGCAGAATATCTGAATAAGTTCCAGATTTTTCAAAATCCTAAATATTTCGGAAACTTAAACACATTTTTAATTGTAACATATTCAGATATGGTACTTGCCTGGAGTTAAAACATGATTAAACAAAATAGTGTTAACACTATTAAATGAGAATCTAAACATTTAAGAAACGATTCAACGATTCACCGAAATTAAATATATCGTACAGCTGTAAATAAACACATAAAACATAAGATTTATATTCAATACATCGTATAGATGTATAATTCCAATACAAAGAAACTATCTGGCACGTATTTGCGAATCCCTTTAGTGTCAAATTCCTTACCGGTCTTGTTTTCAAATAATATTAAATAATGCATATTGATGCTACCAAAAATTTTAAATCTAATTTACATCTGATTTATTAAAATATGATCAAATGGCATACAATCACCTATTACTGCTTTACATAATTAACAATCAAAAATACAACAAAGTTTCAGGCAATAAATTTTGCAACGCCAGACGCCCAAAAATGTGCAAATGATTTCTATGTCATGATGTGTTGTGATCCATCAAAATCTTATCAAGTAAAGCGGAGTCCAAGGCGATGACACCTGGTAAAGTTATGTCGACCAACTCTAAGTATTGAGCAGTCCTGCCTTCATTTGGTGATTCTAGGGATTGACTTGCCGTATTGTCCTCCATATTTTGGGTCAATTTGAGATATTGTTCCCCGCAATCATTTCTCTCAACAAATGGTTGGTAAGGATTTAAATATCCCTCTTCTAGGACTAGAACTAAAATTGACTGCGATGTTATCGTCTGCTGCCAGTCTTTTTACAAACGGCTCACTACACATGTTTTCTTCGTCGATGTCTTCATATTCATTTTCAATTTCAGAATCTACATTGATTTCAACGTTATGCACCTCATCTTGTTCAAGAACTCCTGTTTGTAATGTCGGAATGCCTTTATTCGATATACGTATTGGCAAGTTTCTATTGAAATAACGGCGTTTAAGATAACGAATCAAAACCAAGATTCCACATACTAAAGTAGATAGCATTGCAGCACATCCAACAGAGTATCCAATTATTTTTAAAACATTGAGACCTATAAAAATATAATAAACTGTTAAAAGACAGCAGAAATCGGGACTCGAGCTGATATATATTTTCATTTTGCTTTCCCAAAGGATAGACACGAACCACTCATATATTGGTTTGGTGGGTGGATGTTTTAGTTGGAAAAACAGCACTTCACACATTTTTTTTTAAACAAAATGTGAAATTTTACTTCAACAGAGTATATATTTATACGTAAAAGTATTTGCCAAGGCTTTTGAACTTACCAATTGAATAATCACCATGATATATATGTTCAACAGCAGATGTCTGCGATGTACCTAAAATACAAAATATTTATTGTCTTTTAAGACCTTTGGTATTATCGCATAATACTGTAAATAACCGTTTTGTGAATAAAATATCGCAAAAAGGTAACTTTATATTCCAAGTGTATTAATAGTGTTGAAAGGTAAACTGAGTAAACCAATCAAACCATTTTTTGATTATCGTTTAGGCTTTCGTTGTCGATAAAATGTATGAACAAAATTAGGAAACAATTTAAATAGCTATTAATGCTTATTAAATCCCAAAAGTGTATTTGACTACATGGATGTCAGTATTTGATAAAAACAGTGTACATGGTTTTACTTATAGTTATTTGAGAACTTACCTATCCCAGTACAAAGCTATTACCACATAGATATGGTGTTGACGTTGTGGATTTAAATATGACATTCAAACTAAACGGGTACATAATACCAAGAATGAAGCTGTGCAGAGACTTTATAGGCTCTTGCATTAATGTAAAACTTACATGTTCTGACATGCATGTATTACTAGAGTTCAATTAGCAAACTCACTTGTAGACGTGTCGTTAAAAGGACCTTCTGTGTCTTCTATGGGAACACAACCATCTTCCCGATCACACCTTAATTGTTTCAAATTATTTGTTATTGTCTTTAAATGTGATTTTTCTGTCAACTATTATATATAAAGTTAGGCCAAAATGTTATAGCTGTTAATCAATAATTAAGAAGCGTAGTTTCACAAAATATTTAGATCGAGGGATGTTTGTGTGCATAAAATATGGTTGATAAATACATTAAAAAATTAGTTTATCCTTCTTTAAAAAATATTATGCATTCAAATTAAAATAATCTAGTTTATATAGCTTTTATTAGATGACATGTGTTTATCTGGATCTCTAAAGCGATATCGTTTCTAAGTTAATAACAAAATAGGCCTTTGTGGCGTTTCCCTATGCTATTACTAAATGTTACATATATTGAACCTTATTGCTAGAGTATAGTAGACCTTACTGTAAGCGTATATTATGGACACAATACTGATGAAAAAACTCTATTCGATGACTATATTACTACAAACATGTGTCAAAGAAAAAAATCTCTTCTTTCTTCATTGTTTCGAATGAATTAAATACAGTTTCTGCTTTTTGTTTGAATATGGAATTATTAATCCCAAGAGAAGCCACGACTAACTTTACTGTCAAAAGCATTACACTAAGAATAAAATTTATATTTAATTATTTTACAAATGAACAGGTGAAATAAATTAAATCAACTCACTAACAAACCCTCCCCCAATTAATACAAAATTCACATATATCTAAATTAAAACATTGTTCAGTATCTTACACGTATGTGTTAAATTGTAGTGACAAAGATACTATTATTAATTTCAACCCAGATTTTTGATATACTAATGCAAAAATTATAGCGCTGATACTTCACTCTCTACAGACACAATTTGGCGTAATAAAGTGGGTATTTTCAGTCGTTTAAGTATAAAGAATGCTTTTTTTATTTATAACTAACAACAATAAATAAAGAAAACTATCAGTATATTTTTACATAACGTACCTGAAATTTATATTGCATTGACATTTTTCAGCGCATCTATAGCCGTATGTATTTTCAGGGCAGGGTATACATGTTGAGCCTCCCTTTGAAGTGAATCCAATTGGGCATTCTATTGTTTTGTTAACAGACAAAAGATATGTAGGAATAAATGTTAATTTTTTATAACATGGACGGTGACAAACAATGACAAAATAATATAATCGATTGAAATTTAGATTGACAGAAATGAAATCAATTTCTATTTTTTGTCCATTATATTTATAAAACAAGGAAAAACATATCATAAATTATTTTGATTGTTAATATCAAGTGTTTTTTTTTACAAATGAATAAATGCTTTAATAAGACCAATTTATCCTGTTTATTAGTTATGATTCATGGACTAAAACTAATTTAATCTGTAATTTTAAGATTTCAAAGTTAGAGAAGCCTATATGACTTCAGTTTGCAGATATGTGCACATTTATTTTTTCTTTATTACATCCAACTCACCTTTTCTACGCCCTGAATTCCGATTTTGCAGCATTCTTACATTTACTTGTTTTTTTATTTGCATATAAGATTAAATATACTAAAGAAACCAAGTGTAAGTCTTCTAAGCGTAAAATTCGCTCATACAAACTTTAATATTTTATTGAAACAATAATAACACATGTATATAATGTATATAGAACGTCACAATATAATTACAGTTAAAAAAACCAAATTCTATACGGTTATAAAAAGAAAGGAAAATGTGAAAGTGTAAATACTTGTATAGGAATAGTTGAGATAAACGCTTAAAGCAAACCAAATATATTAGAGGATGATTGTTATCTAAAAAACCACAAGGCTATTTTATCATTTGTAGTGTTATGTTTCAAATTGAAATAAACGTTTTGGAGCTTCTACAATATTGTGATATTTGTCACCATTTATATTAATTTTACCTTAAACGTTCACGTAATTATGTTGCTATGTCAATACATCCTCAAAGTTTTAACTCCTTTATTACTATTCAATTTTAATATTGATAAATAAATTGCTACTAACGAACAAAAACCCCACAAAAACTTACTTTGGCAAACCTGATTCTGCTGATTCTGATAATTGTCACAACAAAAGTATATTGTATAATTAAAAATCTTTTCTCCAATCGTTATACTGTAAAATTTAAATAAATAGTTAGGCAAATAATCTAACACATAAGAGTGTATACCATGAATATTTAAAGACGATGCTACAAATGGTGAAAAGTTCAATTTCAAGTCATATCATCCGAATGATTAAAGGTCTTTTCATCAATATGACTTCGTACCACAGCTGATTGTTTTAGAACTCATCCTCTTTGAATGTGTAATGAAAGATTTCATGCCAAAGAATTTCAACTGATACGTCGTCAAATTTGAGGAGAATTAGTACAAATCTAGGTTAGAGGTCAGATTAATAACCAAATATTTGACATGTTGGTTCTTTATTGAATTATTACATTGTTTATATTTTGCTGATAATAGATTGGAATCAATTTTATAGTAATTTCAATTTAGATTTCCGTAGGTATGAAGTTTCAGTTGTTATAAACAGTGACGTTTAATTCTTTTATGATATGCGTTTGTAATATGGGTATTATATGTCAATACGTTGTGATACTAATTTAAACCGATTTAAACCTTAATCTAAATCTAACGGAAATTTGAAATATCATAAACAAGCGACATATGTTCTTCATTGATTTAAACATGCATGTATACATGTGTACTAAATTATTTGTTCTCTTACCTTTCTGTTCGGCTGCATATTCCAAGAGGTACACTCCTTTTAACATATGCAGTGACAAACAGCAAAACAATTTCTGCCAAATAATACATGAAATATGCTGGAAAGTTATAAGTTAATATACACTTGTCACCATTTGATTTCAATTTTAATACAAAAAAGTTCTTTCCTTCCGCCTAAATAGCCAATATGATACTATAGCATTACAATTTCCGATCCGATTATGTAATCAACACAATTTGGTGATACAGGTTAGATTGAGATCAGTAATGTACACAGAAAATTCTTGCAAATCCATTTTAATTATTATTCGATTAAATTTTTAATAAGGGCATGTGCGTTATTATCAATCTTAGCCATAATCGTTTTTTGGAGGGCAGTTTTCAATGTAAATTACGTTTTAAAATGACAGTGAGTTATACTGGTTACCAGCTTCCGACCCCAAACAAGGACCTCAAAATACATCTGAAACATTGCTTAACGAAGCATTAAATCTCAACATTAAATTATAATAAGGATGCTCAGGAAATATAAGAAAAGTGTAACGTCAACATTTATGGTCGTACAATTTGAAGCAGTATTATCGTGATACGAAAACGTCTTATAGACAGTTAAAAATAGGTAACATACATTTAAGAAGATGTGTGATGTAAGTATGTAATTGTACAAATTTGCAATTAAAAAGGTTTCTGCTATAACATTTTTAGCTTTATTTATTTATTTCATTATTTGTCTATAGCTTTTATTTATAATATGCATGCAGACGAGTTCTTTAAGGACATCATACTTTTCTACATATGATATTTTCTTGATACTTTGTCTGAACCTTCCTAATTAACAAATGTTCAAATAAGCCAAACAAAATTAGTGGTCCCCGACCTTATTGTAAACGTCATTTTATTACCCGTTTTATATGTGTCGATTATAACTTTGACCTAAATTTTTATTTTATTCATGTTCTTTCAAATACAAATAATATGTAACAATTAATTAAAAACCCCGTTTTTTTTAAATGAAGAATTTATACGACCGTTTTTGGTGGGGATTTGGAAAACACAAAAGTCGTCGAACGACAAAACGTTACTTATAATGGTAAAACTATGTTTACAAAGAAGATAGAGGTATAATTTTAAATGAAAGAAATAACAAAATATGGTGACCGAATCGGTGAACAAATGTAACGTCGCGTTTTTCTTAATAGACACTGCGATATCTATTCTAGATGTTTATAAACCTCCCGGTTTCCACATACATGTACCACAGATTTAATCTTTTGTCATCCTCTTCCTAATGATAAACGTAAATATGTTGGTTACGCTAGAAGCCGAAATAGCCAAATTAAGGACACTTTAAACGACGTTTTTTAATAGTTCACCGGTACAATCAGTTTTCCTTTGTCATTGCAGATAACGCAATATGTATCTGTCAAAAGAAAAATCTTATTCACGTTGATGACGTGAACTATTGTAATCTCCTATTCTATTCGTTTAATTTTGTACCCACGTTGCAACGTATAGACATTTCATTGTGGGCTGTCTGACCTTAATTTTATAGCCAAACAATTGTAAATCTTGCAACATCTACATGAAATGTGAATACTGAAATCAAGATTCGGTAGACTTCTTTTACTCAACATAACATCATGACATCTTTTGATGTTTTGACATAATGTACACACGTAGCTTGTACAAATCTTATTAAAAGCTGCTTTTTAAAAACTACAGAATAAGGCAATGTAAATACATGTACCTAAAGGTAAGTCATGACATGAAGTTACCTTGTCCATAAATATGAAATCTGTCAGATGTTTTACATTTATATTATTTTGTTATATATTTATATTTGTAATATTAAGATTACGCCTTTTTTAAAAGTTGGAACTACATAGGGAAATTATTGTGCTACGCTTATTGCCAACCTATTTCGAAACAACTTGTATCCCTACTACAGAAAAAGAAAAAAAATCTGACCAATACCTTTACTTTCACATTCCACTATATAGATGATATTGTGTTAAAGAACAATAATACGTTCTGTGTCTATTTGCATTTAGTCCACACTACTTAGCCTAAAACGTAGACATTCTTCTTTGATAACTTAAACTTCCTGTTCATTGATAACATCATGTAATTAATACACTAACTTGCTAGACCGGACACTGCTGCTGACAATAAAGCTACTCAAACCTAGGTATTTTGCCCAGGTTATCCCGATAGACGTTTAATGGCTGTCACCATGCCTTAACTGATATTTATGAAATCATCCTAAATGCGAAGAGATATTTTAGCTAAAATTGTAGTTTTTCATTTCCCTTGGTTTGACTTGTCCCTGATTAGGCAACTGCAAGATTGATTGTATGCTTGCTTAATTCCTTTAAAAATACTCAGTCTTGCAACATAAACAATTATTTGAATATTACAAGCTAGTACTGGGCTTATATGTTTTAAGTTTTATTTAAAAATTATCAGCTAAAACTTAAAATACCCTCTTCGTCAAAGAAAAATTACACCAGTTCTAATACTCTCGGCAAATTTATTTCTCAATGTTTTAGTATAAATCCGCATTGTAGTGTCGGGTAAAAACTATCTTTGTGTTTCACGAGGCATTGTCCACAGTTATCAGTACGTGTGTAGGGTATATATGGTATATTGCCAAAAAATGTAGGCTACTCATTAAAATACGTGTGATAAACACCAGTGAATACATCAGGCCATGCATAGTAGTTTACTTTTTCCTTCATTTGTACTGTCGTAGGTTCAGAACAGATATTCGTGAGCTACATTTAACATTTCCTGTTACTAAGACTCGACCAATAAAGCTTTCTAGAATATACGTTTCACAATATCTGGTGTTGTTGTTTTTCCAAAAGTATTCTTGCTGTATGTTTTATTGTTATTCACACCCTTGCTGTTGGAATTGAAAGTTTATTGTAAAGATCTTATTCACACAAAAGCCTTATATAGCCGGACATTCGGAGTTACTGAACAGTTCGAAATGCCTAAACGCATCCCTTTAAAATATTTTTCGTTAAACGTTTAATTTTTTAATTATGAATCATTCTATCTCAGCCATATGTTTGTATTTAACGTAAGTGATTTCTAAAATGGCAGTGGATTTTATTGAAGGTTTATATTTGGTTGATCTCTTTATATGTTAAGCTGAAAATAGTCTACAAAAAATCCTCAAACCAAACAATACTATGTTGATTTTTTTAAAGAATATTTAGAGTCTTAAACAAGGATTCAGAATCTAAATGGTAGCTATAATTAATGAACGATTGAAAATAACGAAAAATTAACTTATATCAACACAAGAAGGAAATGCTGCACAGAGCTTATGCGGCATTAACAACACCAAACCATTTTTTTAGGCAAATAAAGGCGATTTATTAATTACAAGAAAAAAAACATTTTCCAATAAATTAAATAATAGAACAGTTTACAATATGTATAAAAGTCACAAACAAAAAAAAACCAACACAGAGTACAAGAAAGGAAATAAAAAAGCAAAACTGCTTACAAAAATAAAAATCCTGAAACTATATTTTGTAGATGAGGGCCTCTTAAATATAAAACTAAACACACTGTTCTTATGTTATTTGTTTTCCCAGATTAAAACTGTAATCGCGTACTGTTATTTTAGGAAATTCATAAAAACCTATTCTTTTTATGTACATGTATAATGTTAACATTAGAATTTTAACAACATATATTTTGTGCATTTGCAACCGAATAGTGTTAATGTACTGTAGCGTAGATTCAACTGAAACTGTGTATGTGTCTACTGAGTTTTTAAGGGTCCTACTACAATGTCAGTTACCTTTTAAATATAATACAATAATATAGTCTATTGTTATCAGAAAAAAGGTTTATTGATTAGATTTGCTGAAAACAAATACATTGAATTTGTTTGTAAAAAATACAAATATTTGGAAACGTCTTAAATTATGGTTCATAAGACAGGATAATGATACTAATTACACCAACTGTATTAAATCTGTGCCCTATTATATAAGCATATCAAAGATAATTTAAAGTTTATTTAACGAAAATCTTTGAATTCATTGGTTGACAAATAATGAACTGCAAAAACCTTAGTATTGTTAAAGTCCATAACAGAACTTGTAGTTGAAAACCTGTCCAAGTTGTATTGCCGACTATTCATTACACAAATTACACTGATTACTTTTACGTTGTTCTTAACTTAAAGCAAACGTATCTGTGTGATTATTCTCTTGGAGTGGAGCACCTGCATTTGTATTATTTAAACTTCCGCTTTAACCAGAAATATTACTGATTCCGTCTTCTTTCATTTTTATCAACTTTGATTCACGACACAACTTGTCTTCATCAATGTCCTTATAAATATTTGGCACTTGCACATTCTCCGCGATGTTAATTGTGTTTTATATGTTGCTTATGTCATTTACTGTACCCGGTAATCTTGGAATCTTGGCATTGTTCCTTGAGATTTGTCGTTTTGAAGGCCGTCGTTTGGTATAGATATATATCGCAGAGAGTCCAAATCCTAAACATATCAAACCTGTCACGCCTATGTAGTATCCAAGTATTTTAGCGGCATTTAGACCTTAATAAAATGCAAAAAAATAACTGATTGTTCTGTATTTGATATAGTGAAAATGCAAGAAATATATTATTTTAAAAACGTAATGTACACAACGCTTGAGCAAACGGAATGAGCGAAAATAGCGGGAGCTATTAAAATCGTGTTGTTAGTTTTAAGTATTATTTACTATTTATGACAGATACTTTAACACTTTGGATTTATATTTGAATCGATCATACGAAAGTTTGCTGTAAAGAAACCTTATAAAAAGAATGGCAGTGCTGTTATTTAAGTAGTAGCATTCTTAAGTAGTTCGAATCTAGTGCCCAAAGATCCTCTTCGACATAATTTGTAAACCGACATATTAATACAAAATAATGACCGTGGTGTCTCATTTAGTCAACTACAAATATAATACTTCTTTTAAAAATGTTTCTTTTAGAATTTTTAATATATAAAATTCATAATACATAGATCGAATTATTCTCTTCAAGCCATCTTCTGTCGGGTCAATAAATCCGATATCTTTGTTACAGTAATCTTTGTTCATTAGAAATATTCAAGTACTCTGTATATACTTAAATCAATCAGAGCGATGCTCGGCTGTGTTTTAAATTGTTTAATTAGCGTGTGGATGCGGTAGCAGATACGTTTTTAATTCTAAAAGCAAAAATTGAGAAATGTTGGCCTATCTTATCAATCAGATATTTATAAAGATTAAAGTGTCGTTATTAGATAGTCCGCAGGTTAAAGCAAACATTTTACTCTACAACATAAGATTTACTAAGTAATCATAACTGAGGATAGATTTTAAGTATCGAAATATATAATTATATACTCTTTGTTTTGTCAAATCTGATGTTTTCGTCCGTTCTTTTCAGTGTTGTAAATGAACGTAAGGTTTCTGTGGTTAGTATGATATCCTTTGAATTATCAATAGTAGAAAGTTGAAAAACTGCAATGAAAACATGGATATTGTATCGACGATAGTCATATAGAATGTAGTTATTACTTCTAGACAAAGAAAATATTTGTTAGCTCGAATCACTGCTGTTGAACGACTTGTTTACAAACCAGTAAATGAAAGCGCAAACTTGAAGATGCAAATCAGAGAAAATATCAGTTTCAGTACAACGTGCGAGTATTCCATGGGCGGTTTATTTTAAATACAGACTACATTTAACTGATCTATTTATCCACGGAGTTTTTACCCATGGAGACTTTACAAATTTTCCATTATGTGCTGCTCACCAATTTATTAAATTTATATCTTGCTGTAACTATACTGTAAATAGTTATATTGCTGGTTTATGTGTTTGTTTATAAACATATCATGTCGAAATCATATGGATATTAAATTTCAACAAAATAAGAAATGAATTTCCATTTCAACGATGCTTTGAACTCACCTGTAGACAATCTGTTCAAGATTTTCTCTTTGTCATCCATTTTACTGACGCAACCAACTCTAATGTCACAGCTGAATTTTATCAAAATATTTTAAGAAAAAAATGTGCTGTACATGTAACATAATGATTCTCTTCTTAATTTAAGTATAAATCTTGTATTGGTATAGTTATCATTTAAGCAAATATCCAAAGTTTTCCGATTATAATTCCTTTAGTTGTTTGAGGAGTAGAATTATGCGGGAGAACCTAATATATTCTACAGAAAAATTGCCAACGGATATCATATTAAGGTGCTTATTTTGCCTGAATTTGGGTTCCAACTTGCATCACCGCGTTGAATACGCCCGTAAAATAGTAATTTCAAAGTACATTTTACAACTAAAGAGTAAATAAAATTAAATCAACGAGAACAAAACATTTGCAAAAGATTACTACTGATATAGTGTTTATTTGTGGTATTACTTTTTAAGTAAGTAGGCATCCAGATATTTCGCCATTTTATTTGCGTATTTCGCGTTTTGCTTCAGACAATTAATAATATCCTCACACCAATTCATGCTACCTTAAACAAACGACATGTCGCTAAATGTTAAATAATAACAGTAAGGTTTTATACAGTACGGTTTGCTATAAAAGTACCTTTGGGTTTTATTACACTGACACTTATCAGAACATCTATATCCATATGTATTTTGTGGACAGGGCGTGCAACTACTTCCTCCGATTGACGTAAAACCTTTATCACATCCTGTATAATGAGATTTGTAAAAAAATTATGGAACATATTTTATTGTGCATTATATATTTCAATTTCCGGATTTACTTATATCTATGACCAGTACTTTTGAAATTCAATTAACTGATGATAAAATAGCAGGAAATATATCAATCTATAATTTCCAGAACAAGGAAATAGATAATTAAAAACAACGCATACAATATACAGATGGATTTTACATTAATAAAAATTTGTTTAACAGCTGGTTATGTACGTAGACCTTGCTTTTCCTGTATTGTATTTAATATTAGCCCTATTTATAGGCAAATCAAAGATAATACTTCAAATTTGTATTGAGTTTTACAGAACTAACTTGCATCTTCATGCTAGGACGCAGGTGAATAATTGTTTACAATCTGAAACTCATCAGCCTATGTTCACAAACACAAACACACATTCTTTACAGACATACATATAATGTATTAGGCAACAAAATAAATTTATCATTTTGCGTCTAAAAATTCAAACGTACATTCAGGAGGCCTGCTAATGACAGATTTATAGTCCATTAATGGTATAACAATAATTCCAGCGAACGTAATCGTCTATTATTTTAAAACAAACACGTAGGCTTGGATGTAAGTTTATGCAGTATATCCACAAAGCAGAAACTGGTATAACAAGAAGGAAACTCGACCGAACAAAAAACGCAAAAAAATTATTACAAATATTTATTCTAATTAATATACATGTACAGAAAACGAAGCAAAAACCAAAACGAGGAAAGTCGAGATTTAATATCCGAACCTTTGAACCATCGATGTGCTTAGGGGTTCCGGACGAGCAGGCAGTGGTTGCTTCTAGTTAAATGAAGACCAGTATGAAGATCTAATCCAGGCAGATGCCATATGTATGATATGTCCAGGTTTTATCCAGTTACATACAACAAGTTGGTCCCTTACGACGAAGTGCATTAGATTGTAGGCATTGTACGTTAAAATCTCCCCCAAGTCAAGTCATAAATTGTACATTACTCGTTTGGATTAAATACTAAATAGCCTATGAAGTAATACGTTGTTCACACGGGAATCTTCCTCTTTGAGACGTAAGGGATTACAAGACTGTCGTGCAATAAAAAATATGAAAATGTGTGGCATTAGTTCTTAATTAGAATCTATTATACGAAATTAATGTTGTTTATCACTTCTTGCATCCGCCAGTGCACAACAAAATTTATACTTGTTATATTAAGCTAATTATTAAACTATAGTATGTAGATTCACTGTTTTAATTAAGACAGTAACTTACTTTCGCATGGAATTCCATTATCCGGATCCCCTTCATAGTTGTCACAACAATATTGCTTCATAGTGTCAAATATCTCGTGCGATTCTTTTATATGTACCCTGAAAGAGGAAACACTCCCTAAGGGAAGGCAATATAGGTGCTTAGACATTTGTCTCGTGTCGCACAAGTACCACGATTTTTAGATACCTTATATCAACTAAGGAGCACATTAATCTTTAAACGTGGCAAGGCTTTTGGTATCATAAAGTCAATATTATATACTCAATTTAAGGACTTTTAAATTAATTATTTTGGTTTTTTATCTTATTTCTTAAAACGCGATACACGTGATTAAAATATCTCGTGCGATTCTTTTATATGTACCCTGAAAGAGGAAACACTCCCAAAGGGAAGGCAATATAGGTGCTTAGACATTTGTCTCGTGTCGCACAAGTACCACGATTTTTAGATACCTTATATCAACTAAGGAGCACATTAATCTTTAAACGTGGCAAGGCTTTTGGTATCATAAAGTCAATATTATATACTCAATTTAAGGACTTTTAAATTAATTATTTTGGTTTTTTATCTTATTTCTTAAAACGCGATACACGTGATTAGTGAAAAGATCAATTATTTTGTTATCCCTTTTATGCAAATTGGAATAAAATAGGAATCTTTTTATATAAAATACGGCTTGAAAAAGTGTTCCGAAAATCGAGTTTTGCTATGAATAAATTTGATATGAATTATTTTTCAGGAAAATACATTACAATCAATTTTGTTTCAAACTAAGATTATAGAGCATATTTATAAAAAGAATAAAAATACATGTAACCACATTGTATCAAAATTTAGGTATACCCAATTTCATTCAATCAAAGATAACAATTTGCGTCAAAATATGCTGTTGGAATCAGTTGATTTAGGTGATTCACATTCAGTTGAAACCATTCCAAATGTGCCAGAAACGTCTGCACTGTTTTTACCCTCCATTTCTTTGTAAATGCCTGTACTAAGTCAGTTGTGTCAATTGTTGCTATTTCTAATGTAATTTCTGTCTCGTCTTGCGGATGTATGTACAGGAGGACGATGATGTCCCAGATGAACTCAATTGGAAGGGAATGTGTCTAGCAAACTCGTACACTAATCAACAGTCACAACGCTAGCAGGATGCGGGTCTGTCTTTCCGTAAATTGGCTGCCCTCTATATTGGATCTTTATTTTAATGAGACACTACACTTATTTCTGGAATGTTATGACGGAATATTTTCGCATTTACAGCAAACAGTAATGAAGTTGAGATTACAGTGATTGTAGACACATCTCCAAGTGATTCCCATGTCATCACCATTCGAACCCGTCTTAGCAATGTTGCGTTTGAAGGCGCCACACTTAAACCCTATAAAACATGCATTATAAAGCACACGCAGCAAACCAATGAAATTTTGTTCAAGCAACAATTCCAGTTCGGCACCTTCTCAAACGTCCTGCTTTATGCTTTAACGTCATAACGTTATATTTGGTACTCTAAAGCTTTGAGTCTACTCCGCATTGCAATAGATAAAAGTACATTGTTAGGCAACCACTATTCTTTCGTCAAAAAAGTTGCTGAAGTTCAGATGTTACTTGTGTATTTTTATTTAGTTTGATGTCTATATGCGATGAGGCTAATCGTTTGGTGTTGGCGACCCACACGACGAGCATTTTGTATGAGTGATATTCCTACATCTCTTACCCATATTATATGCAATTAAACTTCGTTTGACAGCTGGGTCAGACCTTTTTCATAAATATTATAACAGAATTAAGAGAAACCAGATAATATAGTGCATTAACAATGACACGTATAAAAACTGTTAATTTCAAAGCATACGAATTAACATGTGCACGTTCAAGTGATAATGCAGACAATAAATTATTTTCAACAGGTAAAAAATCAATTAAGTTATAATAGTTCATTTAGAATTCAGGCTTGCATGATAATACATAGGGATTGCAATTATTTGTATAGGCGTATATACAAAGTGGTGAAATTATAAAATATTTTAAATAAATTGATACCGTATAAATAAATAAATAAATAAATAAATAAATAAATAAATAAATAAATAAATAAATAAATAAATAAATAAATAAATAAATAAATAAATAAATAAATAAATAAATAAATAAATATAAAATTACCTTATTTTCTTGCTACAGTTTCCATTTAGAATACAGCTTGAAACAGTTATCAAGGTAAAAAGCCAACAAATCTCGCAAAAAAAATGCATATTACGAGTCTCAGTTCAATAAAGTTTATGTAAAGCTATTAAACAGTACATTATCATCAACTTGCGGACATTATTTATATTCAATAGGAAATGTTTTTAAGCTTTCATCCGTTTAAACTACAAGGTAGATTGGTGACATTTTTTAAGCGAATATTTTATATTCTACCTCGTTTGTTGAGATAATTTACATGTGGTTTAGGTACACGTAAAGTCATTGATTATGATGATTATGATAATCTTAATAAGTATTTGACATTCTGTTTGAAACACTGATATACACGTACTCATCAAAACACTTGAAAGTACTTTTCTTCGTGGGCAACAAATTTTGTGGTTTGGTGACATTTAACTTGTTTGTTGGTTCTTAAAATCGCTAACTGACGTTTCCGAAAATGAGAAAAATGTAGTAACGATTAAAATAAATGATTAACACTAATTCTTTGCACTTTTGATAATAAATATCAACATATAAAGAAGACAAAAACAGTAACATAACATGATGTTGTTTACGCACGTGGCTACAATTACACAATAAAGTGTTCATTAGTGGTCATGATTTTGTTTATTTTGTAATTAGAATACATCATAAGTAGTTGTAGAACTGGGGTTTCTGGACCACGTTTCCTCATGTTAATCATACGGAACAAAATACTTCGTGGATACCCTATTGTGGATACCCTTTAATGATTTTTTTAATTAATTAGGTCAATTAAGAAACTGAATTAAGTCTTGTAATAGTTCATTATGGATCTATTTGGTAAATCCTATGATATAATTTAACCCTAATTAGATGTATTTTAAATCTAGATTAATTAACATTTTAGATGTTCTATAAATAGACAATTGAGTCTAAATCTATAAATAGAAATCTAAAGAATGTCAACCTTTTCTTACCGTATACAACTATTCCAGTTTCTTTTATGATTTAAATTTAAATAGGACAATAATGTGTATAAATTGTACCACAAAGACATTAATTAGAAGTAATACGATTCTAGATATATATACTCACAAGTGAACCCCCACCCCACCCCCCTTTTTTCATAGCAGATCTCCATATTTCACAAGTCCTAACAATTGTTATATTTTTCAATGTAAAAAAAATCGTTTGCTATTAATTAACATTTAAATCTGTAGTTCACTGACCTTAACGTGAAGTAACTTGAGAAAATGGTATCGATTCGTTTTTAATTGTAATTAATAGGCGTATTATAATTAATTAAATATATTGCAGATTCATTTCATTGTGAGTATAGTAATTAAAATGCGTCATCCCCACCCCCTTTTTTCATAACAGATCTCCGTATTTCACAAGTCATAACAAATTCTATTTTGTCAATGTAAATTTCATCTGCTATTTATAAACATTTAAATCTATAGTTCATTGACCTTAACGTGTTGTGACTTGTGTGTATGCCTCATTTAAATATAGATTATCGGCGTCATGTTTGAAAATTAGGATTTAAAAAAATAATGTAAAAGATAAACGAAAATTAATAATAAAATTGTAGACATTTATTTCAAGAATTAGCTTTTAAGATAAAATAATGTATGTATTGACAGAATCACGGCTGTCCTAATCTCCCTTGTAAAAACAATCGTGTATCGTCTGCTATGAACATTAAATCTCTAGTTCACTGACCTTAACGTGTTATGACAAGTGTATAACCGGTTCAATCCAGATCATCAAAAATGCTTGAAAATTATAATTATCGAAGGCGTTATTAAGAATTGGCAAGTTTGATTAAAAAAAACAAATTATTATAAAACAAAATTTTAAATTATAGACATTGTCTCAAAAAGTGACTTTAAAATAAAATAATGCAATAATATAGTATGACAATTCGTTGTACCAATCCCCCTTTTTCCTACCGTTGTTTATGTAATAAATCCAATAGATTCACAATAAAGTCGTGACTTAAAATGATATATCTACAAGAAAATATAAAAAAATCAACACAATAAGTAGATAATATTAGTGTTTTACCCGATGCATTGTCAAATATAAGGACTTTAATCGGAGCGATAAAACACACATCCGTTCAAAATGGCGACATTTCACAACTGACGCTTTAAATAGACGAGTCTAAGCGAAAGGGGTGAGAACCATAAAACGACGTACAGATTATTTGTAAAAATCATATATCATAAATTAATTCATCAGATATGTCTAGTTTAATACAAAATTTATCAACAAATAAATCTTTGGAGTATTGTTATTCCAAATTTCTATATATTTTAATCAAAGCATTGTCCTGACATTTCCTGTCGTATAATATAGCTCGCGACACCTATATAAGCGAGAAAATCGAGAGGAATTTTAATTATGAATCGACAGTCAAACTGAGAGGACGTATTAGACATTTAGCCTGAATAAAGCAAGACAGTTGGAATTATAGTGAAGTATTTATAAAAATTATGTTAACATCATATTTGTAATGAATGTAAAATATTTTAGACTAAATTAACAAAATATACATTAGCATCGGCTACTGGGATCGACTGCGTGACTGCGTGACTCTTCTCGACTATATGAGATTAAGGGAGAATAATATCTCATATGGACGTCGCCCAAAAGCTTCTCCGTAGCATTTTTATCATTGTTTTGAAGAGTGGCTCCGTTGTGGAAGACGAGAGCGGTAGTTATGCTCGCAAGTCACCACAATAGTTTACAAGTACGCTACCAAAGCTTGTAAAATGGGCGCTTCAATGATGATGACAAGGGTGTCATTGTAATGAAAAAAAAGGGGGGGGGGTGTTAGATAAAAATAAATATGATGAAATTATTGATTGTATTCAGAATAAACATGCATAATAGAACAAACTAAATCAACAGCTCATTAGAAATATAATTGAACTAATTTCCATTATGTATTAATAAAATAATATGATCTTTCAATAATTTAAAAACTTATAGAATGTTTGAGATAGCCTCCTGCATGTACTTTGTGTACCAGTCTAGGGCGATATCATAGCTTACAACGGAAAGGAAAGTAATATGATATGTCCCCGCGATGACTGGGAATTTCCTTTCCGACTGTGTACATGCAGCCTCCTGGTGAGGGCAGCTCCGCTTTGTAGTGATACAAGGCGTCGATGGGCGGTGGCTACTTTGGCTAAGGCCTTAATCAAACGTTCTTGAATATCAATCAATATGTTATTCAAATTTGTATCAATGCTGGGAACCCGTACGGTCGGTAGATTCGAGAGCTATTTTACGACCTGTGGGCGAGTACCGGCGGCGATAAGCTCTCCAGATATAAATGATAATTGGTTGTTCTTTGTGAGTGTCTTTATCAGAAAATGAACCATCTTCAATAGCAATGTAAGTTAATCATATTATTTTTTATGTGATTTTTTTCAAAACGAGCAATGAAGCGTATCCGCCGCCGCCTCCGCCGCCGCCGCCGCCTCCGCCGCCGCTGCCTCCTCCGCCGCCGCCGCCTCCGCCGTCTCCGCCGCCGCCTCCGCCGTCTCCGCCGCCGCCTCCGCCTCCGCCGCCGCCTCCTCCGCCGCCGCCTCCGCCTCCGCCTCCTCCTCCTCCTCCTCCCTCCTCCTCCTCCATCCTCCTCCCTCCTCTGCCTTTTCCTCCTTATCTGCCTCCTCCACTGGTACCTTACTATGTAGTTTTACAACATCATTTACTTTAATGGTATTTGATCCAACGGGATCGATTGAAACATAGCGGGTTAACAGGTTATTTAAATCTTATACTTCTGCTCGTTATGTACATCATATTTGAGAAGACTGTCCGAAAGGTTTCTTTATATAAATTTTATTTGTATTTAAAGACAAATTAGGATGGTTCTGACCCTGCTGTTCTAAATTCCCTTTTTCAAATAATAATAATAATAATAATAATAATAATAATAATAATAATAAATAAGGAGCGTCCACTAAAGATCAACTTACACAGTGTTGGTTCACCTCTTCTTCTTTAATAATAATAATGGTAAAATTAAAATAAAAGTGGAATTTCCCATTTCCGTCAAGACATACACTGGTGTACACCAATCAACCTCATCTTTGCTTTTCTCAAGACAGAGTCTAAAACAATAGGGAGAAGCAGTCTTAAAGTTAGTTTTTCCAACCCATTACGTAGGGGTTAACTCATCCGAAAAACAGTTTGGGAAAATTAATATTAAACTAAGTGTATATATCATGCTATAGTTATAACTTAAAGCTTATAAATTGACACCCTTACACAAAAAAGGGGGGGGGGGGTAGGTAAGATTGTTATAAAACGACATAATACAATTTATACAAGGGAGTATTCTACTTTTATACAAAACTTATTAAGGAACCGACTATTAATTAGCATATCATATGATGAAGCAACAGTTAAATGATGTGTTCCATAAATATACCCCTTTAAGTTATGCCAACGATAAGAAAGAAAATGGGGGAGGATGTCGGGACATTGAATCAACACATAAAAAGGAGTAAGATACTGTTTAATTATATTATTTGGTTTTTAAATCGTATGTTTATAAATTGCTTACGTTTTCAACGATATTATGCGGTGTTCATTAAATTAGTTACGTTTTCCTTATATCTGTATTGTTTTATTTCATGAAAACTTAACAATGAAATTAATAGCTAATGTTGGGGGATTTGTGAACTTGTCAAAAGGGTCAACAAAGTCTTTGGGATATTTAAAATTGCATTCAAATGTTTTGACCGATCGAGTTAACGTTTGTGGATTTGTCAACTTGTGAACCTGTCAAAAGGTACATGTCTTTGGGATATTTAAATACATTCACTACACTCAAAATGAAAGGCTACAATGGAATCTGCAATATACTTAATTAATTACAATACACCTATTAATTACAATTAAAAACGAATCGATACCATTTTCCTTGCTCCATATATTACATCACAATACTTGTATGACGTCATAATGTTAACCTCACTCTGAGAGGTTAAATGTTGAGAGGTTAATTTTTCTCGTAGAGATAACGTAGAGAATATTGAGGGAGAAACCCCAGTTTGACAACTACTATCATATTTTCAAATTATTTGCACAACTTATTTTTAAAGTTTAATTATTTGAATCTAAATATAAGCCTTAACAACACGGAACTCAATAGGTAATTATAAACTCGGTTAAATTGATTATTTTGCAAAAATACTTTGAATCTGTTAAATTTTCTAATTGTTAACAAAATAAGCATTTCAAGCCGAATGGTCATTTTTTCACTACAAGTGTTGTGTAGAAGTAAACAACTGTTACAAAGGTATAATTTAATGCCATTTTTGCCATGCTATCTGTATTATGTAATCACAACATCCGCTTGATATCGTGTGTCATTAATATGCACATTTGTTACTTTTTAACATCGAAAATCAACAGCTTATATCTCCACTCTTGACCGTAAGTCAATGTTACTTCGTACTTTTTACACTTAAATGATACCTAAATTTAATAAAAAAAACACACACTAGAAGATGAAACCTGCTGACATGATAATTTAAGATGGATATTGAGATTAAAATTAGGTATTGATCGAACCACAAAAATCTTATATTACTTTCACAAATAAATGACCGATCTCAGACATTTTCTGATCGTTGTTCCCGAGTTCCTATCTTTTAAATGAAGTTTTTTTCTTCTATGGATTTTTAATTTCGTGGTCTAATGCCTCCACGAAAATTGATTGGATTTTTGCTTTATTCAGGACGAGAATAAGTAAACAAACAATAAATCAAAGAAAAACAAGGATGTGGATGGGACACGAGAAACGTAATGTTCACTGCCACGGAGAATTTAGCCTGTTGTAACGGCTACAGAGAGCCTACTTTTTCCAAATCTTCAAAAGGGGCCTTTTGCGTAAAAGGAGCGTGCCACTCTCCAAAAACGTAACTCACGACGGTCCAAGCGCCAGGCTTTCTCTGTTATTACCATGTAACCCCCACCGAAAGAATCTCCCCTATCCGCCAATCAGGGACGCGCTGGGTTGCTCTGTTGGTCGAGCACTGGGAACCCTCTCACTATGGTCCCAGATGGAAATTGATACCCCACGAATAAAAAGTATTTCACAGTATGTTCTTTTCAATGGATAATTGTAAAGATTACTGTTAGTCATAATAATAATCCAGATGTTATATAAAAAGAATCTTAATTTTGCCAATTTTCAATAAATGACACGCAATTTTAATTAAAACAATGTTACTTCTAAAAGAGTTAAGGTCATTACCCATACCCAGTATATACGAGGAAGAGACTTCCAAACTTAGAGACTCCAACTGGACCGACCAAACCAGACAGACCATCCAGGCACTACCCAACTTCTACAAATGCAAAACCCAACTCTACAACGCCAGACGTACTGTGAGACCTAGACTACCCACAACTACTGCTGACATCAACCTCGAAGGAGAATTTACCCAAATTACTACTGGTGACGAGTTCCTACTGTTTGACGACAATGAGAACCCAAACTCACGGATCATCACCTTTGCAACTTCACAGATCTAGCCAACGCGGATACTATCTATTAACCTAGCTTAAACAACGACTTGCAGATGGCAGAATGGATGTTATTCAATACTCGGATGCAGCTTCACACCTACTTCACCTAGAATAACTTTTAAAATTAATTGTTTGTAAATTTGTTATAAAATTACCAAATTTGTTCTCAAATTTTAATTTTGTGAATAAATTATACCTACCTGACAAATATACATATGGATTTCTTAACTCCGGTTATTAGCTCGGTCCGGGAGTCAAAAACATCGTGATGACGTGACTTCCGCCCAGTCCTCCATGCTTTTAGTTTCATATGGCGCCGAGAGACACCATATTCAACTGCATCATGAAGGGGAAGGCTGGGTGGGTTGTTATATTTGTCAGGTAGGTATAATTTATTCACAAAATTAAAATTTGAGAACAAATTTGGTAATTTTATTTCATAAATTAACCGACCTACCTGACAAATATACATATGGATTTACCTTGATTTGGTAGCAAACCTTCTGCTGTGGAATCATGATATCAGGAAATACGAAGTCTTCAGCGTTTCCCAATCTTTTTTAAAAACCATGAATAAAATCCCACACAAGTAAATGACTATACTTGTCCATTTACTGCATAAATGTTATTTATTAAAAACCCACACAAGTAAGTAGACTATCCTTGTCCATTTACTGCATAAATGTCAATAACCAACAACAAAATAGTTTGACTATATACACCAAATCCAGCTCGCCAGGAAGAATCTCAAGCTGAAAAATATATAAATATTATATATTTAAAAAATCAACATTTACATCTTTCAAATAAAATTTTGTAAATGTAGTTGCAGTACTCCAATCAGCACTTTCTAAAACATTTTTCAAAGCTGCTCCTTTGAAAATGGCCCAAGAGGGTCCTATTGACCTTGTTGAATGTCCTTTGACCTTTTTTATCTTTTTGTTTTTCATTTTGTAAGCCTTTTTTATAAGTTGAACTATCCACCTTGAAATGGTTTGTGATGTAACTGGTTTATGTGGTTTATTTAAACCTAAAAACAACTTGGATTCATCTGACCCACTGTTTTTTCTGAACTCATCTGTTCTTTTTAAATTCAAATAAACTGCCCTCTTTGGATCTAATAATTTATTTTTCGGAAAAGATGGTACAAATATTTAGAACCTTCGTGAGAATGTCTATCTTGTTTGGAAAGACCATGTCTTAAAAACGTAAGTCCTTTTTTCTGAATATTGATGGAACCTTCCCCTATTCTTAAAGACTGAATATCTCCGACTTTTCTAAATGTTGTTATTGCAATAAGAAAAACAACTTTGTAAGTTAAGTATTTTAACCTAGCCACTTGTAGTGGTTCAAAAGGAGGTTGTTTTAAAACCTCTAAAACAAGAGGAAGATCCCATTCCGGTAAAAGTTTACGTTCAGGAGGTCTAGAATTGAAAACTCCCCTTAACAATCTAATGATGTAAGGATGCTGTCCCACAGGTACTTTGTCAACAGGAGCTAAGACTGTAGAGAGCATAGACCGATACCCTGCAATTGTTCTGTAACTTAAACCTTTGTAAAATAGACTTGTTAAAAAATTTGCACAATTGTCTAGAGCTGCATTATACGGATCAACTTCCCGTTCACGACACCAGCTACTGAATCGTCTAAATTTGCATCTATAATCCTTCTGTGTTCCAAGTCTCCATGACTTTGCCAACAGTTTTCGAGTGTTTTTTGAAAAACCTTTTGCTTTAAACTGTTGGTCGAAAGACGCCATGCAGTCATTTGAAACACCTCTGAATTTGGATGACAAATTTTGTTTTTGCCTTGACTGAGTAGATTTTGTAGATGTGGTAACCTGATCGGATGTGTTACTAACATTTGCAGTATTTGTGGGTACCAAGTCTGTCTCGGCCAAAGTGGAGCTATTAGAATTAACTCGCAATGAAACTTTTCCATGTGACAAAGTACCTTTGGAAGTAGACACAGAGGAGGAAAAGCATAAGCAAACATCCCTTTCCACTGGATCGATAGAGCATCTAGAGCATACGCCTCTGGATCCTTGATCCACGTGCAGTAAGTTAATGCTTTGCGATTCTGTTTGGAAGCGAATAGCTCTATTAAAGGTGTTCCCCAAAGATGGAATATTTGGTTCAAAACTGTTTGATTTAGAGACCATTATGTTGCCTTTATCTGAAAACGGCTCAACTGATCTGCCAAACCATTGTCTACCCCTGCTATGTGAGCCGCCACTAAGCCTATATTGTTTTCTAGGGCTAAGTGCCAAAGCTTCCAGGCTAACTGACATAGCTGAGATGACTTGGTTCCCCCTTGTTTGTTTATATACTGTACTACTGTTGTGTTGTCTGATCGAATCAACACAGTTTTGTTTCTCAGTTGTTTCAGAAAATGTTTGAATGTTCGAATTACAGCCTCTAATTCTAGATTGTTTATGTGAAACATTTTCATCTTGTCTGGCCATAATCCCTGAATTGTCCAATTGTTCATGTGACCTCCTAAACCTGTTAAAGATGCATCGGTTGTAATGGTCAAATCTGTTTGATTCGGTACTATTGACCTTCCTCTTAGGGTATTTTGTGGGGACAACCACCAACTGAGATGAATCTTTAGATCTGAAGTTTTTTGAATTTTGAAATCTAAACTCATTTTGGAAGGGCTCCACTGTTGGAGCAAGTGTAATTGAATTGGTCTCATGAACAAGCGGCCGTTTGGGATTAATTCCAGGCATGATGCCATTATCCCCAACACAACTAAGTACTGTCGTGCTGAATCTTGGCCTTTTAATAGCTTGTAAATTTCTAAGTTTAATTTGTTCAATCTCTCTTCTGTAGGAAAAACCTTTCCTAAATCTAATCTGAATCTTCCGCCTATGTAAACTATTTCTTGGGAAGGTTCTAAATGTGACTTTTGTGTGTTTACAATGAAACCTAGTCGAACAAGGAGATTTAGCACTGTTTCTCTGTTTTTTATTAATATCAGTTTTGATTGATTCACTGCCAACCAATCGTCGAGATACGTAGCCAGTCTTACACTTTGTTTTCGTAGATAAGCCACTATTGTTACTACTATTTTGGTTAACACCCTTGGTGAACTTGTTGGGCCGAAACAAAGCGCTTTGAATTGATACCCTTTTCCTTTCACACAGAACCTTAGATACTTTCTGTGAGCTTGAAAAATCGGAACATGTAAATACGCATCTTTCAAATCTAGAGTAATGGCCCAATCTCCTTGTTTGACTAGATTCAAGACTTCGGACATTGTGTCCATCTTGAAATGCTGTTTCCGAGGATACCTGTTGAGAGGACGAAGATTTATGACTGGTCTCAACTCTCCCGTCTTTTTGGGAACCAGAAAAAGAGTACTGTAAAAACCTCCCATAATCTGATTTTCCGGAACCAATTCTATTGCATTTTTCTCCAACAAAATTTCTATTTCTGTTTCTAAAATTTCTAAATTTTTTGAATTTATTAAGTTTGTTTGACTCCCAAAAATGGTGGTTTCTGAAGAAATTCCAATGTGTAACCTTGTCTTATTATTGACAAAACCCATTTGTCTTTTGTCACTTTCTCACATTCTGGAAGAAAGTGAGTCAATCGACCTCCCACAGGTATCTTTGGTTTTAACATTAAATTTCTTACCGAGTCATTGGGACTTTCCTCCTTTGAAGGAAGACCCTTTTTGGGAACTTTCAGCCCCGCTTTGCTGTCCCTTGCCTTTGCCTTTATTATTGTACTTAGGCGTGTACCTTCTGGGTATCTTAGGGATACGAAAAGAAGACATAGTCGAAACAGCTGCTGCCTGATAATTGTCATTCTTATCTTTCTCATACACATGAGCCTTCTTAGCCTTACTAGGACCTGAATCTTTATTCGAGACAAACTTGTATTTTCTTTTTTTATCATTAGTCTCAAACTTTGGTAATAAATCCTCAAGAGTCTTTTTCTTCTCCTTATTGGATTTTAAAGTGGATGTCAGTTGTTCTCCAAAAACCCCATTTCCACATAGTGGCAAATCTGAAATGTCTCTGTTATCTTCTAGCGTATAGAGAGACGTATCAGTCATAGCTAATTGTCTGCGAATGATATGATGGAAAGCTCCAGTCCTTCCAAGTTGGTCTAGACACTTGGTGGACATTGCAAAGGTATCTCGCACCTGTTGTATTACTTTATCTAATTTTACAGGGGCCTCAGACAAATATTCAACCAAAGTACCCAGTGACTGTTGAATGTACATCTGCATAACAATGCCTAAGTGAGCTGCCAGATGACCTCGATAAGCAATTTTTTCCAACATTTTGTAAGGTTGTGAAAATAAAGTTTTATTTGCATTAGTGAAAGCAGCCCTTTTACCATATTTGTTTACTAAACAGCTTTCAATCATTTTATCTAAAGTTGGTACCTGAAGAAATTTTTCAGTTTCTTTTTCTATTGGGAAAGCCTCTAAATTTTCCTCTGCAAAAGCAGTTAATGAATTAGGCTTCTCCGAACGCCAACTTGAGTTAAGCACCTGTCTTTGTGACTCGTCTATTGCAATACCAGTTTTCTTTTCAGATTTTTTAATTGCATCGTTACCAAAAATGTCAAATAAACATTTCTTAGTTTTTTCACACTGATCATCATCAGACTTTGTGTCTTCACGATCATCTAAAACAGACCTTTCATCTTCACCTATTTGAAGTGAAATCTGATCCTCATTTTCGTCACCACTCTCACTGTTGTCCGAAAAATCTACAACTCGTCGTCTTTGTGACAACTGCTCATCTTGAGGAGGTCTTTGTGACCTTCTATCTGGCGATAATGGTCTTTGTGACCGATTATCAAGCAATTCATGAGAATTAGCTCCTGAATTCCTTTGTGGTAATTCTGATAATGTTGACACCATTTTAGTGAAGAAATTGTCAAATTTATTGTTAATGCTTCTATCGAAATCTACAAATTTCTCATTCCACTTCTCGTCGAGCATTTCATACTTAGATTTTTTCTTTTTACTACTCGACGAAGATTTACTAGGTAAACTAACTGACCTTCTCGTCGTTCTAGCGTTATCCACCTCATTATCTTCAATTTGCGATGTCGGCGACAGTTCGCCGTCGCTTACTACATCTGTCCCTTTGGGTTCAGACATCAAAGAGCTGAGCTGCGCTGAAGACAACCGATGTCTCCGGCGCCAGAGAAGAAACTAAAAGCATGGAGGACTGGGCGGAAGTCACGTCATCACGATGTTTTTGACTTCCGGAGCGAGCTAATAACCGGAGTTAAGAAATCCATATGTATATTTGTCAGGTAGGTCGGTTAATTTATGAAATAAAATAAATATGTTTTATATTATCTAATGATGTTCTCTGTAATAAATGCCTTTTACAAGATATATAAAAGTAAAAATGTTTTATATTAAAGAACCTTAAGTATATGTATTATTATTTGTTGTTATTTAGATAGCTATTAAAACCCAAAACTAAAGTTACTTTCTATTATCTAATGATGTTCTCTGTAATAAATGCTTTTTAAAGATATATAAAAAATAAATAATGACACATATATATGTTTCATATTTATTTATATTTTGAAAAAGACTATAATTTTAAATCCTTTGTTCTCTAATTAGATCTAATTAATACAATTCCTGTTCTGCCAACTTACTTTTTTACCTGTATTTTCAAAAAGTGGGCAGAAGAAGAACATCAGGTTCGGTTTCTTTGATAGTTATTTTGGACGTAATGTGGCGATAATTAATTTTGTGTGAACTCATTAAAATTATGATTGTAAGCGAGAACATAAAACAAACCTGTTACTCATCATTCTTTAAGAAATAATGATGAGTGGAGCTTCCAACCAGTACACTTACTAAGTATCGGATCGCCAACATGACGGTACAATATATATGTCTAAAGAATTATGCAACGATACAAATATAGAGAATATTTCTACTATAAAATAATAATAAATATGACAAAATTTCCGACCAACTGATGGCCTTCTTCAGTGTCTATATATTTTGATATTTTGATACTTTGATACACATTATAGATTGATATTGACACTGAAGAAGGCCATCAGTTGGTCGAAAATTTGTCATATTTATTAATATAATTATTTTATAGTAGAAACATCTCTATATTTGTATCGTTTTGATTTCCTCCACAAACACAGATTAACCCATTGATACATCAGCATATTTCTTTAGAGATTTCTATTGTTTTTCGCCAAAGTTTTCGTCGTAAAAAGATATGTTAACATTGTTTCTTTCTCCCCTGGCTTTATAGTATGGTCCTTTTTACTATCAGAGAAGTGTGTTCGGCACTTTGACGGTATTACATGTATCGCTGTTATTCTACTATACATAGTAAAACGCTTACGTTTAGTATAACATTTCAGTGTAAATATTCTTTCGTTTTCTCAAAATTCTGGACACACAGTGCTGCATAGCGCGCTATTCATGGCCGAAAGATATTACCTCTAGATATAGAGTCGATTACATGTATCTGATTTTAATAATCAGATAATCTGGCCGCTTACAACGGTGGAGATCTGTTTTTAAAATGCCACGTTTTTTTTACTTTGAGATGATTTCTTGGATATCGAAAAGGATTAAATACAAAGACAAATTGTGTGTCCTTACAACACTTGTCATGTTTATCTGGTGCCAATCATATTGGTGTCTATTATTCTATCACATTCACTCAGTAACGGTTTTGTAAAATGATTTTTTATTACTGAAAAATAGTTGACATATTGTTTGCATGATATATAGAAACAATCGGTCAATTAAAAATCTTAATATTCATCCTGTTGCCTTTGTGTATAATTAGAAAACCTTTGAAATTTACGTACTCTTAAATATTTAAAGAATCTTAATTATCTGTCATATTGTAAAGAATCTGGTTGGTTGTTATCATGTATATATTTGTTTTACGTCACTTTAATCTAATGTTTCACAATGCCAACATGTGCAGTTTAATCCAAAAATTTGCTAAACGCCTTATTTAAATTTTTTTCGAAAATTACGTACTGCAACTTAAGCTGACAGGCGTGTCCATCGTAACTGATATATTGGACATTTTAATGGATTTTGGGGTGGTATAAAACAAAAAACCTTGATTTCATCGAAGACAGGGTGTAATGTGTTAGTGGGACCAATATATTAACACGAGAAACTCCCTTTGTGGATTAAAGACACATTTTGAGATAAAATAATCAGCAATTTTTGTTCACAATGGTTTATTGTCTGTGAACTTGTTACGTCATACTATAACATACTAGTTGTTGGGCGTTGACAAATCAGCGCATTTTTCGATTTGAAAGTTTAAAAAATATTCAAAATCCAAAACACATGAACGCAAGTAAGAAATAAACATATAATTTTTACGACCAGCATATTCTATTCAAACGATTGGGACGCGGGGAATCTACTTAGACAAACCTTTCATTATTTTTTCAACATCTAAAATGTATTTTTGTTGTTTCAATTCAATCATTACTCAAATTATAAAACGTATATACTATTTTCACTAACTCTTTTACGCGTTTGGTATATATCTTTACTTTTGTATTATTTATAAACATTAACGGGCTTATACAGCTACAGATATTTTTGATTCATGTTGTTAAATATTCTTCGGCTGTTCAAATAGTCTTACTTCCCAACATTGACTGTTGTATAGCATTTTAATTACTAGTACCACCCAACGTACCGGAAACTGTTAATCGTGTTTTACATATCGAACATGTTTACAAATATCACACATGTATTAAAGTTAGAATTATTGTAAACAACTTAATTGCGGAGCTAATATGGCCGTAGAAAGTTGTATCTTTTATTCTTATTTTTCAAACTAGCACTGTGCGGCTTATGTTTGCCAGAGAAATGAAAATCCTTACCGCGCGTCACTACTGGCTAAAACAATGACAGTAACTGAAAATATCAGTTTCAGTCGTTTCAACACTAAGATTGCGGGTTCGATTCTCACTGCAGGCAGCGTGTACTCGACTCCAATCTTAATTGACAAGGATTGCCAGTTTTCCTACCGCAGGTCAGGGGTTTTCTCCGGGTACTCCGGCTTCCTCCCCCAATAAAAACTGGACGCCATGAGATAGCTGAAAAATTGCTGAAAGTGGCGTTAAAACACCATCAAACAAACAGTCGTTTTTCGTCTGCAACTGACTGAGATTGACTACAAATGACTGCAAAATTTTTTGTAAAAGACTGCAAACGTTGTGTCAGACAATAATTTTTACTATGAAAGTCATTTTATGCCTGACACAGACATAATTTGTCCGTCAAAATTTGTCTGTTACAACGGCGTATCCGTTGTATGAGTCACAAAATGTCAGTTGCAGTCACTTTTTTCCGTTGACTCAGTCGAAAATCGTCTGTTACAACGGCGTTACCGTTGTACCAGTCAAAAAATGTCTCTCACAGAAATTTTCTCCGTTGTAATAGACAAAATACGACTTTCACAACGCCTGGTAATTATAATTGTTAATTTATTATTCTAATATAACGTGCTTTAAAGGCTTTGAGACCACAACTGTGGTTAAAAAAATGATTTATCTATGAGCACCACGCGCTGAGAAGGGCGTGTTTTAAATGGCTGTTCCAATTACAAAACTGTAACTCCCACCGGAAAGCTATTGCATATGACGTATAAATCTTATAAATAGCAACACGCGCTATACTTATTCGTTGCAATATATTGTGTGTTATATTGACGGAACAGCCAGTTTATGGCGGAAATGATGTTTTCTATAGGTACGAAAATATTATAAATGTACTCTAATTGTCTTATTAGAATAGAAATAATTCACGGAGGCTGTGATTTATCATTGTTTTACCACGGTATGACCATTTATGTCGTTATTTTATCACTCGCTATCGCTCGGGATAAAATATTACGACATAAATGGTCACCCGTGGTAAAACAATGATAAACAACAGCCTCCGTGAATTATTTCTTAAACAGCGGTCGATTAATATTTTTTATTTCACTTGTTTTATGCAAATGTTCGGAATTAAAAATATTTCTATTTGGAAATTGTATTTTTACATAATTACGAGAACAAATGTTATTTTAATATTAATGTTAAGATAAATGTATAAATAAATCTGTTTCTAAAAAATGAAAACTGCTAAAAATGTTACCATCTGTTCTGTCCTTATTTATGATTATTAAACTGAATTTATCAATGGTTTACTTACACATCTGGTGAAAATAAAAACCGCACTAAGGCCATAATAGAGATTGCCTTTGATACATTTGTACAATAATGTTTTCTTAAAGCACGGACAAAGATTAAAAAAATACACATAATAAAATCGCAAATTTCTTTAACTATGGCGGAAGGCGGAAACTGTTAGTATTTTATTTAGTACGTCTACATACATTAAATTGTGACATTTTAGTCGTTATATTTTTTCTGTCTTTCAATTAAAATATTTAAAAAAAAAACAAAAAATATTTTTTGTTTTCTAAAATTCATCTACTGTTGTTTCAATGGATCTGGTAATTTAGTTAGGACTATAAAATAGTACATGTACAATTTAAAGAATGATACATGTTGTTAATTAGGTAATCTCGCCTCGCCGCCTCGATGATCAATGAAATTGTGTATTAAACAATTTACGATACCATCCGGTGTTTTTTCGCGATCATGCAGAACAAAGGTAGATATTGTGTAATATAATAATGTAATAAATACATTTATAGTTATGGATGAATGGGTACTGTCTTCTAAAATACTATTTCAGCCTCCCTTCCCGTGGTAAATTATGCACTTTGTACACAAAAAACACTCAATTGTAAAGGTGTATTGACAAGCATTAGAGATCATTAAAATTATTTCAAAGATATGCACCAAGAGAGACCCGACGATCTGTATAATATATCGCATGCAACTGAATCGAGTGCGCCGTTTGCTTTTAATCGTACAATATTCTGTCACGCACAAAACATAATAAACAAGAGAATTAAACTACACAGGGACTTCTAGAATTACTACCCCATTGGTATAGTTTAATAAGAAAATGAAATAATTACTTCAAAAAAATTTTAAAATGTACTTTTTAAAAAGTTGTACACGATGTTGATACAGTTATTTTTACTTAGTATTTTTTCATTGTACTCTTTCATGAGTAGCTGTTACTGATTTGTTGAAAAAAATCTTCTGTTACTTGCTGTTATAATTTCTCCACTTCATATGTTCGTCTTTATCTTCTAGCTTTTGCTGGGACCAAACTGGGAGTGTTCCCAGTGCTCTACCTACAGAACAGCCAAGTGCGTCCCGGGTGACAGATAGGGGAGACCCTATCGTTGTAGTGTTGTCAGTTCATTATATGGAAAGCCTGACCGCTGACGGTAGTTGGTAACGTGTTTGAAGATTGCCACTCCCCTAGCACGATAAAGCCCCCTTTTATAGATTTCTAAAAAAGAGTAGGCTCATTGTAGCCGCTACAAAAGACTAAATTCTCCACCCCTACCCAAAACGTCATACTTTTACAGTGGTAGTCTAAATTGTGTTGCTTGTGTCCCATCCCAACACCTTTTTCCGTTGATTAATTGTTTGTTAACTTGGTCTTGAATATTGCTGAAATACTACTCGCTGGACGTAAAGCAAACATCCAATCAATCAATCAATCAATCAATCTAGTTTATCTGGGGAGGTCACAGGAGAACCTCCTGAAACTTCTGACCTTAGGCGATGTTCGTTAAGGTCAAAGTCGAACACAGCGAGATGTCGGGCTCGAATTCACGAGCATTGTGCACTTTATAGCTTGTCTATCTATTTCGTTAATAATTGGATATCATATGGTTTAGTTTGAATTCTAATATATTATTTATGCGATTTCATTACCACACTTGGACTATTGATTTAATAAATACAAACCTTTAATATTATCAACCTTTAAAATATTTGAAAGGTGTACATTTTTATAAAGTTTTTTAATACACGCTAAATATTTATTAAAGAAATTAAAAGACCGTGTGCACAATAATATACTTTAGTTTTTTTACTTCAGTTCTGAGTGTCGCATTTTAAAATCTGAACTTATTGTTAATTTTCTTAATTACAATAACCAAATACAATACAGTCATGTATATGTCTTTGAAATGTATTTATTACTGGTGTACATATGCGCAGGGACAATGTTCGTGGTGCACTCGAACCAGTAAAAACTAAAAGAAGTCTGATTTTCAAATTACTTTATTCAAATATATCACGATTTAATGGTCAAGGTCAACAGTCGACAAAATAAAATTCTGCAAAATTTAAGCAGGGGTAATACTATAAGCTCTCTAGATAATCTTTTTTTTGGTTTTCGTTTTATGATGTAAAAACCGTATACACTTCGATAGAATAAACGAAAAACCCTACCATGCACGCTGGAGAAACCATGCTGCAGTGTTACTAACTTGCTGAATATGTATTGGCCCTGGTATTGATTCCAAGTTGGATGTAGAGGTCCCGAGACTTGTAGGGTCCAGGGCCAAAACGACTGACCGATAATTGATAAAATGCCAGTAAAGAAAGCAAAATTCGTATGGCTAGCCTGAATGAAACGTCCGTATGACTAGTGATATCTAAAATAGCTTACTTGTCCAGAAGATCGGAGGTGAGATAGTATCGGGTAATACAACTTTCTGTATGGCCGGGCAGTCCGAACGATAAAAAATTATTATAACCTTTTTATATTAGTACAGTGATCAAATAATAATCCTCCCTATAATAATAAATTAGGGCCGATGTTACGTATTATTTAATGATATATGTTCTACGATAGAAAAACGATTTACTTTTAACCATATAATAACGATGTACGAACGATGCACGAACGTCGTACGAACGATAAATGCCCGATGTACGAACGATAACATCGTTAACTTATGTTAGCACGCAAATTTGCAAATAAAATCGTACAACATTTGGGGAAAGCTTTTGCAAAGGAGACGATTTGTGTATTTATTTTAGAAACCATGAACTATAACAGTGTGTTCCCTAAAATTCCCGGAGACGATTTGTGTATTTATTTTAGAAACTATAAACTATAACAGTGTGTTCCCTAAAATTCCCGTTTTCTTTTTACAGACACACCGAAACTGCCAAACACAGTTATATTTGTATATAATATATACCATACTTACAACTGCTCACTGGAATCGAATGATTTTTCTCGCATACATGTCAACTTTGTACAATAGTACGAAGCGGCGCACTTGATTCACTTTCATACGATAAAGTGTGTCCGTTACTTGTTCTGTGGAACTTTGCCTTTCTATTGTATGATTTTAAAGTCAATGAAGACAATCAAAACTAAACACCTTTAAAATTTAGTGTTTGTCTGTAGACAAAAATGGATTGAAGTTTACTTACAAGATAACCGCACTATCTATAACAGTAAATGCATTTGGGTCCGTAGAAATACTGCAAACTACTAGTAAGTGGATAAATATAGTTTTTACCAAATGTTGTTTTTTATTTTGTAGAGATATTGGCATTTTTATCGGCACGTGCCGGTTTTAGTATCGTTAATTACCGGTCACCTCTGTAATGTTTTCACTCAAACGAGGATCAAAAACAACACAACTGCACTTTCTACATAAAAGAAAGTTCCGATTTATTACATTATAAAATTACACAACATTAAAACGTGATCTGGATTAACGTTAAACATTGAATGATGCAGCCCAATGTTTAATAGACGTGAACTTTGATCACTGAGGCAAGATTATCTGTAACATAATTAACCACCTCTGTCCTTCTTTAAATCGGAAGCGCCCCGTGGACATCAACAACCTTATTATGTTTACTGAATTACCTGATATTTTAAACAATAGAAAACAAACATGATTTGATTTTTTTTAAATATTGTTTTTAAAACAGCTAAACATATTTATAGTAACTATAATTATAAAATAATTTTCGACATAACTTAATAAATAATCGATGTCATCATATTTTGTTTTAACTTTGTTTGCAGAAAATATTATTATAGCAATGTGTAACAACAATAAAAATAATAATTACCAGGCGTTAAAACATTTGTAAGCGTAAAGTGTGCGAGAGATCAATTTCCAAATAGAGATTTTTTTTTAATTCCGAATATATTCATAAAACAAATTAAAATTTAAAAAATTATTCGGCCGCTGTTAATAAACTAACAATAATAATTACCAGGCGTTGTGTCAGTCGTATTCTGTCTGATACAACGGAGAGAAAAAATGTCTGTGACTGATCCAACAGTAATGCCGTTGTAACAGACGATTTTCGACTGAGTCAACGGAAAAAATGACTGCGACAGACATAAAATGACTGTCACAGTAATAATTATTGTCTGACACAATGTTTGCAGTCTTTTACAGACATTTTTGCAGTCATTTGCATTCAATCTCAGTCAGCGAAAGACGAAACACGACTGCAACTGGCATTTACAGTCATTTTTGTAGCCAGTAGTGCGTTTTGTCGAATTTGTATTCCTCTTGTCGTGCTAACTAATATTTTCACTAAACTTTAATCAAGCCGCTTGAAAACTTCAACAACAGTCTATAGTTTTATTTCTAGAATTATTTATCTTTCATTCCCTTTTGATTATCAGATAAAAAGGCACCGTGAAATTCTTGTTTTTAATATACGTTGGTTATTAAATTGCATGGAAAACGCTTTACGTTTAAGTCGGGTAGTACCAACATAATAGTTTTTATCAGTGGCAATCAAGAAAATCCATGCATTATGCTAAACTATAGAATATGAAGTAGATAGACAGACTCATTATGTGTGGGCTCGTGACATGTAATAAATAAAATTGAACTAAAAATAGAAAAGCTAAAGTCATCTCTTGTACTAACAATTTCAATAAATTAGTCATTGTGTTCATTGTAAAAGTTAAAGAAGGTGTAGTGCATTGTGTACGATATGTCAAGAGTCATTTTTTTAAGAACAAATGAATCTTAATCAATCAGCATTTGTGATCAATGCACACACCAAAGAACATAGTCAACGGGTACGAAATGACAACAAAGTCCTAACTTGAATTCTTTAGAGATGACATCATTTATTATGGTAAACATATTTTGTCAAATCATCGGTCATATGTGGTATTATGTGGTATTAGAGAAGTTGTGGCATTACATGTTTTCATTTGTTATTGCCCTTTGCTTGTTTTCAATCCACGAGTTAAGTAAAAACTAATACAAACATCACTTATTTATTTTCACCACAATTATGAATTTAGTGGAAACCATTATAGTAAATATTTGTATATCCGAGTATATAAAATAGCTGTTTAACCACCTCTTATCTACCCCTACCCTTGAAATCTACACACAAACCCACTATAACAGAGACACTTAATTAGAAAACTAATGTTACAATTTGCATACTTCCATTGTATGCCCAGTGAATATTATTGCCACAGGGTTGGTAAAAAGAACATGAATAAGAAGTACTACAGTCGGCTATGTATTTGGTATATTAAAATTACACTAAAAATGCGTTTTTAATACAAACATTCTTAAATCGTCAAATACTAACCAATAGGTTTATCAAAAAAAGAACAAATGATTTCATTAGTAAACAGTTTTCGTTCACTGAGTTTGATCTTGTGATTTTAGTACATATGATTATAAGAAATTTACTTTTAATGTTTGTGATATTTTTATAGGTTCAATTTAGTATGCATCATTCGTTCATTCTTATATAATAAAAAATAGTTCACGATTTGACACGCGCAAACGATCAATATTGCTGTATGTATGCAGGAGTTATCAAAGTCATGAAAGTCATGTGTATTTAACAATATTTATTACGTTTTTCTTAATAAATACACAAGTTGATTCAGCGCACAACGATATAAACCTCAACATTATTTTCAGTACAAAAATGTATTAAAATTCATCAGTAATTAATTTAAGAGTCCAGATCCTATAAAGTTGAATATACTAACTGGAAATAGAACTTAACTTTAGTACATGATTGTACTACATGTATATTATTAAGGGAATCACTACAATTAATTTGTTTTTATATTTACTGGTTATGCAATAAAGATAAAAGGATATTAATTCCAGTAGAGAAATGTGCATGCTATATATTATCTTCCAATAATTTTGGAAAGTTAAGAAATGTGCTCTCAAAGATAAATACAGTGAATTGATAAGAAGAAAATGTTAATTACTTTAGTGAAGACAAGCCTCTTTGAAATTAATATAGATAATCATCGTTTGACCTTTTTCTTGGTGGATTTCAAACTAACAAATGCAATTGATTTGTCATTATGTATTTAAAATTGCATGTAGAAGTCTTACACTACTGGCTAACAAAATGACTGTAAATACCAGTTGCAGTCGTGTTTCGTCTGTCACTGACTGAGATTGACTGCAAATGACTGCGACAATATCTGTAAAAGACTGCAAAAGTTGTGTCAGACAATCATTTTTACTGTGACAGTCACTTAATGCCTGTCACAGACATTTTGTCTGTTGGCCGTTGGCGCAGTCAAAATTTGTTGTATCAGTCTGTCGCAGTCATTTTGTCCGTTGACTCTGTGGAAAATTGTATGTTGCAACGGCGTTGCCGTTGTATCAGTCAAAAATGTCTGTCACAGACATTTTACCCGTTGCATCAGATACAAAACGACTGTCACAACGCCTGGTGATTATAAGTGCTAATTTATTAACAGCGGTCAATTTTTTAAATTTTAATCTGTTTTATGAAAACGTTCGGAATAAAACAAAACAATCTCTATTGGGAAATTGTGCCCTCGCACACTTTACGATTACAAATAATTTAAAGCTTGGTAATTATTGATTATGTTACAGATGATCCCGATCCACTGGTCAAAGTTCACTTGTATTATACATTGGGCGGCATCATTCGATGTTGATCGTTAATCCAGATCAAGTTTAAATATTGTGAAATTTTATAATGTAATAAATCGGAACATTCTATTATGTGGTAAGCGCAGGTGTGTTTGTTTTTGATCCTCGTTAGAGTGAACACATTACACAGGCGACCGGTAATTACCAATATTATAATTGGCACGTGCCGATAAAAAGCAAATAACTCTAAAACGACAAATTAAAAAAACCTTTTTTGGTAAAAACTAAATTAATTTTATGCATTTTTCTTTGATATTATGTGTTGTTTGTTGTGATTACTTTTGTCCTTCATGTTGTTAGTGAACTTTTCTCCTTGTTAGTGCACTAACAAGTAGTTAGCGCTATGTCTACGTACCCAAATACAAGTACGATTACAAGTACTACTGAACAAGTAATGGACACACTTTATCAAATGAAACTGAATCGAATGCGTCCTTTCGTACTTTCGCACAAAGTTAATATGTATTCGAGAAAAGCCATTCGATATATTTCTAGTCAGCAGTTGTATGAATAGTATATAGTACATAGAAATATAACTGTGTTTGGCAGGTTCGGTGTCGATGTAAAAAGAAAACAGATTTTAGGTAATACACTGTTAAAGTATATGGTTTCTAAAAGAAATACACTTATTGCCTGCTTTGCAAAAGGTTTCCATAAATGTTGTACGATTTTATTTGCAAATTTACGTGCTAACATAAGTTAACGATGTTATCGTTTGTACATAGGGCATTTATCGTTTGTACGTTGTTAGTAGTTAGTATGCGATTAAACGTAAATCGTTTTTCATCGTAGAACATATATTATTAATAATATTTAAAATCAGTCCTAACTTAATATTAGAATGATTAATATTTGATTACTGTACTAATATAAAAAGGTTAATAACTTTTTTCATTCGGACTGCAGGGCCATACGTAAAGTTGTATTACCCGATACGATCTTCCCTCTGGTCTTCTGGATCAGTAGGCTATTTTTTGACTCCTCTAGCCGAACGAATTTGGATTTATGTGAATAAAATTGTTACGAACTGGCGTATGTATTGGCCTTGTATTGATTATCGGTCAGCTGTATTGGCCCTACACATTACGGGTCTTGGGACCTATACAGCCACCCTCTAATCAATACCAGGGCCAATACATTTTTAGCCATTTAGTAACACTTAAGCATGGTTTTTCATGCATGCATGGTAGGATTTGTCGTTTATCTATCGAATTGTTTAAGGTTTGACATCATAAAACGAAATAAGTCATTATATATTTGAATAAAGTAATTTTGAAAATCATACTTCTTTTAGTTTTTTCAGGTTCGAGTACACCACGAACATTGTCTAGGCGCATCTGTACACGAGCAATAAATACACACAAAGAAATATACATGATCTGTATTGTATTTAGTTATTGCAATTAACAACATTAACATTGATTCTGTACTTCAGATTTTCAAAACCGATACTCAGAACTGAAAAAAATAAAGTGTATTATTTTGCACACGGTCTTTTATTTTCTTAAATAAATATTTAGCGTGTATTAAAATACTTTTTGAAAACTTTCAACTATATTAATTGTTTTGATTTATTAAATCAATAGTCCAAGTGTGGTAATGAAATCGCGTAAATAATGTGTAAGAATTCAAACTTAATGGTATGATATCCAATTATTACCGATTAGATAGACAGGCTATGAATTACACAATGCTCGTGAATTAGAGCCCGACATCTCGCTGTGTTCGACTTTGCCAAAATTCAGAGGGTTTCACGCGGGTTTCATGTAGACCCCAAAGATAAAACTAGATTGATTGATTGATTGGACGTTTGCTTTACGTCTAGCGACAAGTATTTCAGCTATATTCAGGACAAGAACAAGTTAACAAACAATTAACCAACTGAAAAGTGTGTGGGATGGGACACAAGAAACACAATTTAGACTGCCACTGGAAACGTATGACGTTTTGGGTAAGAGCGTAGGATTTAGCCCTTTGTAGCGGCTACAATGAGTCTACTCTTTTTGAAGTCTACAAAAGGAGGCTTTATCGTGCAAGGAGAGTGGCAATCTCTAAACACGTTACCCACTACGATACACGGCCAGGCTTTCGTATTATTACCTGACAAAACCACAAAGAGATGGCCTCCCTATCCGTCACCCGGGGACGTGCTGGGCTGTTCTGTGGGTCCAGCAGCGTGGTCCCAGCACAAACTGGAAGATAAAGACAATAATTTGAAGTGAAGAAATTATTTCAGCAAGTAACAGAATTTTTTTTCAACAAATCCAAAACAGCTACCCTTGAAAGACTGCAATGAAATAGATACTAAGTAGAAATAATTCTATCAACAACGTTTTCACCTTTTTCAAGAAAACATTTTTTTTATTATTTTGAAGTAATTATTTCATTTTCAACTTTACCGATGGGCTAGTAATTCTAGAAGTCCATGTGTAGTTGTATTATCTTGCTAATTATGTTTGGTGCCTGACAAAATATTGTACGACTAAAAGCAAACGGCGCACTCGATAAGTTGCATGCAATATATAATACAGATTTTCGGGTCTTTCTAGGACATTTCTTGGAATAGTTTTAATGATCTCTATTGCTTGTCAATGTTGAAAATAAGAAAAATACATCTTAATAATTGAGTTAATTGTGTGTAAAAAGTTATCCACCGAGGGGGAGCAGGTATTTTAGAAGACATTACCCATTCATGCATAACAATAAATGTATTTATTACATTATTATATTACACAATATTAACCCTTGTTCTGGATGATCGCGGAATAACCCCGGATGGTGTCGTAAAATGTTAAATACACATTTTCTTTGATCAGCGAGGCGAGAACCTGTAACATTATTAACAACATGCGTCTTTCTCTAAATTGGACATGTATAACTTTATTGTCTTCACTAAATTACCAGATCGATTTAAACAACAGTAGATGTAGCTAAGAAAACAAACAATACTTTTAGTTTTTTTATATTTTAATTGAAATACCAGAAAAATATAACGACTAAAACGTCAAATTTAATGTATGAAAAACTACAAAAAAACACTTACAGTTTCCGACATGATTAAAGAAATTGGCGATTTTTTATATGTATTTATTAACTTTGTCCGTATTTTAAGAAATATTATTGTACAAATATATAAAAGGGGATCGTTATTATTTCTTAAATGCGGATTTATTTTAACCATTGATAAATTCAGTTTAATAATTATAAAATAAGGACATAACAAATACAAACTAGTTCAGCAGTCTTTATTTTTTAGAAATAGATTTATTTAAACATATATTTATCTTTAACTTTACTATTTGAATAACATTAATAATCGTAAAGTGGGCGAACGCACAATCCCCAAATAAAGAAATTTTTTGTTAAATTCCAAACATTTTCATAAAACAAAAGGAAATAAAAATATTAATCGACGGCTGCTAATGAATTAACAATAATAATGACCAGGCGTTCAGACAGTCGTATTTTCTCTAATACAACGGCGAAAATTGTCTGTTACAGACAATTTTTGACTAATACAACGGGAACGCTGTTGTGCCAGACGAATTTCGACTGAGTCAACGAAAAAAATGACTGCTACAGACATTATTTGACTGACACAACGGACATGCCGTTGTAACAGGCAAATTTTGACTGCGTTAACGGACAAAATGTCTGTAACAGACATAAAATGACTGTCACAGTAAAACATGCTGTCTGACACAACGTTTGCAGTCTTTTACAGAACGTTTTGCAGTCATTTACAGTCAATATCAGTCAGTTACGAAAGACGACTGCAATTGATATTTACAGTCATTTTGATAGCGAGTAGTGTTATATACCGCATTAAAGTAAATCATAACTTAATTTTAAAGAGAGTAATAACAAAATACAGAACACCGATGAAACAGTCAAAACTAACAATCCACAAATAAAGTCCGAGAACCTGCAACTTCAAACCATCAACCAAAAATATAGCAACTACAACAATGGTTCTGGCTTGGTACAGGCATTTCAGAAGAAATTGTGGGTTAAACCAGGTTTTATAGTATGCTAACCACCCGCTTCCATACTGTAGAATTTGAGTTGGTTAGTTGATGAAAAGGGGTAGGTATCATTTACTACTAGTCAATAATAGGTGTATCCAACAATGTATCCAACAATCATCGAAGCACATTCACTGTACACTGAATTACAAAATTGAGAAAACTATCTGTAACCAAATTTTCAAAAGAGATAGAATATTTTTCGACAAGGATGTGGTATCTAAAGAAAAACTTATTAAAGGCGGAAACGATTTTTTTTGGTAACCTTGGTCTATAAGTTTATCTCGAGGAAATAGATGGCGTTTGCAAAAATCTGTATACTCGGTGCAAGCTCTTACACACCGTACGCAGGAGAAGCTGGAATATTGCTGCATAGGTGAGGAAAATTAATAATTTGAAATTAAAATCGTCTCGCTTGTCGTCAATTGTTGTGCTAAGATGACCGTTGGTGTCATATTCGTGGTGTAAGTCTAAAAATGATGTAGACGAAACTGTTTCATCATCAATATGTCTTTATGTAAATTTATGAGACCTAGCTTCTGTTTCAAAAGAATACAGGAACAAATCAGCAAGGAGTGGGGCACAGTTTGTACCCATAGGAATTTCGATTGTCTGCTGAAAAACATATCTTCCAAAAGCCACAAATATGTTGTATAAACATGTTCTTCCCAATAGCATAATTTGCCTTTTGGTTCTTTAGTAGAAAAAACCTACTGTCGTAACGTAAAACTACATATTTGTAGTCATATGTGGAAGCGAATGCTTTTTGTATGATTTCCTTAACACGGGATTTTAATTTATCGTGCGGCAAAGTAATATAAAGAGTTGAAAAATCAAACGTTCTAACAGATGAAATTTTAGATATCGATCTAGAATTTAAATCTTCCAAAAGTTCTTTTGGATTGTTTATAATCCACATATGATTAATATTACTTCGCGAATAAACACTTTCACAGTATTTTTGTTGTCCTTCATTCACTGCAGACCCGTTTTGAAAACTCGTCGGTAGAGCTTGTAGATGAGACGGCTATGTATCTTCCATGAAAGGATTATTATGTAATTGAGGAATCCAATACAAGTATGGTAAGTCTTTGTCGTAATTAAAATTCAAAGAAGTCATGAAGGACTTATCATTTATATTAAGAATATTGCTGAATTATATCTGAATTTAATGCGAAGGAATTTTTCTTTTCTCATCAAAAAGAGGATCCGTCCGCATAAGTTTGAAAAGACGGAATGACACTATGTCGCAAATGATGCTAGTCAATCTATATTTAGATGTAAATGGCTTTTTTCTCTTTAGAATTTGTGTTAAAAAGTCTCATTACATTTACTTCATTGCTTGCTGGATAACCACTTTTGATGTTGTCATTGCAACCGAAAGGCATTGCAGCACCTAGTTCTCTGATCCAAAAATCTTCTCTCTGTTTGTGCAATGGTGTGCTGAGTAGTGGACTATTTGTATGATTGTAATTTTTTTTATGATGTATCTGATTTACAATTACGTTGCATGTGGTTTATTTTATATTTAATGAAAGAAATTAAATGTAAACTTCGTTTGATTCCACGGTCATAAGACAAAATTGCATACAAGTTTAAATTTACAATACAATTTCTATTATAAATATGTCATATCATGGTCAACTAGAATGTTTATCTTATATAGCTTAGAAATACATATCAGAAAGGTTTAAAGTGATCAACATCTTAAAATATGAATGTTTATAACTAATTTTGCAGGAGGTTTCAATTAATTTGAATTGGTTGAATAGTAGTTGTTTAATGTTTAAAATCATGCATATAAATGTATGCATATTGATTGTTTTAGATAGTACGGTATGTGATTTGAATGTGAATCTAATACACTTTTATTGTTGGGTATCATTATTTAATGTAATGTGATGTCATATTAAAGAAAGTGTTATGAAAGAAAAAAATTAAGGCAAATGCATTATGCTAAGAAAAAAAAACCAAAAAAACCGACGAACAATTCTCTAATTATCTGCATTTTCAAGAAGAAAATTGCCAAATATGGTACCATGCAGATAGATATATTATGACACCATTTGTTCTATTTTGTTCAGATTGTTCCATGATATCAATCAACAAACATACCCTTAATGAACTGAATCTTAATGCAAATATCAAATTGAAATTTAACTGTTATTTATATTTACACAATTTCTGGCTGAGTACTGTCCATGCCTGTGGACGGGTGGTCTCAAGGAAGTGTTATTCTGGTTTTGTTTAAATAAAATAAAGAAGCTAAGTATGAAGATAAATGAGATATTTGGATTATTTAACATAATTTTCGTTTTGTTAACTGGGATAAAAACTTTTTTTGAAAACATCCCCCTCACAAACAGGCGTGGCTTAATTTTAAATTATGTTTGATGAGTTATTTCACCAAAAATGACTGTTTTTTTTAAATTGGAGTATTGGATTAGTGTAGTATTTAATAATGATCATACCAAAGTCGTGGGGTTATTCCTACTTTTTTATGGCCTAACTTTTTTAGCCTAAAAGTGCTGAAAGTGTACTCATTAATAAACAGTATTAAAAACAACAAACAAATAATTAACTACTGTGGTATTCAAGCACTAACTTTTTTATAAATTTGGATATGAATAGAACATGAATCCATTTATTTGACATTAAAGATAAGTGATATTTGACGACTTTTTTGCAGTTAGACATTGAACATGAAACACTTAACAAAATTGATTAAAATATTTAATAAAAGTTTTCATAGAGTGTCAACTTAACTACAGAAACGATAATCAAACGTTGAAACTAGCGATTACAAAGAGATTCGTACATGCACGATTTAAATATATTCGGAAAGTAGACCTTTATAACAGCTGAACAAGTGTTGTGAACCTTTTTAAAATTACGCTCATTTTTCTATTGACACGTCTGCGTGATTTCTTCTTAAATACATTTATTTTCATAAGTAACAGCTGTAAAATCTTTCGAATGCCAACATTGATGTTCCAGGAAGAAATACTTCACAACACGTTTTTGTTTTCAACAAAAGCGGAAAATAAGTGATTGCATATTTGCTTAACGTCATTTGAGCAACAAAAATATTAAAATCGTCCCAACTTAAATCTGTGATTAGAAAATTGAAAAGAAATATTTTTGGTAATCATTTTTTTAAATGTGATAAAAATTTTAAAACACAACTACGATGTAATCTTTGTCTCAAAGTTATTATTGAAATTTTGAGGCTGGCTAAATATGACCCCTTTACTTTTCCAGAAGAGCCCTTTGTACTTTTTCAGTATCCCAGTATTATTCCTTATCTCAAAGTCAAATGATATTTTTCAATGATCGTCACTAACCTTTGTAGAATATAAGTCATTTTCTACAGTGCATATCGCATCATATATTTTCAATAGAAAAACATGCAGTTAGATAATTCACTTTTTGTGTTGAATAAAAGATTTAAATAGCTAGTAATCACTTGATCAATTGTCAATTAATTGTGCAGTCTATGTAACGTATAATCTGACAACAATCAATTGAAAAATATTGATTTGGCTAAACAGAAGAATTTTACGAATATATTTGTATGATTAACAAATATATGTGCAGATCAAGGTAAAATGTTATACGTCTAAGAAAGATTTTAAAGGTAAGTAAACTTTCACTACTGGCTAAAAAAATGACTGTAAATACCAGTTGCAGTCGTTTTTCGTCTGTCACTGACTGAGATTGACTGCAAATGACTGCAAAAATGTCTGTAAAAGACTGCAACGTTGTGTCAGAAAATAATTTTTACTGTGGCAGTCATTTTATGCCTGTCACAGACATATTTTGTCCGTCACAGACATTTTTTCCGTTGGAACAGTCATTTTATGTCTGTAACAACGGCGTATCCGTTGTATCAGTCAAAAAATGTCTGTTGCAGTCATTTTTTCCGTTGACTCAGTCGAAAATCGTCTGTCACAGACATTTTCTCCGTTGTATCAGTCAAAAAATGTCTGTCACAGACATTTTCTCCGTTGTATCAGACAAAATACGACTGTCATAACGCCTGGTAATTATTATTGTTAATTTATTAACTGCCGCCGATTAATATTTTTTATTTCACTTGTTTTATGAAAATTTTCGGAATTAAACAAAAAATATCTCTATTTGAAAATAGTACGTTCGCACAATTACGATTACAAATGTTATTTAAATAGTAATGTTAAAGGTAAATGTATGTTTAAATAAATCTGTTTCTAAAAATTGAGGACTGCTGAAAATGTTAGCATTTGTTCAGTCCTTATTTATAATTATTACACTGAATTTATCAATGGTTTACTTACACATCTGGCATGTCTGGTGAAATTAAAACCCGCATTAAAGCCATAACAACGGTCTCATTGGAAACATTTGTACAATAATGTTTTCTTAAAACACGGACAAAGTTTAAAAAAAAAATTCATATAATAAAATCGCCAATTTCTGTAATTATGGCGGAAACTGTTAGTATTTTATTTAGTACGGATACATACATTAAATTGTGACATTTTAGTCGTTATATTTTTTCTGTCTTTCAATATTAAATATTAAAAAAACAAAATTATGTTTGTTTTCTAATCTACTGCCGTTTAAATGGATCTGGTAATTTAGTTACGACTATGAAATTGTACGTGTACAATTAAAAAGAATGATACATGTTGTTAATTAGTTTACAGGTAATCTCGCCTCGCTACCTCACTGATCAAAGATAATGTGTATAATACATTTTGCGACATGATCGGTGTTTTTCCGCGACCATGCAGAACATGGTTGATATTGTGTAATATAATAATGTAATAAATGGAGCTATGTGAATAGCATGTTTTATGCTGACGAATGTATTTCTACAATTTGAATTTCCATCCACTCTGCTAAATTTACTTTATGTCGTATTGCGTTTTGATTGGTGGAATATATAATTAGATTTCTGACCAAAACGTAAACAAAGCTTTAATGCCAGCTCATCAATATTTTTGTATTCCCGCCATCCATCCCCTTCTCCTCCCTATTATTTAAGACTGAATGCTGTCTGTTTTAAATCTTGTGTTGAACTCATTATCTTGCTATTCTCCATATGTGCAGTTTGTATGTATTTTTACATCTATTGATTGTTATCCCCCTTTTCGGCCATTAGTATTATGTAATGTTATATAACGGATTTTATTATATATGTGTCAAAGTTCATCTTAGTATCTTTTATGTCATTATTGTATATATTTTACATTAACCTCATAAATTAGTCAATCATCATATCTTTGTTTTTGTGACTTCATGCATCGGGCCCATTGGTTCTGTTAGGAATGAGGAGGGCCTAAATACATTTATAGTTATGGATGAATGTGTACTGTCTTCTAAAATACTTGTTCCTGCCCCCCCCCCCCCCTCCACCCGTGGTAAATTATGAAATAAAATTAATATATATATATGAACTTTGTACACTCAAAACACTAATTGTAAAGGTGTACTTTTCTTATTGTCAACTTTGACAAGCAATGGAGATCATTAAAATTATTACAAAGAAATGCCCCGGAAAGACCCGACGATCTGTATATATATAGCATGCAACTGAATCGAGTGCGCCGTTTGCTTTTAGTCGTACAATATTATGTCAAGCACGAAACATAATAAGCAGGAGAATTAAACTACACAGGGACTTTAGAATTACTAGCCCATCGGTATAGTTTAATAAGAAAATGAAATTATTACTTCAATATAATTTTAAAAATGTATTTTTGAAAAAGTTGTACACGTTGTTGATACAATTATTTCTACTTGTAGTGTAGACCCTCTAGTTGTAGTGTTAGGGTTAGGGTTAGGTCATCATACGGAAAGCCTGACCGCTGACCGTAGTGGGTAACGTGTTTGAAGGCATAACAGTAGTAAATGTGTACCAGTAACAAGTTACCAGATTGTGTACCCTACATTAAGTACAGTACTGAATACTTCGTTGTGTTCTGATTTGGTAAATAGTGGTTACATGTGTACAATTTTTTAGCTGTAAGCTCCTGCATCAATTAAGTTTTAAAAAGTGGTAAAATTTTTCTCAGATCTTGCAAGATAAAATTTTGGTAATTTTTTAAACAATGTAGTATTTTTACATTCACTGCATTAGAAATTGCCTGTAAAAGTGGGAGCGTCTCAAAATGTTCTAACTAGCGAAAAAAGGAATTGGTCACGGATATATATGGCATATATTTTTTAAATGGTAAATGAAAGTTTATTAATTTCCTAGTCCAGGTAAATGCTGATCAATGTTAGAAAGGTATGCAAATCACAGAAATGTTAGTGTTTTCGACTATAGCCAAACATTTACTACTGTGGTACCTATATGTCAGATATAGTTTTGTGGATTTTTAATTCTGAGAGTACATCAAGGTTATTTTTTGCATAGATTGTGGTATCTCTTGTTAAAACTAACTGAAGGCATTACTCAAAAAGAAGGTATTGTCTAATAGACACCATAAAAACTGCTAAGTCAGCACTTTTTGCATTTTTCTATATACACATATTAAAAAACCACACACAATCACAGGAAAGTGTTCTCCTGTCTTTATTCCATTTTAACTTTCTTTCTGTATGGTCATCTTTACTTTTCGCAATGAATTGGGCATATTCATGGGCATAAAATTAAATTTGGATAAAAACAATTAGGCCAAAAATAAGGTAAATTTCAACAGTACTGATCAAGTTAAAATTTGTATCATTTTCTCCCCAAGTTTTGATATGACAATTAAAACCTTTGGCTGAAAACTAGATTTTGTCCCCAATTGCTGAATTTATGGCCACACTTAAGCAAATTAATAGGAACAAGTTCAATTTTTTTAAAAATATTAGTCCAAAATAAGCAAAAATTAGCCAAAAATGGTAATGAATTGTCTATAAAAGTGATTATTATGCACATGATTTAACAAAACCTGTTCAACAGATGGTTTGTAAAGGCATAATAAGGGTCAAAATATCCAACTTAAAAGAGAAAACAGATTTCCTTTACTTAAGTAGAATTTTTTGTGGAATTTAGTGTTATCAACAGCCTTGGACTGAAATATCGGTACTTTTATTTTGCACTAATTGAAGGTATAAAACAGGTTAAATTAAAATTTGTTCATTTATTTGTACTTGTTTAATAGGTTTTCTTGTCTAAAAGCACCATCTTGTTAATTTGAAGCCACTTTGAAACAATTTAGGGGACAATATGGCATAGTTTAAAAGATGGAGTGGTCAGCTATTTGAAAGCCACCATATCTTAGTGTGCCAGCATAGATTGGGCTGGCCAATAGTATAATATAGGGCTAGTGCATTTAAAAGGTATCTGTTATAGAACTTTGATATTATTTTCTAATTTAAAAGTGCAGGGGCAGTGACAGATATGCAAATTTTTATTCTGAAGATGTCTTCAAACACATGTTATATACATATGCAATTTTTCTCCTTGGGTAGGGCTAAAGAATAGAAGAATTTTTCAAGAACACTTTGAATACAAATATATCTTTTATTGATTTTAATTCAAATATGACCTATCAACTTGATGTAGAAATATTGGCTAAATTGGTTCTCTTGCAAACTTGGTATAGGCATAACAGTAGTAAATGTGTACCAGTAACAAGTTACCAGATTGTGTACCCTACATTAAGTACAGTACTGAATACTTCGTTGTGTTCTGATTTGGTAAATAGTGGTTACATGTGTACAATTTTTTAGCTGTAAGCTCCTGCATCAATTAAGTTTTAAAAAGTGGTAAAATTTTTCTCAGATCTTGCAAGATAAAATTTTGGTAATTTTTTAAACAATGTAGTATTTTTACATTCACTGCATTAGAAATTGCCTGTAAAAGTGGGAGCGTCTCAAAATGTTCTAACTAGCGAAAAAAGGAATTGGTCACGGATATATATGGCATATATTTTTTAAATGGTAAATGAAAGTTTATTAATTTCCTAGTCCAGGTAAATGCTGATCAATGTTAGAAAGGCATGCAAATCACAGAAATGTTAGTGTTTTCGACTATAGCCAAACATTTACTACTGTGCTACCTGAAGATTGCCACTCCCCTAGCACGATAAAGCCCCTTTTGCAGATTTGAAAAAAGAGTAGGCTCATTGTAGCTGCTACAAAAGGCTAAATTCTCCTCCCCTACACAAAACTTCATATTTTTCCAGTGGCAGTCTAAATTGTGTTACTTGTGTCCCACCCCGCCTCCTTTTCGTTGATTAATTGTTTGTTTACTTAGTCTTATCCTGAATATCGCTGAAATACTACTTGCTGGACGTAAAACAAACATCCGATCAAACTTATCTATCTATTTCGGTAATAATTGGATATCACATCGTTTAGTTTGAATTCTAACACATTATTTATGCGATTTCATTACCACACTTGGACTATTGATTTATTAAAAACAAACCTTTAATATATTTGAAAGGTGTAAGTTTTCATATTTTAATACACGCTTAATATTTATTGTATTGAATGGTGTTTTAACGCCACTTTCAGCAATTTTTCAGCTATTTCATTGCGTCCAGTTTTTATTGGAGGAGGAAGCCGGATTACCAGGAAAGAACCCCAGAACTGCGGTACGAAAACTGGCAATCCTTGTCAATTAAGATTGGAGTCGAGTACACCCTGCCTGCAGTGAGAATCGAACCCGCAATCTCAGTGTTGACAGACCACGTGATCAATTGTAGACGAACTTCCTTGACCACTCGGCCACCGAGGCCCCCTAAATATTTATTAAAGAATTTAAAAGATCGTGTGCACAATAATATACTTTAGTTTTTTTATTTCAGTTCTGAGTGTCGTTTTTTAAAATCTGAACTACAGTATTATTGTTAATTTTGTTAATTACAATAACCGAAAACAATACAGGTCGTGTATATGTCTTTGAAGTGTATTTATTACTTGTGTACATATGCGCAGGGACAATGTTCGTGTGTACTCGAACCAGTAAAAACTAAAAGAAGTCCGATTTTCAAATTCCTTTATTCAAATTTATAATGGTTCATTTCGTTTTATGATGTAAAAACCTTATTCACCTCTCGATAGAATAAAGGAAAACCCTACCATGCAAGCTAGAGAAGCCATGCTTCAGTGTTACTAACTGGCTGAATATGTATTGGCCCTTGTATTGATTCTAGGTTGAATGTATAGATCCCGAGACCCGTAGGGTCCAGGGCCAATACGACTGACCGATAATCGATAAACAGCCAATACAGACGCCAGTTCGTAACAATTTTAATTAAATAAAGTAAAATTCGTTTCGCTAGCCTGTATGAACAGTCCGTATGACTAGCCAATCTATCATATGCTGGAAGGAGTCACGAAATAGCTTACTGGTCCAGAAGACCGGAGTTGAGATAGTATCGGGTAATACAACTTTCGGTATGGCCCTGCGGTTTGAACAATAAAAAGTTATTAACCTTTTTATATTAGTACAGTGATCAAATATTAATCATCCCTATATTAATAAATTAGGGCCAATTTTACGTATTATTTAATGATATATGTTCTACGATAGAAAAACAATTTACGTTTAACCATATACTAACGATGTACGAACGTCGTACGAACGATAAAAGCCCGATGTACGAACGATAACATCGTTAATTAATGTTAGAACTCAAATTTGCAAATAACATCGTACAACATTTGGGGAAAGCTTTTGCAAAGGAGACGATTTGTATATTTATTTTAGAAACCATAAACTTTAACTGTGTGTTGCCTAAAATTTCCGTTTCTTTTTACAGTGACACCGAAACTGTCAGACACAGTTATATTTGTATATACTATATATTATACTTACAACTGGTCACTGGACATATATCGAATGATTTTTCTCGAATACATGTCAACTTTGTACGAAACGGCGCACTCGATTCAGTTTCATTCGATAAAGTGTGGGTCCGTTATTTGTTCTGTGGAGCTTTGCCTTTCTATGGTATGATTTTAGAGTCTATGTAGACAATTAAAAATAAACACCTTTAATGTTTGTCTGTAGAACAAAAGGGGTTGAAGTTTACTTACAAGATAACCATACAATCTATAACTGTAAATGTATTTGGTCCGTAAAAAACGCAAACTACTAGTATAGTTTTTACCATTTTTTTTATTTTGTAGCTTTAGAGATATTTGCATATTTATCTGCACGTGCCGATTTTAGTATCGTTAATTACCGGTCACCTGTGTAATATTTTCACATGATGCGGCCCAATGTTTCATAAACGTGAACTTTAATCAGTGAGGAGGGATTACTAGTAACATAATTAACCACATGTGTCCTTCTTTAAATCGGAAGCGCCCCGTGGACATCAACAACTTTATAATGTTAACTGAATTACCTGATATTTTAAACAATAGAAAACAAACATGATTTGATTATTTTTTAAAATTAAATATTGTATTTAAAAGAGCTAAACATATTTATACTAACTATAATTGTAAAATAATTTTCGACATAACTTAATAAATAAGCGATGTCATCATATTTTGTTTAACTTTGTTTGCAGAAATATTATTATAAAAATGTAGAAGATAATCAAATTTCCAATATATGTTTTTGTTGAATTCCGAACATTTTCATAAAATAACTTGACATTTAGAAAATCAATCGACGGGTTACAAACAATACAAATAATAATTACCAGGCGTTAAAACATTTATAATCGTAAATTGTGCGAGAGATCAATTTCCAAATAGAATTTTTTTTGTTTAATTCCGAATATTTTCATAAAAGAAACTAAAATTTAAAATATAAATCGGCCGCTGTTAATAAATTAACAATAATAATTACCAGGCGTTGTGACAGTCGTATTTTGTCTGATACAACGGAGAAAATGTCTGTGACAGACATTTTTTGACTGATACAACGGTAGCGCCGTTGTAACAGACGATTTTCGACTGAGTCAACGGAACAAATGTCTGCGACAAACATTTTTTTTTGACTGATACAACGGATACGCCGTTGTAACAGACATAAATGACTGCGCCAACGGAAAAAAATGTCTGTGACGGACAAAATATGTCTGTGACATACATAAAATGACTGTCACAGTAAAAATTATTGTCTGACACAAGCGTTTGCAGACATTTTTGCAGTCGTTTGCAGTCAATATGAGTCAGTGACAGACGAAAAACGACTGCAACCGTATTTACAGTCATTGTTTTAGCCAGTAGTGTTTTGTTAAGATATTTCTGATTTGTTCTGTAAGAATCTGTCTTATTGACCATATGTGTTATATATGTCCATGTACATAGACACGGTAAACTTTTAGGCAATGAAGACTTAAATAAATTTATAAAATGCACAGCTCAAAGCTACACGGGATATAAATAGGCCCAAAGAGTGCAACGCGGAAAACACTCTATATACGACATTGAATAAAAATGTTAATAAACAACTAAAAGGTATTAACTGCAAATTGCGTTAGGATTAAGACTGTGCAGTTAGGCTTATAGACGATATGTCGTAAAATTGCCTTATTAACCCCAATTGATGTTTGATCGCATACCATGATATGCTAGAAATGACCTAATGCTATGTTTAAGTACTGTCCGTCTTACACCAGTCAACTATTGTTTTAGAGTTATCCGGCGTTAGAAACAAGAAATTGACTGCAATATTAATTCCATTTGGATAGAAAGCATACTAATGTTTAAATATCATTTAAAGCCACTTTCAGCAATTTTTCAAAAATTTTACTGCGTCTAGTTTTTACTAGGGGAGGAAGTCGTGCGCACACTGTCCTCAGTGAGCCTCGCAATCTCAGTGTTGACAGACCACGCGATCAAAAGTAGATGAACTTTCTTAACTACTGGGCTACCGAGTCGAAAGAATTGATCATACACACAAATATTATTGTCCGGTTGAAAAATTCCAAAAATAAAAAATCACAAATAATATAAATGTTGAAAGTGAACGAAATTGTAGGCTATCGCACAATCGTCGGATGTCCTCATGATGAATTTTTGTTTGTTTGGTCTGGCTAGCCTCGAGATTTGCGCTTGCGCATGCTCACACAATTGCAAACGTTTACTGCTTACTTCACGTGTTTTTCGAACTAATTATAATACTGGCGTCAAACTAGGTAAAAAATACAAATAACAAAACTCTTTAACCGAAAATTAGAGTCCTTTTTGAATATGTATGTCATCAAAATATAACCAGCAACTTTTGGTTTTCATCTATTATAATTGTAAAATAAAAACAAAAAATCCGAATTGATATTATTAAAATGCCACACATATTTTTGAATAAATACTATACGTTAAAATTGTCTTTCAGAACATATGAAATGTTACTTAATACAGGATTGTTACTTTACACGTTACATATATTTGCCATTTATTTTACAGACGTAAATATGGCACAGGCAGCTGTTAAAACATGCGGGATTTGCTTAGGCGCTCCAGGATTAAATTACTGTTTAGATTGTTGCCAATATCTTTGCGACAATTGTAAGTCTATTCACAAAAGACAAAAGATTTCTAGGAATCATAAGTTTGAAAACGGATCAAATGTTTTACCGCTAGTGAAAACTGCATGCATTGAACACAAAAAAACTTGTATTTTCCTATGCACAAGTTGCAATATTCAAGTGTGCACAAAATGCATCACCGGAACGCACAACGGTCATAAAGTTGCAAGCATTACCGACACTATTTCCAGTCTGAAAAATGAACTGAGAGATGATATCAAATCAAAACTAGAAGCAGCTACTAAAATCTTGACGAAAACAGATAATACCTTTAAAGAATTCGATAAAAACATAAAGTCGGCAATTAAGGCCATAACAGAAGAAGGTACGCATCTCAAGGCAATGATTGATCGTCAGGTTGCCCAAATGATTACTACATTAACAGAAAAGGCCAGGCTTGAAACTGACAAACTGTCAAACATTATTACCGATACAAAAAAAGGTTTAGAAAGATGTAACGAGCTAGAGCTACAAACCAGACAATTACAGGCAGCTATGGCAGATGTCAGTTTAATTCAAAAGCTTAAGAGCTTAAAGGATAAATTAGATAAAGTAAAATTGGGAGCTGTTGCAGAATTTCCAAGTGTTAAAATCAGCATCAACACAGTGACTTACAAGGAAATCGGTCAATTATTTGGTACATACAGCATCAGGTAACATATGTTTATACGTTATGTTGATTGCATTAAGACTGATTTATGTAATTTATCGGTAATGTGTACATTTGTTAATCAATGTGTCCCGCTGATAGAAAGTAACTACATGTTGACAAGTACACAGAATTTATTCTGTCAGTAAGTAAATTACCGATAAAAGTAATATGTGAGACTGTTGTTGTTAGCAAATTTATCATGGATTAACAGGCGGGCTGACTAGATACTTGCCCTGACAAAGTAAGGCTAAAAAAAATAATCAACATCAGGCCTTACTGAAATCACTTTAAGAGTCAACTTTAAGTATGCAACTATTCAAGATTCTGACTTGTTACTCTATTGTACTAAGTAAACAAATAATGAACATTGAAAATGCTTGAATGTGCATGTATTAATAAGTATAACATTTTTGAAATAAAATAAGTTTATGGAAACCGTTAGTTAACTAAATTGCAGTATTCACATGCATGACATATGGTAATTATGATTGTTTAAACATGATAGAATATTCTAAATGAAAACGAAATATATGTAAAAATGTTAAAGTCTAACAACCAACATTTGATTATTTGATTATATGCAATATACATATTACCAAATAAATGCTTTCATAACAAAGTAGCGTTATAAATTTAAATTTCTTCTTGGATACGCTTTGTTTCGGTAAGCAATACAAATATTTTATCATTCACCTAAGGATTGGATTTTTCGCTTGTAGTATACTTTGTTGTCGTCCTGCATTTTTCGGTTTGCTTAAATGATTTTTCATAGAGATATACTTTCTTGTTTAAATGTGAAAGAAATAATATCTGATATTTTTAAACTTAATTATGTAATAAAGGTAAAAAAATCAACGTCAAAGTTCATAAAATTTGTATTGTTAAAGCTTGACGAGACAGAACTAATTTCCTTAATATACTTGCTTACGAACTATCGTGCAGATAGATTATATCAAAAATACAAACATTAGGCGTGTGACAAAAAGTATCTCGTTTTATATTTAGCTTTCTTAATGTGTTTGAAGATATTCACACAGTTTTAAGACAAAAATCTAAACAGAAAATGCCATACTGCAGTCAGACAGGAGATATTGATCTAAAGTTTACAATAGCAGATTTAAATAAAACTACTAATTTCGACCTACATGTATTTAACTTATTCTTAATTTTAATAAATATTTAAATGTTTTGCATTAACAAAACAATTATGACTATCCCTGTAAAAATATGGCACAATCTACCAGCTTATTTTGTTAATACTTTTTGTCAAACAATTGTTTTCAAGGGTCATCTATTTTTCGAAATATCAAAAGAATAGTTACATTTAAAAAAGTGTATAAATGTTTGAGAGTTTATCAGCAAATCATTCCTCTATTTCAGGATTATCTATTTTCAAAACGACGATATGTACATGTAAATCGATTTCTATATCGTGTGTAATCTGCTATATATGAATTTTATATGTATAAAAAATTTTATGCACATTCCAGCCTAAGTTTTAATCAGAATAGCAATGGTTGAATTTATTTAATAGCTAATGCTAATTATTGTAACAGCCACCTTATACAAAGTAATAGCCAGTGCCTAATTGATGGAACAGCCAATTTGGGTGGTCAGCGTCACTTTCTCAATTCCGCCATTTTGGATGCAAAAATTTTCTTTTGTAATCAGGAATCTTTTTCATTTTTATTAACGATCGAGTGAGTTATATTGTGTGTGACAATAGCATTTAATTTTAGAACACTTTGATTTAAGTTCGATAGAATGATGTGAACGGCGGAGACGAAACTTTGTAAACTTACGGACATTTCCGCACTCGGTCACTTTCGCAGGAATTAGGACTTAGCTTCTTGGTATTTACAGTAAGTGTCTAATGAATTGACATTGTAAAAGCATGATATGTCATTGCTTATTTTTGGAAGTTCTCATGTTAAAAGATTTCTTTTCTACACTCGTGATAGAGACCTGAATAGTCGAAACATTTTTAATCTTGTGCAACCCTTAAGTTCATATATTTATGGCATTAGCGGAGGCCGTGTGGATAATACGGATGACATCAACAAATTGGAAACCTTGTTATTGAATGGAAATTTTAATGCATTGTTTTTACACATAGGAGGGAACGATTTGGACATTAATGATGCAAATGATCAGAATGTAGAAGAACTTATCTTTAAACTTTTATCTATTGCTTCAGCATTTGCGAGTCGATTTAAATTAAAACGAGTGTACATATTTCAACTCATTCAACGCATGTCAACAAGGCATTGTCCAGTGGTCACTTACAATCAGTTGGTAATTAAGGCTAATAAGCTGTTAAAAAGTGAAATAATAAAAAGAGGCTTAATGAACATTATTTATTGGAAATTTAAAGGTTTGAAACAATCACAAGATCCAGTTTTATGTGATGGTGTACATATGAATGAACTGGGGTATCTTAAATACTACAACGCAATGAAGGGAGCAGCTGTACATCTCAGAGTACGAATCTTTTGTTTATTTGTAGACCTGTATAAACATATATTTCTTTCATTGTTTTTAATGTTTTAGTTATTACAACCATTAATGTAGAAAAATTTTTATTGTAAGAACTTTTACTTTTCTTTCTGTTGAGTAACTCTGTATTTTAAGTTTTAGTATACTAGTATTTTTGTAATGTATGTGTTCACACATTTAAAAATGCACGATTTTATTAAATTAGCTTTATTTTTCAGAATTTTCAAGAGCGTCTACACATGCAGTGATTACATTACATTGTACATGTGTTAGAACCCATTATTTTATATTAAACTTTGAGTAAGTATCTTATAAGTTACATGGAGCAGTAAGTCTACTACTCATTTGTCGTCATTATTGGTAGGCAATAATCCTATTGCTGTCACTTCATAATAAGCAATAATTCTATTGCTGTCATTACATAGTAAGCAATAATTCTATTGCTGTCATTACATAGTAAGCAATAATTCTATTTGCTGTCATTACTTAGTAAGCAATAATTCTATTGCTGTCATTACTTGGTAAGCAATAATTCTATTGCTGTCATTACTTAGTAAGCAATAATTCTATTGCTGTCATTACTTGGTAAGCAATAATTCTATTGCTGTCATTACTTGGTAAGCAATAATTCTATTGCTGTCATTACTTAGTAAGCAGTAATCCTATTGCTGTCATTACTTATTAAGCAATAATTCTATTGCTGTAGTGACATTGTAAGCAATATTTCTATTGCTGTAGTTACATATAAGCAATAATTCTATTGCTGTAGTTAAATAGTTAACACTAATTATATTGCTGTAGTTAAATTATAAGCAATAATTCTATTGCCGTAGTTATATTATATGCAATAATTATATTGCTGTAGTTACATAGTTAACATGGTTAACAATAATTCTATTGCTGTAGTTACAGAATAAGCAATAATTCTATTGCTGTAGGTACATAAAAAGCAATAATTCTATTGATGTAGGTACATATTAAGCAATAATTCTATTGCTGCAATGACATAATAAGCAATAATTCTATGGCTGTGGTTACAACACAGAGATATTTATAATGATGTCATTACAAATTGAGCAAAAATTCTTTTGCTGTCATTATAAGAAGAGCAATATTTTCTATTGTGGCAAACCAGAGGTCAGTAATTTTATTGTCACGTTTATCGTTGAAGTAGATTTTTATTTAAGCAATAATTTTATTGCTAGTTTAACTATACATATATGAGGCCAGGTATAATTATATACCCGTTATAACCCTCCTTGCGGTAATAATTTTATTACCAAGTGATTTAGATAGATAGTCAATATTTTTATTGATTTATTTAATACATGGAGTAATAATTTTATTACACAATTAAGATATATTATTCACACATTGCAGCATTTTTGCTTCATTTTATTACAGTCATGAGCTCCAAACAGCCTCCAAGAAAACGAAGGCGAACGGCTAAAGCTAGCTCGACTATTGATGATAGGCATAATGAGGTACAGGTGGAGCAATATTTTTAATAGACAAACCAATGATGAACTTGTGGCCGCATTAATACCAGTGTTGGTACCAGCTGTTACACAAGGAGTTGTATCCTCTTTAAGGGAGATGGGGATGATTAACCCAAATTTTCAAACCCAACAGTCAATTGCATCTAATGTGAGCAATGAGAGAAATGAAACGAACAGTGACGATGTTACCGATACCAATAAATGTAAAAGCATCAGCAGGCCATTAGGGCTGGGTATCGATGCCAAGACAAAAGGTAAAATTTGGGCAAATGAATATGTGGACATGTGCACTTTGTTAGGGATAAAAGATAAAAGTAAACGAAGTTTTGAAATTCAGGAGCAACCAAATGGTGATTGTGTGATGAAATCTACATCAAAACAAGCTTTTGAGATAAGAAATGTTAACCAATGGGTCCAAGCTTTTCTTGTTTTTGTTGGGATTTATACAGAGAAAGATCCCAAAGATACCCCAGCTTTAATGAAATATGGGGATATCATTCAGAAAATTGCAAAGAGTATGGGGGATGAAGCAGCCTTGTACTATGACAAAAATTTTAGGGAATGGAGATCTTCTAACCCTGAGGAATATCCTTGGGACAAATTAAATTCCGAGATACATAGTGAGGCTATGGCATTGGGATTAAATAAACAAAGACAGGTGTTTCATCTCCCATCCTCATATAAAAGAAATAACAATACATCTCAAGCCCTTCATTCCTTTCGGAATACAGTCCAAGTCCACCCGCCTAGATACCCATGCCACATTTTTAACAACAGGGGATCATGTAACAGGGAAAGATGTCCTTACACTCATGCCTGCCAAAAATGTGGAGGGCCCCACACTAAAAAACAATGTGATGGGGACAACTCACACAATTTCAAAGCCAACAAAACACAGTACAACACTCAGCAACAAAATTCACAACAACTAAACCTACCCCCAAAGCAGTTGTCTCAAAATGAAAACGCAGTTGTTACCCCAGTAAAGGCAAACCGCTTGGATTATTGGCTTCAGGGATATGACGAAGAAAAACGTTTCTTTTTGGTGAATGGTTTTAAAACGGGGTTTCAACTGCCTTTTGCTGGTGAGCGGAAATACTTAGAAAGTGGAAACTTGAAATCTGCAACTATGGAAATTTCTCTTTTAAAACAAAAAATTCAACTTGAAATTGATCAGGGACGAGTAGCAGGTCCCTTTAAAACAAAACCTTTTCCAAATTTTCGCTCTTCTCCTTTAGGTTTAGTCCCCAAAAAATCTAACGGGGTAACTGTTGATTACAGAATCATTCATCATTTAAGTTTTCCAGAAGGCGACTCAATTAATGATGGGATTCCAATGGAATACAAAACAGTTATATATCAGAATATAGACGATGCGACTCGATTAATGCAAAAGTATGGGAAACAATATTGCATGTTCAAGGTAGACATTCAGATGGCCTACCGTATTGTTCCAATACAAAACTCTGACTGGGAATTACTAGGTTTTATGATTGATGGTTGTTTTTATTATGATAAGGTTTTACCCTTTGGTTTAAGCTATGCTTGTAAACTGTTCGAAGAAGTAAGTTCAGCTCTACACTGGATTTGTGAAAATAAAATGGGAATATCAGGGGAGTTAGTACATTTACTAGATGATTTTTTATGTGTAGGACCACCTGACTTAGCTTTAAGTCATAAAGATTTGGAAAAAATACAGTTTTTATTTAAGGATCTAGGCGTTCCAATTAAGGTTGACAAAACAGTCCCCCCATGTACTTGTCTCACCTTTTTAGGCATTGAGTTGGATTCAGTTTTTATGGAAAAAAGGCTTCCCCTAGATAAATTAGAGAAAATTAAAAACCTCCTGACACACTATAAATCAAAGCAGTCAATTACTTTACAAGAAATTCAGTCCATTGTAGGCTTATTGAACTTTGCATGTTCAGTTGTGAACCCAGGTCGCACATTTCTCAGACGTTTAATAGATTTATCAGTAGGTCTTGTGAAGCCTTTTCACCATAGAAGACTAAACAAAGAGGCGAGAGCAGATCTCTCGGCTTGGTCTCTTTTTGTAGATCATTTTAATGGCAAATCACTGCTCTTGTCGAATTTATGGAAAACCTCTGCCACTCTGAATTTCTTTACAGACGCAAGCAATATTGGTTTTGGGGGCTTTTTTCAGAATTGCTACTTTTATGGTACTTGGCCGAGGGCATGGTTTGAAAATCATATTACAGTAAAAGAACTCTTTCCTATAGTGTTAGCAGTTGAGCTGTTTGCAAACAAGTTGGAAAATCAATGTGTAATATTTCATACTGACAACCAAGCAGTTGCTTATATTCTTAATAAGCAATCTTCAAAAGATAAAAAGATCATGGTTTTGGTTCGACGTTTTATTTTACAGTGTTTGAAGCACAACATTTTGTTTATTGCAAAGCATTTGCCCGGTCATACTAATATTTTAGCTGATCATCTTTCTCGTCAACAGATCACTCAGTTCCTAGAGAAGTTCAATCAACAGAACCCAACAATCTGCCATTTCAAAGAGAGCAGCCTGGTGTTCTGATTGCAATAGCCTCTGATTTAATTCATCATTCAATTGCCCCCTCAACACATGCCACATATACAAGGGCTTTGGAACATTATAAACAGTTCAGCAGAGAATATGGCATTACTAAGGCAAACTTCCCGGCATCAGTTGAAGACATTGTTTTGTTCATTTCTTATTGCTTTTCACATAACATGGCGTCATCCTCAGTCTCTACATTTATATCTGCTCTTAGCTTTCAACATTAAATAAAAAATATTCCAGATCCTACTTCAAATTTCTTAGTGAAAAAATGTCTTCAAGGGTATAACAACAAAATGGGCAAAGCAGACTCTCGCCTACCTATCACGCAGCATATTTAAAAAAAAAACTGTGTAAATCCCTAGAATTCACAGCTTCATCTGCCTATGTTAGAACAATGATCAAAAGTATGTTTTTGCTAGCGTTCCATTGCTTTTTACGAATTGGGGAATTCACCTATTCAAACATCTCTAGTAATAATTCTCATTTGTTGCAGACAGGTGCAATCCATTTTTTATTTAATGATTCTTCTAAAATACCTTTTGCGTTTGAAGTTCACATGGAAAGCTACAAACATAGTAAGGGGAGATCTCACAATATGTGCATACAGTCAAATAAAACCCATTGCAGTATCTGCCCTGTTTTGTCTTTATGGTCTTATTTTCAAGTACGTAAACCTGTATCAGGACCACTTTTCACTTTTCTGGATGGGACCCCAGTATCAAGAAAATATTTTACGGATCAATTAAAATTGTCCCTTGTTTGGTGTGGCCTTGACCCAAACAAATATAAAAGCCACAGTTTCAGAATAGGTGAAGCTACAACAGCTTTTGCAATGGGTATATCAGAGCAAAATATTAGAGAAATGGGCAGATGGTCTTCTGATGCAATGAAAAAGTACATTAGGGTCCCAATGTTAACTTTCTAACAGGGTTATTTTTCCAAGTCGACAACTTAGGTTTGTTACTTGTACATACATGTAAGGGTTTGAGATGTATTCTTAGAAGTTCGGGTATGATCATGGTGACAGAAGCATCTGATCAGTTATTATATTTCTTACATTTTATTTGATGTCTCATTTTTAAGGTCAATAATATTTTATGATCATGGTGACAGAAGCATCTGATCATGTGTTTTTTGAATTTTTGTTATCTGTTATATTTCAGCATAATTTTGAGTTTGCTATCAATTTATTGACAGTAGTATATTATGCTTTTGTGTACTATACTATGCTCAACATACTTGTATGTTATTTGTGTTGATTTTGATTTTTTCTTTGTATGTGCACATGATTATGGTGACAGACGCATCTGATCTTGCAATAGCACATGTTGTATGAATCTGCAGGTCTATTAGATCACATTTTAATTACAATACACTTTAATAGATATTAAGTCAAATGAACAGTATTAGCCATTCCGTATTATGACTTACCATGTAGTGTAGAGTATATTGTGTTTGTGGTTAGGTAGTTAGACAATCAAAATAAGGTTGTATTTCATTTGATTTTCCCGTCCACATTGCACACTTGGGTTGGGTGGGGTCACTGTCTAGGCCATTTCCTATCCAGTTGTGGCATTTTTCACTTTTACCCACCTTTGATGTTATGTGTTAACCTTTTGTTAGAAATTTTTTAGTACGCAGCACTACCTTGTCATTTTTTAAACAGACATTTACTTGTAAACAGGTAGTGCTGTTTTTACTTGTGAGATGTTTCTTTTGGCATTTAAGAAAATAAATGACCTTTTCAATTTCAATTGTGTTTTTGTTGCAAGCCTTCAGTATAACATCAAACAGAGCACCCCAAGTGTGTTATGGGACATAGGAGATGTGCATAAATGAATTTTATATGTATAAAAAATTTTATGCACATTCCAGCCTAAGTTTTAATCAGAATAGCAATGGTTGAATTTATTTAATAGCTAATGCTAATTATTGTAACAGCCACATACAAAGTAATAGCCAGTGCCTAATTGATGGAACAGCCAATTTGGGTGGTCAGCGTCACTTTCTCAATTCCGCCATTTTGGATGCAAAAATTTTCTTTTGTAATCAGGAATCTATTTCATTTCCCACCCACCACACCCATTGTACATATTTATATATATAGATATATATATATATATATATACATGTAGTTAGTAATCTATTGTTTTTTATTAAGAAAATGGCATTTGGCATTTTTCACTTTTACCCACCTTTGATGTTATGTGTTAACCTTTTGTTAGAAATTTTTTAGTACGCAGCACTACCTTGTCATTTTTTAAACAGACATTTACTTTTAAACAGGTAGTGCTGTTTTTACTTGTGAGATGTTTCTTTTGTCATTTAAGAAAATAAATGACCTTTTCAATTTCAATTGTGTTTTTGTTGCAAGCCTTCAGTATAACATCAAACAGAGCACCCCAAGTGTGTTATGGAACATAGGAGATGTGCATAAATATTATTGTAATTGATTTATGGCCAATAATAACTTCTAGTACTGTAAGACCAAAAATTTTAAGTCTTTATGTACTTATGTTTTACTTCAGAATTAGATAATTTTTGTGTAAATAAATAAGATTATTTTCGGGACAAATCATAATGATTAATATTTTAATGAATACGCGATTAAACGAAACCGCGAGGATTACTACAGCATTACTTTAGATACATTTAATTTGGTGAGTACCAAGGCTCATAGCAAAGAACATATTGGCTTGCGTAACAATGACAATCATAAGGTCTTTATTAATTCCTAAATGAGAATTATATAAGTAATTTTGATTTTTCCTGTATCTATGTTGTACACACATGTACGCACCGAGAAAAAATGAGCATGTCTATTCTCTATAATACAATTTTGCTAGACCAAATATTATGGAATTTGGGACATAATAGCAAGCAGATATAGTAAAATAAACTAGATCGGAATTAATGTAAACTGAGGGACATGATGAATAAATAACGCTGTCTTGTCTGTAAATGCATATATAAAACATAATTGAATTACATGTATGAATGATGCTAATGCAATAGCATTTAAAATAAAACATTATCTTCTAGCGAAACAAAGATGAAGACTACAGGCATTGTCATTGATAAAGTTATCAGGTATCATTAAATGTATCTATGCTAAGAATTTCTTTTTTTTTATTCATTAAAACTTAATTACAAAAAGAATATAGAAGGTATTTTATCGACATGAACTTTGTTTTGCCCACAGTGGTATTTCATCAGTCATAGCATTTAAATATTTGTGTTTTTTTTTTTATTTGCCATTTTATTTATTTTGACATATTCAAGCCAATATAATAGATATGCAAATGTATTATTATGATAAATATTGATCAAAATACTAGTTAAAAAATTTTGGCAAAAGCAATAAATGTATATAAGAAAACCCGCTACGTAATCAAACTAAAATCAGAATATGAAATGATAAATTCAGAGCTGGCATGATTAAAAACGATGACGTAACAAGCAAGAAGATATACCGGTAAGTTATTCAGTAATATAAGTAACCTACTATATGACAAATACCTTGTAACGGCGAATTTATGAGTGCAAATAACATTTGCTTTGAGATGAATTCATTTGACTGCTAAAACTTTCATCGGCATTCCTGTGACCAACTATGACATACAAATCTGTTTATCAATTAGACATACCGAATGGTTAATTGGTCTTTCCTGTATAAGGAATTGGTTATTTGGATGTCGTTGTTTGTTGAGCCTAGATTTGTAATCTTGTTATGCATCTATAATTATTCTTGTCTATGTAAGCAAAAATATTTTTGCAAGATGGTTTATGTTTTTACTTTTTAATTGTTTTTTCTTGGTATTTTGTTTGTAAAATTGATTGTAAAACACAAAAACTTCAAATTGTCTAACACAGTAGCATTGCAACAATATTTTAAAAAAAGTTGCAATAACAGCCTACGACTTTCCATTAAGTAAACATTGGCAGAAACTGAATTCTAAACAAATTGCCTCACTGCAATCAGTGTTTACTTATCAAATTAATTATTCATATCGTAGTTGCTACAGGAGTTGTTGAGTGGTCACAGGTGTAAATATATCAAAGAATAAATGAGATAATAAAACTACCTACAAAATCAACATATCGCTGTATAACATTAACTCACCTAATATTCTACCTGAATTATTTTGCCAACGTATAGTTTTATTAGCATTTGGTTTAATGCTGTTTTTACCCTTCATACTTAAGATAACAAATACACATGGACATGATTTGTATCATATAAGGTTTCGTTGATTAAATTTGTTTTGGTTTCACTTTTATTCAGTTTAATAGTAGAGAGCAAGAAATCACAATATTAAAAAAAACAATACTGACATTTATTAAAAAATCATATTTGTAAAGTCTTGGTTTTAATGCAGGAAACAAGAGAAACAAAAACAGACAGATAGTAGGCGTAAGCAGTACCTGTACGAATGCCAGGAATGCGGGTATGTTTTAAAGTTTCAAGTTATTTTGCTTTTAATTATTATATGGATAGGTAATGAAAAGTTGCTTGTGTTCTATATTAAAGGATAGTTTAACAGAATGGGTAAATACAAAGTTCCTGTTCTCTTCCTAAATACAACAATCTCTTTAACATACATCGAACGTGGCACTCTCCGAACACTTGACCCAATACTGTCCGTGACTATACTCCAAATGTAGCAAGGGATAATTTGTTGATCAAGTTTATGTCATTCGATTGAACCAACATACTTGGCTATACAATCGTTTCCTATTCAACGTGTCATTTTGTAGACAATTGGTGACGGTTTTTTTCAGAATTAGGCTGCTTAAACTATATTATCGTGTAGACGCAGGGACGATAGTTTTACACGGAGTCGTGCATATTTCTGCACATATGGAGATCTTAAGCATTATTAATTGGTTTAGTGTTAGATGCAATAAAATTTAATTTAAAACTCCAAGTACGAACAATTTGACTATAACAAAAGCAAAAATTAAACAGCTATTATTTTTCCCTTATGATATAGAAGATATTGATGACCAATTCGTCATTAAACATGTTTAACATAAATTGAGCTTATATCTGTATTGTCTTTATGGACGTAAGAAATAATTGGACAGGGTATGCCATGTTGCACTTTGTCTGACCATAAAATACGTCAATGCCAGCTATGTCAGAGTCGTAAAAGGCCCACATGACAAGGCTGCCACCTTACAGTCTTGCGACCGTTCAGGCCGACAGTTGGAGTTGGGCAATGCTGTCGGCTTTTGTTTTCTGTGTAATTTAATATGTTCCTTATACCGAAGATCTGCTAGAAACATACAGAGGACGATTTATTAGCACGGCAGTGGAAGACCAAAACATAAATGTGATTTACCGACAGAATTTATGCCCTTGCAGAAAAAAAGGAAAGAAGCTAAATTATTAACCTACAGATGAGACAATTAATGGAATACAATCAATACCTAAATCATCAGTACACAGCTTCAAAACAATTGTGACGAGTAAGAGATACAAAATGTACAGCAATCAAAGAAAGACTAACGCCCTCAATCAATTACAGAAAGATGGATCAAAGGAGAGTTACATTTTGAATTCCACTGGATAAATATGGGCTTTGGGTATGGGCGGAAAATTTACATTTTGAAGCCTACTTTCTTCGAAATCTACAAAAGACGTCCTTATCGTGCAAGGAGCGTGACACTCTCTAAACACGTCACTATGGTTCGCGGCAATTCTATCACTTGACAACCACCCCCCCCAAAAAAAAAGCCAGCTGCGGACGCGCTGGGCAGCTCTGTGAAACCTAGTAACTAATTTCTAATGCTTCCCAATTAAAAGGAAACCATTTATACTTATGCATCATGAAATGTCGAATGACTATAACAGAAATCCTAAAATAAACAAATTGTGCCGGCCAAAATGCGAAAGCAGAATAGATTTTTATCTAACGCTCACATATTCGCATCCTTAACTCGTAGGATTCTATATACAAACGTGTTTAGTAGTTTATTCTTTATTTGAGATTTAATTCTGTGTAAATTCATGTGACACAAGACATAGGGAATTTAATATATAAATAGATGTTTTCGCAGTTGTCGTAAATCTCACTCAGTAATATACACCGGAATTCTTAGGAATTGTGGCACTAAAAGATAACTGATAAAACCACGACAAATGATCTTTTAAAGGTTTATAATTAAAAAAACTTGATTGTTCACATTTTCCTTTTTTTCTGCAAGGGCATAAATTCTGTCGGTAAATCACATTTATGTTTTGGTCTTCCACTGCCGTGCTAATAAATCGTCCTCTGTATGTTTCTAGCAGATCTTCGGTTTAAGGAACATATTTAGGTGGTTAAGGTTAAGGTCATCTCTAAATTTGCAAAGTGAACAAGTTTTCCTTTCTAAGGTCTGCTGTTTTGTTGGGTACTCCAGCTCGTCCCTATAAACACTCGACGCCATATTATAGAGACTAATATAATTTTAAAAAATATTGTTAAACAAACTTCAAGCATACATACAAATAATGCTGACGCAAAAGCTTTAAAAAATTTCGAAGTCAAATACGAGATGTACGCCTTTGCGCGCGAGGTAAAATATTTTTTGAAATCATTGTGTGTGTTTTTTTCATTTCTTTTTTTAATTATTTTTTTAATAAAATGACACTATGTGGTGGTTATTTCCAATATAATATATATAACACGGTTGATACACAAATTTGGTATTATTCTAAAATATTTACGTCAGTCTCATAACGGTATACAATTCGGGCGGACGACATCTAGTGTTTTTCTTGCGGTTATTTTATCTATTTGAATTGCTATGTAATAAACCAAATTACAGCAGGACATGAGCAGCCACTATTACGGTTTTGAATTGTTCTATAAATAATTGTTCTTGTTTTAATTTAATGTATTTCTGTCTACAACTCTTCATACTCATTGAAATAATTGTTCACATTTTACAACGGATTGTTCTATTTCGTTGTTATTATGAAGAAGTTATTTATTGTTATCTTTATGCTTCTATTGTAAATGAAAAAGGTACAAAATACTTGATAACTTTGGTAATGATATAATATATTAGAAAATTAGACCCTTTCAAAGATAACTTCTTCGCGATTTTTAATCTGTAGTTTGAATAAAACATCTTTAGGAAATTTTTTACACATTCTCTTTGGAATCTCAATTTTTGTGCATTTGACTTAATTTATAGTCATGAAATAATTGAAGCTTTATGTATTTTGTCGCATTCACATTTACAAGTAGAAGTGATCAATCTCAATGCTCACATCACAGAGCTGCCTATCGTGTCCTCAGATCGCAGATAAGTGATGACTGACGTAAAGATATCAGATTAAATTTTAAATTATGACCGCTGATACTAGTGAATTCTTTGCATGGAAAGTTCGATGTTCTTCTGTGCCTTTTAAAAAACCTTTTTAATCTAGAAGAGGGATTTAAGTGATTGAGGGAACACTGACTAATGCATCTTGTATTTCGGATGACTGGGTGTATGTTTCAGAACGCCACTATGGCCCTTACTTCAACTAGACGTGTGTCCAGATGGACAAGACTCGGTCAATCGCCTGGTCATGCCGAACCCTTAACAAGCTTGTCTTCAGTCTTCTTTCATTGATCATATCTTGTAAACATTGGAATCAAAGTGTTCAATTGCATGCTGTTAAGTACCAAAAGGTTAAAATAAATGGCATTACGATTGCAAACATGAAGACGCAGATAACCACTGGTCAAGATTTGTTTGTTTGTATTTAAGTTAAAATAAAACTAAATCGTCTAGGACGTTTCTCCTTTTGTTATTGAAAAATCAAGGACTGCGTACGAGAGGTACAAAACGAACAAAAATAAAATCAGGCTGTCTTCAAGTTGAATGCTCTGAAACTAAAAACAACAATTCTTACATTTGCTTAAATTATATAAAATTATTGAATTGAAAATTTAGGCCTTTTCCAAAGAACTTTGGACTCGATTCAAGGAATCATTTAATATGAGATAAAATAGCTTTAAATACAGAACTAAACGTAAACACTCCCACTATTCCCAATCAATCAAAGTTTGTCTCTATCATGTTAAAGTCAGCGCATACGTTCCCAATTAAGCGCTGCTTTAAATACCAAAAGGTTGGACACGGCAAGGAGCAGTATAGAGGAATGATTAAAATAAACAAAAGCAGGGCATGATTGCTTCGTGCCAATAGTGGTGAAACCCAAATGTCCTTTAAGAAAGACTGCCTACCCTTTTATAAGGTTAATGATAACAAAAATTGAAAACGGAAAAAAATCTGCTTCTGTCGTCTGTTCAGTTCGACAAAGAATCCATCATCTGTATCAACATCGCATGCCAGTTTGACCAAACGCGTTTAAGCTACATTGTACATCTGAAACGCAAACAATGATCCTATTAATCCAAATGAATCTTAAATGTCTCAGTATTCCTGAACATCATAAACTTCTACATCTTTGACATCTTCCCAATGTAAAAGGGCAATGTCTTCTTCAAGCAGCCCCACCACGCAAAAATATCCAAAACAAATGTTTGTAAATCATTCAGCAAAACAATCCGAAAATAAGGAAACTAACAAGGCGATAAAATGGATAATATGGGCTCGCACAGTCGGTCTCCCTATCGAGACGGGCATGGGATAACACAAGAATTGTCGAGGTCATAAGATTTATTTAATTGGGATTACAGTAAAGCCTTACGTTCTGCTGTAGCGTTTCTCCAAGAATCGATTTGTTTGTTCTTGTTTTTATCTGGATATAACAAAAACGATTTCTTAATGCTTTGTGTATATTCCCCCTACTTTGCTTTAAATTTAAATAAGATAAAACACCATACTGATCAGATACTTACAATACATATATTACTTGGGGACTTCAACGGAAAAACACAACTCTATATACATGGGCAGTAACACAACCCTATATATATGGAGCAGTAACACAACCCTATATATGAGGAAGTATCACAACCCTATATATGGGCAATAACACAACCCTGTGGGGCAGTAAGACAATAAACGTCAAAAATATATATATTGATGTCTTAATGAATTGGGAAAATTTATGTATTTTTAATGTCGATACACATATTTACATCCTGGGAATTGATCATTTTCGGAAATTGATCTTAAAATAGCAGATCCTACTCTGTTGCCGTTTCTCATGAAAGCCCATCACAATCTATGTGGCAGCATTCATGTTCAAATTATATTGAAAACTTAACATTCTTCTACTAATTGGCCCCAATTTTAACAACACTGTAAAGAGCGACTTCATTACGATATTTCGGGGTTTACGGCATTTCTAATTTAATTTCAAATTGTAATAAAACTCTTATTTCAATTCCTTCTGACACAATTCCTAAGACTTCGACAAATCAAAAACATCCCTGGCCAGTAAACCATCATACGATGACAGTTTAGCAAACGCTATTAAAAGGTCGTAAAAATTATGAACGACGCTTTTATAAACTCTCAACCCGAAATAATCTTAACCAATTTCGAAATTTTCGAGCAAATGCTCGTAGGATAACGATAAAAAAGAAGAAACACCTCTTAGTGTAACATATTTTCAAAATTGAATAAAATTTAATAAACATACCCTACGTATAAAATTAACATGATTCGCAAAAATAAAAGTTAAGGAAAATGCCCATAATTTGAAGAGTCGACAAGACATGTTAACATGACAGCCAGCGATATGACACAAATTTGCCGAAACAAAAATTGAAAAAACACTCCTCCGCTGAAAATTACCATCAATTTTTATATGGGTCAAAAATCAAAAAGATAAATCAAACTTAATTTTTAGTCCTAAAATTTATAAGATAACAACTAACCATTGTCTTTTGACGAGCTACACATTTCTGTTAAAACATTTCACGATACAGCATGTGACATTAATTAGCAACTACTCAAACATCTGCCACAATATTCTCTCTTTAAATATGGCACTTTAAAAGATTTGTTGAGATGGGGTTAAAACTTCCTACCTTTATATAAAACATTGTATCTGAAAGAGTTGGGATAAATTCTGCTTTATCGATCCCATTTGAAAAGGGTGTTGTTTTCAAACAAGAAAGCATCATTTCTGGCACTTTATTCAGTATTAAAATGAATAGACTTGCTAAAGTTTTAAAAGATAATATTGACGTTTCTCTATATTTTGACGAAATCCTTATTTGTGATAAAGGAAAAAAGCATGAATTATATTGAACGCCAATTACAGTTGTGATTAAAAACAAAAAGAGAGAAATAGAACGGAAACACATGCATCTAATATGACATAAGTCACTGGATGTATTTAACCTTATGTGTAGCATCGACTTCTTGTAGCAAACAATAATCATATTTAGATTAATATATATAATAATATAATATATAAAAATCCTTACAGTTAACTAGACTGATAAATGTATGTTTTTCGTTTTTATTTAATTTTAAAAATAGTTGGGATGGGATTTTGGAATTATTACAACCACATCGTAAATGTATCATTGCATTATATATGTAATGCAGAAATGTAAATCTGACTTTCAAAAGATTTAATTTCTTTATGAAGATTTTACGATTTATTGTATTATTTTTCTTTTCTTTCAGAACAAACCAAATCAGCCAGTAAGTAACAAATGTAACATAATTTACATTTGCCGTCGCTACTAACTATCAAAGGTCAAACACACTAGGACATATTTTGTTTTGACAAATTAATCATGTAAATAATAGGTTTAAATGGAAAGATCGATAGTTATTGTTCTGATAGGAGTTATTTCCCTTTAAGGAAATGTATTAGGATATTTAAACAAATCTCAAGAGCCAAAACACATAGAGGTTTGGGTCTTGATTATAGACCCTGGTGATCTTTGACCTTAAAAATGCATATCAGGTCACAGGTCAAGATCACGTTCTAAATTTTAACATTTGCCTATTATCGCTTTTCCTTTGTAATTTTACAGAGAGATAGATTATTTAGTGAAAAATGTTTGTTTTATTAAGAGGCAACGTTCCCTCATGTGAAACGTAGTAATTTGACTTATCATATCAAAATTATTCAGATATCGCAAGCTTAAAAGAAAACTTAAAAATTTAAATCATTTTCAAAATTTTAGGAACTTCATTTAAACATTGACTATTTAACTAAAAGAATCAATAATATTTTTTTCAAAAATTATTGGGAATATAAGGTTGGCCTTACAATCGGCCAACAATTGCACGTCTCCATTAGTTATTATATTCTTCTAAAAATAAAATTAACTTTTTGCAAGTGCAATTTAAGGTAGCAATTATATTTAGTGAGAACTGCGGTCGTAAATAAAAAAGTTACATTTCGTTCTATGTCAAATTACTTGGTAACTAATGATTATAAATGGCACTGTATTGTTGACTTAATGCTTATTGACCGTATGCTTGTATGTGCTTGTATGTAGACCGCAATATCTGATAAACATTGTTTTACCAAGTTTTGAAGTGTATAACAATATGGAAGCATGCATCAAAAAAATACCTAGAGTATTTACGAAGATATAGGTCAACCACAGACAAAACCATGTTTAAACAAAGAGCGGACAACAATAAATCAAAGAAACACAACATACAAAAAACCAGAAATTGAATAACACCAACCTACTACAACGGGGTGGGTATCCTGGCAACCAAGCATTCAGAATAAAGCATATTAAAAAGTGTACTGTAGACAATACATGTTCATAGTATCGTTGTTTAATAATACTCTTAATTAAACGAAACCCGAGTCTCTAGTGGAAAATTGTATAACTTTTGCAAGTAAAATATAATTTGGAAAACATTGTACTCGTGATTTTTATTTTTAATACATCTTAATCAAATTGAGAACATATATCATCACTCAATGTGTTAGCTTAGTTATTTGATATTCATTAACGGCATGTGCGACTCAAAAAATTAAAACTATTTAACATATAATTCATTTCATGTCACGACATATATATGCTAAAACTGCCTCAAAATGTTTTAACCAACTTATGTAATCACCATTATTGTACAAGATACTTAATTTTAAATCTTTATGTACTTTGTGAAATGTCCTAACAAAATATATGACGCTGTTCTTTTTTTACTAAATTTGCACAGTGATTTCAGCTATTTTTTAAACTAAAAAATCAATAGCTTAATGTTTATAGTTAGTACATGTATAATTACCTGGAGACAATTCATAACTTTTTTATCTTTGCAGTTCGTAAGTATCAAGAAGTACGGTAACAGATAAGTATGATTGTTTAAATGGTGGCTTCAAACTACAATAACGGTCATATATGTATTGTAATGTTTAAGTAGATTAGAAATAACGTATTCTTTTAGAGTTTTTTTTTAAAGAGTGGTAGTAATTCTTTATATAAATAAAGAGTTTTCTACAATTTGAAGCACAATTACCCAAGTTATTAAATAACTCACGTTGCTAAATGTAAATAGTATCAAAAAATGAAAAAAATATAGTTCCCTTAAAACTTTGAAACTTCCTTAACGTACTAAATCGAATACTATTGCAAACATCTATTAACGGTTTTATTGTCCTATCAATATATCCCTTGTCATCCAGCTGTTATGGTTTCGTCAAATATATTCATAAAGTCCAATTTAGCAATTTTGTAATTCAGTAATAAAAAACTATTTTCTCTGCTAACAACATACTGATGCTGTTTTTATCCTGTAATAATCAAATGTTTTAATTTAACACTAAAACGAACAAAGGATTTCTTAAAATCTCAGCCCCGTGCGGGATCCGGGTGGCTAAAAGAATAGACCGCAGTCGCGCTAGCTTGTCGTAATAGGCGACTAAATAGCGCCCAGTACCCTGACCGGCGTGTCAGGTCGGTTTGCCTAAAGACCGACTGGGATGTGTGCCCCAGGTGGTTGAATGGGGTACCCTTGGCAAGCTGGGGTTGTCAGGCCATAATACGGAAAACCTGACCGCAAACCATATTAGTGCACCGTGTTGGGAAAAATGCCACGTTCCTCGCACGTTAAAGAACGCTGCTGTAGTATTCGCTATGAGTAGGGATTTCGATCCCGCTACAGGAGGCTAAATTGCCCGACCCTATCCATCCTCCCATTTGCCAGTGGCAATCTAAAATCCGTTACCCCTATTTTTCCTTGTGTCCCATCCTATTTTCATTCATCATCATTTCATGTTCATTTTATCATCCATTTCATGTTCATCGCCTGAATATAGCTGAAATATTGCTGCTCGGGCGTTAAACACCATTAATCAATCAATCTTAAAATCTCATTGATTAAAAATTCATGTTATGCTTCAGAATAAAGTGACGCATAAAACATATTTAATTAATTAGAATTGTGCATGTAGTAGAAATTTCTGTCTACAATTTTTGCTTGAAATAAATACCTAAAGAAATGAAGGTATTGATATACTTAGTAGCATTAATAAAAGAAATAACGAATTTGTACATTTTCAGAAAGTACGTATCAAGGGAGTGACAGATAAGTATGAAGACTAAAATTATTCTTGTTTCTAATAACGGCGACATGTCGTGATCGAATAACGATGATAAAAAACGACATGTTTAATGTTTTATGTTTCCATTTTTAATAACGATTTATCAAGTGATTAAATACAAGTCATGACTACACTATCAATGCATGATATTATGTTTTGAAATGTGTACATAGCATTAAAAAGAAGTTTCATTCATAGTTCTATCAAAACAATGTACAAAATAACATTAAATTTATATACAAATTAAAATAACTTGAAGAAGTACTCAACCGGAATATATTTTATTAATCAGCTACTTTTCTTCGTACTAAATCGAATACTATTGCAAACATCTATTAACGGTTTTATTGTCCTATCAATATATCCCTTGTCATCCAGCTGTTATGGTTTCGTCAAATATATTCATAAAGTCCAATTTAGCAATTTTGTAATTCAGTAATAAAAAACTATTTTCTCTGCTAACAACATACTGATGCTGTTTTTATCCTGTAATAATCAAATGTTTTAATTTAACACTAAAACGAACAAAGGATTTCTTAAAATCTCAGCCCCGTGCGGGATCCGGGTGGCTAAAAGAATAGACCGCAGTCGCGCTAGCTTGTCGTAAAAGGCGACTAAATAGCGCCCAGTACCCTGACCGGCGTGTCAGGTCGGTTTGCCTAAAGACCGACTGGGATGTGTGCCCCAGGTGGTTGAAAGGGGTACCCCTGGCAAGCTGGGGTTGTCAGGCCATAATACGGAAAACCTGACCGCAAACCATATTAGTGCACCGTGTCGGGAAAAATGCCACGTTCCTCGCACGTTAAAGAACGCTGCTGTAGTATTCGCTATGAGTAGGGATTTCGATCCCGCTACAGGAGGCTAAATTGCCCGACCCTATCCATCCTCCCATTTGCCAGTGGCAATCTAAAATCCGTTACCCCTATTTTTCCTTGTGTCCCATCCTATTTTCATTCATCATCATTTCATGTTCATTTTATCATCCATTTCATGTTCATCGCCTGAATATAGCTGAAATATTGCTGCTCGGGCGTTAAACACCATTAATCAATCAATCTTAAAATCTCATTGATTAAAAATTCATGTTATGCTTCAGAATAAAGTGACGCATAAAACATATTTAATTAATTAGAATTGTGCATGTAGTAGAAATTTCTGTCTACAATTTTTGCTTGAAATAAATACCTAAAGAAATGAAGGTATTGATATACTTAGTAGCATTAATAAAAGAAATAACGAATTTGTACATTTTCAGAAAGTACGTATCAAGGGAGTGACAGATAAGTATGAAGACTAAAATTATTCTTGTTTCTAATATCGGCGACATGTCGTGATCGAATAACGATGATAAAAACGACATGTTTAATGTTTTATGTTTCCATTTTTAATAACGATTTATCAAGTGATTAAATACAAGTCATGACTACACTATCAATGCATGATATTATGTTTTGAAATGTGTACATAGCATTAAAAAGAAGTTTCATTCATAATTCTATCAAAACAATGTACAAAATAACATTACATTTATATACAAATTAAAATAACTTGAAGAAGTACTGAACCGGAATATATTTTATTAATCAGCTACTTTTCTTCGAATTTAAACCGTGAAGCGCGATATTAGCAAGTTTCAATTAAAAGGGCAAACAAACCTATCTGACACAGAACGCTATATACAAACATTGAAAACACTACATATTTAATTTTACTTTGTTAAAATTTCTTTATTGATATAAAAAGTAGCTTTATCTTTATAGAGAAAAAGACTTTTATATATATTTTCAGAAAGTAAGTATCGAGACAGAAACAGATAAGTATGATAAATAACATGATTGCTTTCATAATAAGTTACCAGTCAAAGAATGACGACATATAAGATAGTATAATGGCTAGAAACTAGTTGTAAATCTGACAAAATGGTATTGCTGACTTTGAAAATACTTTTTTTACAATTGGTATTACCATTAAAAAATGAGCAAACATGTTTAGCCACCAGTTTTCTATCGTAGAGTTTGTTTTTATTGAACTGCACAATATCAACCTTTCACCTCAAAGATTACGCTAAGAACATTTTAATTTTATCTTATTCTAATTTAACTACCCTCAGTGGAGTAATGATAAACCGTAAACCTTTCGATCCAGAAAGATAATCAAGATGTGCGTAATCTTACTTTATTGTGTACAATGAATCAATTTGCAGTAACAAACCTATACAGCTATAAATGTTCCTACTTTGTATTTTATTCAAACGTTGTATGCATTTCTTAAACACGCATTTTCAATTACTGATGAAGCTATGTATAAACTTTATGTAGTATCTTATAATAATACATTGTCATCAACTTGGTCTTTTAGGTAGAATGCAGGTCTACGGAATGATTTCAGCGATAGCGTAGATATAAATATAGCTAGAAGAATTTGCAATTAGTTAATTATCAAAACGGATAAAGTTAATGGCATAATACAATACCCGCCACTTAAAATAGATATACATGAACGATGAAGCTTACATGTCTTTAGTCCGAGAATCCTCTGCCGTCCAACGTTTTTTTTTCTTTTTTTTGCGTCCCGCGCAAAAAAAAAGAAAAAAAAGCGTTGGACGGCAGAGGATTCTCGGACTAACATGTCTTCTGTCGTCAAGATAACATTTTTGTACAAATTCCTTTCTGTAATGTATTCGTGTACTTATGAAAACAAAACAAAAATAATAGGAAAAATTAAGTATTTTATATACCAAGTCAGAATAATTTTATTTATTTTCAGGGTGTGAGTATCATGAACGAAAGAGATAAGTATGCAAATTGAGATGTAAAATAAAAATAAATATCATTTAGACTTAGTCACATTAATCAGGATTTTTTTCTCTTCTTTCAGAATGTAAGTATCAAGAAAGTAACAGATAAGTATAATAACTAAGATTGTATTGTTGTGTCAATATTAACCGATCAATAATAAGTTAACGAAGAGACATATTATTACTTTTACCCACGACAAAGATACATGTACAAAAACATAAAAAAGTACTTACTCCTTTTAACACATAATTTCTGGTGATGGATTATGTAATTTGTTTGAAAACAAGTTAACGTTTTACATATTAATGGTTTCATGCGCGTTATGTTCAGCTAAGCAGATAAATTAAAAAAACCTCTAGTTCTCTGAATATACAAATATGAATAATTGGTGCCACATGTTTTATCTTTTGGTAACTGTTCAACTTGTACATGTACGTGCTTTCTAGTTGTGTATTCAATCGCTGTCACAGGAAGTCTTGAAGCGCCGTTACAACTGTTTTGTTTACATAAGAGTTAAAATAAGATAATATTACGATAAAAGATTCCAGGGTAAAATCAGTATAAAAATTGCATATATGGGAGGTCGCGAATAATCTGTTAAGACAGCGGGAACTGCATTACATGCGTTCGTTAATTAACTTTTTATTCTAGTTAAAACATTGATATAATGTACTTTGTTTTATCACGGTTTTGCACATTATGCAATTCTACAAGATAAATAACAGCGGACACCGATTGTTGTAACAAAATATTACACAAATTATTTCAAACGTTCAACTAGGTTTCGGTTGTTCAAACCATGTTTACACTCTCTAACGTAAAGTTTGGTTTTACAATTGTGAATTAAAAGGAACTATATTGTATGTTCTAAACGTTTGCTGTTCAGAATAAGATTACCTTTTAAAAATTTTATTCTTAGAATAATGGAACTTTTTTATTTGTTTTAGACGCTGTAAAAAGTGTAAAAGGTAAAAATGCTATATATTGCCTTAAATATTCACTTAGTTCAACAATAAACAAAATAATTTGTAAATTTCCATCATTGCTAGATATAGAATAATAAGCTGAAATCACATTTTCTAGAAGCGCTTTTTTATAATGTCATATATACTGTGATGTATAATGTAAAATCTTACGTTCCGACTGTTTGCTAGGAATTTTATCACTTTTTTAAATTGTTACTGTCACAGTAAACAACAATGCTTTTATAGGTAATGTTGAATTTTGTCATATTTGGGTTTTTAACCTTCATGTCTTCTGCTTTGCATGCTTTCCAGTATAATGACAAATGTTATAGATAAATAAAAATGCTATAATTATAGATAAATTACAAGAAATTTATGTTTGTAAAAATAATGTGTATACTTAATGTATTATTGTAAAACAGGGTTAGATTTTTGAAGCTAATCCAACTTAACAGCAGTTCCAGTATTAAAGCATTTGTTTTTTCATTTTCCAGGAGGCAGACATTCCGTTTACATAATGAAGTTTAAGATTCCACGAAGATTTACACTTACATAAATCTCAACATTTTACCCAGAATTGTTTTTTTTTGAAAATTTAACTATTCTATATTTATGTTGTGTGCAAGTTTGTATTAACATACATGTATAATTTTCCAAGACATATAAATATATTAATATATTGTGTTCAATCAGTAACTATCCATTTATGATAAATTTACTTTAAACACTTCAGAATTTCGTAAAAAGGTTAGTTATCCTCAACGATTCTTGCTTGCATCAAACTTACTTTTAATTGTTTATTCTAGAACGACAATTTATTTTTAATTAGGGGTACATGAAGAAGCTGTTATCAATATTATGATTGAATTCAACTGACATCATACAAAAAATTAAGTAGCAGTTATATTTAGGTTGAACTTGAACAATACTTACTTGTCGATTGCCGACAAATTACCGCAATAAATGTATGTTTACAGTAAACGAAACAAATAGGTTTTTCCAGTTAGTGATAAGATATTCAAGTTTTAAGAATGTGCATATTGTATCACAAAAAAATTTCGATAAAATTCAGTTGTGTAAATACTTTAAATTATTTTGTACATAATTACAATCAAAACAGCTGTTATCTAAAACACAAAGGTCCACAAAAAAGTAAAATTTAAAATCATTGACAAAGCAGGTATCAGAAGCATATAGATCACAATTTTGAAATTTTGATGTCAATTTTAAATGTATATGGCAATGGAAAGTATGTAAGTTCACACAAATCGGAGATTCTTTTCTTTAATAACATAGAGAACTCATTACAAATAATATGCTACTAATAATATGAAAAATTCACCTTCAACACTTGTGGGTAAAGTGATAACAATTTTCTAGAATATAATATTGTTGTTACTTAACATCGTGCGAGACATAACTCTACTCTATTCAGTTCGAAAACTTGAACAGTGGCAAATGGGTAAAGTAATGGCATTCTGATCACTTGTGGGTCATTTACCGGGCTCTACTATATTGTATATACTCGACTTTCTCTACAGAAACGTTTTGGAATTGTGTGAATCGTTGAAAGCTGCGCAACATCTTAATCATCTTGATTTTTAATTTTTGGGGGGTTTGAGCGCCACTGAAGAGTCTTGGTTATGCGAAACTTTCTTAAACCCTGGTATCTTTAATGACATTGTTTTTCTGCTTGAAATATGAAGAATTTCAATTAAAATCCGTCGTGACGAATTTTAATTTAAAATTAATATTCACTCATTTACAAGAAGAAATTGAAGATATAACCACAAATGATAAATGATAATTTGTGATACACTAGTTTCTTAAATTCGTGTTAACAATTATTGTCGACTGAAAAGTTGCAAGCTGCAGTGAAAATATGGTACAATATACAATTTTTTACATGTGCTTTTACATATGGTATTAATTATAAGACTTTGAAGAAATTCAGTTTCATATGAATACAGCGCAAGGAGTACAGCACAATTTGTACCCAATGAAATTCCGATTACCAGCTGGAAAACACTTTCTCCAAAAGTTACAAATATTTTGTCCATCAGAAAATCTAGCTTACTTTAAACCTGTTCCATTTTGTAGCATAATTTGCCTCTTTGTCATTTAGTAGAGAAATACGTTTTGTTGTAACCTTAAACTTCATATTTTATCAGTGCTTTATGTATGATTTTCTTAAGACTAAAGACTAAAAATTCCTACAGAGGTTCTAATAAATAAGCTTTAGATATAAATCTTGATTTTAAATTGTATACAAGATTTAAAGGAATAATAAGAATTCATATTTTATTTGTATTGCTTCGCAAATAAACACTTTTGCAGTATTTGTGTTGTCCTTCCTTCACTGTATACAATATCTAAGTCAAACGCACTTACAACTCGTCTATGAGCCGGCAATGTTCTTTTCTTGTAATTGTTTGATTTTGGAATCCAAGTATGGTTTAATCTTCTGCCGGGAAGAAAATTTCAAAGACGTAATAACGAACTTATCTAGGATTTCATCTAAGCTTAATTTTGTACCTGTGTATGTGGAGTTATGTGGAGTACTTGATGCCTTTCCTTAGGCATTGGTAGAATTTTGACTACAGGGACAACACCATATGTGTCATGGAGGGAAGTGATACATTTCAGAACACCTTTTTTTAAAAACAGATTTAGGTCGATCAGTAATGCAATGTCTAAGATTCTCAATGTTGCATTTTGTGCACACTTTTTTAGGCGCCCGAATTGCTAGAAAGACGGGTTCACAGTGATTGTTTCTAGGATTGCTTTATTATGTTTATTGCATATTTCAACAACATAATATGCAAAACAGATGTATTGAGATATGTGTATGAAATAAACTAATGATTTAATCGTGTATTGATTTTGATTTAATGTGTAATGATTTAATAAAATACGACAAAGTAGTTTGGCTGAACATTTGTCATGGCATTTATTCAACATATACATCAACATAATCGTTTAACTGGCCAACAGTAAAACATGTTGAGAAAATGGTCACTGAAGGGAAAACCAACAGTGAAAATTAGTTTTCCTTGGCTACTGGGCTTATCCATAACAGTTTAATCAAATAAATCACTGCCAAAATTAGCATTTGTGTGAGCATGAAGCAAATGCTAATCCGCAATGACAAATAATCGTAAAAAAGACAACGTGAAAACAATTTCAACAACATTTCAACAACTCAAAAGTACTTGAACAACATTTCAATAATTCAACAACAATTTAGTTTCAACATCAATAAAATTAAATTTTCAATTTAACAGTGCTGACATTTTTATATTTTCAGACATTAACTATTTCAAAGTTCAAACAAAGACAAAACAAAGGAATAACATAAGTGTGCAATTAAAAATTATATGTACAGGATATTTTATGCACAAACAACATATTCAATATTGAAAAGAACAGGGGTTAACAAATCTTAATACTGTAGAGGAGAAACAAATTTAAATGGAGTGAAATGAAATTGTTCTAAAGCACTTTGCAAGGAGTTCAGAAAAAAGTAATTGCCAATATAGGACAAGTGAACTCCATATCTATCACATAAAGATTTATGAACATCCTCACAATCAGTATGAGCAATTGTGTAACCTGCTGTTTTATTCTGATAGGATTTTACTCACCTATTTATTCTTTTCTAGTAATATTCATTTTTGTAGTTTTCTTAGAATATCTCCAGTTTAGTCTTGGTAAAATGCTGGAATATATCAGAGATTTACATATATATCATTTAACTAACAACCTACAACATAAGTTTAATGTCAAATAAAAGTTTTGCACAGTTGACACGACCAATGAAATAACCTCCATTATTATTATTATTTTATTATTTACAATATTTATAAAGCCTATCTAATAAGTATATAACTCTAAGCGCTGTACAATTAATATACATGTACAACAAGGTGAGGTAAAACATTAAAATAGATAACATGTATAATCATGATAATACAATACATTCACTTAAAACATGAGTAGCAATGTATTGAACATAAAACAAAAGACAATATGAACTGACATTTAACATATTTCTGCAGGGTGAGATATATTGGTTTTAGAAAATACATTAATTTAAAAATTAATAAAGTTTAAAAAAAAGAAAATAAAATTATATAAAATTAATCAAATACCGTATAGCGGGTTTTTTTAGCGGGTGTAAAATTTGGCGGTTTTTGGGTCAAAATGTATTGCAAAAAATTTGGTGGTTTTTATTTTGGCGGATGGGCAAAACCATAGAAAAAAATTTGGCGGTCTAGCAATCCCGGATAACATTCGTTTGTGTATTTTCCAATTGGAACGTAAGTAAACAAGGGAAACTACATAGGAAGGGGAAGGAAGCGGCTTTATTTCATGTACAAAGACAGTAACTTAGTTACGCTTGTAGGTTTTGAATTTTGTAGATATCAAAAACGCAGATCGACAGTAAAACTACATTCTTTATTATTTAATGACATATGATAAGAAATATGCAAACTCAAACTGTTTTAAAACGTCATCATCGAGGACAAAATAGTTAAAATGTCGGACTGTTTCTAAAACACAAGACAACGGTAATCAAGCGGGTGATGTTCATGTTGACCTAATCTGTGCAAGAGGGACATCTTCATCTAGAATGTCTTTTAAAGTTGAACTGATGTCTGTTTCACGGAACCCATTTCTCACAATTTCAGGATTGTTTTTTATGTGTTGGAACATCTTCACAATCCATTTCGCGGATAACGGCTTGAGTCTTGTAAGGGACAAATCTACAGCCTTAATGAGATCCATTTCATGTTCGCCGTTCTTTTTCTCATTTTCATTCAATTGTTTGACAATTTCGTTCGAGTACCATTCCTCAAAAGACTGACGAAGATGGTTTTTAACAGCTTTTTGTACGCTAACGTCTAACGGCTGTAGCCTGTCCGTGCAACAGGCAGGTACAAACACAGGTTTGATATGTTTTTTCAGATAGAAAATCTAGAAAATCTTCACCCATCTGTGCCTTAAAAACATCGAAAATGCATAAAGTTTTCTGACTGCTAGGTAAGCCTGCACGTTTTTTAACGGAACGCGTATACGGAAGAATGATGTTTTTCACATAGGCCATTTGAGTGTCCGTATTTGCCCAGTGGTTTTCTGAGTGTGTTATATCCCAGTCGGATGGAAACTTGTATACAGGATGGCATTTATCAGTTTTTCCTCCATAAATGATCTGGGGAGGAAGAAATTCTCCTGAAATAAAAACGATTTCATCCTGTTCAGGTGTTTAGTTTTCCAATGTTTTTAAGCAATTTTTTTTCCTACTAATTCTCTATAAGTTATACCGGGTAATACCGGTAGATAATTTTAATTTTGTATATACAGGTAAAATCACGTTGCATACAAATTTCGTAATTATGACATTTATTAATTGTATGGTTTGATGAAGTGCTTATCCCTATGTTTATTTAACGGTTAAAATGACAGTTAAACGAGGTGTCAATTTCACAACTAGATCACAATCAGGCCTTTGATCTTTAAACACAGGTAAAACAGATGAATAGATTTGTTGATTAGTCAAAATAATTTAAGATAAATTTGCAAATTAAATAACTAACCTGAGAGTGTGCCTGCGAATACAGCAGTGATTTGTCGTTTGTCGCCAAGCCCACTGATTTCCACTCTTTTCGAACCTTCAATGGCCATAGTCCAATTTGAGACAGGGACAATATTCAATCCAGCATGATCCCAGTTAATAATCAAATTCGGAGGAATGTCAAATTCAAGAACAGTTTTTTCAATACAATTAAGATACTCTGTTTTGAGTTCATCAAAGTTTTCAACTTTGTCATTTTTGCAAGCTGTCGAGCCTCTGCGTTTTACGAAATTCATACGATATAAAAGCGATTTTGCCCAGTTCTTAGTAACTTCAATTGATCCACCGTTCTCGGTCAAAAGAGATTTGTCAGATCCTGTAATAATTCCTTTTGCAGCAGCCATGACAATTTGAGCATTGATTACAGCACCGTTTTCTCTTAAAACGTGAATATATTTTTGAACCTTTACATCAAGTTCGGCACCAATAAGTAGAGGTCGTCCGCGTTTTTTAGGTTGAATTTCAGTCACAGTCAGATCACCATCAAAGTCAAGTTTACGTTTCCTTGAACTAATAGTGTCCTCATACTTTTTCCTCATTCCTCTGGCTGTGCTTTCAGAAATAGACGGAAATTGTTCTTTAAATTTTCGGACGGTTGAGACGGGACCGTTTTGGGAACAATATTTCCCTATGTCGGCTCGATCTTCTGGCGTGTAGCACACATATTTCCCACGTTTAGAAGATCCTGGGGTTTTAACATTTTGTTGCTCGGTAACAGCTATGTTGGCCTCCTTTAATGCACTCGGGCCAATTACATCAGAAAGTTCAGACTTTTCTGACGGAATCACGTCTTTCTTTTTGAAAAAAACTTAGGATACTCATTCTTTCGACTTTAACTTCGAACTGTTTTATTTATGACGAAAATGTTCACAAGAAAACATTTTGCTCAGATATTGACCAAATTAGCCGTAGGACATTAATGAATAGTTTTCTTAGATCTCACCTGTAATTAACACATCGAAGGTAATACAAATATTTGACACATGACCATATCATTGATAAAATTTACAATACCGATCATCTACAAAACATTTTACCGGAGATTCTAAAATCATAAATTTTAGCGGTTTTTATTTTGGCGTATTCAGTTTGACCGCTAAAAGACGCGAAAATTAGCACCCCGCTAAAATAACCCGCTATACGGTATTAGATGAAAAACTCTAAAATAACTAATCATTCTAGGAACAATTTAACAAATCAATATAAACGAGCAAAGGAAAAACGATTAACATATTAAAACTAATACATGTATATCAACGATCATAATAAAATAAAATAAATTGACTTCAACTAAATCTATCAAGTCAAATAACTACCATAAAAATAAAAGTTCAAAACCCTAGTTGGCGAAGTAACAAGTATTAAATTAAAAAAAATATTTTAACCGATTTAATAATATTTATCAAATAAAGGATAAGTAATACGTATACGATAGAGAAATATATAAAGCAGATACCAAAACAAGTGTCCAATATCGCAGCAAATAAACAAATCAGTTTCAAACCCTATATGCTAATCGAAAAAAAAGAGTCTTTAGAAGCTTCTTAAAAAACGTTAATTGACTCAGCGCGTCGCATTTCCGTAAGAAGACTGTTCCAAAGTGTGGCAGAAGATTTGTCAAACCGGCGTTCGCCATATCCTTTAGTTCGAACACGTGGTGTCTGCAGTTGGTGTGAATCTTGTGACCTTAATGTCCGGGACGGATGGTTTTCACAGACTAGGTTTTTCAAGTATACAGGCGATTGGTTGTGTACGGCTTTAAACGTGTACAAAAGTATCTTGAAATGACATCTATATTTCACTGGTAGCCAATGCAAAGAAGCAAGTACAGGAGTAATGTTGTCATGTTTACATTTTCGAGTAATCAGTCGTGCAGCCGTGTTTTGCACTCGTTGTAGTCGCGCTAGAATGTTGTCATTTATACCATACAGTAACGCATTACCGTAATCCAAACGTGAAGTCACAAGTGAATTAACAAGGGTTTTACACGCATCATCTGTGATATACGATCTTTTTCGTCCTATTTTGCGAATCTGATTAAAACACGATTTAGAGACGGAACTCACTTGTTTCTCCATATTTAGAGCAATATCGAAATATACTCCTAAGTTCTTGACCACAGTAGCATCATTAACAATATAACCATCAAATTTAATACTACAGTGGACAAAATCTTTTGAACGTTGTTAAGATGCAAAGATGATGAGTTCAGTCTTATCCTGGTTAAGTTTCAGCATGTTAAATTTCATCCATTCACTAATGTCGGTAAGGCAAGCTTCCATACGAGCTGATCTGTTCAACCAGTTGTCGATATGCTTAATAACTAAATACACTTGTGTATCATCGGCGTAGCAGTGATAGTTTATATTATGCCGTTTGCAAACTTGACTAATTGGCTTAGAAAACATACAGTATTTCTTAGGCCCTAGAACATAACCTTGTGGAACACCAAAACGACAGGATCTTTTCGGTTAATTGAGTTTCGCCAATGCTGACCGTTTGACGTCTATCACTGAGGTAAGATTGAATCCACGACAAGGCGTTATCTGCTATTCCATATGAGTATTCAAGTCGTTTCATAAGAATGGGATGGTCAATGACGTCGATCACTACGGCATCAGGTAACCCATGTAAGAAAATCATTGTGTTAACCATAGGTACCACATCATATATTGACATACAAGATTGACCGGACCATTGTAACTTGTATCCCAATTTATGTAAGTTAAATCAATGTCAATTAGTCTTTTCTGACTGTGGGACGATGCTTTTACAATAATGGAAGATCTCAGAATCCAAATATCTTTTTGGGTGCCTGAAACAATTGATTTTATGTAATTTACTAAACGTCCAATCCTGATATAAGATTTAAAAGAATTAAAAGACCATGAACCCATAAATTTTATGTCTTCCTCATGTTTACCTTCCAAATAAGCTGAAGTTGCCGCACCTATTCTAAACGAATGTGTATTATATTCATTTGGATTGAAGCCTAGAAATTTTAATGCCGATCTTAAACCTGATAAAAACTGAAATCTAGTGACATTTTTATCATTTAGGTGAAAATATAACTGACTATCTATTTTAGGACGTAACCTTAAATACTCCTTTAAATGACTATGAGCACAAATGGTATCATTATTAAATTTAAACAATATTATAGTAGTTTTTTGTCTGTTTTTGAAGATGGAATTTTAACAGAGACTTCTAATTTTTTTTCATCAAATTTTATTTCAAAATATTTGACTTTATGCTGCTAAGTGCCCTTTCCAACATATGTTATTTCACATATTCTCAAAACTCCGAAAAATGCCAAACAAATGCAGAAATAAACAATTTCGTGTCATAAACTGAATTACAAACATTTTGAAGAATCAACACAATCTGTTTCAATAAATTAATAGTAATTGGTTTTCTGGAATCATCTTTTTTGCCCAAACGTTGCATCCCCTTAAACATCTTATCCAAAAAAAGAATTGGAAAAATCTTTCCAATTATTCAGTTTTAACTTGAAATTTATTCCAGAAAGATCGATCATCGCAGAGGTGGCCGAATATCCCAATTTTGAAAGATAGGCAATAAAATTAACTAGTTGTTCAAATGGTGGGGTCCAGATTTGATCTACTTTAATCTAAATTTTTCAAATAATGCAGTTGCATTTTTATAAACATTATTTGTGTTTCGAGAAACAGAATTCTGTAACAATTTACTCACTTCATCCTTAAAAGGTTCCACAATTCAAGTGGGACTGGGGTTGGATGCTTGTCGGTGTTTGGCGCTAATCGTCGAAACTTATGAAAATTAGCACGAGATAGAGCATCAGCTATAGCAATCTCTTTAAAAAAAGTATGCACAGCTTTAAACTGAAAATGTCCAATTAAAGAACATTAAACAATCAATCTTAAGTTTGACATTACTCTTTCAGATTTGCTAGACTTTTTATTTAAGATATTTACAACTGCCAAGTTATCTATATGGAACAATATATGTTTTTTTCTTAGAATTTGTCGTACCAAAAAATATCGCTAACGAAATTGGAATAATTTCAAGATAAGTCATATCTCTCATTATATCTGTGCATTGCCATTCAATAAGCCATTCAATAAATGTGCAGTGACCATTTAGATAAGTAGAGCATCCTTTCCCTACACTAACACTAGTAGTATCAGTATAAAGTTCCAAATCAAAGTTTGAAAGCCATGCAATATCATGGATATATGGCTCTCCGTTATTTTTTTCTAAAAACAATTTCCACATCCACAAATCATTTTTCTTAGCTGATGCAATCCTAATAAAATGAAATGGTTTTGAAACCCTTGACATTGCCCCATAAAGGCGACGACAAAAAGCACTCCCAGCATGTAAAGCTTTTGTGCAAAAATCTAAAGATCCACAAACTGATTGTCATTCCTTAAGCGTTTCCTTTCATTTATTTAGTAATCTCTTTATCTTATCTAAAAGTACTTTAACTTTATCATGAGGGATTTTAATTAACATGTTAATGGTATCAATAGTAAGGCCTAAATATTCAATGACGGTTGTAGGACCTTCAGTTTTTCACTAGCAAGAGAACCCCAAGACTTTTGCCTCTAATTTACATATTCCTGCATTAGCTTTTCACATTGATCATTGTGGGATTCTCCGTCAAATAAAAAATCGTCTAAATAATTGTCAATTTTTTCGGACCCAATTTTAGTTTCTAAGACCCACTGCAACAAGAATGAAAACTTTTCAAATGTTGAACACGATATCGAACAACCCATGGGCATGCATTTATCAATGTAGCATTCATCTTCAATCTTATAACCTAATAAATTAAAATCTCCTGGGTAAACCGGAATGAGTCTGAATGCATACTTAATATCAATTTTTGCCAACTCTGCACCCTTCCCCAATTTTTTAACCATTTTGATAGCGTTATTAAAAGAAGAATACTTGACAGAAGTATATTTCTCATCAATATAGTTATTAACACTAAAAGATGGTGGATACGATAAATGTGTTATTTGTCTTATTCCTCCTGTTTTCGTTGGTATTAAACCAATAGGGATTAGATATTGGTCTGTGACTAAAGGACCAGCTATCCTGCCAGATAATATTTCATTTTCAATTTTATTTCTTGCCATCAGGATGAGATAAAACTGATTTTAAATTTTTTGTTTCAAATGAAATTCTTGGACCGGCATAGTTAAGCCGAAACCCATATTTAAACCCAATATATAAAATTATTTTATCCTCAATATTAGGATAATCCTGAAGAAAAGTAATCAGTACATCCAAATTTATATCAGAATGCCCAATTTTCCAAACATCAAATCTATCTTTAGAATGATCTGAAAGGAAAATATGTCATAATTCAAAATTCTCCATTAAACCTTTTTAGACTAGCCCTTGGGCGAAATTGCGGTCTTATTTGTTGAAACTGTGGATAACGATTTTGGTGCATTATACCCAAACGAAACTCATTCTGATTCGTGAAATTTGGTCTTATTTGGTATAAAGGCTGTGTTCTCACATTTGGTTGAACGTTAGTAGCCATCCCTTGATAACCTGGCATTTTATCAATTTCATACATGAAATAGCAGGGTGTTGCAAAAAACATTTCATACAGTTATGTTTATAAAAACAAAAAATTTCTCTGGAAAATTTCATTAAAATTAGAATAATTAGTAAACGCTTCCTTCCAACTTTCAATATTATCAATTGCCCTAACTTTTGAAGATTTGTTGGATACAACAAGCATACCATTTTCAACAACCAAAGTTTGTTTTTTATCACTATTGTAAAAATTATTATTTTGTGCAATTAAATTTGCAAAATCCACAAAATCAAAATTCCATTCTATTTTTTCTCTTACTTGCTGAGATACATTAATTTTAGCTTCATTTAAGTGTAGCATAATTAATGGATCATCCTGTGTAATTATATTACCATTTGTAGCCTCAGCTTGGGTGGAGGTAGTTCTGAGCTGCTAAGGGGGAGGTGTTGCATGTTCTATTTCCTGTTCAGGTTCAGGTGTCCTCCGTCTTTCTACCCTACGACCTCGAGGTGAATTCTGCTCTCGTTCTCCATCAACTTGGTCCCGGAAATTCTGTTCTGGAACAATAGGTTCCTGTTGCGGCGCCGAATCATTTTGTCTTGCATTATTACGTCGCCGCGGCACTCCATTTTGTCAGCCGTTTTTCCGTGTTGGCGCAGGTTCCATCTGTTATTCCTGTTATTATCCCTTGGCATTTAAAATATAAATTAACATCATTAAATATCATCTAAATATCTTCAAAACAATGCTATAAAAATTGCCGTTACAACATGTAACCCCACACTTATGTTTTAGTATAGATTTTAAACATTCGTGTACGTAAATTTACTTTGTCAACAAAATTTATTTGCAATGTAACAAACAATGCAATTACACGTGTGTCTTGAAAAATTTGACAACGTGTTCAGCATGATACGAAACTAATTTAGAAATATTAACAACATTATCTACCAAAAGTGCGGAATCGTACCCTTATTAAATTATTTTACCAACATAAAACAACTTAAACCTAGCTGAACTGTAAATAAATATAATTCGTTATACATAATGCATTAGTATTAATTGAATTAATTTAAACAGGAATTGCATTGTAAATTGATAGGTGTGTTATTTAGTGTTACCCTTTCTGTTCTTTCAGAGTTACACGTTATAAACCATTTGGGTGACCAATTGTTCAACTCTACCAAATCTTGACTAATCACAGATTTTATCAGTGAAACGTCAAGGCTAGAATATCTAAACGACGTGTCGTTAGAAAAAAAAAGTCTTCGGAAAAAACAAGATTCTCAGCTATATAATTAATAATGTTTTTTATACTTAATTAGATATGCTGCTGTTTTAGATTTAATTGCAACTTTTGTAAGTCGATCTCTTCAACGCATTTCTGTCCAAAGTTCATTGTTGAACCAGGGCTTACATTATGTCGTATGGTAACTTTTTTAGGCGGAATGTTGTATCATATAACCATATTTCATGTTAAATTTAATTTGATATATATCTAGGGCAATCTAAAAATATTATTGTCATTATAATCACTAAGATCAGAGGTACATTGAAAACATCAGAAAATGCATACTGGATTGAGTCATAATAATTTGGTAAAGCAGTGAACTACTGTGATCTTTCTCCCGAGTAGGGGTATTGATTACATTCGTGAAATTGAATAGTTTCATTGTTTCAATTCATTTATTATTGCGATACTTAAAAAATGAGATATACAAAGTTTGGTGTGTCCGCCCCGCCCCCCCCCCAGATTTTGCATGATTTTATATTTGTATACTAACATGTTTTTTTTAAAAAAAACACCTGTTAGTAACAAGATGTCATATAATTAACTAATTTCTTACTGTGGTATTTTAGAAATATATAACAAGTTGTAGGAGGTTAAGGATAAAATTCTCATGTTTCCTGACGTTTCTTAGAGTATGTTCAAACAAGTTGAACTGACATATAAATATTCCATTCTATACCTGAAGAAATGTCGTAAACGTTGTAAGGAATCTAAGGTTTTATACGTCATATTATGGTACAAATTGATAAAAAACCAGATTGTAAGGTCTTTCAATTATGAGTATAAATATTATCAAGGCATGCCCGTTGGCGAGTTGTTGGAATTTCTATATTCTGCTGAAATAAAAAAACATCTCAGTCATACCTATAACATCTTCTTTCCTTGATAAGAGGTCCACACGGAAATCCCCCATGAAAATGACTGGAATTATAGTTATCAAGTCCTAGAAAACATCTTTAAATTTATCACAAACATATTTCACCGGAATGTCTGGTGGTCTATAAACACTGACTACATAAATGTGCGGAAACTTTAGACAGACAATGACACATTCTATGTCATATTTATCAACATATATCTCAGAGTAATCAAAGTTCTAATGTACAAAAATTGCAACTCCTCCATTTTCATTGCTTTGAAATGTTTTAGGGATATCCTAAACTAATGGATAGTTTCTGTGCTTGAAGAATGCATTGTGATGTGGAAAATATGTTTTAGTGTCACAATCATATTTAAGCCACGTCTTTTGCAAAACAATAATGTCTGCTTTGTAAAGTAAAGTTTTGTGTTGACAATCCTCATGCATGATGTATCAGTCATTCAGTTGTATAACTAACAATTAGGAATTGCTATTGTTGTACAATAGGCTGCGATAAAAGTTAAGATGGAAGAGAGGAAGCAAATGTCATGCTAATGAGTGACCTTTCTAAAACAGTGATACAGTAGATGGACTTGACTTCAAAGTTCTGCAGATATAATCCTTGCAAGCTAGTAACCCAACTAAGTGCAACATATGCCATCCCTGCTTCAAATATCTTATCGAAAGAGACGACTGCTTCACTGGTGGTCATACCCTTATCTTAATGAATCGTCACAGCCCACGACATTATAAAAGAAAATTGATGCCTTGCAACTTATAGGCTTTTTGGATAACATTTTTTGAACATTAATGACAGTACTATTTTGATCTAATATAGGAGATGGGTTCAATTTTAGTTTAAAGAGAACTCCAATCCTAGGATCATGAAGCGGATGCAAATTGCTTCTGGTTCTCCCAGAGGTTTCCTACCAACTATAATTCCAGTTACAGTACCCATTGCTTTGTAAGTAAGGTCATCCTAAACATCAATATATCAATATTGGATGTTAACAAGACCCTGGCATCTATGCATAGTTTCAAATATGACGGTAATTGGTGTTCCTTTTTTGTATGCCTTTTGCTTAACATCATATACTATGTCAACAGCATCAATGCAAAGAAATCGTCCAAATGTTGATGTTTCCAATGGCTAATGGTGAATACAGTTGTTTCATCTCTTGATGGTGACTAGGTTAAGCATTGGTGTGGAAACCATAGATAGTTCATCAATCATAAACAGTTGAATATTTTGAATTTTCCATCTCATGTATTTGCTTGTTCTTCAACGAATGACGTTCCGATGTTTTTATGTATTCTAAGAGCTGAATGTATGGTCTGTTCACTTATGTTGTAAGTTGTACGAGTATATGCCACTTAAACAATAGCTGAGTCAGGATTTTCTTTTTGTGCCTCGTCAGTATATTGTCAAAGTCATAGTGGATACATTTAACAAGGTGTTATTTCCCTGTTCCTGCTCCACCTGTAAAAATATGTAAAAGGCTTGATATCTTCACCTTTTTATTGCGGACTGTTTCGAGTTCCTAAACCTCAATCTGTTTTGATGATCTCTTAAATCAGTCTTATTAGTTGTTAAATTCTGAGCAACACTGAAATCTGAAGTACTTGAATCGGGCAGTAAATCTGGAAAACTGTCTATTATTTCAATCTCGTCACTTTTATTTTAAGATTTCTGCATGTATAGTTCCAGCAAACTAGCTGTCTATGATGTTGACCGTCCATATATTATTGTCATCGTCACCAAAACCTCTTAGTCTACAAAGTGGTATTGAAATCGTAAAACAAGTATAAAAAATTAAAGAATAAGTCTATGATCAGTCAACAATTTATTGCAACTTTATTGTATTTATTGTAACATAATACGGTGTAACACTGAATATTACATTATTATAACCGTTATCTTCATGGTACATGCATGCGCTTTTAAACGTCATAATATTTTTTTCATCAAAAATGTATGTCTTTAGGACACGGATGCTGCACTCAGCACATATTTGATGAAATTGTTGTAACGTAATTAAATTGCAATGATACAAATACATAGTTTTTATGAACGTTCGAATTTGGGTAATTGAGAAATCATATAGTACAAAGGGTAATTTCGAGCTTAATCATAAAGGAAAACCAAACTGCTCAAATGTATTGTAATGTTTTCTTGTCATGATGAAAAAGTTAACAAAATGTCGAATATGATTGTCATTGTCACTGACAAACAAAATTAAACAAAAGGTAAATATGCGGTGTGATGGAGAAATAAACCAATTAAATATCGTATGGCTATATAGGCTTACCTGACAATATAGTTTGGATGTCGATATTTCCCTTCTAAGCCAAATGCAAATGTTTATTTTATGGATTTGTCCAACATTCGTTCAAACCTCTTTAAAAATCAGTGTTCCGTTTTGCTATGGCACAATGAGCCTAAAAATACTGCAGATAAGAGATATAAGTTTGTTATTTAATCAGAATCGACTTATCTGTTATAATGTGAATGCTTGTTTTTTATATGACAGTATATTTGAAACATCGTCAGGTTTTGGAAGTAGCAATGAAGGTTTGCTTTGCATGAGGTCGTGGAAAAAACCATACCGGCAAACTGTTTTTGTTCTTACACATTGCATAATGTTTGTTTGAATGTTGTTGTATTTTAGTAACTTATTCATACAGTTTCGGTTCTTCATTTTTATCTGGAGATGTACTTATCAACAATTGAGGTAAAAGTTGATTAGTCTTCAGCATATGGATAAAAAATAGCATCTCTACACCGGAAAATACAGTGAATATTATCCATCCTCTCTTCTGATATTCTACTCGTAGCAAAATATCTACTACATATACTTCTCTTATTGGCTGTGGCGGACACATTATAATTTTCGATATAAAAGCCTGAGCTCTATCTTAAAATATGCGACATGCTGTAAGAAAATTTGAGTTTATAATGTCACAATATGATGACCAGTCCATATCAGTAGGAACTTCTTTTCTTTGCTGTTTGCATATGGCCTGTACTTTCTCAGACCATCTCCTATCTACAGCAAAAAAGCTGCAAAACCATGTGGGTACACCTAATTGCTTCACCTTTGCAAATAATTCTCTTAAAACTTTTCCCAGTATGCTGAAGACCCTCATGTACTCTAAAGGACACATAAAACTTCGATTGTAAACAGTTAATTTTCATTCGTTATCATTTGATGGACATGTTCCTATTCTTTTTTTAACATTAAGCTGACAGTAAATCAGTTATAGGGAGTACTTTAAACAAACATAACATAACCTTTTTTCACTGATAAGGAACTTCCTAAGTCGTGGCATTTCTTACTCCCAGATATATTAAACTATTAATGGTAATTAAAGTAAATAAGAATACACACTGTTATTGTTTGCATTTAAATAAGAAATAATCTTCATCTGAATGTTACATCACAATGAACATGGGTATTAAATTATGGTGTTATTACGTGTTCCGCATGTCATTCATTCAAAGTAATAAATTTTTGACATGATTTGCTTATTTCCTCTTTTATTGCTAAAATTGGACATATCATAAAACATCTCACATCTTAACAATATGTATTGCAGTTCGTCAAAACCCATTAAATATTCCTCGGCAAAATGTTGGTAACATATAAGATTTTAACATTAAAATAGCCTACAGAACATCATTCTTACACTTTAAACTTATCTAAATTGGTTTGAGGGGTTTAGCTTGCATATCATCAACACTAACTATTATCTAAGGACTTCTATATTACAAAACAATTGATCGAAAGCAGTTTGGGTATTTAAGGGTTGAGCACTAGAAAATTGTACCAGGCCATCTGTGTGTATTTTATAAAATTTATTCAAACAACGTATGATCTTGTAATTGATCTGTTGCTTTACATTAATTATTGATTGGATGATTCCTAAACGTCACGTTAGCTTCATATTGGCTATTTATGACAATACAAATTTCTATTTATAAAAAGAAAGGAAAGGAAACTTTAAAAAATCGACTACGATATGTCAACAAATTTTAAAAATTGCTCACAGTGTATATACCTTTCAAAGGACGTTCACTAAACATTACAACCTGTCAACTTCTAAAGAGAGAATAAATATCCCTTTTTGGTGTCACGCCATCTCATTTAGGATTATAATAAGATACCTCTGCCAAAGTCGAATACCAGAACAATAAATTTTGTTATTGCTTTTTGTTCAGGATTTTAAAATTTACGCTTTGTATTGATGAATTCTCTGTTTTTGTAGCAGCTAATACAGAATGACAAATAATACCAAAAGCCAAAATTAAATACATTCTGCAAAATAAGAAAATAAAATAGCCTGTAATGTCATTTATAATACCGTTATGCAAGGTTAAATTATATTTTAATCTATAGGTATGTGTGTATTTTTATGACACAAAAATATTTAAATTGTCTTTTGAATTCACAACTTTAATAACAAAGTGTGCATGACACAAATCTTACCTGTAAAACTACCACATAGATCAATTTACAGATATTTGAAATAAACTGATATTGAACGTGGTTTTGTTTAATCTGAAATCAATAAATTTTGTATATAATGTCGATAATCAAAGGTAAGTTTTTACTTTTTTGCTATATGTGACTGTATTTAGTCTGGATTACAACTGCATTTAAAAATAATTGACGAAATCAAGTATAAATTATATGTGATTATTTCCAGATGATTAGTTATAATACACAAGTTTGATTTTTTAATTTGTTTTAATTGTGATATTTAAATATACGGTTAAATTATCTATGACATGCTTTAATTATGTGTACAACACAATATTTGCGTACATATATAAATATACCTTTAATGGAGAAATCTGTTAAAGTGTTTGGTGTTTTGTCATATCGAACAAAATGGCTGAAAAATTAAAAAAAAAGAATAATTTCTTTTTCAATCATGTGTGTTCATATCAGAAAAGTATAAATATATAATATAATTACTGAAAACCCCTATTCGAAGTAGTGTTATTGACATATTATATATTTAGGATTATGTGTATATAAAACCCCATAATTTTGTTAATAGTCTACTCCTGACGTAATAGCAGACGACAAAAATATAAAAAATATACTTAACAACAGGAGTTTCGATGATGACTTTAAACAGAGAAAGACAGTAAATCCACTTATCAAAAACGAAACTCGAAGCATTATTATCCAGTGCTGGTATTTGTCCAGTCTATAAAATCAGAATTCCGATTGCAGTTTTCAACATAACTTATAGGTTGCGATATGTAAATTTCATACGTCAGTACTGCTGAACTATTGCTTTTGATGTACGAGAAGTTGATAATTAGATCATTAAAGTTATCTTGTTTGTCCTTGAGTCTATTTTGTAGTGTCTTCAAGTATATTTCCAGAAAAAAGGTCAATGTAAGAGGCTGTATTAATGATGTCTTTTTTATTTCAAACTCATGTTGATATTTCGCCATGCACCCGGACTAGGGTTCAAGGAAACTGTTTCGGAAGCCTTGTTGCCATTTTCTTACGAACATATAATGTTGAACTATGTTTAACAACATTAACCTTTCTACCGTACGCGCTAAAAATTGAAACAGTAAGACGGAAAATGTATACATGTACCAACTTCGTTGACTAATGTTAAGTGAAGAAAATGGTGCTAAGACTTTCCCAATGAACATTTCATATTTGCTACGTATATTCCCTGATCGTATTCAAAAATGTTAGAAATCTTCAACCTAACTCTCGTTAAAGGATGGCATTCTTTATAACAGAAAACCATGCGAAGCCGCATTCAGGTATACTGCTTATCTACGCGCTGAAATGTTTTTGATATATTGATACCCTTTTGACTATTATTCTTATATTTTTCAATTTCATTCAAGTTTAAATTGTTTAAATATTTATAACAGGAAAGTACTGTTTGTTTAAGGACTTTCCATCAAGTTCATTGTATTGTAATGACTCACAAATCACAAATTTTCAAACATCGTGCTAAATGCTTTTTTTATCTACAACTATAACTGGGACCATGCCTTGAGGGTTTACAGTGAATGACTCAAAGTGCTGTTGGCCTTCCCAGGGGGCGGATAGGGATGTCCTCTCTTTGGGGATTGTCAGGTCATACCACGGAAAGCCTTACCGCGGACCTCAATGGGTAACGTGTCTGAAGAGTGTATCGATACTTGTAAGAAAAAGACCACTTTTGTAAAAGCTACAAAAGGCTTTATTTTTCTGCACCTAACAATACTCCCAAGTTTGGGAATGGCATTCAGCTTTGTTACCCTTTGGTACATCTTTTATGAATTGATTTGTTGTTTGTCATGTATATGGCTGAAACACAGGTCGCTGGGCGTACAGCAAACATCAAATCAATAATCCTCAAACCACAAAACTTGATGCCAACAAAAATAACTTAATCCACAGTATACTCATTATTAGCACCGTTACATATAATTTCATGATATAGTCATAGTTAGTCATATTTATTTCTGCATTTATTATTTTAATAAAATTAAAATATTACAGTTTTATGGTCTAAACATAAATTCTCCTAAATTTAATGTCGTTATGATTACTTGAATTTAGCTTTTTAGTGCGATATTGGTTTTTTCTTATCTTATTGTGATATTTGATCGATCACCTCTACCGTTTGCTAATATGTAGCGTCATAATGTAAATATGTATGCTGCATAGATTAAAATTTGAATATTTGTCAATGTAACGTTTTAGTTTTTACATTTCCGTGTGTTTGAATTATTATATTTATATTTATTTTACTAAAGTATAAATTTGGTTAAATCATTTTATAAAACCAAAATTAAAACATTTTCTCAAATCTAAGTAGTTATTGGTTGTTGTTCCCTTGTTCTGAGACAAACCTATGACAACCTATTTCGTCTTGCATTTATATTTCGTTACCCGATGTTTTAATATAGTTTAATATCATATATCATACATGTATATGCAATTATAACATTTCCCTCAAACTAACATTGTAATTTAATTATCTATGAGGCAGTTTTCTGTGACTTATAGCATTTATAAATGCAATATTTAAGAGTTTCAAAGATTATCTTGATCTGGAACTATAATGCAATACGTTTGGGTGTGTATTAAGTAATTTACTTTGAACAGAAACAAATTTAAATTGTGGAGATATTATTACTGTGTACGTGGTTACTTTTATTATGTAGATCAGCCCAAGTTATCATCACAGACTTTTTATCCCTTTTTCAAATTGGTACATGTTGTTCTGCTCTAAATCAAACTGTTACGTTGACAGTTGCATCAAATGGTTGACTGGAGACGACACAACTTAACGGATTATTTTTAGTTACCATTTTTTTGCTTTATTGTCTGTTTTTACTCATTTCTGCCTTGGAATAAATAAAAATATCACTTTTTTTTAAATTTCCGTGAAAAGCCCTTTGCATTGACATATAATAAAACAATACCCTTTGTATAATCAAATATAGATTTATCAAATTCCCACATACACACCAAAAATATTGACCTTGGCAACTACTACGTTTTTTCGGTTTGCTAAACATATGTATTAACCGCTATGAGTTCCTCAATTGCTGTACACTTAATCATCAGATCAACTCAATTCATCATTAAAGTGCCGCTGTGATAAGCGTTGTTGGTAGAAATACACGTTATCGGCTGTTTATTCATGTAATCATCGAAACTAAGTGATACTGTGTAATCAGACGTTTGAAATAACATCATAACATAGAGACAATTATTCGTTTTTTTAATTCTATGAAATGAATTTTAGTATTATTTAATAATAGACGACAGTGAAACTATAATTGTGTGCAATGTTTCGTTTGGGGTTTAGTATATAATACAGAAACTTGTACCAAAGGCTATAGATCTTTTCCAAAGCTATAATCAATACTATTCTAATACTATTTTAAAACCACAAAACCCAATTGTGTTATACATGCCCAAGGTAGTTTCTATTTTGTACATCTAATGTAAAATCAGGATTGGTATAGTCTGATATCTTTTTGGGCAGATTTGTATTATGGCAAATCAAACATAGACCCAAAGTCTATATATTATGATGCTTATGTTTTATTCCTTTATCAAATCCAAATAAAACAATTTGAAATTGTTGTTCAAAATTTTTATCATAAAATACAAAAATAAGTTTCATTACATAAAAATGTTATTATTGCCTTTTGAACATGTTGACCGGTTTAAATTACCTGTAGTATTGATCTAGTTATTTAACAGGTGTAAATATGAAACAAGCACAAGTGGCCTTAAAAACATGCGGGAATTGTGGCACGGGTACTAGATCGTATTATTGTTTGAATTGCTACACATCATTTTGTGACAACTGTAAGTCTAAGCACAAAAAACACGAATTTGCGAAAAATGCAAATGCAGCGAATGTTCTTCCGGAAGTGCAATCCAAATGGAACATATTAGTTCAAGAGAGTATTAAAACAAAACTGAATGCAACAACCAAAATCGTGTCGGATACAGAGAATGGCTTTACTATATTTGATAAAAACATCACCTCTGCAGTCCAGGCCTTAAAAGAAGAAGGCACAAGGTTAAAAGCTTTAATTGATGACCATGTTAACCAAAGGATAACCACTCTAACAGAAAACGCCAATGCTGAAAAGCAAAAAATAAACACATTTATTTCCAATACAAAGATATTTCAAACAAGATGTGAAGAACTTAGTCGACAGCTTGAACAACTACCAACAGCTATAGGCTATGAAAATTTAAGTCAGAAGCTTGAGGACCTGAACGATGAATTAGATGAATTAGATGAAGTGAAGCTTGGATCTGTTGTAGAATTTCCAAGAGTTATAATAAAAAACAAGACAGTTACTGCCAAAGAAATCAGCCAATTGTACGGCACACACAGCATCAGGTATCACATAATTATTCAGATATTAGAGCTGAAAACAAAACTTACACGAAGCTGTCAATTATTCAAATTATTTTTTAAAACCATAAACAAAACAACAATGAATGTTGCATATAATAATTATATAATATTTAAATTCCATAGCATATAATTTAGACGCAATATATATTAAAACCAACTAAACTCAGTCTTGCACATTAGTCGAAACACTAAAGTAATAAACGTCATCAAAGAGATAAACCAAACAAACAAATCGAAGTGTAATATACTGAATAATAATTCTTATCATCGTTTAAAAATAAAAAAAACAAAAACTTTGAATTTTTATAATTTCAGTAATGTCTGTTTATTTAATAAAGCAATGACTTGCTCGCTATCATATTATTACAGTAATGAAATGACCTAATGACAGAGAGTTTTAGAAAAGCTGTGTACTCCCTTATAATGTGTATCCAACAATAATTCAGAAACAAGCATTTGAGACACCGGCAATTAAAAGCTGACATTAAAGTATATTTAAATGCAAAAATCTGTAAATACATTTAAAATTGTATCTTTTAAGGGTCATTTTTTAAGGATTTATAAGGGAATTGTTTTTAAAAAGTCGAGACTTTCACCCAGATTATTAACGCATGTATTTAACAAAGATGACATCATCAAGTACTGTGGATGCATTTTATGCATTTCATTTCGAGAAAATGAATATGTAGGGCTTTATTTACCGCTAAGTACTTGTGATGTCATGCAGAGGCGCCATTCACTATTTTTCAAAGTCTTAATAGGTCTTTATCGTAACACCCTTCCACACACGTTACCAACTATGGCTTTTATTTAGGAATTTGACCATGTAGTATTTAAAAAGGATACATCCACATAAATGCGTAACTTTAACCATAATATATAAGATCTAATGAAAAAAATTAGTATACAATTACTTTATTATAATTGTATATTAAACAAAATTTTCAAACTATATTATTAATATTTTCGTTGAAGACGGTGTTTATGTTAAAGTTAATTTCTTTATATTTCAGTGGAACAAAATTAAAGCCAATCGCTACTGTTACAAGGTAATTTTTTGAATGTCATTTTGCTGTCTACAATGTATGGTCTATAGCCTAACACTAAATAAATACAGTTTGCAGGACGAAAAGATACTGTAGCATTTCATATTTATTTTGTTCTTATTTACTGTAAATTTACTTTTGATCCTACAAATGTGATCCAGTTAAACATGTAAACATTTCTACTGTCTGCTTTTTATATTTAAAAATATTCAGACAATTTCATGTATATTTGTTGAGATCTCAATAAGCAATATCAGTTATGCACAAGTTACTAAACGTAATTTATTAAATTACGAGATGTGATCACAAGAACAAAACCAAGAACCAAACTACCAAGCTACATGATTGGCTAACAGAAAATTTCACGAACACAACAAGTTGCAAACACTAAACAATACAACAGACAAAACAGCAACACGAACTATTTGAAATACAGGGGGTGATATCGAGCTTTTCCGGAATCGTGATAATACATTCATCCCGTCGTAATCATAAGTATACACTTTCTATATATCTCGTCATTTTACTCATCGGGATTCTTCTTGTTAGGTAACAAAAAATAGCATAAAGCAGTTAGTTACCTCAGAATCTCAATCATCGTGAATATGACACATTCTAATATGACGTCCTTCAAACGCTTTGGAAACACACCTCTATTAAATATTCATCAAAAGACGGCTGTTCCAGCAATTTCAAAAACCCCCGTGTGTTGATGTTTTTGCTTTACAATTTATTTTATTTTGTACCTTTGTAAGAAAATCCAAAAGATAACATGTTTTCACGATAACAAGTCCATTTTCTATTCTATGCCTTTATTGTTTACATGTTACAAGTCTTCCTTGACTTTAGCTACGTTGCGTTGTTTACAATGACGTTCAATGCAAACCGCGAGACTTCCCCCCCCCCCCCCAACCACAAACGAATTTACCGTTACGTATAAAAATGAAAACGCAACCGAATTTCAAAATGTTGATTTATTGTGGAAAATAACTGTCAATTCAAATTTGCACTATTGTGGATGTAAAACAGGAGCATAAGATCGACCAAATGCGGTAAGCGGGTTTCATTTCTCACGCAAACACAGCAACACATGAACAGTCCCAGACGCGCCACACGGCGACTGATGTAATGAAGCATTTAATTTTGTCGTTCTTTGTTTTGATTGTTAAATTTTATTGTAAATTTTAATAAATATGTTTGTTTGTTTTTAATTTATATTTCTTTTTTTTTCTACTTAGTTTTGCACGAGAAATATAATAATTTCGAAACAAGGGAGGTTCTCGGAAATTATAACAGCCAAAATAAACCTTTACCTATGTACTCGCGAAATGTAAAATTTCTGTATTTTCATATCAGAATCGAAATAAATCATGGCTGCCCCAATTTTATGAATTATTTAAATATCGGTAAGCATTATATTCATGATATTTTACCATTTGCTTACGCTCATGGCAAAATATTCATGAATATAATGCCTACCCATATTTAAATAATCCATAAAATTGGGACAGCCATGAATTATTTCTTAAATAATATGACACAATAACGATCAACAAATGTTTGATTGTGACCATTAAATATGATAAAGTTTGTTCTCATTTTGTTGTCATACACGCTTTTTAGTCAGATTTCGTTGAACAACTCTTCGCCATACAACGGACATCATAGTTTTCTCCACAAAATTTGTAATTGAATTGAAGTTTTTGTTTCTATGTATGTCGTAATTACAGCTGTACAAATTATGCGTTCTATCTAACACAATTGCTTTGAACAGTGAATGAGAACATTAAGCTTAATTTTAAACAAGATATCTGACGTCACTTAGTGTCAGCGTATCAGCAACTGATTTGTTCATATCGGTGTTGATATGAAATGTACTGGCACATTTGTTAAGCAATGATATTAGCAAAAATTAAAATAGGCTGCATCATTTCATCATTCTACTTTCCTACACATTAAGAGTGGATTATAAAACATCGTTATATACATAATTTATAGAAAATACTAAATACTAAAATGATATTACCCGACACTTTATTACAAAACATTATTTTTTCTACCCATGCTTTCACGTAAGTTTGATTTCTTGCATGTGAATTTTCTAACTTTATCTAATTTGAAGTTTCTATGTAACAAACATGACTGTCGTACAAAATCAGACCAGTTAAAAGTCCATAAACACATAGAGCTTAATTTTATGGTTTTAGTTTGTATCGGATTGAGATCATTTTGTCATATCATGACGGTCTTATGTTTGTATCATTGCAGGCAACCGAGTCAACAGAATCTGAAAACATATCTGTACAGATGCCAGGTTTGCAGGTATGTTTTAAAGTTTCAAATAAAATACTTCTTAATATTTTGATGGAGATTTCGGATTACGTCAGCAGAATGAACCCAAGTTTAAATCCGAAAAAACAACGATAAAAATATTAAGATGCATGATTGACGGTTTGATGACATACTATCTTTTTGTTGATGGAATCGTCAGGCTATACTGAGGAAAGCCTAATCGCCGCCCATAGTAGATACTGTACCGGGACAGTGCCACTTTTCACTCAAGTAGATGTCGAAACGATAAAACTTTTTTTAGCTTCTTAGCTGCCACAAAGGTCTGAATGTTTTCCTCAACCCAAGTTACAATGTAGCACACGACTAGTGATGGCGATCATTTACAAAATGCAAATAATGCAATATATATCAGCAAATTATATGTATATCGTAATAAATATTTGGATTCTCAAATACTGGAAATCTTTGCAGTTTAATAGACTTATATGTATTGGTGTTCCTTTTTTAATTTTAAAAGCAGACGTTCACAGGTTTGTTATTTTGAGAGACATATATAAGTCCTGAGATTGACAAATCCCAAAAATGAAGGTAATAGCAAAATAAAGAACTCCGAGGAAACTGTCAATAAAGACAACCCACAAATCAATATCGGAGATACCGGCTAACTCAAGAACCAACAACCCTTAACAATGTAACCGCATCAATGATCCTGACTTGGTACTGGTATTTCAAAAGAAATGATGGGTTAAACCAGGTTTTATGGCATCTTAGAAATAGAAAAAAACCCAGAATTTACATAATGCTCGAAATTTCATGGCAGTAAATTTAGACAATGACTATATCACTATAAAAATCGATTATATTCCTGTTAGCACCCAAGTGTAACTACTGGGCTTGTGGTACCTAATTAATTACTCCTAATTCAAATGTTAAAAGAAAAGTATGTTAGTCAGTAATTATTTGACACGTAGAAAATTGTATTGCGACTTGTTATGCGTGTCAAATGGGTCACAGTGCTTTATAACCAACTCCTTCACAGCTGTCTAAATTACCGGAACGAAAATTGAAACGATTAGACATGAACGTATTAGGACGGTACCAAAGATATGAATGCTTCTTTTTCATTTATTGACTATTATTCTATGGATCCTATATTGAAATCATAAATTGAACAACATTTTCCGTTATCATGCAAAAGCTAATGAAAATAATCCCAAGCATGGACTTCTTGTAGAAGGTAGTACTGATAATTGTCAACGATTTGTTTCGGATGAATTCGAACTGTTCTTGACGAATGCCGGATAATGAAATCATTTTGAACCAGGCTATAACAAACTATGCGACCAGGACATGCAACAGAAATTAGGAATAAAGAGAAACGCCGACATGCATGAACGTTCTAGTCAGAAAGTTTAAGTTCTGGTAAATCACATTATGATTGTGTTTAAACAGGTTTTGAAGGAATGTGGTCAGTTTGCATTTCCAACTTTTAATGGTGTCTTAGCAGTTTGTGATTTTTGCTGTTTTAGCTACTATCTGAGAAGTAAAACGATGAATTTGAATGGTTGTGGATATTTTTTTTACTATACGTAAATTGGTTTTTTACCTTTTTATGTATTTTACTCCATAAATATAAACATCTTAACTTCAGTTGACTTACTTGTCCATTTCTAAGCGGATTTCCGTCACAACTCCTACTTTCCGACCTTTACTGTTATCGAGTTAATTTTTAAATACACTTGCAGAATATAGTTTCACGAATATGTAAACATAAATGTTAATGCTTGTTGTACAAACTCGTTTAGGAAGACATTAAAGGGCTAAATAAACAGTAATGAACAAAACGTTTAAGTAAACATAAATAAATATGGCTGAGGTTTTGGACAGTTTATATCATTTTTCTTTACATCTTTCAAGTATATATTCGTCTGCAGTAGAATTTTGTCGGTAATTATAGCGCTTAAAGAAAAACCAATAAACTGACAGCAGCGGAAAATTTCATCAAATCAGATTGTCATGAGAGTATCTCAGAAACGTTACACTATTTCCCAACAGGCTATCTAAAGAGAAAAAGCCTCCAATACAAATATTACAGCCTAATATCCAACTATTTTGACATAGAATGCTAATGTTAAACAGTAAATACATTTTAGTAAATCTACCAAAACTGCTTCCATCCGTGTATTTGTTTGTTTTTTTTTACTTGTCACGTTTGTCATGTGAATTGCTTTACTATGTCCGATGAAATAATGGCTCGCGTTGTAATACAGTAAAAGGTAAGATGTTATGTTCATAAGGAAACATATCTAAAGGCCGATTTATATATTGTATAACCGCGCGTAATTTTGTAATACATTGGAAGACGATGAAATGGGCCAATTCAGACATGTGTCATCTCCATGTACTCTGCTGCTGAAGAGTTCTCGGACGTTCCATGCTTTCTGCAAAGTCAGAACACGCGTTTGACGAGGAGTCTCGAACTTTGTTTTTTAATAGAATGCAAACATAATTTGTTAGAAATTCATGACACGGTTTCAACACAATTATAATGTTTTGTATTTGTCTCTTTATAGGTAATTGATAAACCCATGCTGTATCTTTTTCTTGATTCAGACACAAAATGACGATTTGTGTCTTCACACTTTCACAGAGGACCACTATTCCGCGTATGAAAATATACCATTACATACAAAAGTCTCGAACGTCTCTCCCTTAATTTATATGCCTCTGTTTCATTATATGCTCAAATTATATATAAATTGTACAGGTGTGCTACATACACAATGCGATATAAATAAATTGACATACTTTTGCATAAAATCAGGAAAATAAAATATTTGCAAGATATTACAAAAAGTTTATCATTTGCTTTTTTCAGAAAGGATCAAACCAGTCGGTAAGTATTGTAATCTCACTTCTTTTCCATTATACAACGATGCATGTTAAGTTTTTATCCAGGAATATATGTGAGCTTCAATACCCTATATATAAAACGGTAAAACAAAATAGAGAATGTTTTTGTTTTGTTGTTTATCAATTTACTATTTCACATTCAAAAGCAAAAAGAGACTTGAATCCACTTATTTTCATATACAAAGGGAATAAAAAAAGAAGAAACTGGTCAAAATCATTAAGTCCTCCGACACATTGTGTTCTAGGACTCAATAATAAGAAACATGGCAAAAACAATAAGTCCTCAGACCCTTCGTTTTCTTGGAAACACTAATAATAATAATGAAGTAGACAACAACAATATCTCCTCTGACACATCGCTGTTGGGGATTTAATAATTACGGATCAAGAACAGTATGTCTCCGTAACTTCGTTTGGGAGTCATAATTTTATCATGAATATTATATATACAAAAACATATTTTACAGTTAACACATGTGTCATATAATATATGGGTTCTTACAAACGCTGTGACCTATATTGTATACAGACCTATATCGTGAGACCTTACAGATGTAATAAAAAAGTTTATTAAACATATAAAATCAGTCTTATTTAATGTATATACACTCTATAGTACACATACAAAATCACTTCCGTGATTTAAACGATTTATAAAAAATACTTCATCACTCTTGTGACCAAAGAAATGCACCGAAGCACCATATAAGGCATCTAAAACCATATTACACGTATAAAACCACTTGGTAAGAATTTATGTAATAGATGCAATAATAAAGCATAATACACGTATATAATTAATCCTGTGTCCGAAATGAAGCAATCAAAAAGACGAACACGTATAAAATCAGTTTAGAACACAGAGATGCATTTAAAAACAATATTGCACATAATAACACCAATTTTAAACTTTAACACAATATTAGATAAGAATTCAATCCTGAGCAATTAAAAAACATAAACACACATACACTAATTCTTGAGACATAAGAGATGATGCAATAAAAAATCATATTCCACGTATAAACTCACTTGTGAAACCTTATAGTTGTATATGAAAAATGTATTTCACATAAAAGATTTCTCTTAAGCAAATGCAAAAACTAAGATATCCCACATATAAAATAAATCCCAGACATAAGCATTGAAATTCAAATGCATATTAAACTTATACCTGACACGCAGGATTCGCAATAACCGTTTTCGAAACAAGTGTTGATCCAATGCAAAAATGCTAATTTGGGGGATTTTTTTTTTCTTTTAAGGGAAGCGCCACAGTAAGTATAAACTAATGTAATTGTTTGTACATTAAGTGTTTTACATCTTGTGTATGATTTTTGTCCACCACGGGTTTAAACTGAGTCCAATGCAGATTTTGGCACATATTTTGTCGACGTTGAAATGTTTTTTGTTAAAGTACGAGTTTTCGTTCGAGTTTTCTATCAATCTAAAAAATGGTAAGATGCACAACTGGTATTCAATGTTAAAAGGCCACTGCATGTGTATTAATTTTTTCTGGGAACTTGATCAGGTTAATAAGCCGTTGCATAACAACTGATTAGAAGAAAGATAGTGTTGTAAGATTAGATTTATATAAATCAACAAATTTAAGAGACCATTTGCATGATTGTGCAAATTTATTAATCAGTTATTTGTTCTTATCAATACCACCACTATGAACCAAACTAAGGACTGACATTACCATACACAGTTCAGATTTGATTGATAAAAACTGATATTTACTGTAAATGTACTGTTAACGATCTGTAAATCACTGTATACTATGCATACAGTTCTCGTCAGTCATTTACAATTTTTATCTTTTACTGATCGCTTCTGTCCTGAACTGAAACAGTTCATGACAGTTTAGTACAGTACTTTTGTAGGACTGAAAAGAACGGTTAGTCACTGCATCAGATCGTGTCAGTACTTTTAAATTTTTACCTGGGTTTAGAATGACTGACATTCACTGTACCAGTCCTTGACAGTGATTATCAATATTTACCTGTATTTAGAATGACTGATAATCACTGTAGCAGTCCTTGTCAGCCATTATCAGTTCTTACCTGGATTTAGAATGACTGATGTTCGCTGTAGCAGTCCTTGACAGATATCATACTTTCTCTTCTATACCATTATATATGTATTGTCATTTGTAAACAAACACCAACAGTGAAGACTTGATTAAATGAGAGTTTTAATGGAAAAAAAATAGGAAATGTGTAAAATTAACCCCACAAGTCCATTTGTTTCCTAGTGCCGAAAATATTTTCGTTTAAAATCATTGTTCTTCCTAATATTAACTCTTCTTTCTTCTCATTTCACATTTGAATTTACATACTGCGACACAAATTTATTGAACATGTTTTGACCAATGTTTGTTATAAACAGGGTGTGATAAATTACCGGCATAAGCAGCTACATAACGTTATACCTGTACATATTTTTATTAAATTCAACAAAGCTGCCCAGTGCATCCACCAGGTGGACAAGGGACGCCTTCTCGTTAGGGGTGGTCAGGTCATAATACGGAAACCCTGACCACGGACCACAGTGAGTAACATGTTTGGAGATGCCACGCTCCTTGCATGATCTAGACTTTTTTGTATATGTCAAAAAGAGTAGGCTCGTTGTAGCTGCTACAAAATCCCAAATTTTCCGGCCGCCGTATCTAAACCCCCTACTTTTCCAGTGGCTTTGAAAATATTTGTTCTTTCGGTCTATTTTTCCGGAATTGTTTGTTAACATGTTGTCGTCCTGAATAAAGCTGAAATTATACTCGCTGGATGTTAAGCAAATATCCAATCAATCAATCAAGCAACATATCCTCTGGACCAACTTTATTGTTTGACGTGCGCCATTTTGGATACCGATTTTACTTTGTAAATTTCCTAGATTTGTGTAAGACTTTTGTTTTAAAATAAAGGAGGTTTTAGTTGGGGGTTGTCTCTTTAAATAATTTCAAAAGTTATAATTTCTGGAAGCATATTTTGTATACTCCTTATTTACAAATATATTTAAGACAAACTAAACAAACGTTGTCGTTTAATCCTTATAAAATGTTTAAAGTGTGGGGTGGGTCATTATAGTATCGTGGTTTTATTTCAAAAATTTAATGACCAATTATATTTCCGACATCTCCAGCAGTGTTATGTAACACCTGTGTTTATCTGTTTTTGTCTTTTCTGTACTTAACTTTACAATTTCAGTCACAAACGAGAACTTACTAAATTGAATGGTTTGTTTGTTTTGTCGGTTTTTAATTTTTTTTATTATTATTACACTAAAATGGATTGAAATTGTAGAGTCACTGCATAGTTTTTGCTTAACAAAATCTTTGTTTTTTATTGTCTATATGCATCAGTATGGTAAAAAAAAGTGCATCGCCTAGGGAATATACCGAATAAACCGGCTTTTCTCTTGTGGGTGTGTGTGTAAAAGGGGCGGGGGGGGGGGGTTGCAATACAAAGGTTTAAACAACGTAACACTGTAGTCACTGCAAACGCTTCTTAAATATAATAATCTTTGTTTTCTTTTTGTTTATATGCATCAGAAGGAAAAAAATGTGTGCATCGCCACAGGAATATGCCGATTGTAAACAATTGTCAGGGAACAGGTAATTGTGCGCAATCATCCTGAACAAGGATTCAGTTTTACTAATTTTATGATAACAATAATATAGATTTGCAGTTATGACAGTTTCTGGTAACCTTAGAACGTTCGATCTTCTCCGTTTTTGTAAATATCCGACAATTGTATTTGCAGACAACGACAGGAGAATCTCCGACCCTGGTTAAGTAGAGTATAAACTTAAATTAGAATCGAGTGCACCATTTCTTTTCATAATGCAAAGTCAAGTACAAAGCAATGCCTCAGCATTTATAAGAGAAAATTTAGTTAGAAAAACATTGCGGCAATTCATCCACTCTTGAAAAGTAACAATAATATATATGGATTCAAATGAGACGAAACATGAAAACATGTAAAGATTTCAGTAATTCTTCGAAAAAAAAACGCAAGTCATATTTCCAAACAACATAAAATTTAACGCGTTGTTAATACACGTAACAGATTATTTACACTAAAGTTTACCATGAGTTAAGATATTTTATTATTTGAAAAAAAAACGTTTTCTTGTTTGAAGCTATACGCCAATGTTAGCATTTTTTCGTCCAATTTTTAATGGCAGAAGAACCTATAGAACTAGTGATAGATTTCGGCTATTTAAGTCGTAATATAGCTTTTAACATTAAAGAGATATTTTGCATGTATTTGTATAATTTCTTCACTGTCCTCTTGCTATTTTATTGAAACAGACCTTCGGTGTGTTTTGTATTTCTATGATATATTTTTATAAATTTTAATATAAATTAAAAAGAAATTACATACGCAGGAGACCTTTGTAGCTTTATGCACTAGAAAGTGATTTTTATTACGTATAAAATTGGTTTCCGATGTTAAATATCTGATAGGTGTTTGAAAATGTGTCGTGTAGATGTAGCTACCTGGGGTGCAAAGGTAAACTAGAGATGTTGATTGTTAATTTGTTTATTGCAATAACCACACAACGATGATAAGGTGTCACTTTGAAGTGATTTTTGTAAGTTTTATAACAAATTTATATCTTGATAATTACTTTTAATTCAGAGTAACGTTGTAGGATCATATTAGATTGAAGAAAAGGTGCTGGAGATACATGTATTTCATGAGATTAATAGTAAAACTTCATTTGTTGGAGAAGACAATTTAAAAAACGTCCGATGTTCACAAAGAAAAATATCTTTCGTATATATTTCATCATTTTGATATAATGACAGGGCATTCTAGTTAATATTCTGGATAAAAATTATAATTTCAAATCAATTAGGATGCAAACGGTCATATTTAAAATACTAAAAAATATACCAAGTTATGGTTAATTACCAATACACATAGATTAACAAATAAAAATGTCTCCCTTTTTAGAAATATCCCATCGGCTAAAACTCGTACATTACATAGGTATAAACTTATTTTGTAGCTGTTAATGTTTTTTGTATCTGTATCTTCTGCTACAAATATTTTATCCATAATTTCTATATAACAAAAGGCGGATGTATATCTGTTTAGTGTTCAGGGGCGTGCGTGGCTGAGTGGTTAAGGTAGTGCGTCTACTATTGATCACGTGGTCTGTCCATACTGAGGTTGCGGGTTTCATTCTGCGGACTATGTGCGCTCGACTCCAATCTTAATTAAAAATGATTGCCAGTTTTCCTACCGAAGTTCGGGAGTTTTTTCCGGGTGCTCTGGCTTCTTCCACAAATATAAAAATTTGACACCATGATATAGCTGAAATATTACTGAAAGTGGGGTTATATCATTCAAACAAACAAAAACAAACTATTCAGTGTTCTATTTTATTATCTATTTCAATTCAGCCTATATATATATATATATATATATATATATATATATATATATATATATACTGCCCATATATGAACATGTTCCTAATGACTAGGTCAGTAAAAAAGCTCATGAAAGAGATTTACTTTGCTGATAACCGCACTAACATTGAATAAACTTCACCACCCCCCTCCCCCCCAAATAAAAACATGACGCAATGATATAGCTGAAAAATTGCCGAAAGTGGCGTTAAACACCATTCAAACAAACATATCGACTTGAAAAAAAACCTTTAATGCAATATTATAGTGTTAATGTTTATATGAAAAGCTGACATACTTGGATGGATTTTCCATCACCTTTTAAAAAACATATTTTGCAATGCTAAAATAAAAAAAAGCTCAAATATCAGTTATTCTAAATCAAGGTAAGAACTGATGATGACTGTCAAGGACTGCTTCAGTGAACATCAGTCGTACTAAATCAAGGTAAAAACTGATAATAGCTGACAATGACTGCTACAGTGAACATCAGTCATTCTAAATCAAGGTAAGAACTGATAATGGCTGACAAAGACTGCTACAGTGATTATCAGTCATTCTAAATACAGGTAAATATTGATAATCACTGTCAACGACTGGTACAGTGATTGTCAGTCATTCTAAATCAAGGTAAAAATTTAAAAGTACTGACACGATCTGATGCAGTGACTAACAGTTCTTTTCAGTCCTACAAAAGTACTGTACTTAACTGTCATGATCTGTTTCAGTTCAGGACAGACGCGATCAGTAAAAGATAAAAATTGTAAATGACTGACGTGAACTGTATGAATTGTATACAGTGATTTACAGATCGTGAACAGTACATTTACAGTAACTATCAGTTTCTATCAATATAATTTGAACTGTGTATGGTAATGTCAGTCCTTATTTTGTTTCATAGTGCACGTTGTCTGTTAAACTTATTATATACTTTTTTATTTATGTAGAAAAGCCGGGTATGTATAAACGTATAGGTTAAATTTCACGGCTTCCACCCACAATAAAAACTGGATGCCATGATATAGCTTAAAAAAGGGATCATAGTGGCATTAACAAAATTTAAAAACAAACAAAAAATATACAAAATTAGCTGAATACACAGAATTAGTTATTGTCATTAGTTTAAACTTATTAAGCCCACTTTATAGATTATAAGCTATCAAACGGATCCCTTTGAACGGATGCAACTTACAAAATTCTCGCATCCTCGTGTAATCTAAAAGTTAAAAAAATACAGTAGACTTTCGATAATTCGGATTCAAAGTGGTCACTATAACAGTTGAGTTATTGTAGTTCGAGCCACAGTCAGATGGATGATTTTCGAAAAAAATGTTTTGTACCAAAAATTTAATTATTTACGATGTGGTTATAGGTTTCCTGTAACGTCTATGGTTGTTTATAGAAAACTTCGCTTAAAATTTTCTCAGCTTTTGAAAGTTTCCTTTAATTTCGCTAAAAATGAATATCGACTAACATTAAAGTTTTAATATATTCTAATTGTGAATATTGTCGTTTCTATTTGATTTATAACTGAATTTAATTTTAATGAATTTAAACTAATGTCTCCAGACCTTTAAACACTACTCGAGACATCCATAGCTACTTACTTTTTTTACTTTATCTATCTATATGTACTATTTGTATTGTTCTTTTTTTATTAGCGTTCTTGGTACCTAATGTTAATGGTTTTACCGACGTCAATAAACGTTTTTATAACATCGGTATATGGATGTGGATTTATATAAATTCAATTTGAAATGTTTGAAATATTATAAACCCAAGTATATTGTAAAAAATACGAAGGAAAAACAATGGGACTTCCCAAATAGTTCGAGAAATCAACTGTGTTGAAGTAGACTGCAATACAAAAAACAGAAGTCTTAAGTCAAACATTACTTATCCAGTAAGAAAATCCTACAAAAACAAAACAAAAATCAAATATATATATTCCAAATGAAGTGCAAGTGCGTTCCAGTTTCTAAACATATTCTAATAAATTTCAACTTGTATATGTAATAAACGTTCACAATTTGTCAAGTCATCTACATCTGCAATAATTGATTAATTAAAACGCAGGAATAAAAAACGACATATCATACAAACAAAACAACTTTTAGACATATATTATGTAAATGTGAAAAAACCTTACTGGTTGGAATTGTGATGGTGATACACCATCTAGACAAATAAAGAGATCAGTCAAATTAGCATTTGCTTATGAAAATAACGTTTTTTTTATACTTGCAGACTGTAAGTATAATGAAGTACCAGATAAGTATATAAACTAACATTTACCTGTTGTGGCAAAAATCAATACCTCAATGACCTGCCCCTGATTTAACATAGTCGCGACAATCCACGTGCAACTGTTTCAAATTTTTGATGAAACAATCTTTCTATTTCTTACTTGTAAAGATAAATTGATTTGTTTTATACTGAGCGCGATTAAGATGAGTGATAAAGTATTTTAAATCATTTGTGTCCGTCGGCAACGCTCCCAATATGCTTTTGTTTTGCCTGAAATAATAGCTAAAATGTCGTTAAATGAATACAATATAGTTCTAGAAGCTAGAAGATTAAATTCCTTCATTATCGCTATTTTTGCTGTATTTTCTTTTGATCTTTGTGTGCGATATTATTCCATCTCACTCTACTAGCTTTAGATGGGCCCATCTCAGCTCGCTGTCAAGACGTCGTTAAGTAACATTGTGACGTCACAATGTTACAAAACAGCGATAAACAGCGATAAACAGATTATTTACGCTTAATGAAACTCGATGCATTTTCTCGTCATCTCATCTCAGGGCTGTCGCCCTTCGATGAGATATGAACGAGAAAACGAATCTCGTTTCCAAAAAAGTAAATAACCTATAAATATTGGTAGTTAAATTTAAGATTTAAACTTGGTTATTAAATTTCCTTTTTGAAATTTTAGAATTAACTTAATATAATAGAAAATATTACCCCTTTACGCTCGAAATGGAATCTACATGTTAATTTAATTGTTTTGGATACTTTATCTTACTTATTAAAACTATTTTGTTTTTTAACAACTAATCTTTTTACTTACCACTTATGTTTCGTTCTTAATATGTTGTTGAAAAAATCTGTACCGTCTGAGTGAATGGTTACAAGTTTTTTTATAAACAACGAAAAATATCTATGGCACCTTCACTAAAATATTTTATTCGAGTTATCACCTACTAATGAACAAATCTTGCCAAATATTATTTATAAAAAAAATAACTGTTTTAAACGATATATTTTAATACTCACTATATAAAACAAATGAAGAACACCTATGATCATGGTTTAGTCTTCTGTAAAATTAGTCGAAAGTAGCAATACAGCGTGATAATAGCAATGTTTGTGTTATTTTCCAAACAAGACATATTTACAGTTAAGTAAATATACATTTTCAATTACATTATGATTAAAACGTTTCGTGACTAAAGACATACATAACAATTATCCACTAATTATAATATCAGAATTCAATAATCCTGTTTAGCACTGTGCCTTGTTTTTATTTCAGCATATTTTTGTTTTATTGTTCTATGCTCTTCATATTCATATAGTGTTTGGCATTTTCAATCTTTTAGGTAGAGAGCCTTTAATGATTCTTGAATCGACGAAACTCGCGTCAGGCGTAGCAAAATTTATTGCCTCGAACTTTGTTGTATTTTGAATTTCATGTGTACATTAATAAACATGTTAGTAAAGTTAGTAGCATTAATTAATTAGAAAAAAAACTATTTATATATTTGCAGTGCGTAAGTAGCAAAGAAATGGTAGATAAGTATAATGACTAATAGTTTGTCAGTTCAATATAGTTTTGCCATTGTATGGAGACAAATAATCACTTGTAAAATTGGCTAAGATTTTTAACAAAGAAAGCACATTCTTATTGTATTGTACGTGGACGGATAAAGTGGTTTGTACCATTGTACGCGAATTTTAACTAGTGATTAAATAACTTATGTTGCACCATCCATGTAAATAATATTTACGTTTAAATCGCAAATATATTAAGTGCTTTTATTAGAAATTCTCTAAAAATATGTACATTTCTTGAATATGCAAAACCGATTAATGTTGCAAACATTATTCAACTTGTTTGATGGCATATTAAAATATATTTTGCTACCCCACTAGTCTTTTTCAGTTGCATGATGTCTTGCATTACTTGTTTAGCAATTTGGTTAATTAAAAAAGCAAACTGAAAATTTAAGCAATAATACAATTGCAATGAATTTAAAATAAAAATGACAATAGATGAGCCATGTAATCGAACGTGTATAATGTAATAGTGCCAGATATAAATTGTATACCATATTTGTATAAATAACAAAAAACGATTTTTTTTCAGTATGTAAGTATTAAGAAATCAAGGGAGTTACAGATAAGTATGAAAATAGAGAATGTAAAAGTCATTTCAAAATATGTCCTAATAGTATAACGGCAACAAATCAGTTGTAAAATTGTTTGTAACAATAACCAATTATTATATGGGTATTTTTACTGGGAAATATGACGTAACTTCATAATTTTTTCAACCTTGGTATCTTTGATGACATTGAATTTACAATCAATAGGTCAATAACTCTACTGGTTAACTGTTAGACTCTGAGGGTAACATTATTAATCACACTCCAGTTCTGTTAAGAATATCATTTGATCCATGCACTGTAATTTCGAACATTAGTTTAAAAATTATAAGGTTTATCTTTAAGCATGATGTAAATTGCCTTCGCCAGATGTGGTACAGTTCTTCTTTAAAATTTTGATAAAAAACATCTGAAGCATATTTTGGTCTTGGTCTTTCAATATTTAGTTTAAGCGTCACTGATAAGTCTTGAGTAGGCGAAACTACATGTTATATCTGTTACATCGTTTAGGTACACCCATGTCCAAAACGTCCGACATATAATATTGATGAATACATGTGTAAACTTATGCATTGTCTTATTAAAAAGTGTTACCAAACTGGTCCTTTTGGTCAAATGTAGGTCTAGAGACCGATTTTATCAGTAAACATTAAAAAAGCACAAAAACAAAAAAAAACATCTAGTTGTGTTATCAACATTAAAATGAGTTAGTTCGGGACTACATGTTTGTAAGTGGCTAAGAAAACAGTAATCAGCGATCGAATAGAACAAATGATGTATACAATTTAAGCATTATTATTGTAATTTAGAAAACTATTTGAGTACCACTAACCAATCAAAATAATTTCGTTGTGTATTTTCAGTGGGTATGTATAACCGAAGAAACAGATAAGTATGATGACTAACATGCATGTAGTTGTTTTAAATGTTTATGATCGAAACAGATCGTAGATCAGTACTTCACTTGTAAATTTGGCAAGGTTAAGTCACAAATATTGCATTCTTTAATAAGAAAGATGAACTACGTTTTCTTAGTAATAATTTGATTTATCAGGTAATGAAATCTTTGTTACCCATAGTTTACAGCTTGTTAATAGCGGTGTTTATCATTTTTATTAAAAGCTAAATATCTTCGAAGAAACAGATTGTACTTTCGTGAACTTGGGTTGATCCGTTACCCATCTATTTCTCTAGTTAAAATTTCGGATTTTAACATGGATGGTCGTATGTTGAAAATTTTTAAGACAACTTCATACAGTAAAGAAATATAAATCCCCTCGCCATATGTGTATTACCTTTCCATTTTTACACTTTTTTTCAAAAATCAAGCGGATAGAATCATAGCATAACTTGTGAGATAATTTTAAGAAACATTCATTTTTATAGTAAAATTGTTATTAGTGGGTTGACTTTACAGCAAAATTCAGACAAAATAAATAAATTTTGTCTTTGACATTTGTTTTTCTTTTCTATTCGTGAACAATGTGTGCCTCTGTTAAATGAATGTTTTCTATTATTGTTCTTTAATAAGGATTTAAGAATAAGTTTGCAAAGACGCAATGCAATGTCTGCAATATCCGATATCGTTGCATAAAATAGGTAATTGTTGTTGATATGCCTGAAAATAAAACTTTTAAAAGAAAGTAGCAAAGAAAACCGACCGAACAACAAAAGCCAATAACCAAGGGACAGTTATATATAGACAAACACAACACAAAAAAACCATAAAACACAGAAAGAGAGTAACCCGAGCCCAATAAAAACCATGGGTGCACTCAGGTGCTCAGGACGTGAAAGCAGTGCCTGCCTTTAATTAGACACCTGTCGAGTTACTCATTGTCTTGTCTAAGGAAAAGTCAAATCCAGGAATAGGAAACACTATCTAAGACTCAGCGAAAATATCAGATCGTATTTGAGACACTGATTTCCCATAAGATCAATTAAGTCTTGGTGCCGACCATAGAACTTCTGGAGAGATAGTTACGTTTTCCGTTTATTTGACACCTGTAGAATCTTTTTATTTAACTAGTTTAAACATTTCTAAAATGTTTTTAAAGGATTGCCAGTTTTCCTACCGCAGGTCGGGGGTTTTCTCCGGGTACTCCCGCTTCCTCCCCCCCAAAAAAATGGACGCCATGATATAGCTGAAAAATTGCTAAAAGTGGCGTTAAACACCATCAAACAAACAAAACATAAAATGTTTTTATCGTTCAATAATTAAATATAATACTGACAATCGTTCAATAAAAGCATTAAAACCCAGGCAGTTTGTAAGTTCTATAATTTAAACCATACATCTGATTATATTAATTACTGAACTGTTATGTCCCTAGACTTGATAATTTGATTTAGAAATTAAAGAACATGAACATATTTTATTTCTTCAAGATTGTTAACTAAAAGTATCAATAACTCATTAGAAATTATGTTCTTCATATATTTTGCAGTGTTGAGTAAGTGTCAAAAAAGTAGCAGATAAGTATTATGACTAACATATAATTGTTTTTTTCAATATACTCTCCCGACAGTATACCACTGTATAACAACTAGATATTGTGTACGTATGACATATCTTTGATCCTTGTAATACGGAACACATTAAATTGAAAATTTGTTGTTTTGTAAAAAGCGCCTACGAGTTTCATATTTTAGAAAGATAAAGTGCTATAATGATCATTCCATTTCTTTAAGGTGTGTTAAGTGTCATGTTATTCTGTTTGTTAATAACTTTATTCCCTTACTTATGTTTGGTATATTAAGATAAGAATGTATTGCGTCAAATTTGCGTACGGTTTATTTCTACTTTTACAATCGTCATCATTTGAAAAAAATAACTCTTTCTTGCCCATAAATGTGCATATACGATTATTATTGATACAAACTAACTATATCTAAAGTGTGAAACAAAGAAGACAGAATACCTCTGTAGAAATATTGGTTTTCACAATGTACGAAATACAGAAATGTGACACACATATTCAATCGTTAAATAATTCCTATTAAGCTATACTGTGTTGTTAATAAATCAATACAAGATTATTTTGAATGTGCAGTACACGTATCTTTATTCTTTAAAATCATTTTCTATATAAATTGAATTTTGTGATTTAATATATGTACTTATAAAGTCCACCTACAAAATAAGTAGAAAAGAAAAACCAACCAGTCAACAAAACCACAAATATTTTTCTGTATTTTTTTCAGGTTGTAAGTATCAGAAAAGAAACAGATAAGTATACTCGCCAAACCATAATCTTTTGGGAAACCGAACAACACAAACGAATTAAAAACCATAGGACAGTGGCAAAATCAAGATTAAGATAAAGATATACATTCCACAAAAAGAAGAAACAGAAATGAAAAACAATATCCGAATAATGAGTAACCTAACAATAAACGTGGGTTCACTCCGGTGCTCGGGACGCGTAAACCTATCCTGCTTGTAATTAGACACACGTCGAGTAAGTAGAAACGCATTATCATGTTCAGACAAACTAGACAATTGTGTCAATAATGTGCTGCCCTCTCATTTGTTCTCACCTTTTATTTGTCAGTCCAAATTAATAAACCTCGTAAAGTTAAACGATTGATTGAAGTCATATAAAGTACGTTCGTGTTTTTATTTGTTTCAGAGACTGTAAAACGTGTAAGGAGTAAGTATGTCTACTTTTTAACTGGGCTCATTTTTACAATGTATCAGTAACAGTCTTATAAACTATTCCACTGATTCACAGCCCTGTCAAAAACAAAGCGAGACACAACTGCTTGTTTTGATAAAGTGAAAAGTATTACATTCAATTACAATCAATATATTTCTGTGGAAACATAATTATCTTCCCACAATAATATTAGTCTTACATTTGTCTGATTAAGGTTTTTACCAGTCTATTTTCCTTATAAATGTTATAGAGAGAATCGCTGAATAGAAATTCAAACTTTGAATAAAACTGTGAAGCTTTTTAAACAATGAATTGACAATACATTATCAATGATAAAATACTTATTTTTCTTTATTGTACGTTATAAAATGCATTAAGCCGTTTACGAAAACGGTAGTTAAACTGTCATTTTACCACTCAGAGTGTTGTTTATTTTATTTATCATAAATGAAAGTTGTATGAATTATTTCGTCAAACAATGTCTTTCATTAAACCTGGGTATTTAAGCTTTAAAAATTATCTTTCTCTAAATATTTGTGTTAGTATATATATATATTTAAATAATGTTTTTTAATGACAAATAAGTATTGATATAATAGTAAAATAAACACCACATGTCGAAGCACCTATTTGAAACTGTCATAAATATTTTGGTCTTAAATGTACAAATTTACATTACGTACTACTACAGTTCATTCATCTTTTTTAAAATTGTTTGTTTGTAATTTTACTGTTACAGTAAGCAACAATGTGTCGGAAACGTTATAATTCGGCATTTTTTGTTTTGTGCACTAACCCTTTATAATTTCTGCTGTTTACCATGGACGTTAAATTGCAAAATCTGGTGTTTGTATAAAATTTATGCATAAGGTTGTGTGTAAGAATCATTTGTGTATATCACGTTTGTTACGGTAAAATACGTCAGAGCTCTTAAGCAACGCAAATTAGCAACAGATGAGTTCTAATATGACATTTTTATTTATTTTTCAGACAGACGTTTCATCATTTCGTAAAGGATTTATAGTTCGCTTGAAATTTTACAAAGAGTTTATACTTATACATAAACGTCTCAAATAAAAAAAGAATAGTAGTTTAAATTGCAAACTGTACTACATTACTGTCTTTGTTAGTAGTTACATTTTATTACAAAGTAATACCGATTTTTAATGCTAGTGGTTTGTATGTTATAAAACATTTTAAACAGTAAACATATTTGTTGTTATTTACCTTGACTGAGAACCCGAGCACATTTTGGTTTACATTTAACAGATTAGGAATTCTTTTTAATGCTTGCATTCATATTGTAATAGATTTTACCTGACTTAGCAATGCAGGTGATCAAAAAGTAACGAACACAGAGGGAACTGTCAAAAAGAAATCCACAAATCATAGTCCTAGAAACCGGCAAACTTAAAAACCCACAACTGTTTTATAGGCGCTGGTTAGTTGATACAAATGGATGGGTATCATATACCGCTAGTCAGTAATAGGTGTATCAAACAATCATCATCGCACGTTCACTGTAACCTTGCTTTAGAAGTTTATCCTGAAGAAATTGGTGACTTGCAAAAATCAGTAGACTCGCTGCAAGCTCTTGCATACATGTCCTTAATCAATAAAGAAATATAACAAGAGTATGCTTGAAAAACTGGAATATTGTTGTATATTAGATGACCGCTGTTGGTGTAAGTCTGAAAATGTTGTAGTTGAAGCTGTTTCTGTGGTTTCTTTAATTTCCAGTTCTAAAGGATATATTTAGCCACTCAGCAAATTTATCAATATGTAAAATTAAAGGTCATAGCTTCTGCTATTATCTTGTTTTTAATAAGACGTCGAAGCAATTTACATAAGATAACAGGAACAGATTGGCAAGTGTTGTACAGTCTGTACCCACTGGAATTCCGAATATCTGCTGAAAAAAAATACTCTAAAAATTAGAAATATGTTGTCGATTAGAACATCTAACATGCTATTAACATGTCTTTAAAAAAAATTAAAGGTTAAAACAGACAAAATTTTCTTTAAGGTCTTCTGAATTTTTAAGAGTTCACATATGGTTAAAATTAATTCGCAAATAAAAAGTGTTACATTATTTTTGCTGTCCTTCTGTCAGTGCAAACATTATCAGAGACCATAGCTGAACCGGCTATGAGTTTAATTTCTAGAGCGTCACTAAATTAAAAACATGCATATCTAAATTAAATGAAATCCATATCAATCATAAATAGCACTTTTTATAGGATAAACTTCTGATAAATTTTGCACAATATTCTCAGATTCTCGCTAAAAGAATAGTCATACATTAAACCGTTTAGTGCAGAGATACTAAAGATGCAATGTTGTATTAAAAAGCATATCGAAAGCTATGATGAAGTTTGATCGTATTTTCATCTATTTGAACTGTAAATGATTTTGTAAATAAGTAACATAAGAAGACTAATACATGAATGAGCTCAACATAACGACTACTGAAAATAGTTTTTCTATTGGAATTCCACTGGGTTCTAATTGTGCTCCTCTCTTGCCGACCAGCTTTTTTCTCTGATGAGGCCTAGTTTCTTAAGAATAAAGGAACGACAGTGGTCAAGACATTTGATTTTACATTAAGCTATATAGGTTTTGTCTTGTCACTAAACAATGCTATATTCAGTCCCTTTTTACATTTCTTCTATCCTAGTGAGCTCGAAATTAACGACACTACAATACATTTTGGTCGGCCAATAACATATACATTTCTGGAAATACTATACACAAGATTCTAAGACAGACGTGATGTCTTTAACTTTCCAATTATCAACATTTCGTTGACCTATTCAACATTCCGTTCAGCAAAGGAGTATTGCATTTACATTAAACTTTATGATACATGATGCGACTTTCTAGCAAATACACTGCTGTTGACGATTTAGCTACTCAGTGTTTTGTTGTACCAAAGCCAATGTTATCCCGTTAGAAGTGCAATTTTATTGAATGATTGATGGAATCTTTGCTTAAGGACAGCAAGCAATGTTCAGCTATATTCAGGACTAAAACAATCAAATAAACCATTACTTAACGATAAAGGTAATAGGATATTGAAGGCAAAATGTTTGACTGAAAAAATAAAAAAGGTGTAATGGGTAATGGGGTAAATTTTGCCTTTTCTGGCGGCTACAAGATGCCCATTTGTTTTTTTCGAAATCTTCACGAGGGTCTTCCTTGTTACTTAAATACGATAATACCGTTGCTTATTCATAGGTAGCTAATTCATAGGTAGTCTACCCTCTTCCATGATTTGACTGTCCCTGGACATGATAATAAGTAACACGCCGGTTTATAATTAGTGGCAGGCTGCGCTTTGTCTTCCAAAGCACCTTAGTGCCGCTAATAAAGGATGGTTAAAAACTATTATAAAATATTCATTAATAAAAAAAATTTTACTCAATTAATATAAATATGTGTGGATATATGTCAAATGCAATACCTTATAATTTAAAAAAAATTAGTTTGCGTATTTCAAACTTATAAAGTACATTAATGTAGATATAGCTTTTATTTTCGTACGTTGCCCAGAGTTTATACATATGGAAATAGCGGAGGTCGTTAAAGGGTTGTAATGTCATAATACGAAAAGCCAGACAGAGAACCGTAGTGGGTAATGTGTTTGGAGAGTGCCCCGCTTCTTGCACGATGACGAGTACGCTTGTTGTAGCCTCTACAAAAGGCTCAATTTTTAGACACTTCTGATACTCCCTACTTTGTCGTTGGCATTTAAAATGTTGTGCCTTTTTGTCAATCTTTCACGTTTTTTTTCGTCCATTATATATATGTAATACTCCATGCTGGATGTAAATCAAACATCCCATTTATCTAGCACCCATTAGTAGGATTTCAGTGATTAATAACTTCCAATTTATTATTTAGAGTAGGTTCAAATTGACATAATGCTTTTGAAAAGATTGATCATTTCAATGATTTATCGGGAGTGGATAATGATAAGGATAAGTAATCAAGATAATGTTAAGGTAAATTCAATGACTTTATTTTAGTTCCCAATTGGCTTGTTTAGTAATATCCACTTGTTTGTTGAACTAGTGTTTCAGATTATTTTTTTTCCTTCACTTTTGACACCTTAACATATATTGTGGATTGACTCATTATGGTTTTTTAATTTTAAACTCTGTTGTTAGCTTCGCGCAATTAAGAACATGAAGATAACACTCAACGACACTAAAATACCAACAAGCATTCTCAATACTATTTTTTTATTATTACCGCTTAAGAAAAGTAGTAGATATTTACGGATTGTTTTCGATTGCTGGTTAGATTATTGGATATAGACGACTTTGGGTCGGTTTACACCAACAGCGTAACCCCACCACAGTCGTCTAAATCCACTAATCTATTCAGCAATTGAAAACAATTCTTATATTTTAAGTCAATATTATGAAAAGAAATAACAAAAGCAACATTTCACAAGAAGTCAAACAACATTCGGAATTCATAATATAACTGTCGTCGCTTGTTGTTTGCCGAATAATTCATGTAAAGTCAATGTCATCAATACATTTAATTATGACGTCAACAATCAGTGACGTGCTGAAATACCAAGTTAGGTTTTACGAAATGGACAATATTACTCAGCTATTCAGTATTCAAAGGAAATTAAAATATTTAATTTTAACCTTAAAACTGAATAAGTGCAGTTTAATAAGTATTCTTTATTAAATCATTAAGTGCAAGACACAAAACAAAATATCACACTGCTCCGATGTTTAATTGAGATTGCCACCTGTTGTATAAAATTGTAGAAAACATTCAATAAAATTGCTGGAAATTATTGAAGTGCTAAATGGACTGCAAACTGATTCGTCATGATTACATATGACGCATTTTTACTACAATTAACGAAAACGACATACTTTAAAATCTGCGAGCTATATTTTCCTTCCTCTCTTATATATATATATATATATATATATATATATATATATATATCCGCGGATTATGGGGTTGGGTGAAAATACATACATATTTTTGTTGGTTTTGGGAGAAAAATCTAAATGGGGCAAAAAAACGTTTCGCCCAAAAATTTTGAAAGCTTATTCCAACAAGTTAGAAGTAACGCTGATCTTAACCAAGTTATCTGGAAATAGGGTAAGGTTTGAACTTTAAAAATGTCTTTGGTTCGGCCGTATTGGTTCAGTCGTTTTCGAGATATCCGAGCCCAAAGTTTGAACCCGTTATATTCGAAATATTCAAAATTTAATAGATAAGTGGAAATTGTGAAATTCGCATAAATGTTTCTTATTTTAGGTTTATGTTTCAACGGGAATGATTTTTTTTATTGTAAAATGAGTTTTTCTAATTTTTCAGTAAATTTTTGGTTTGAGAAATTTTGAAGAGAAAATGATATTTAAGATATTTATTTTTCACACAAAATATAAACTCTGTAAGGTACCTATCAAATTACAATAAAATCTGGTTGGTTGTATAAAAGATATTGACAGGTTAAGTTGTCTGTAAATAGGAAGTAAACGTAAACATCCGAGAACACCGTAAAAAGATGGCGGTAGGGACTAGGCTAGACAACACTTTTGAACTCCATCTCTTAGACTCTTTTTAGAGACTTCACGTAAGTTAAAGGCTTTTACAGACATTTTTTATTGTGAGTATTGCTACTTGACTTGACTTGAGATAGACATTAAGATAGAAAACGCCTATGTTAAAGCGCATTTCAGATAACTTGAATCATGTGATTTATAGGTCAAACTTGTTGTCGTTAATCATGTTAATGAATCTTTATTAAAGGAATCAATCGTACGTTAACATTCGCTCGCAGTATCAGTCTAATCAAAGATCTATAAAAACTGTGTGCAAATATAGTTTAGATAGTTGAGTGGTGTGACGTGTTTTGATTTTAACATTGCATACGAATTTTATTATTGTAAGATATAATATCCTTCAATATCATATTGAAGGATATTGTATGCCATAATGTCCAGTCTTGGTTGTTTGGACCACAGTGACCTGTAATATCGACTTTACTTCAAAAAAATCAAATAATAGGGGCTAAATTTATTATGTGTGGGGTACATGTATTTAATACCAGTAGCAGTGACATGTTCATTTGTTACAAAACATCAGCAAATCTCTGTATAATTATGTGCAAAATCATGGATCTAAGGGACCGACCATTTAACTTGCAGGGGGGGGGGGCCTTGGTTTTTCGTAAAAAAATATTTTGAAAATGATTTTTGATGAAAAAAAGCAAAGGAAGCAGAGGCTAAGAAAAAAAATATTCTGAAGAAGGATTTCTGCTATATAAAATAATGCTAATAATGAAAAAAATATTCTGTCGCGACGCCTTCAAAAAATAAATAGCTCGGAAAAAAATTTTCTGACCAAAACAAAAAACCAAGCCCCCCCTTCAAGTTAAATGGTCTGTCCCTAAGGGGTTGTGAAGTGCGACATTTACACTGTAACTGTAGTATGTGTATTTATTGATTTGGGGGAGTAGTATTTCTTTTCTTCTATTACAGTATATTAATGGTACATTTGAAACAAAGGTTTTAAAAAAGATCATCATACACCTTTAGTGATTCATATGGGCCTTTCATTTGAACACACTCTAGAAGTTAAGAAGAGTGCATTTAAATCAACATTTAATTCCTATCATCAATTGTGTCTAAACTTTACACTAGATTTTGAGGAAAGTTGTAATTTGTGATGTACTGTTTTAAACTGGTAGGGTAACCATAAAAGTTATATAGTTTCTGAATTTCGTTTTATAATAACATTTAAAATGTTTGCTAATTAACATCCAGGGAGAATTATTTCAGGAGTCTAAAAGTAAAAGTATACAAATTATATATATATGCACTTTGTAAGAACATCATCATTTTTGTAATTAGTACTTACATTTTACTTCCTTGTTAAGAGATATTTTTAGAATGTTTTTAAATGTTGAACAAAAACATTAAAATATATAACTATCTTTGATGATTGAAGGATTACCTTATATAATTCACAAGGAATGGGATGATATCAGAATTTTTTGACATGTTGGAGTTGTGAAAGTTCCCACGCAGCTTACTCTTAGTCTTGTATAATGGCAATTGATTAAAGCAGAAAGTTGGACACAATGAAATTTTTTTGGGTAACATATTATACAGTAGTCCACGCTGTAAATAATAATTAAAATTGTCCTCCTTTTTTCGTAAGAAATACAGAGTATGAAAAAAGCATATCTTACTTACATATGAGTAAGTACATGTAAAAGTTGCATGTATAACTAGTGAATTGATTAAGGTGGTCCTAATCACTGTTAATATACAATTAATGACTTTGATATAGGTTGCTATCAGGATTTATCAGCCAGAGAAAATGTAATATTCACCGAGCCGCTAGGCGAGGTGAATATACATTTTTGAGGGCTGATCAATCCTGATAGCGACCGTATATCACAGTCATTATTTGTTTTATTACATGAATAAATTAAAACCACCATCTCCCCTCGATCAGAAAAAACAGAGGATGCCTTTTCTACTGGAGCCCCTGCTTACATTTTGGAATTGTTGTTACCCTCTATATTTTTTTTTTATTTAATACTGCATTTTGATATCAATTTGCTGGTAATCCTGAAATTCCAGTTTCAAATATTGAGAAGAATATAAATGAATCAACATATAGCAGAGCAGACATTTCTCCCGTTTGTTGTTGTCACGCACGATACAATACAATCGATTTGATTGGACGAATGAATTTGTTAAGACGGTTATTCTGATTGGCTAAAACATAAAAACCAGGTCGAATCGTATTCCGCTTGACTACTATGCAGCGGAATCGTGCAGCGTACAAACATTTTATGTAATTTTAGTACTGTTGCGATTTATCGTGACCCAAAAGTTGTTTTAGACCAATCAAAAACACGCAAAATTCTATTCATGTAATAATAGGTATTAATGTGATAACTGTAAGTCTATTACTTTCTGTAATGTAATCAAAATTGGTATCGACTTGTCAAATGGTAGTTAATTACATAATATTGGCCTTGGGACACTTGTAGGGCCCTCGAGGTGTATACCTGGTGTTGAAGACGGGCGACCCCATGCAGTGTAGTTTGACAGCAAGAAACACGCTGATTTTTTAAAATTATTTTTGCCTTCATTTATTAATGCTTATTTTAATGATTTAGTTATTTTTCTGAAATAGCCAAGTTTTGAATACATTCATAAATAAGTGTTCTTTTCTTTATTACAGACCATATGGTATGGAATGGTATCATCAATATATTAAGCACAGCCATGACTGGTAAATGCAAATTCACTGGAACTAGAATTATGTCAGATTTGAACATTAAGTTTTCTGCATTGTTCTTCTTCCATTGTTTTGCACTTGAACAACACAAAGATGTCTTCAAAGATAAACTGTAAAAGAACCATTATTAGTTTTATCTGCATCCACATAGCAATAAGAAATTTATTTTATTTATTATTTTGTAATTAAAGTATTCAAACTGAAAGTAAACCTGTTTTTACAATCATGTGATTCGATTCCGTGATTCCATAATGGACAGGGACATAAGTCTCATGAATAATAGATACAATGCAGCGGTGATACCATACAAAAAAGACAGATTTTTATAGTTCAGATGACTTCCTACTAATCATATACATTAAGGTGGTAAAATACCATACACAAGGTTTAAGTAACATTCTACATGATACAAATGCAATTCGTCTAATAATACATGTATACCAGATATCTGTCTGTATAGTATGCTACAATCAGCGCAAACAGTCTTTTAACATCTTTTGTTAAATAATACTTAAATATTCCGTCCTAATATGTTAAACTTAGCATGATCAGTGTCTTGATTACTGAATTAATGTTAAAGTCAGAAGGGTAATACAGAGTCATATTGCCCCGATTTCCATATGGACCAACAGTACATTCTGACTGTTTATACAGACTAGCCCTATGGGCTGTTTAGAAAATTGGCCGATTCTGTTTGAGCCTTGTGTTGATTCTTGGTCTTCATTACCGGTTTGGGGAGAAATACAGCTGAACTGGAATCAAAACCATGACCAATACAGAATCAGCCAGATAGTATCACTATAATATATAAATACAGTACATTCATACTATATCAATGGTTTGCATAACATGCATGTACATAAACTTCATCCTTTACAATATGTTCAGTCTGTATAACATCCTGCATACCCAACTACTGTACAGTACAATGCATCCTATATAAGGGCTGTTTATATCAAATCCAGCAGATACACACACCACATTCCATACCATATGGTCTGTTTATATCACATCCTTCAGATACATACAGTACATTCTATACAATGCGGTCTGTATATGATGTGAAGTTATCAGTAGGTTCGATATTCAGTCATACAAAAATCATATAAAAGATATAAAATGATGATTGTATTATTGCTTTATTTATGGTGGCTAGGGAAGGTGGGGGCAGGTTTACTATTCATGTCATATTTAGGTATCATTAAAACAATGAGATTTGGCAATATCAGTATTACTTCCCGTATCAGCCGTCGTCACAGGCACAATAATTCTGTCTTTTCCCTCTGATGTTAAGGTTTTATGAATTTAAGAAAATAAAAGGTCTTGTAAAAACACAATTAACACAAGGCAGCGTAATTTATACCACAGACTTATATAATACGAAAATCTCATGAGAAACCCATACACATTTATTACGGTGACATGCACTAACATAAACACCAGGACAAACCAATCTAGTACTACGTTAACATGTAATAACGCCAGACTTCAAGACAAATTCATATTCACGTACTACAGTTACATACATAAACATCCACCGCAAGGATAAACTAATATAAATGCAATACAGTGAAATCCATTAACATCCAACACCAGACAAAACCATATAAACGCACTGTAATGACGTCCATCAACATTCACCGCTAGAACTAACCCACATACAAGTTATTCGGTGACATGCTGAAATATCCACCGCCAGGACAAACTCATAATACACGTACTACAGTGACGTCCATTCACATCCATCGACAGGACAAACCCGTATACACGTACTACAATGACATCCATTAACGTCCACTTCCAGTAGAAACCAGATGTACACGTGATACAGTGACATGCATGAACATACACCGCCAGGACAAACCCATATACACGTTATTCGGTGACATGATGTAATATCCACCGCCAGGACAAACTCATTATACACGTACTACAGTGACATCCATTAATATCCTCCTCCAAGAAAAACAAATAATACACGTGCTACAGCAACATGCGTTAACATCCACCGCAACAATCCCATATAAACGCACTACGTTAACATGCGTAAACATACACCGCCAGAACAAACCAATATACTACGGCGACATGCAACGAGATCCACCACCAGGACATACCCATATACACGTTATGCGTTGACGTGAATTAACATATACCTAGAAGACAAAACAAATAATACAGTGACATTCATTAACATCCACCGATTGGACATACCCATACTATCAGTACTACAGAGACATGCAGTAACGTCCATGGCCAGGAAAATCAGATAATACAAGTAGAACGCTAACAAGCATTAACATTCATTACCAGGAGAAACCTATATACGCGTACCACATTTTAGATCACTCAAATCCACCCACGGGACAAACGCAATAGTAGACATACTTCAGAGACATGACACGTTCTAGGGTGACATGTATTATCATCCACTTCCAGGACAAACCTATATAAACGTACTACACCGCCAAGACAAACTCATATTCATCTACTAAAGTGACATCTATTAACATCCACAGCCAGGACAAATCCACAGTAAACGTAGTTCCGTGACATGCATCAACATCCACCGCCAAGACAAAATAATAAAACACGTACTACAGTGACACGCAGTATCATCTACCGCCTGAACAAACCTATAGTACAAGTACTAAAGTGACATGCATTAACGTCCACTCCGAGGACATACAGATAACAGTGACACGCAGTATCATCTACCGCCTGAACAAACCTATAGTACAAGTACTAAAGTGACATGCATTAACGTCCACTCCGAGGACATACAGATAATAGAAGTACTACGGTGACATGCATTAACATACACCGACAGGACAAAGCCATATACATGCTCTACTGCGACATGCATTAATATCCATTGCCAGGACAAACCCATATACATGCCCTACTGCGACACAAATTAATATCCACTGCCGGGGCATGCCATACACACGTTCTCAGGTGATATGCAATAACATCCAACTCAAGGACAAACCCATATTCACGTACTATATTGACATTAGTTTACATCCACAGCCAGGATAAATCAATATACACGTACTACAGTGGCATAGATTAACATAAACAGCCAGGAGAAACTCATAATACATGTAAACGATGACATGCAATAACGTCAAACGCCAAGACGAACCAATATTCATGTACTACAGTGACAAATCCATAATAAACATAGCCCGGAGACATGCATTAACATCCACCGACAGGAGAAACCCATATACTTGTGTACACGTTCTACGGCGACATGCATTAATATCCACAGCCAGGAAACCGATGAACACATTCTACAGTGACATTCATTCACATCCGCCGACAGGACAAACCAATATACTAGTACACGACCTACGGCGACTTGCATCCAACTCCAGGAAAAATACATGTACACGTACAACGGTGACGTGCACCTACAGCCACGCCGAGGAGAAACACATATACACTTACCACGTTGATATGCATTACCAGCCACCACCAGGAAAAAATATAATGCAAGTACTACGGTGACAAGCATTAACATACACCGACAGGACAATCCCATCAACTAGAGCAAGTTCTACGGCAACATGCATTTATACCCACAGGCAGGAAATACCCATGTACACGTACTACAGTGACAAGCATTAACATCCACCGTACTACATTTAGAAGCATTAAAATCCACCACCAGGACAATCCCATACTACACGTTCTACAGCGACAAGCGTTTAAATCCACAGCTTGGAGAAATCCATATATATGTACTGCAGTGACATGCATCAACATCCAAAGAGGGGCCTCGGTGGCCGAGTGGTCAAGGTAGTTCGTTTACTATTGATCACGTGGTCTGTCAACACTGAGATTGCGGGTTCGATTCTCACTGCAGGCAGGGTGTACTCGACTCCAATCTTAATTGACAAGGATTGCCAGTTTTCCTACCGCAGGTCGGGGGTTCTCTCCGGGTACTCCGGCTTCCTCCCCCAATAAAAACTGGACGCCATGAAATAGCTGAAAAATTGCTGAAAGTGGCGTTAAAACACCATTCAAACAAACAAACAAATCAACATCCAAAGACCCGACAAATCCACATACACCTTCTACGGCGACATACTAGTACATAAACAATATTCGTACAGTGTCAGAAAATATATAATTTATTTGTACGAGCCTTAGAAACGGGTAGAAATGCGAGGCTCTGCCGAGGCTCTGCCGAGCATTTCTCACCTGTTTCGCGGCGAGTAACATCCATTAACATCCACCGCCAGGAGAAAACCCATATACACGTACTACAGGGACATGCATTAACATCAACAGCCAGGAGAAAACCCATATACACGTACTACAGGGACATGCATTAACATCAACAGCCATGAGAAAACCCATATGCACATACTACAGGGACATACATTAACATCCACCGCCAGGAGAAACCCATATAGACATACTACAGGGACATGCATTAACATCCACCGCCAGGAGAAAACCGATATACACATACTACAGGGACATGCATTAACATCCACAGCCGGGAGAAAACCGATAAACACATACTACAGGGACATGCATTAACATCCACCGCCAGGAGAAACCCATATAGACATACTACAGGGACATGCATTAAGATCCACCGCCAGGAGAAACCATATAGACATACTACAGGAACATGCATTAACATCCACCGCCAGGAGAAAACCGATATACACATACTACAGGGACATGTATTAACATCCACCGCCAGGAGAAAACCCATATACACATACTACAGGGACATGCATTAACATCCACCGCCAGGAGAAACCCATATACACATACTACAGGGACATGCATTAACATCCACCGCCAGGAGAAAACCCATATACACATACTACAGGGACATGCATTAACATCCACCGCCAGGAGAAAACCCATATACACGTACTACAGGGACATGCATTACCAGCCACCGCCAGGAGAAAACCCATATACACGTACTACAGGGACATGCATTAACATCCACCGCCAGGAGAAAACCCATATACACGTACTTCAGGGACATGCATTAACATCCAATGCCAGAAGAAAACCCATATACACGTACTATAGGGACATGCATTAACATCCACCGCCAGAAGAAAACCTATATACACGTACTACAGGGACATGCATTAACATCCACCGCCAGGAGAAACCCATATAAACGTACTACAGGGACATGCATTAACATCCACCGCCAGAAGAAAACCCATATACACGTACTACAGGGACATGCATTAACATCCCCGCCAGGAGGAAACCTATATACACGTACTACAGGGACATGCATTAACATCCACCGCCAGGAGAAAACCCATATACACGTACTACAGGGACATGCATTAACATCCACCGCCAGGAGAAAACCCATATACACGTACTACAGTGACAAGCATTAACATCCATCGACGAGAGTAACCCATATACTAATACACGTCCTACAGCGGCATGCATTAATATCCACCGGCAGAAAAACCCATGCAAAAGTGCTACAGTTACATGCATTAATATCAACCGCTAGGACAACCCATATACATGCATTAACATCCACTGACCGGACAAACCTACATACACGTACTACGGTGACATGAATTAACATCTAACACCAGAAGAAACCCATATACACGTACTACAGTGACATTTTTTAACGTCCACAACCAGGAAAAATCCATTCTACAGTGACATACATTAACATTCGCTCCAAGTATTAACCCAAATATACGTTCTACAATGACATGCTTTAACATCCACCGCCATGACAAACCCATACTGCACGTCCTATAGTGACATTCATTAACATCCACAAAGAGGACAAACTAAAAACACTTACTACAGTGGCATGCATTATTATCCACCGCAAGGACAAACCAACAGACACGTCCTACGGTGACATACATGAGGATTCACCACCAGGAGAAACCCATGTACACGTACGACGGTGACGTGACGTGACGTAACGTCCACCGCCAAGAAAACCCGTATACTCACACTACAGTGACATGCATTAACATCGACATCCAGGACAAACCCATATACACATACTACAGTGACATGCCTAAACATCAACAGCTTGGACAAATCCATATACACTACTACAGTGACATGAATTACCAGCAACGAGCAGGAGAAAACCCATATGCACGTACTACAGTGACATTCATTTACATCCATCGACAAGAAAAACCCATATACTTGTAAATTTTTACAGCGACATGCATTAATACCCACTGCCAGGAAAACCCCATGTACACATTCTACAGTGATATTCATTAATATCCGACGACAGGACAATCTCATTTATTTGTACTATGTTCTACGGCGACATGCATTAATATCAACCGCCAGGAGAAACCCGTATACAAATATTATGTTGACATGCATTAACATTCTCTCCTAAGGCAAACCGATACACACGTACCACGGTGACATGCATTAACAGCCAATGCCAGGACAAGCCTATATATATATATACGTTCTACAATGGCGCATTAACATACGCCCCGATGAGAAATACATATACACGTAATACGGTGACATGCATTAACATCCACCTACAGAAAAAACGACATAAAACGTACCACGGTGACATGCATTAACAGCCACCGCCAGGACAAACCCATATACACGTACTACCTGGGACGTGCATTAACATCTACCGCCCGGAGAAGTACATTCCACATGTACTACAGTTACAAGCATAAACATCCACCTCCATATACACGTACAATGGACATGCATTCACATCTTTTCCTATGGCAAACCCATATACTAATACACGACCTACAGCGACATGCATGATAATCCAACTCCAGGAAAAACACATGCACACGTTCTACAGTGACATTCATTAACATCCGCCGACAGGAAAAACCCATGTACACGTTCTACAGTTATATTCATTAATATCCGCCGACAGGACAAACCCATTTATTTGTACTATGTTCTACGGCGACATGCATTAATATCATTCGCCAGGAGAAACCCACGTACATGCACTACAGTGAGATTCATTTACATCCACCGCCAGGACAAACCCGTATACAAGTATTATGGTGACTTGCATTAACATTCTATCCTATGGCAAACCAATAAACACGTACCACGGTGACATGCATTAACAGCCACCACCAGAATAAACCAATATACACGCACTACGTTGACATGTATTTACATCTACGCCTAGGAAAAACCCATATAAACGTAATTCGGTGACATGCATTAACATCTACACCCAGGAATAACTCATATATATGTACCACAGTGACATGCACCAAAATAAACCCCGAGGAGAAACCCATATACTCGTACCACTGTGACATGCATTACCAGCCACCGCCAGGAAAAACATATAATACAAGTACTACGGTGACATGCATTAACATCTAACACCAGAAGAAACAAATATACATGTACTACAGTAACGCGCATTAAGATCCACCACCGGGACAAACCAATATACACGTATTACAATGACATTCATTAACTTCCACCACCCGGACAAACCCATATACACGTAGGACGGTGATATGCATTAGTATTTACCACCAGGAAGAACCCATATAATTTATACGTACTACATAATATGCATTAACATACACCGCCAGGACAAACCAATATACACGTACTACGGTAACATGCATTAACATCCACCACCAGGAAAAACATATAACACAAGTACTACGATAACAAGCATTAACATCCAGTGCCAGGAAAACCCATGTACACGTTCTACAGTGACATTCATTAACATCCATCGACAGGAAAAACCCATATACTTGTAAATTTCTACAGCGACATGCATTAATATCCATTGCCAGGAAAAACCCATGGACACGTTCTACAGTTATATTTATTAATATCCGCCGACAAGACAAACCATATATTTGTACTATGTTCTGCGGCGACATGCATTAATATAAACCGCCAGGAGAAACCAACGTACATGAACTACAGTGAGATTCATTAACATCCACCGCCAGGACAACCCGTAAGTAGTATTATGGTGACATGCATTACCATTCTATCCTATGGCAAACCCATACACATGTACCACGGTGACATGCATTAACAGCCACCACCAGAATAAACCAATATACACGTACTACGTTGACATGTATTTACATCTACGCCTAGGAAAAACCCATATAAACGTAATACGGTGACTTGCATTATCATCCACGCCCAGGAAAAAACTCATATATATGTACCACAGTGACATGCATTAACAGCCCTTCTACAAAGGCGCATTAACATCCACCCCGGTAATACGGTGACATGTATTAACATCCACCTACAGAAAAAACGAATAAAAAACGTACCAAGGTGACATGCATTAACAGCCACCGCCAGGACAAACCCCATATACACGTACTGCAGGGACATGCATTAACATCCTCGCCCGTAGAAGTCCATACTACATGTACTACAGTTGCAAGCATTAACATCCACCTCTCGCACTAACCCATATACACGTACTAAGGTGACTTGCATTCACATCTAACACCAGAAGAAACAAATATACACACATACTACAGTAACGCGCATTAAGATCGACCGCCAGGAAAAACCCATTAACATGCATTAACATCCACAGCCAGGAAAAACCCATTAACATGCATTAACATACATCGCCAGGACAAACCCATATACACGTACTACAGTGACATGCATTAACATCCACATCCACATGTACACTACTACAGTGACATGCATTAACATCCAACGTCAAAACAGAACTATATAAACGTACAACAGTAACATCATCTGCCAGGACAAAACATATACACGTACTAAAGCGACATTCATTAACATCCACCTGAAGTTCAAACCAATTATATACACGCACTACCTGTACATGCAGTAACATCCACCGCCAGGCCAAACCAATATAAACATACTACAGTGACATGCATTAACATGCAACGAAAGAACAAAATCATAATACACACACTATATAGTGGTAAGCAGCAACCTCCAGCACCTGGACACACCCATAATAGACGTACTAATTTAACATGGATATAAACATACAACAGTGACATGCATTAACATCCACCGCTAGGACAAACCCATTATACGGGTACTGCAGTGATATTTATTATTATTATTATTATTATTATTATTATTAGACACATATACTACCTTTTGGTCGTTGGAGAGTCGAAAAATGAAAGGTTCAATATCAATAATCGGCAACATATTTTGAGTTTGAGAAAAAATGCATAAATGGGAGCTTAATAAGCAAATTATTTCGGTCGTTCCGTTTTGTGTGGTAAAAATAGCTAAATCAACAAGAAACAGTTTCTTTCTATTGATAAGCTGTTATACATGGAGCGAAAATAAATCTTCAAGTCCACTTTACTCAGTATTAAAGACTGTTTAATAAATGGAACAACAAACTGCAAATGACTCTACGAAGACATCATATTTATATATTTATTTATATCATTTTCATAACTATTTTTAATGTTATTTTCTTTTTTTTTCTTATATCCGAGTATTTCGGTCAATGGAAAAAGTAGTAAATTTTATATTCTAATACATTGTTAGTACACATTGTACATAGTCTATCTGGCCTTTTCACTCTTTTGTTTATCAGATTGTAGAAAGCGTATGGCCGCAATCCTAATTTACGCTCTAACCCCCTTTTCCCAACACACAGTCACATACGCACAATCCTACGCCCGATTAAAAAGATTGTCGTTTAAATGAATGCTGAGGTTAGGTTATTCATTTGTGATATACATTGAGGCTGACTGTCGCAGACTACTTTGTATGCATTTTGTCTGTCTTACTTTTTAACCCAAATCTACACGGTTCACATTTATGCATATGTACATACATACTACAAATGTTGCACCCACCAAAAAAAAATCGACATAAACATTCATACTTCTACACGATATTCAAATTTTGCTTTCTGCACTCGAATTTGACAGTTTCCTTGATGTTCGGTATTTTGTTATTAACTTCAATTATAAATCATTGATTCCAGGGTCTACACAGCGAGCATCGCAGATGTGAGATCTATGGGTACATTCATGTGTGTGAAAAAAAAGTCACGTGATCCATATGAACAAACCTATTTCAGATGGAAACTGGTTCTCGGCCTTTGCGAGATTACGCATGCTCCATCCACAATATCGCGAGAAGAGATTTGATGGATAAAAACTATTCAGCAATAGACAAGACAAGACAAGACAAGAAAAATTTATTTAAAGTCGGATTATCTAAAACACATAGCAAACATAAGCTCTGTAGAGCTTTTTACCGACATACAAACATAACATTATGTTTAAAACATATATTTGTTAGGACAGGGTTATACATACATGTACATGATAAAAAGCAAGTTACTTGTTAAGAGATCATACACATTGTTAAAAGACATACTTTAAGAACATTAAACATCATAATTTTTAACTAAAAACACTTGGATCATTTAAAATGTATTTATCAGTTAGAAGATCTAAAAGCATTGAGCTCAGTTTTAAGCATTTTAGACTAACAACATATGAAGATTTTAGTGCTTTTATGACGAGTGCCTGATATTTTACGTAGTGCTGCTTCTTAACTTTTAGTGTCTTTTGTGCTTTTACAATAAGTAGCGATTTTTAACTGAGTTTAATAACTTTGCATATAATAACTTATAAATACAAATACAAATACAAATATCTTTATTCCAATCAAGGGCCCTAGAATAGAGCATGAAATTACAAACAAGTGATTATCATAATTGGTGACATGTATAACATAGAAAACAACATTACAGTAACAACTTGATAATGTTATAACTTATGACACTTATGTTGGACTGAGGCAGAGCCAAGTGATACATATATAGGTACATGTATGACATATGCATGTAAATAGAAGAGAGACAATTATTAGTTGTTTATTAGAAGAAAAAAATACAAATAAAAAATAAGTCAGTGATAAATTTAAACAATAATATTTGATGATCTTCTTAATTGAAGACTGAAACACATAATTTCCAAACTCTCTGAGCAAATCTAAATCTTCTTGCATGAAAATCCAATTGAATTTTAAACTGTTTTACAATGACTTATATATGTGGAAGCCTAACTGTATATACCCCAAATACACACTGTACATAAACGTTCACCTGACTCCGTATAATACACTATATTTGTATTCTCACTGTGACTATATGCACCATACTCATGCATTGATGTGCACTACATTTATCTATCCAGAGGATCGCCTGAATATAGCTGAAATATTGCTGCTCGGGCGTTAAACACCATTAATCAATCAATCTATCCAGAGGATAGAGTGCGCCGACTAACGGCGATGTTATTGTTCGTTTTAAACAGAGGGGAAGCGTTGAAAACAAACCCCAAACAGGACGTCGGCGTTTGCTTGACAGAAGAGACAGCAGGGAGCTTGTAAGGCAAGTTCGCGGTGACCGGAAGACTCCGTTGAAGGATGTAACATTAACTTTTAATGAACATCGTGAAGTTAAAGTATCCAAAAGGACAGTCCAGCGTTCTTTGTACAGGGAAGGCTATAACAGACGAGTAGTAAAGAAGAAAGTGAGAATTCGTGAGGTCAACAGGAAGAAACGTGTGAAGTGGGCAAAGGAAAAGATTCGTTGGTCAGTGGAACGATATTGGAAGAAAGTAATTTTTTCGGACGAGAGTCAGGTTGTTATTGGAAGTAACAATCGTGTTTATATTTGGCGTAGAAAGGACGACGCCGAGTCTAGAGACTGTGTTTGTCCCCCGGCCCAGAGGAAACTTTCAGTCATGATTTGGGGATGTATCACGTACTTTGGCGTGGGAACAATTACGACGGTGAAAGGCATGATAAACAGACATAAGTATATAGAGATTCTCGAGAATAATTTATGGCCGGTTATCGCCAGACATTTTCCTGAGCAGGACTGTTTATTTCAAGATGACAACGCACCCATACATCGGGCACAGGACGTGAAAGACTACAAGAAGGAAAACCAAATAAACGGACTCGAATGGCCAGCACAGTCACCCGACTTGAATGTTATTGAAAATGTGTGGTTGAAAGTGAAATTACGTTTGCAACAACGCGTTGAAGTGATCAACACAGTAGATGAGTTGTCAGCGGCCATTAGGAACGTCTGGGAAAATCTAAGTGTAGAGTACATTCAAGGACTTTATCTTTCCATTCCTAAGAGACTGAAGAAAGTTGTTAGAATGAAGGGCGAAATGACAAAATATTGAATAAAGGTAAAGCTTATTTTTGTATTTTTATTCACATTATTCTCTCCTTAAAACATTTGGTAAAAGTCCGCCATCTTGGATTTTGCCGGTAAATTATGGCACAACACTGTACCTGAACAAGACAAGACAAGTAAACAAATTACAAAAGAAGAATAACGAATTTGAAACTATAGTTTACTAGTTCGCATATTACACCCACACGAACGTTTTTATTTTACAAACCAGAAAAATCATTTCTGTGTATTCTTTGTAGAGAAAGAATGACGAAATTTATAGTCCTGATTGCCTTCCATAACTTTTGGCCAAACTACAAAGGACTTCCGGCGTAGCGATGTGCAGTACGAATGTAAGTCCAATTTTATAGCTTTATTGTAAAATGTATCTTGTATTAAGGCAATAGATAATAGCGTCATTGAAGTCCATAATTGACGACAAGAGTCGGTATTATATAGAATGCAATGGGCGTAGCCCGGCCTTATTAAAAATGAAGCAAACAAAAAAAAAGGGGGGGGGGGGGTGCTCAATTTGATACTTGCGATAAAGTTGTACAGAAAAATTTCACTTGTTTTCGAATGATACACTTATCCTTTAAAACTTGATATTTAAATCATTATAGTATTTGAAAATGTTTGCCTTTGTCCTTGCCATGCTCTCGCCATAATTTGGAATTGGCCACTTACTAATACATTTTAAAACCAAATGTGTATCTCATACATGTATACATATACAAATCAGTGAGAATTCATTTCTTCTGATTTAGAAAGTTATTCATTAAGGTTGAACTGACAACTACTCAGAATCATTTCAGATCTTGGTCCAAAAATAACAATCATGTAGCAAAAGGGGCTAGTGAGTAGTGTAAGTCCCTTCTTGGCGTGTAGTGGTACTTACTTAGCACCAGATTCTATCACGAGGATACACTTGTTGTGTTTCAAATAATGGCTGTAATAATTAAGATGATTTAAATAACAAAATATTTATTCAAAATATTAACAATTGTAAATGTTCTAACAGTAACATTACAATTCAAATTATCAAAATAATATAATTATACAAAAAAATCTATTATAAATAGTATTGACTAGGAAAAACAAATGAACACCTCTATTTTATAGAGTTTTTATTTTTTACAGCAATAAATCCTTATAAATATAATAAATTTTACTCTTATTCAGAGATATAAATATGAATTCGCGTTGTGAAATGGTGTAAAAATTAAGTTACAATGTTCGCGAAGTGAGCCTATGGTTTTGAGACGGTCCCTAAACTAGTGAATACACATACCTTATGTAAAGGTCAAGATCTAGAACGCCTTCTGCACAGCCTAATAGAACTAATATAGTTCTGTAGGGTAGAGGGTGACCTGGCTGCAGGTCGGCTCAAACTGCAACTAACTTGGGAACTAAAAACTCGCTTTATTTATACCCAAAGAGACAATAAAAGCAAAACCTTGACAGACAGTATCATATTATAAACGGGTAAGACTCAAGAGTTACGGGAGCAATTTTGAATCTGAAACTTGTATTGGCCAAACCATGCAAACCAACTAATAGCTGATCATGAGGGTCATATAAGATTTTTTTAATATGGTCACTTCCGGTCAGCACGGTAAACATGTGGACTAAAATACTTGTGCAATTTGTTTCTAAACTATTCTAAATCTTATAGGAAAAATTATAGCCTAATATTCCTAGAAATATTCATAAAAATTAAAATCTTTAATTCGACTCTACTACAATCAGCTATACTATACTAAAAGTTACACCCCCCTGTGCTCAGTGCTTGCTTGCATTTTTAATTTTTCCATATTGTACCTTTGTAGTGCTAAACTCCAATTAAAAAAAATTCTACACGATAACACTTCCATATTTTATATTATGCCTTTGTTGTTGACATGTTCCAAACTGTCCTTGACATTTCCTACGGGAATTTTACATGGGAAGTCAGCCATTTGATTTTCTAATGGGATCTTGCCTTGTTTACAAAGTTCGTGACGTTCAATTATATTCTGACACCTTAACTGCAGTCGACATTACCCAAAAACAACAACCGACTTCCAAACATACACTTCGGTTTTAAGTTAGGTCAAACTTTACTATAGAAAATTGCTCTATCAAAATGAAAAATCTGCAGCATTTCAAAACGCTAAATAACTGTTGAAATTAATTGTTAAATTCAATTAACATGATTAACACATCTATTGATTTACAAAAGGAGCATACAGAAAACTGGACCAAACACAGTAAGCAGTTTTTTTAAGTCAGCCAAAAAACCGCCAGAGAAACCGGTAACATTTAGTATAGAAGTCACTATGTCTGTGCGGAGGTTTTTGCCTGACAAATGAAGACCAGTCTGTGACATAAACTTTGTTTAGCTGCTAGCCCTTGGACTAGTGACCTGCTAGGTTTCAAAAGTCCAAACCATATTTTACCAGCCCAAAAAAAGACATACAAATTATCATTGGTTTTATGTGCCACTCACTATATATTGATGGCATAGTAAGTTAAAATTTAATAAAAAGCAAGGTAAATAAAAGATTCCATTTAAATTTTTTATCGTATATATTCTTCACAATCATTTACTAGGTTCCACATTGACGGCTGTCCTATTGCCCGGGACAGGTTAATATTGTCTGGTTCAGACAAGTCTGACCTATCTTGTACATGTACATGTGCCATCAGACAAGTACTAAGTTTGAAACAACTGTTAAGGCTAGCTGTGATTTTTTTGGAATTTTTCAAAACTGTCCCTGCCTTTTTTATTGGGAAAATATGCATCATTTTATGAGAATTGGGAAAATTGAAATAATGCTTTCTTTGTATAAAATCTTGAGTTTTAAGTAAAATTTTCTATTCTTATGAAGAACTAGGAGGAAAATAAATAACAAACTATAGATACCAATCATACAGCAAGCTAATTACATATCATATACCATTTTTCTGCTTCAAATTTTATCTTTTGGGAAATTTGAATCCTCATTTTGGAAAAATTTAAGCCATTTTTTGGACATTTTGGGAAACTTTCTCTAGGGGAAAAGGCCTTATTTCGGAGGTAAATATAGGCAAACAAAATCACTGGCTAGTTATTTAAAAATCATAGTCCCATTCACCTTGGTAATATTTAAAAGCGAAGCTGAAGTTGCACTAGATCGCCTTTTAATTTTATTGCTATTTTGGTCAGATATCGTCATATTTTTGTCACCCTGTTATGTTTATGATGTTGACGCGCCATTTAAAAGCTGGTTCCAGTACGTGACTTTTACATTGTACACATAAAGCATAGTGTCATAGCTCTTGAGGAAACCAGTACAAAGCAAAAACAAAAATATGACAATCTCCGGTACATCGGACACTGGCAAAAGTCCAATAAAGTTTGTCTTGGACCAGTTAAATATTCCTGTCAATCGGACAAGTTGTCCGGTGATGCAGAATTATAGATTTCATCAAAAACATAATAAACTTACTTCCAGTATATTTTCTAATCAAAGTAATTCCCCATTTCTATTTTTGGGAAGGTTGCGTAGCAAACTTTCCCCTTGCTAATGCTCAAATACATAGAAACTACTACGACTGGCGTGTACAATAACCTTACGCTCGTAAAATATAGGTCACATTTAAGGAATCTATGAAGTACAGTAGAGTCCGGGTAATTGGATATCAAGTTTGTCAAGAAAAAATATCCGATTAGGCAGGATATTCGATTTGACATTTCGCAAAAGTCAAGTATTGATTTTGATGACGTAATAACATGTGTTCCAGTTTTGGTGACCCTACAACAGTTGTACATTGTATTACCATGTTTGTGTTTAATAAATGAATTAAACTGTTTTTAATTGTTTATTTGTTATAATAAAGAATTTTGACATTATTGTGTTCTTCTTTTTCCCAAAAGATGCATGTATTATTTGTTCAGAACTCCATCTTTGTTGTTTTACATTATTTTTATGGTTACAGTGAAACATTGATGACTTATCTGTTTCTTTGATCGTTGAATAAGTTCTGTGTGGACCATTTTATTTTTATGCCCCCGCGACGACATGTCGGGGGGCATTAAGTTTTACTCATGTCCGTCCGTACGTACGTACGTACGTCCGAACAAATTTCCGTCAAGCTTTTCTCAGAAACCGTACATGAGAACAATTTTAAATTTGGCAGAGTGGTTCAGTATCACAAGTTGTATGTCCTAAGCGAATTTCAGACCTGTCGGACAACTACTTCCTGTTTGGGACTTCATTTGTACGTAAATACGTCCGTCTGTATGTACAAATTTCCGTCAAGCTTTTCTCAGAAACCGTACATGAGAACATTTTGAAATTTGGCAGGGTTGTTCAGTATCACAAGTTGTATGTCCTAAGCGACTTTCAGACCTGTCGGACAACTACTTCCTGTTTGGGACTGGGCCGATATGAAAATGTGTTAACACAAGTATGAAAATTTCCGTCAAGCTTTTCTCAGTAACCGTACATGAGAACAATTTGAAATTTGGCAGGGTGGTTCAGTATCACAAGTTGTATGTCCTAAGCAACTTTCAGACCTGTCAGACAACTACTTCCTGTTTGCGACTGGGCCGATATGAAAATGTTCTAACATGAGTATGAAAATTTCCGTCAAGCTTTTCTCAGAAACCGTACATCAGAACAATTTGAAATTTGACAAGTTGGTTCAGTATCACAAGTTGTACATCCTAAGCGACTTTCAGACCTGTCGGACAACTACTTCCTGTTTGCGACTGGGCCGATATGAAAATGTGTTAACATGAGTATGAAAATTTCCGTCAAGCTTTACTCAGAAACCGTACATTACAACAATTTGAAATTTCAGTATCACAAGTTGTATGTCCTAAGCGACTTTCAGACCTGTTGGACAACTACTTCCTGTTTGGACTTACTTTAGCGGGGGCATCCGTGTCCCATGGACACATTCTTCAATTTTTTTATTTTGAATTTATATTTCTTCGTAAGAAAGAAAAGGCTAACGTTTTTTTTCATTTAAACAGATCTCACGAATGAATAAAGATAAATTAAAGAAATTATTTTGTTTTTAATTTCCTTGTACTGCAAGTATCGGTTAATCTTTTTTTCACTGTACAATAAATTATAATCTCTAAACAGTTAGTTGACTTTTCATTCTTATTTATCTTTTTATCCGAGTTTCAATGGTTATTGATAAATGTGGTAAATATAAACAGAATAATAGTTTGTTGCATCAAATTTTGAGATGAGTTGAATGTAATGGTGTCATAGTAAATCATGTAAAAATCATCAATGACCGTCTCATCTTTTCATCGGTTGGATTGTTTAAAATTTATTCTAAATCAGCGTTATATTTAATAAATTTGGAATCATTGTAAATACATGTACAGTTTGTATTTCTACATTCAGTAGGTGAAGAAATCGTTATGCAACAAGTTTGTTTACAGTCATGACGTAATTAACATGTACACCTGAGCACATACACACCACATACATAAACTACCCTACAAACAAACAAATCTTCCTTTAACCCAATAACTTTTATTCATTTATGAGTTTTTTATGATTTTTAGAGAAAGTAAAATGTACGAAATGCTCATATATTCTACTTTTAAAAACTTTACAGAAAATACTTCAAGTTCGAATGATTTCTGGCAATCACGATTGGAAATAAAAGAAACAACAACAAAAGATAAATATTTTATTGATTATAAAACACACCATTCTGAAAAACTTTATTGATAAATTATGCAATATACAGTTCATGTAAAACATTACAATTCAAAAAGAAAGTGGCAAAGTACAAAAGAATGTGAATGTAATTCCAAACTTCCGTTCCATATGATCTCCTGAAATACAAAAAAATACAAGTAGTTAAATTAAAAATAACAATTTTTTCTAACTAATAAAAATATATTTGAAAAAGATATTTTGGTGTTTGTGACACAAGAATAATAAATGGATTATTTGACATACGATCTCTTGAAATACAAAAAAATATTCGATTATTATATAAATTAACAACATTTTGGGCGAATATTCTATTCTATTCGGCTATATATCCATTGACTTGTTCCGATATCCTAATTCCAAATAAAAAATACATAGAAGGAATAGGAAAGGGTTTGGTGTTTTGAAATTTTATCCCATTGGCCGATATATCCAAGTGGCCATATCCGATTTCGTGGAGTCTATGGTACATGAATCAGTGCACCGCATTTATCTTGAACAACTTTACTATACATGTCCTTGCATATTATGTCTCATTTACTGTATATGTATAACTGATAACTTATATTACCATTCAAGTTCATCTGCGAAAGACAGAATCATTACACTTTTTTGTTTTAAAGCAAAGCGATATTTGGTAATTCTCGCGATAGCTGTTCAATGAACCTACAAATGTATTACTGACAGTAGCACCAGTGTACAATGTATAATATTTGACGATATTATTAATGATTATTTTGTGCGATTGCGTGGTTGTCGTGTTCCACGGTTTTTGCATTCTAATTCTTTGCGTGTTTAATTAAATGAAAATCAACACAAAAATGAGTGCTTTGATGATGTACACAGCTGCGCCATCTATTAAAAAATTTTAAGATTGGGAGAATGGCATGTAGAGTTTCGTAAATAAAATACCAGTAGTTAAATTAAATGTAACAATTTTTTCTGACTAATAAAAATATATTTGAACATGTTGAAAAAGATATTTTTGTGTAATGTGACACAAGAATAATAAATGGATTATTTGACATCGGTGATCGAAAATGCTATTGTAAATATTGCAGTAACCATGTACCTACATTATTCCATAGTAAAAGCTGACACAATTTGTTTCCGGTTCTTTTGATTTATTTTATAATTGGTAATTCACGCTGAACCATTATTTTTTCTCGTTACTTGAGTCGCAATGGGTCACCATCCATCGTAACAAGCCACGAGGTTGTTTGTTGATATTGCCAAAGAAACGTACCAATTTTCAGTGTTTGTTTACCTCACGAAATTGCCTTTGTTTCAGACAATGTTGCATTTTTATGCTTTAAGTATCTAACTTAATATTTATATGTTTCTAAATTTACCTGATTTTTTACATTGGTTTGTTTTATTGCCTGTCAAACATGAGGCAGGAATCTCATTTCATACTTGCAAAGCAACCTTTCCTTGGGTGCAGTCTGCACTTTGATTAATCATCTGTGGTTGTGATACAAGTTTCACTTTTTTACTACACGGAGTACAACGACCCTTAATAAAATAATGTTACTGATTATAAATAACACTTTTAAATTTGCTTGTAAATATAAAATCTTTTAAAATAAATTTCATTTTGATCTCTGTTTTATATATATATATATATATATATATTATCTGCAATTTATAAGAATAACAATAACTAATTATTTATGACCTCATGATAACTTCTGTAGATAATTATAGATTATTAACGTTTTTTGAAACGAGATGCATTTCCTCGTCGTATCTCATCAAAGGGCGACAGCCCTGAGATGAGATGGCGAGAAAGTGCATCGAGTTTCAAAAAACGTAAATAATCTGTTTATCGCTGTTTTGTAACATTGTGACGTCACAGTGTTTACATAACAACGTCTTGACAGCGAGCTGAGATGGGCCCATCCCACGCTAGTAGAGTGAGATGGAATAATATCGCACATAAATATCAAAGGAAAATACTGCAAAATAGCGATAAGTGTCCTATACTACATGTAGTAGCAGTTTTTTCAGCTCACCTTTATGCAAGAATAAATGTACTGAACAGAAGAATTATTTTGAGGTTTAATGTAATTCTAGGTAATTTATATTATTTGGACATTTTGGCTCCAATAAACATGGCATGTTCATAACAAACTGTTAAATACAATAACTACATGTACATATATGATGTATTGTTAAATGTTTATATCTATAAACATATTTTTTAGTTCATCAAGTTTAATTGGTTTATATTTTGTGGTGTTACATTTGTAGATAAAAAAATAGTTGCTATATTGGTTGCTGTCCTTTTTCAATGATTACTGGTAAAAATATCTGCCATTTAATGTTATTGCTTATTAGTAATAATCATGGAATAGCAATAAGAAAACTACACAAAATCAGAGTTAGTTATAGTTGGAATCAGAAAATACAAGATCTAGAGATATCATCCTGAAAAATCGGTTGGTGTAAATAAAAGAAAGAAGTATGTCACAACTGAGAAATCAAGTATTTTTATGGTATCCCTCACATTTACTTCTCCCTGGTGTCTCCTTATCAGGGCCTATCTTCTCCCTGTTTGATTGTCTGTGAGAAGGCACTTCTCCCTAATTTTTAGAGTATCGTGGCCCCTTATTAAGGGTGAAAAAATACATAAGAAAAACAGAAGCCCCCCCCCCCCACCTTAATGTCTATGACGTTGCAAGAGAATAATAAACTTAGATACTTTGATGGTTTATATTGCAATAAACAGTATAAACATTTTTTTTTAAATTTTTGTTTGGTAAAAAGGTGTATGGTCCAGAAATGTCTGTCCCATTACTGGACCAAATGTCCAAATGTGCAGTAATATCCAAACAACCTTGGAAAGCACTGGAATAATAAATCCACTGTCCATCCTACAGTTTGGCACAGCCAAATATCATAATTAGAACTAATTTCCGCTCCCTCAGAGATGGAACAAATTTTCATTTATTTTTATTTACATGTCACTGTGAGCATGTAACTTCTGAGCTTTCTCTTCAATCTTCTTTCTTTTACTCAACAATATATTTAATAAAATCAATAATACAGCATATTTAATTCAATGAATTGATTCAGAATCATAAAATGTAATTTTCATGCACTATTAATTTATAATATTGAAAGAAAGTTTGGACAGGTGTATGTAAATTTCGTACAAGTCAACTGTTTACACCACTTGTCCATAAAGACAAATAAATAAACAAATTAATTTCGAACCCTGTCCTTCAAAAATTGTTTTAGTTTTAGAAGTACATGTTTGTTATATTTCATTCTTCTGCAAGTTCATTGTTATCATCGTCAGAGTAGTCATCATCATCATTACTTGTGTGTTTACCTTTCCAGTGTACCTGAAACTCATGCGTCCTTGTTTCCTTGTTATAATTTTTCTTTTGTTCGGATACATCTTCATTCATCCATTTACATTTTACTGACAGTGGCTTTCCTGTCTTAGCACCTTCCTGACACCAAACCATAGTGGAATCATTACCTAATAAATAAATTTAATAATCGACCCAGTTATAGCCTTTTCTTGAAAACCAGGCTATACCAGATCTCGCGAGGCTGTAGACTGGTTCCCAATATACCTGTTCCACTTAAGTAACAGTAAATAAAATAAATACTAGATGCGAACTTTGTTTTTAAGTTTTTATGGGACAAATAAATACAAACAAAACAAAAACAAGTAAGTTCTTGTTCAAATTGTTTACTAGTCAGATTGGGCTAGTGATTCGAGAATTCTACTAGCCCAAAACCAAAATTACTCGTCTCATTCTTCTAGCTATTTGCTAATGTCAGAGACCGGAAAACTGCATCCCACGGTTGGTCTAGCGTATGCTCCATTTGTACATCAAAAATGTGGAAATTGAATACATCAATATGTTTCTCATTTAATTAGCATTTTTTTTTGTTTTGATAGGGCGATTTTCTATAATAAATTTTGATCTAAATTAGAACGGAATTATTGGGAAGAGTTGATTGTTGTTTATTCAAAATCCTTCTAGAAATGAGTCCACAAAAACTATTTTCAGCCTGTCAGTCGTCGGACTGGCACAACTAGCTTTTCTGCCAGTCCTACAAAATTTTTGCCAGACCTACACAATTCTAACATGTCTAACATTAGTTTGATTTTACTAATAAGTCTACTTATATGTATAGCGTGCAGGGTTCTCCCCAGGAATTTTGGAAAAGCACTGTGGTGTCGTGTTTTACAAGGGTACAATTTTGCATGCTGCTTCGTACATTTTATTCATCACATGCATTTTTAGCTCACTTGACCCAAAGGGTCAGTGTGAGCTATTCTCATCAATCTTCTTCTCCACAACCACATGGCCAATTGGAACCAAATTTTGACAGGAATGTTTATTGGGTGGTTCTTAACAATGTTTGAGTTTTTGGTGCTGATCAAATATGAAACATGGCTGCCAGGGCCATTAATGCGTTCTTATTGGTTGAAATTCAAAAATCTTCTTCTCAAACTGCTTGGCAGATTGATTTGAAATATTGCATAAATGTACCTTAGATGGTCAAAGAGTTTTTGTGCCAATCCAAAATCCAAGATGGCCACCATTGCAGGACAAGGACCCTATGGGAAAAACATACAAACAACTTCTTCTCTGAAACTGTTCCACACAATGAAGCCAAATTATGAAGAAATGATTAATGGATTTATCTTTTTATTTGAGCCAATTGCAAGGCAACTAATGGGTTCTGATTTGCTGAAATTTCAAAAATCTTCTTTTTACAAACCGCTTAGCAGATTGATTTGAAATATTGCACAAATGTACCTCAGATGGTCCTCTACAAAATTTGAGTTTGTTGTGGCGATCCAAAATCAAATATCATTTTTTGGTCAATATATACTACACCAAGAAAACAAAATATATTAATACTGCATAATAAGGTACTGATGCAGGGGAATAAACTGCCAATTCGTATTAAAAATGCTACAACTCTAAATAGTTTTAAAACGAAATACCTTAATCACATAAAATGGAACTAAGAAATTTTGATAGAATTGTGCTTTTTTATATGATTTTATATGGTTTTGTTTGTAAATATGCATGACTAATGAACTGTCTTTTTATGTTATCATGATTATGTGTTTTGTATGATTTTGAGGGCCTCAAGGTAGATTAGTGTAAACTAATTGAGCTACCCTCTTTAAATAAAGGTTATTATTATTATTATTATTATGTGCTTTTAGTTTTTTGTCAAAAGTTCTCAGCGTACATTTTAATGTAGATTTATGAATATGAACTACAATTTAATTAGATATAATTTAATAATTCATTGCTAATTTACATGTATGCTCAAATAACAGAAATAACAATAAATATTTACAAGAAGATACATGCAAAGTGTGTACTGAAAGTCACAAATTGCCGTGACTACCATATGCAAATTTTTTTGTGGGTGAACTAAGAGGAATTAAGTGTAAATTCCAAATACAATGCCCCCAAAAAATGAAAGAAACCATTTGAAAATATTGTGAATTTGTCTTATTTTATTAATTTTGCATTTCAAGTGTAGATCAGATAGCACCACAGTAGCGCGGTGCTAAAAGGACTTGGGGAGAACACTGTCACCCATTTCCATAAATATTGAAAATTACAATGAAAAAAAAATGAACTACACAATTAAGTGTGCTGATCAAAAATAAACAACAAAAGTTTAACAGAAGCTGCACTGTGACAATTATCTTGTTTCAACAAAATATTTATGTGAAGGGTATATATCTCGGACAGAAAGTTTATAATGAGAGGGTTTAATAGTGAAACCTACCCTGTGGAACGTCAAACACCTTAAAATTGTTGTTGGAAAACTTTTTAATTGCACATGGCAGCCCAATAAAAAATAAAAAATGTACTATCGGTGGAGACTATTCCGGAGAAACCTAAAATTCCGTAATCTTGTCAGCACACTCCCCTCTGATTTCATAACTTGAAATCATTCATTGCATAATTTAACAAAGGATAGTTCTGAAAATCTGATAACACACAAACAGTAATTAAAAAGATATAAAAATTAAAATGTTTTCAATACTGGTCTAACAAAACTGATGCTTTGACCGACCTGAATGATATGGATCTGAACTTTTCTGACCTTTCTCTATAATTGCCATAGACCACTGTTAACATGTAACATCACTATAATGCAAAAGCACTAAATCTCCTTCTTTCGGGTTTTCTGTTTCGTTTGTCCACTTCCTACAAGTTTGTAGTCTACATGTATATATAAATATTCCCTCTGCCTTTTCAACAAAATTCATCTGCAAGGACCTGAACTTGTTTCCATTGGCACTTTAGCATATATCTTTAGTCCTAAACTTAAAGTCATAAACTTCGGATGTATGCTGATTTGATTTGAATGTCAAAATCATTGCAGGACTAAGCACATTTGGTAACTCTGGGTCTGCTGAAACTGGAATCAATGGACTTGCATTAACAATAGCAGTCACTTCAGCATGTTCAGCAAGTAAATTTGTTAGGACTTCATGAGACTAAAGCTTTCACACCTTCACGTAGCAACATAGCATCCAAGATTTTCCTGGACACTCCAATCATTCTCTCCCATGTGGGAGGCGTGAGGAGGGTTGATGCCCATATGATTCGGTTCGATGTTAAGAATGTTTTGGTTGTGTCTTTCTAAAAAAATTTGGTGAGCATGTTCAATTCACCAGACGCACATATAAAGTTGGTTCCACAATCCGATCCAAACTGCTAAACAGGACCTCTGAGTGCAATCAGCCTACGCAATGCATTTATGAAGGATGAACTACTCAGTTCTTCTATGACCTCTATGTGAATAGCACGACAAACTAAGCAGGTGAACAGTAGTGCCTATCGTTTCTGAGAAGTACTCAATCCATGTGTTCTCCCGAATGCTATTGGGCACGGGCCAAAAGTGTCGACTCCTACGAATGTAAAGGGTGGGGATGGCTTTAATCTATCCTCTGGCAGATCTGCCATTTGTTGACAAGCAAATTTTCCACGTAGTTTCTTGCAAATAACACAGCTTTGTAGAACTGAGTATACTAATCTACAGCTTCCAATAATGTAAGTAAGATGTCTCCCTTGATGACATATCCTTTCATGAAAATGACGGACTTAAAGAGTAGCAACATGACATTTCTTCGGAATAATAATAGGATGTTTCATCAAGTCACTTATCTCTGCATTTTTCAAACGACCACCAACTTTCCGTTATCTTCAACAAAGGGAGATAATGCTGCTAGAGAACTACTATTTGAAATGGGGTTTCCATTTCGAAGACACTCAATTTCATTTCCGTATGTATGTATCTGACTGTACTTCAGGAATAATCAACATGATCAACAGTTCTGAAGGTTGTAATGGCACGAACCAGCTTATTCCTTTCTGAGAATCTTTTGAACCATCTAGTGAATGCGGATACTAATGTTTTTGACGTATCTCCTTATCAAATTCTGGACTTACTAATTCATAATCTATGTCATCAATATTGCGAGTTGGTTCAAACAGAAATTGGGGTCCACGTATCCAAATGTTATTTCCAAGATTAATACTTTCTAATCCTCTTGTAGCAATATCAGCTGGGTTGCTTTCTGGTGAGACATGTTTCCATTGTTTCTCGATTTCCTACATTAAAATAGAAGCGTCTTGATTCATTTGTCAGATGCCCAAATATGACTTTACTGCCAGTATAAAAATTAATGTTTTTAGGGACAAAATTAAGGTGTTGCTTAACTAATCCGACTATTTCTATTGCAAGCACCGCAAAACATAGTTCCAAGCATGGTATGGTGTTACCATGATGTGGTGCAACCTTAGACTTGCCTAAAAAAAAGCTTACAGTGACATGATCAGCTTCATGCAATCTTAGATAAGCCACTGCTGCAATAGCATCAAGGGTTCATCCCATTCTATGTGTCCCAAATATGACATCATATGATGTTAAAACAATTTCCCTCGCAAAGTAACAGGAGCACTGAAACCGATAGAGTCAAAGAGTCCATTAATAGTTGACAAGACACCACATTGAGTAAATGGTTTTATGTCCCTATTGACCTGAAATGTGAAGCAATGACTCTCAATGTTCCATGACATACCTAAACTCCTTTGCATAGGTACATGAAAGTCTTCATTTTCAAAGATTAGGTCTTTGAGATTTTTTGCTAAGTCATCAACTGGAAGTTTCATTGCCAATCATAGTCTATTGTTCTCCAAGACCGGCCTGTCCTTTCTAAAATGCAATGGAGCAATCCATATGTACCATCAAAATATCTCACCATACCTGTATTCATGAGTTCGATAAAAGCATCATCTTCGATTGATGTTCCAATAAATTTATCTCTGTCTGTTGTTGTTTGAAATATTTCAGTTTTTACAGACATTCTGTTTTGACATGGTTTCAAAAATATGTTACAACCATCTGTGAGAATGTGTGTCTTGATTGTTGGTATAAGCAGGGTGAGCTTTCCCCAGGCAAACTTCTCCAATTATTGTCCATCCAAGTGGTAGTTTCTGACCATACGGATGATACTCTGTACTTAGTCGTTGGTCTAAAACATGGTGCACAGCAATCAACGTGATCAAGTCTCTACCTAGCAAAAGATAAATCTGTGCAACATTGTTAATTTCGGGTATAAATGTCGCAATATCTTTAAGGTGATCGTACTGTAATTCGATATTTGGTGAAACTATTTATTTGTTAGGAATATCATTTCACTTGATAAGTGTGGGAATATCATTTCACTCGATAAGTGTGGGTAGATTATCATGATTATAAGAGACACTACCATCTAAAGATTCAACAATATAATTTGTTTTTACAAGGCGTCCTGAGGTCATTACTTTTCCTCCACATAAAGACAAAAGATATTCTATTTCTGGTCCCTCATCATTGAACACTTTGATAAAATTTGTTGTTGCCTATTACTTGGATCATCTATTAAACATTACATTTTTTTTGCAAGACTAGGTTGTTCTTCAGGGTACATAGTTGTAAGTATGATCTTTGCCCACGACTTGCCAATTCCGGATTTACCACAAATTCGAGTACAGGATGTTTGAATGGCACCTTGAATTACCTCCCCCTCATGCTGTTTTGGGAGTCGTTCTAACTCTCTAGTCTCTAAATGCAAAGCAGTGGGATGATCTGATCTTTGACATACAAAACACTTGACTTGCATCTTACTGTCTTTTCTGAAATGTCCATATAGTCTCTCAGGACTGAAGCTGGATTTGTTGCACATGCTTCTTGAATACTCAAAGCCTGTATAGAACTTTCTGGTCCCAACCACTTCACAAGTGAGTCCATTTCTTTTCATGGAGAAACATTTAACTTGTGAATTTCACTTTTAAAGCTGGTTTTCCAGGCAAAAAAATATCCTGGTGTATCATCATATTTTGTGAGTCTGCCCAATAAAATGTCGTTTTTCATCAATAAAAGGGATAGCTCTTTCAAGGTATCAACTGACTGTACACTTGTATTTACAATGTTAGTGTCAACACGTGTAAGGCAAGGTGCTGGCTTATAAAGCCCTGTATTCAGAACAGTTTTCCCATGTTGTGCAAACATGGGTACTTCAGTGTCTACAGGTGTCTTGTGTTGATCTACAGTCATTGTGTAAATTGCTCGTGTTGTTCACTGTTTGGTTGTGCACCTGTTCTTCGCCGTGATTTAGAATCAATTATGCCATTCGTTTACATATTTCATCTTCATTTACCTCCGAAATGCCGCAGTCCTGTTCCTTGTATGTTTCACTGAAAATCTATAATTAAGCTTCTGCCTCCTCCACCTCTTTCTTAGCCATTTAAATTTTCAGGTCAGCCTGTATATCTGTTTGCTGTTTTATTAACTTATTTTCTTTCTATGTGTAAATTGCTCTCATTTTTGCAAGTTCTAGTTTTGCCCAAACAGAGAGCTTGTTTTGTGAGATGACACATGAGCATGTAAACTACTAGATTTTGACCGAGTATCTTTAGTTATACTATGTTGTTTTTTCTGTAATTGTTTCTCTGAAAATGGTTCTGGCAGAGGAAGAATTCCATCAGTTTTTACGACTTTGTCTCTCGAGTCCTTTATCCTTCTTTTTTCATCATGAACCTCGGAGTGTTGGGAAATAGTCCTAATACTAGTGCAAGTAGTTATTAAAGATTTCACATAATCAGTCATAGCTTCTACTTTTTCTGTGATAGATCTTTCTACCATAACATGTGCAGTAAGCTCCCTACTACTTTCTTCAGCGCAAACAGAAGTAATATAGTCTCTAAATTTTCTGGAATGTTCGTTACATGTGTATAAGCTGACAAGTGGGCATTAAGCTCCTGTATATAGGTTTGGCCAATGTCAAGTTGAGCTCTCTTTAATGTCATTAATAAGGAAAGAAATATATTTGACTTCACACAAAAGTTTCGTAGAAAAACCTCCCACAGTTTCTTCGAAGAGGATTCTCCCTTCTGGAGTGAGCCGTCTAGTCTCGCGTAGTTCTATTCCAGTCGCAGATATAATAACATGAACCTTAGACTATGACAAATTGTGTTCAATTTTCTTGAACACAAAACCTGTTCTTTTTGGTATAAGACTACCAAATTCTGGGAACCAGTCCAGAGGTTGTATGTAAAAGTAGAAACTCCAAGCTCAAGGTTTTGTTGCAAAATGGTTGGTCTCTTTGTTGAAGAAATTTTATGAAAGACATCATGTTCTTCTTCTAGAAAATATTATAAATCTGTCTCTCAAATGAGTACAGATATAGATTTGTTGTAGAGTTTGTGTAATATTTTCCATCAAATGAAACTTGACAAACAAAATGAAAATTTGGTATGTTATTCTTCAAATAAAATGAAACACTTTTTGCCTCTTGATTTTTTATTATATTTTCAACGGTTTCTACATTGTTTTAAACATGTAAAAAATGCACTTATGGAAGTCTGCCATCTTGTCACTATCGTTTGACAGCAAAGTACCTAAAAGTCGTTGGATTTTGTGCTATAAGACAAGGTTCTGGCAAGGTTATGTTTTGTATTCCTGATTCAAGCAAAAACCCAGACTTCATGGACTTGTGTAACAACTAGTTCACAGTTTAAAGACTTCTACTTATGTCCACAAGGGCAACATGTTCATATGTGAAGATCATTTATGTTTATAGGCATAATATCTTGACCAAGATTGATAACCTAGTGAGCCAAATTGCATTAGCCACTTCAGAGTAATAACTCTTTATTTATAAAAAAAATGGCAGATTTGCTTTGTCTGCACTCTATATGAAACAGTTGTTGGCTATTTTCATGAAACTGATTTTTTTTTCATGTTTTTTTTTTCATAGTCAGGTTTTTACATATTCCCCTACATCACCACCTGACCAGTGTTTCTTGTGGTATCAAATTACAAACATATTCTGACTATTACATTTTGTACATTTATTTTTGTAATATCAGGAGAGACAAAGTAAACAATCATAAGTTACAGTTTCTAAAAAGTTTTATTACATGAATATAATTTGGCGTGTTTTTGATTGGTCTAAAAACAACTTTCGGGTCACGATAAATTGCAACAGTACAAAAATTACATAAAATGTTAGTACGCTGCACAATTCCGCTGCATAGTAGTAAATCAGAATCCGATATCGACCTGTTTTTTATGTTTTAACCAATCAGAATTGACATCTTAATAAACTCATTTGTCCAATCAAATCAATTGTATTAATTGTATTGAACACAAATTGTTCAAATTATTAAGGGTAACAACAATTACAAATTGTAATCTGTGGCTACAGTAGAAAAGGCATCCTCTATTTTTCTGATCAAGGGAGATGGTGGTTTTATTCATGTTATAAAACAATTAATGACTTTGATATATGGTCACTATCAAAATTTATCACCCTCAAAAGGGATATTCACCTCGTCTAGCGGCTCGGTGAATATTACATTTTCTCTGGCTGATAATTATCAAATAAGGACTTTTTACGAGGTCAATACGTAGTTATATGGACCGTGGAGGAAAATATTGACTGAGGACGAAGTCCGAGGTCAATGTTTTTCGACAGGTCCATATAACTATGTATTGACAGAGTAAAAAGTCCTTAATTGTTATATTACATAAGAATTTTTCTCTATTTATTTAAATTTAGAATAATGAGTCGGAAGAGTATATCCGGATCTATTTTTAGAAACAAGCCTTAAATATGCTTTATAAATAGTAACATGCCTTAAATATGCTTTAAAAATAGTAACAAGCCTTAAATATGCTTTAGAAATAGAATATATACACAGAATATTTTGGGGGGACATTGTCTACATGAACCAATCAAAATTAGGACTTAACACACCATATGTCTCAATAGCGACCTATACATGTATCAAAGTCATTAATTGTATAATATCTCACATTCACTCTTCTTCATATTCCCTCTTTTTCATACTCACTCTTCTTTACATTCACTCTCTTTCAAATTCATTTTCTTTTACTTTCACCCTTTCTACATTCAGTTCATTTTCAGTCACCTACTTCATGAAATTGGGGAAAATGTTTATGGGAATAATATCAGGACCAAGTTCAATAACCAGCTTATTCACTTTACAGACTTCAATGTTATGGCTCTTCATTTTTACAAAAAAGCTAAATTGGTCTCTGCTCTTAGTGAAATACATGTAGTTGTTCCTTGATCTTCATGAATGTTTGTGGAATCCTTGGTGTCAAAGGTATTAAATTGGCTGGTTATCAAATTCATTATGGTAATAAGAGTTCCCATGATTTAAATGCCCTGTAACCTACTATTAATGTACTAGTAGCTGGTTATAGTAGTTAGTACATGGTTCCTGTGATATAATTGACACCTCTGCAAATACCCCATAGTTTGGCTGGTATCCAAATTCATTTGGGTAATAAGGATTCCTGCACCTTAATATATATACATGTACACACCTCTTTGTCAAACTTGTCTACCATTTACCAAAATTTTTGACAGGCATATTTTGTGACACTTTGGTACTTGTTCATTTTGTACTGGAATATTAGTTGGAATTTTTTCAATAAATATGAATTAAATTGAACACTATTTGTATTATTATTTTCAACTTGTAATCAGATTATACAAAACTATTCGCAAAGTTGACAATTTAAGAAATGACGGTCATTAGATGCATATTTGAAAATACTCTGTTTTTGTGCATTAAAAGTTCACTTACTTTGTAGGACATTTATTGTATTATTATTATTATTTATTACTGGTACAATTTATTTTGTGTGTGCATAACACGGTTTCCAAAATTGTATGTGTGTATATTTTTGTCACTGTCCGGCAGTTATACATTTCCCGTGACCTGGCCTCGATAGATACTTGATATCTTATATACTAGTACACCCTGGGCTCCTACACTATAGTGTATTCAAATCATACCTGTCCTTGCCAGGAGAGGGGCATACATTACATAATTAACCTTTAATCTGGTTAGCTTTTGAAAATATATGAATATATTCATACCTCAGTCTGCTTCAAATGATCTTGTAATTGCAATAAACATCCTGTTTATTTACTTGCTAATATTGTTAATTATCCTTTATAAACCAGACATCTACATTTTGTACCTGTAAAATTTCCATGTCCAGGTACAACTGCCGTTTCAGTACATGCTAAATTGTTTACAGTATTTTATTTTATGTTGAAAATAAATAATAATAATAATATTATTAATATACAGTTTTGTTTTTTATGTAAATTCTATAGGTAATTAAAAAAGACTGGTTTAAAATTGTGTATAAAAGTACCTTTATTAGTAAAAAGATCATTTCAACATCAGTACATGTAGGTATTTGCTTATCTTATAATAAGACAGCTCCCCAATTTTTATATTCTTCAAAGAGCAAAAGCAGACCACAATTTTTGGTCATCAGTTGGTGGTTTAATTTTCAGATGATAACTTGAAAACCTGTCAACAGATATTGTTTGAACTTTGTACAGCTGTTAAGTACTATAAATGAAGATCAAGTTCAATTTTCAGCACAATCCAATTTGTAGTTTTTGAAATTATTTTCATAGGTCCAACATGTCCAAGGTCAATATAAAAATAGTCTTCTGAGATGGACTGTGTTCCTATAGGCTGATTTGTAATTCAGTAAAATGTGTTCATGAATAATAAACATGATAAAAACAATGCAATGTGGCAGGGTATCATTTAATGTCCCGATAAATGCCCTATTCTAATATGACGTGCTTTAAAGGCTTTGAGACCACAACTGTGGTTAAAAAAATGATTTATCTATGAGCAACACGCGCTGGGAAGGGCGTTTTTTAAATGGCTGTTCCAATTACAAAACTGTAACTCCCACCGAAAAGTTATTGCATATGACGTATAAATCTTATAAATAGCGACACGCGCTATAATTATCCGTTGCAATATATTGTGTGTTACATTGACGGAACAGTCAGTTTATGGGGGAAATGATGTTTTCTATAGGTACGAAAAATATTATAAATGTACTCTAATTGTTTTATTAGAATAGAAATAATTCACGGAGGCTGTGATTTATCATTGTTTTATCACGGGATGAACATGTCACCCCGTGGTAAAACAATGATAAACCACAGCCTCCGTGAATTATTTTTAATTTTATTATGTATGTAATACCCTCTGTATGGATAAGTATCAATCTGTCCATCTGTCCATGCCCTGGCGGTTTCCAGGTGATGACTTAAAAACAGGTCAGTGGATTTTGTTTTAACTTTACCCAGTTGCTGAGTACTATAATATGAAAATCAAATTTAATTCAGCAGAATCTAATTTGTAGTTTTCAAATTATATCATGTTTTTTTGTGTCAGCCTTAGGTGGTTTAGAGATGATAACTTGACAACATGTCAACAGATTTGGTTTAAACTTTGCACAGCTGTTGAGTACTTTAAAATGAAGATCAGGTTCAATTTTCAGCACATCCAATTGGTAGTTTTCGACTTGGACCAATTTAAGGTTTTTTTTTTCAACAGTTGACGGTTCCATATACTAGTAATACTTAACTAGAAAACATGTTAACAGATTTTGTTAAAACATTCCATACCTGTTAAATACTGTAGAATTTAGATCAAGTTGAATTTCAGCACAATCCCATTTGTAGTTTTTGAGTTAGGCCAATTTAAAGTCTTCATTGAGAAGTATTGCCAGTTTTCCTACCAAAGTTCAGGGGTTTTCTCCATATATTCCAGCTTCCTTCCCCAATACAAACTTTATGCCATGATATAGCTGAAAAATTGCTGACAAGTAATGTTAAACACCATTCAAACAAACAAACAAACAAACAAACAAACAAATTTAAAATAAATTGTATAGGTCCAAGGTTAAGGTAAGATCAGGTTACATGTACTAGTAGGTGGACTGTTATCATTCTCAGCTGTTCCTATTGGCTAGTGATATGTAATTCAGTAAAATGTGTTCATGTACATAGCGTGTATTTGAACAATGCAATGTGATTAATCATTTAATCTCCCTTTTGTTTTTATGACAATTTTCTGCAATTTACTCCTCCATATATCACGTATATGTACCTGATAGAAGGAAATAATATAAACTTGTACTAATTCATTATAAACTGCTGATGAGTATGCTAGTTACTTTTCCATTAAAAAAAATGGAATCAAATTAAAAGAAATAACTCATATTGGTAAATGATAATCAAAAGGATATAATATAAGAATGGACATTAAAAAGGGCATGGCTTCTCTTGATCGCAACTGGCCTGTATGTACTCCATGCTTATAATTTGTATTACAAATTATGTATTCTTTCAAGATATTCTTCAACAAATACATGTTGTTATTGGACCAGATATCCTTGTTTTTATTTCACAATTCAATGAAAAAGGCCAGGGGATCAGTTCTCTTATCCCCAACTACATGTATGTTGGAACTGTTCAAACTTATCTTTCATGGATCCTCTTACTAGCATGTGCACCAGCTGCAGGTACTCTTGAACTTAAAACTATCATGACTATATACTGTGTGGACGACTTCCTAAAGCAATTTATCTCTTATCATTTTAGGAACTTTTAACTCTTTATATTGTTTAAGGAGGCATTCAATCTGGATTTCTGTCATTCCATATAAAAGTGTAGTGTAATTCAACCCTCCCCCACCCCACCCCCTCCCCCCCCCCCAAAAAAAAAAGGAAAAAAGGAAAACCAAAAAACAAATGAAAAAAATAATAAGCCAAAATGATACTTTAAAATGGGTCAGAAAATTTATAAATGTGTTTAAATGTTAAAAAATCAAGATTAGCGACCACAATATTACACTATAATGCAGATTTGTACAGTGTGCAGGTAGAATTGAAGACAAGAATAAGTTGCATTGTGTACCAGTTGACATTTTCTAGTAAACTATTCAAAGTTTCATCATTAATTTAATCAAAATTTCAAGACTTTAATGTGACATTAACATATTGTTCCCAACCTATAATGAACTTCCATAAGATAATTATTTTTCCCTTTCTCAGCAGACTTGTTTAATTTATTTTTATTTACTTTAAATAAATTTAGTGATTCAGTTAGTAAATTTTCCCATCTTTTGGCAAGTGAGTGTGTTATTACATTCACTTATTACTTTTTTACCATCTACTTCAGTTGGTTATCTATACAGATCTATTATACTGTAACTTATTCTTTAGGCCTAGGCGGCAAATTGGCTAAGGTAGTTAGTCATCTTACTAGTATATGAGTACAGGGCCTCGGTGGCCGAGTTGTTAAGGTAGTTGGTCCACTATTGATCATGTGGTCTGTCAACACTGAGGTTGCAGGTTCACGTCTCACATTCCGGGCAGGGTGTATTCGACACCAATCTTAATGGACAAGTAGAGCCAGTTTTCCTAAGGTTGGGGTTTTTCTCCGGGTACTTCAGATTCCTACCCCAATAAAAAACTGGAAGCCATGATATACCTGAAAAATTGCTGAAAGTGACGTTAAAACACCATTCAAACAAACAAAAAACAATATATGAGTACATGCATGTCATCACTTTAGAGTGCTGGTTTGAGTATTATTGGGCAGGGCTGAGGGTCAACTTCAACCTAACTTGACAAGGATTACCAGTTTTTCTGTCTTCATGAAACCCCATTCAAATAAACAAAAACAGTAATTTGGTTATTTTGCAGTGCTTACATTTAAGCTGTGTCTTTTTCTTGTCACTTAAATCAACAAAATTAGTAGAAAATCTTATAGAATTGCATTACCATCATTGTGTTTACCCCGTTTATAGATCTTTTTATTGAATCAATGTAATACACTGGAAGATGAGGAAGATTACATTTTAATTGCAGTAGAAACGGACTTGTATTGAGTAAAAGTAATTACTAGTAATATCCTAAATTGATAGAAAGGATGTGCTCGATTCAAATCTTAATTTACAAGGATGCAGTTTTCCTACCAGTGTTCAGGTGTGTTCACCAAGTGCTCCAACTACATGTACAGTATGGTTACCATGGCAATGGAGCAGGGTCAAAGGCATTCAAAAAGTTTAAATTTTAACATTTTTCATTCAAAAGCAGTTACATTTATGTTTAAGACCAGAACATTTTTACTAAATGGACTACGCTTTAATCTTTTAAATTTAAACACAATATTGCTGCAATTAAATGCAATAATTATTGCGAATAAACACAATTATTTTGTGGTTAAACACAATAATATTGGGATTGAATGCAATGATACTGCGTTTAAGTGTATTAATAATTACGATAAAACACCAAAGTATTATTGTGTTTAATCACAATATTTTTGATAAAACACCAAAGTATTATTTCATTAAATCACAGTAATTATTGCATATAATCACAATAATTATTGTGTTTAATTGCAAAAAGTATTGCATTTATTCACAAACTTTTGAGTTTAAATGCAAAATATGTTGTTTAATTGCAATAACCTGATAACTTTAGCAATTAAACACAAAGTATTAAATTAAACATATTTTATTGTCAAACACAGACAAAAGGATCTGACACAAGTTAAACAACTTAGGACAATACATTTCAAGACAATAATATACATTTACACAAATTATATAAGTATACATGTACATACGTGTACCAAGGTGAACATATAATGAGTGTACTGGTAAACTCAAATAATTTATAATATTAAGGATGAACAGAATGAATAGGTTGTCACAAAACAAAACAAGCAGAAGGAAAAAAGGAAAAGCATAGAAAAAAACATCGAACCAAAATGAGTACAAAAGGTAAAACAAATGCATAAATACACAAGCACATAAAAAAAAAAGATCTGGTCGTACTTATAGTAATGTGAGTACTGAAAAATTTAGTCACGAAGAAATCGTCCTGTACTATTATCTCTAATGTAAATTTGAACATTAGTTAAAAATTAAACAGTTAATTTTGTCATTTTTTGTGCTATCACCAAATAGAATGGTTTGCAAGTTAATAAGAACTTTCAGGCTTCGTAGATTTTGAAGCTTGACAGCTCTTTGATTAAAATATCTTTTGCAAGAAAGAAAATAATGTTCCCATGTATCTTTATCTTCTCTACAGTCACACAATTCATCATTTATGATATTTCTTCTAAAAAGGTCATGTTTTAGAGCACTACAGTACACTGATAACGTATTCTAGTATGTAGGTTTAGCAGACGGTGGCCCACTTTATAATGAGTAGGAGGTATAACCGTCGTTCGATTATTTAAGTTTCAATCTTGATTTGAATATTTCGAAAGATGGAGCATCACTTAGTGGGGATTCAAGGTTATTCCATAAATTAAGTGTAGCTGGTAAGAAAGATTGTTGCAATACAGAAAGTCAAGAAACAGGGATATTAAAATTTTTTCTGTTGCGTAAGTTATAATTTAAAGTTTCTGATACAAAAGGGGGCAGTAAATCAATTAGATATTCGGGACACTGTCCGTTAGCCATTTTATAGAAGTTTCTTCCGTTCTCTCCTTTTTAATGACTCCCATCCAGTCTCCTGATAAATAGATTCTATACTGCAGTAACAAGTTAAACCAGTTACAATTCTACCTGCCTCGTGTTGTACCCTTTCAATTCTGTCCGAATTAAATTTTCCACTGTTGTCTCAAACCTCACATGAGTATTCTAGAATAGGACGAATAAATGTGATATATATTTTTCCAAGATACTCATGTTTTAGTTTAGATTTAAATTTTCGCAAAGCTGAATAGAAGTTTTCTCAATAATGTAATCAACATGTCTAGTCCATTTATAGTCAGAACTGAAAAAAACACCTAGATGTTTGTGTTGAGTTACCGGTTCTAGAATCGAATTTTCAAATCTTAAGTTAATGTCGATTAAGTCCTATTGAAAAAATTAAAAACAATAACATCTGTCTTATCAGGATTAAGCTTCACTAACCATCTTTTTGACCATTTAGAGATATTATTAAGGTCAGAATTTGTAAGATTCACAAGTGTATTGTTATCGTGTGCTGTATGACCAATGGATGTATCGTCTGCAAACAATCTACACAAACCTATCATGTCATCAGATGTATCATTAACGTAAATAAGAAATAGTATTGGTTCTAGAACTGATCCTTGTGGGACACCGGCTTGCAAAAACCCTATAGAAGATACATTTTCATTGAGGACAATTCGTTGACTTCTTTTAGTAAGATAACTTTCTAACCAGCAAAGAAATTTTCCTTTAATGCCATATCTTTCTAGTTTAAATATTAACCCCTGGATCCATACTTGATCAAAAGCTTTACTAATGTCACAAAATGTAATACATGTCTTGTGACCAGAATGTAGTGATATTAAAACATTGTGGTATAATTCAATCACTTGATGAACCGTGGAGAATTTTGGTAAAAAACCAAACTGATATTTGTACAACAGATCATTTTCAAACAAATGATTGTAGATGAATTTGTATACAATTTTCTCAAAAACTTTACTTATAAAAGATAATAGTGAAACTAGGGATTTATCTCTCTTCTTGTAAAGAGCTATTACATTCGCTAGTTTCCATTCATTAGGAACAGTATTGCACTTTAAAGATTTATTGAAAAGAATGCATAGTGGTTTTGCTATTTCATTTTTAACCATTAATAACATTTTATTGCTTATTACATCTGGTCCTATTGCTTTTTGTGGATTTAGTACAGTGATTGTATCTAAGTTACAATTTCCGTGGGTATTCCGTTACTTCTGTTGTCAAACTTGGGAAAATCTTTGTCTCTGTCCTCTAAGTCTGTAACTGAACAGAAATATTCATTTAGAAGGTTACATTTTGAAGTATTATCAAAAACTAAATTCATATTATTTAGGTCATGTAAAGGTGAGATTTCTGAATTTGGAATTTGGCTTAATTTTGAGTAACATTTTGATAGTTTTCCAGTATAACTTGACGTTTGATGATTTCAATTCTGACAGGGTTTCATTAATTTTAGTATGAAATAGCTCTTTTGCATATTTTTTCATATTATTGACTTTATTGCGCTCAGCTTTATATTTTAGCTGACTACATGTATGTAAAGATTTGTTTCTGTGAAATAATTTGCGTAGTCTATCTCTATTTCTAATCTCACGTCTTAAATTGGAGTCAAACCATACTTTCTGATGATAACTGTTTTGGTTGGTATGCATTCTCTACAAATACTACTGGAAGTATTAGTAAAATTTAAACATGCAACATTTACGTCACTTGTAGGATTTTTTACTATCAAAACCACTGTCTATCGTCAGGTATGTACTGTCGTGATCACTTATCCATCTGTCAATCGGTATTGTTTCGCTCTCCACAACTGGTATATTATCAGTTACTAGTATAGGGTCCACAAGTGTTTCGGAGTTTTCAAAAAAAATTGGTAGGTTTGTCTATTTGATTTGAAATTCCATTGATATGTATTATGTCTTGGACTTGACCTGGAAGTTCTTGAAGAACATTTTTATTACAAAGTATAACGTTTATTTAATAGTAATAATAATACTTTATTTTATGAGGGTAAACTCAGTTAACTACACTAATCTTCTCCGAGGCCCTCATAGTAAGTATTGCGTTTAAACACAATAAAAAAATTTTTTCCAACAAAGTGGATAAGCTTCTGTAATCCTCATTATAAAGTAAAAATAAAACCTCCTTTTCTCTGACAAAAACAATAAAGGCTAAAACTTTATTGTTTTCTATGTGCCATTGTAGGTTGTGTAAATTTATTCAAGTTTTATTTAAATTGATGCTGACAGGTTGAAGAGTTTAATCTGTCAACTTTTACACATTCCAGCTGTCCCAGTACAGAATTCAATTTTTGTCATCAATTGATTTTTGAAACATTTAATCTGATGCAGCAAAAATTGAAAGTTAATTGGTATTTTGTTGAAAAGATTTTTATACGAAATATGAAATACGAAATATTTATTTGTTGTAACACATTTACAGTAAATGGTTATAACACAAACAATACACATAGTACATAGATATATATGAATATTAAACTAATATTACAATAAACTCATAGACTACTGACTACAACCAGATATATGTGTAAACTTGGGGCGACAGTGTCAAAAAAAAAAAAAATGGATGATAGTATGGTGGATTAACTAGATTCCTGACATTTATTTATATAGTCAATTACTGCTTTCAGTATTATTTTAGAGTTGCTATTTAGAATATTAATTATATTATTTTCATTTAAAACTTTAAAGTTTTTCAAGGTACTATTGACCTTTTGAATCAGTTCTGTTCTATAAGTTCTATAAGAAGGACAGTGAATAAAAAAGTGCATTTCATCTTCAATTTGGGATGCATTGCATTTTTTACATATCCTTTCACCTTTTGGAATATTTTTATATCGTCCTCTTTCTATTGACAGAGAATGAGCACTTATTCTGTATTTACAGATAATAGATCGGTTTGATTTGAATTTACAGATATCTACATAGAGTGGTCTTTTATTAAATTTATGTATATGGTTGTAAAAAGACAGTTTATTACAATTTGCCAAGCAACTATTTCTATTTTGCAAGGCTTGGTCATATATTCTTTGTTTGAAGTTTCTTATATTTTTTGAAATAATTGTTTCATTATTTATGACATAGCTGAAACCTAATTCTCCGACCCATTTTTTGGTGGCTGTTATCCATGGATTATTTGGAGGGAGGTTATTGAAAATCTTATAGGCTAGACTGTTTTTAGAGTTAGAATGTGTGAATTCTGCTTGTATATGTTAGGATAATAATTTAAAATCTGAATGTTTTTTTTTCTGAAGAGTATTTGCCACTTCTAAAATCTTTGGGTTCTACTATTATCAAAGACAGCTTAGAAATAAGAACATCCTAAACAGCAAAATAAACTCCTACAGTGTATATAACAGGCTTGTACTTGCATTTATCATGTGGTATTTGTAGTTTTATATTGTGTAATATGTTACTTAATATACTCATGAGAAAAAACTATAGTAAACAGTATGTCTAGCTCTGTGCATGTACAAATATACTTTAAATAACCATGTCGGTGTCTGTTATCATACCATGCACTTTACATGGCCCTTAAAATAAATATATTTTCTACCTTTGTGTTCTGTTGCAAGGTTAACTGTATTGAAAACCTTTACTTATATTAGCCATTTTAATATAAAGGACACATTTTGGTATACAAATGTCAATCTGTCCATCAGTCATCCACATGTAGCATTCTTGCATGAATTTTCTTCAAACTGGACACAGTTTTGGTAAATTTCAGATTTTTAGCTCACCTGACCCGAAGGGTCATGTGAGCTATTGCCATCACTTGGCGTCCGTCGTCGTCCGTCGTCGTCGTCGTCGTCGTCGTCGTCGTTAACTTTTCTTCAAAAACCTTCTCCTCCAAAACCACTGAAGGGATTGCTTTGAAACTTTGCATACATCATCAGTAAAATGCCCTCTACCAAGTTTCCCCAAATCATGGCCTCAGACCAACCAACATGGCCGCCATGGCTAAAAATAGAACAGAGGGGTCAAAATACAGTTTTTTGCTTATAGTTCAAAAAGTATAACAGATACAGGAAAACCGAAGAGACCTTCCTTCTTCAGCATCTAAAGCTCTACAAAACACTCAATTGGGTCAAAGTTGTATGATGACTCCTTGTAGGAGTTATTGCCCTTTAATTGTTAAAATTGATGATTTTTGCCATTTTTGCCTCAAAATCTTGAAAATTATTAGAACTAGAGAAAATGTTAGCATTGCTTAATTGTTCTGCTCTATGAGGGCTACAAAAATGACTTTAGGGTCAAGATTGTCTGATTAACTGTTTAAGAGTTATTCGCCTTGAACTGTTTTTTTTAATCGGTTTTAATTGATTTTGTAAAATCTTCTTCTCTGAAACAACTGAAAGTACTGCTTTGAAACTTTGTACACATCATCTGTCAAATGTCCTCAACCAAGTTTGCACCTACCATGGCTGCAGATTAACCAACATGGCCACCATGGCTAAAAATAGGATTGGGGGGGGGGGGGGCGGTAAAATACAGTTTTTGGCTTGTATTTAGATAAGTGTAACAGATACAGGAAAACCGAAGAGACATGCCTTCATCTGCATCAAAAGCTCTACGAAACACTCCATTGGGTTGACGTTGTATGATGACTCCTTATAGGAGTTATTGCCCTTTAATTGTCGAAATTGATTATTTTTGACATTTTTGCCTCAAAATCTTGAAAATTATTAGAACTAGAGAAAAAGTTAGCATTGTTTAATTGTTCTGCTCTATGAGGGCTACAAAAATGACTGAAGGGTCAAGATTGTCTGATAAACCGTTTAAGAGTTATTCCCCTTGAACTGTTTTTTTTAATCGGTTTTAATTGATTTTTTAAAATCTTCTCCTCTGAAACAACTGAAAGTACTGCTTTGAAACTTTGTACAAATCATCTGTCAAATGTCCTCAACCAAGTTTGCACCTACCATGGCTGCAGATTAACCAACATGGCCACCATGGCTAAAAATAGGATGGGGGGGGGGGGCAGTAAAATACAGTTTTTGGCTTATATTTAAAAAAGTGTAACAGATACAGGAAAACCGAAGAGACATTCCTTCATCTGCATCAAAAGCTCTACGAAACACTCCATTGGGTTGAAGTTGTATGATGACTCCTTATAGGAGTTATTGCCCTTTAATTGTCGAAATTGATTATTTTTGACATTTTTGCCTCAAAATCTTGAAAATTATTAGAACTAGAGAAAAAGTTAGCATTGCTTAATTGTTCTGCTCTATGAGGGCTACAAAAATGACTTAAGGGTCAAGATTGTCTGATGAACCGTTTAGGAATTATTCTCCTTAAACATTTTTTTAATCAATTTTACTTGATTTTAAAAAATCTTCTCCTCTTAAACCAATGAAAGGACTGCTTTGAAACATTGCACACATCATCTTTAGGATGTCCTCTACCAAAATTGGGCAAATCATGACACCTGACTACCTACATAGCTACATTGGATTAAAATAGAAGAAATGAAAAAAAGGGGTGGGGGGGGGGGAGTCGAGAGAGTTTTCGATTGATAGTTAAAAAAAGTATAACAGGTACAGCAAATTTGAAGTGAACCTCCCTTCTCCCTCTAAGCATCAAAAGCTCCTCCTTATAGGAGGTATTTCCCTTAAAATGTCAAAATTAATGATTTTTGCAGAAGTGTTGGGCAATTCCTGATAGCAAAGAAAAGCTGGATAAAAAAGGGTTGTTTGGTTTCAGGTTCAGGTGAGCGACACAGGCTCCTGGGAGCCTCTAGTTTGCTATGGGATTACGGGGAAAAAGGTGGATTTTCTAATTTTCAAACTCTTAACTCAAAAACACTTTTATCAATTTCTTGAAATTTTGGCTTCAAGTTTAGTAAAATTCTGTTTTTTATTACAGTTACAGAATTGGTCTTTATTTATAAGAAAAAGGGGGATTTTTTAGTTATCAGACTCTTACTCCAAAATCCAGTCCTGAATATAGTTGAAATACTGCTCGCTGGATGTAAAGCAGAATTCCAATCAATCAATCAATCTTACTCCAAAAAGTTTTCATTAATTTTCTTGAAATTTGGGGGCTTTTTTGATATTGATAAATGTGATTGCATGTTTGTCTCATTAAAGAGGAAGAGGTGAACCAACACTGTGTAGGTTGATCTTTAGTTGATGCTCCTTAGAAGTGGATACCTGTAGGTATGCAGGGTCGTCGTAGTACAAGTAAAACTATTAAGGAATTGACAACAACACTTCGTAGGATGCAACAGTCTATGTTTATTTTGTTCGACTAGTTTCGGCAGTTGCCTGCCGTCTTCAGGACCCATTGTCTCATTAGTGCAAATAAAATAATGGGCCAATGAAATGCATGTCTCTTAATTTGTCATTATCTTTAGCTGGGCCTGTCATGGGCTCCTGGTGTAGCTGTTTATTTTATATTTATAAATGTAACAGTGAATTTTGTCATGAAATAACAATTGGAATCCCAGTCTTGGGATTTTTAGTAGCCAATTTCACAGTTCCCTTTGGTTTGAAATTGCAATTTTTTATGAAATTTTCTGTTTTTGTCCTGTAACTTAAAAACCACAACACCTAGAGTGAAATTATACATAGTGAAAATGATCAGCAATAAAAGCCCTACAATTCACTTAATTGGTCTGAAATTGCAGAGGTGTTTACCTTTACGGATTTTCTGGAATCATTCTGATTTGTGTCTAAAAATAGGCATTAGGGAAATGCACCCGGAATTACGCATTTTCCATGGTATTACAATTAACTATCACATGCTTTTGGTTGTGATTTTGTGACATTGTAAAGGTATTGCAATATTGAATAAACATGTTTTTATTAATGTTTGATCAAAAAAATATGTGCATCCGGAAGAAGTTTTAAAGTAAAAGACTGGCCAGAAACTCTTTAAAAATTGTTCTAAGTTCAGACATTTTATTGCAAAATTTCAGATTCCGGGTAAATGTGCAAAATTATTGAAAAAAATAATTAGGATTACTGGGAGTTCTGCAAAGGGGTATACGTAAACACCACTGAAATTGTCAGATGACTCCTTATAGGGATTATTGCCCTTAAATGACAGTTTTTGTAAATGAAATTTTCCATTTTCATCCTGTAACTTGAAAACTAGAGCAGCTAGATTGAAACTGTAAATTGCACAAATGATTAGCAATAGAAGCCTTACAAATGATTGCCTAGTCCAAAATTGCAAGATGACTCTTTTAATTATGAATTTGGACAAATGAACAGTTTTTGTATTATAAATTAGTCTATAACACACGTAGAGTATAACATGTTGTATAACTGTAAATTTCTTAAGTAATTTCCCTGAATGACAATGCCAACAAACCATTTAATTTTCTGAAATTATCTGATGGCACCTTGTTACGGCACATATTGTCGCCGGCGACAATATGTGCATACATTTGTTAGCATAAATTGTCACCGGTTGCATAAATTGTCGTCGGCAACAATTTGTGCCGCAAGTTGGCCAAGGGGTCACCTATTTATTGTTGTTCAGCGACAATATATGCCACTGAAAAATTTTTGACTGCACAAATTGTCGCCAGGACATAATTTTTCTGTGGCTTTAATAACGTTATCTGTATAAGTAAAATAAGAGAGAAGTCATAGGTTTTTTCATGAAATTTCAACTAAATTTCAATGTTGGTTCTGTCAAAAAGTGGAGATGGAGAATTATACCTCTAACAGTGGAGATGGAGACTTATACCTCTAACTTTAACTTCGGAGTAATTACATTTCATTCATTAAAATGACAAAAAAATTGTCTGAAATATTTGTCAACAAAAATCGCAAAAGGGATTTTCAAATATTAAAAAAAAAAATAATCCAAATTTGGGTTATGCAACAAGCGAGTGTCTCGGGCAATGCCGCATCAAGCGGTATTGCCGGTACTGTTCATACCGTACTTCTTTAAATTGCTGGACTGGAAAACAGCACTAGTTTTTTTGTAAATTGAAATAAAAAATGCGTTTTCAACTGAGTCAGGAATAAAAATTACTGTTTTTGGTCATTTTCAATTTTAGGGTCAGGAAACTCCCAAAATGCAGGACTTCGCACCGTTTACCCCTCGCTTTTCAGGGTAGAAGGGTCACTTCGTGTCCCTACTTTCACATCTCTGACTGTACCAACATTTTTCTTGGTGCTATGCCTATGTGGTTAACATATCTTAATTTGATATATATTTTTTATGGTACAAGTGGTTGAAAAGAAAAACAAATATCAATTAAAGATATATTAACCTATTGATAATATTAAATAAATGTAGTTAGTTGCGATTTGTTTTTTATATACTTAGTTTGACCTCTTTAACAGAAACATCTGTATAAACACTTTAATGTTTTGATGCTGGACAATTCTCTCCAGTGTCATTTTTATAGCTTTAGTGAAAGAAATGGAGATATCAAATCTTAAGAAACTTTCTCTTAACTTGACGTTTGTGACAGGAAGTACTTTCTGTATGGAGTTTTCAGATGCTTTTGTGTATGTACAGTTTTGCGGTTTCTTAGGAAATGTGGATTACTATAGCTTATACTCTTTAAAAAGAACGAAAGAGACGAAGAAAAGTCACAATTTATTGTTTTATTAGACTTCTGGTAAGTAATACTTTTTACTTATAAATATAACATGACAACCCCACCCCCTTACGATATACAGTTTTGTTCATAAACAATAATCTTTTAAATGCTATTGAAATTGTGGGTACGGTAACAGTTTTGAAAACAAAACGTGTCACAAGCATCCCCATCATGTTTTTCGTGTTCATGAATGGTCTTAGTAAATAATAAAAAAAATTTCATCGTATCTATAGATACGATATATAATGCAATAACAAATTTAAAATCTTAACTATTTAACTTAAATATAACATTCAAATTTCTAATTTAGAGCAAACACGGATACAAATAAAAACTACACAATTTTAAAGAACATCATAGAGAATCTTAGAAACAGATTTTAACAGCGGCGTACATATTAAGTTTTCTGCTCACCACAATAAAACACGAACCACGTGTAAACATAATATGTCAATGGTATTTGATATGCAGTTGCATTAACATCACTCTACTTCAGATTTATGAGCTTTTTAGCTCACCTGACCAGAAGAGTCATGTGAGCTATTGCCATCACTTTGCGTCGTCGTCGTCGTCCTCTTCGTTAACTTTTCTTTAAAAATCTTCTCCTTACAAACCACTGAATGGAATGCTTGGAAACTTTGCAAGCATCATCAGTAATTTGTTCTCTACCAAGTTTGCACAAATCATGGCTTCAGACCAACCAACATGACTGCCACGGTTAAAAGTAGAACAGAGGGTCAAAATATATTTTTTGCCTTACTGTTCAAAAAGTATAACAGATGCAGGAAAAATTAAGACTCCTCTCTTCTTCAGCATCAAAAGCTCTCTACAAAACACATCATTGGGTCGAAGCTACATGACGACTCCTTGTAGGAGTTATTGCCCTTTAATCATCAAAATTGATGATTTTTTCCCATTTTTGCCTCAAAATCTTGAAAATTATTAGAACTAGAGAAAAACTTAAAATTGCTCAATTGTTCTGCTATATGAGAGCTACAAACGTGATTTAGGGTCAAGATTGTCTGATGAACCGTGTAGGAGTTATTCCCCTTGAATTGGTTTTAAATCTCCTCTTAAAACAATGAAAGGACTGCTTTGAAACATTGCACACATCATATTTAGGATGTCCTCTACCAAAAGTGTGCAAACCATTACAGCTAACCACCAACATGGCTATACATTTGCTTAAAATGGGAGTGGGGGGGGATGGGGTCAAGATAGTTTTTGGCTGATAGTTAAAAAAGTATAACAGAAGTGAACCTCTACAAGACATTCTATTTTTCATTTTTCCTCAGTAACTTGAAAACCATACGAGCTAGAGAAAATCTTTTCCATGCAAAATTATTCAGCTCATCAAGATCTGCAAAATGATTATTGATGCATATGTGTTGGACAATTCCTTAGGAGTTATTTCTTTTAAAAGGTCAAAATTAATAATTTTTGCAATTCCTTGTAGAAAAGAAACGCTTGAAAACCAATCAAGCAATAACATAATTGCTTGATTGGTTTTCAGGTTCAGGTGAGTGATACATGCTCCTGGGAGCCTCTAGTTAAGAATATGCCCCTGCATTCACACATCTATGAATTTGCAATATTTTTATTACAAATAGTGATTTTTTCTGACTTCAACCAAGCATTAACCACACATGATACGTCAGTGATGTTTGGTATGCAGTTGTAGGTAGCTTCAGCATCAGTTAATCACAGTTTCATGATAATTTTGAGTGCATGCCCTACATTCAAGCTTGAATATTATAATAAAAATGTGTTGACAGTTTATTTAAGAATTAATTCATGAGGGGTATAATGTTGTACTCATTTTCACATTGGCTGGGCTTTTTTATTCGATTATTTTGTACCGAGCGAAAGCAAGGTAGAAAATATGAATATAAAGGCCAAGGCCATGTGTAAAATAAGTAAAACATTATACCCATTATGAATCGTTACAATTCTAATATCACATAATCCTGCGTTTTTCGATTAAACGGTCTTATAGGCAATGATTTTTAAGCAGCCATTTTTATGTTGAAAAATGTTTGGTCAAGAAATCCATTCAAGGTTGCAATGTGCTGTGGACAAAATACACTTTGACAAAACATTTATTGAATATTTTACCATAACGTGTCCTCGATATGTCTCATTTATTGACTTTTATTTTTATAAGAACTTCAAAATTCAGCCGTTAATATTGTGATTTCGTAAAACCTTTTGTGATTTTACTTCGCATTGCGCGTGTGTAAAATGGGTGTATATCGTTTGACGTTAGAAGGGCGTCATATTATAAGTGTATAGTTCAAATGTTTGTTTTAACATGTATTACAAAACATTTTGCGGACAATTTACATTTCCTTTCGAACAGTAAGTTTAAGTAAATACTTGACAGATGAGGAAAGTTTAAAAATTTCTGTAGATTCTTGCAAAAGAAATCAGTTGATAATGAAAGGGGGTCCTATAAAGCTATTTTCTGTTCCATAACATATAATATTACATGATATCTTGCACACAAACAAAACTTGAAAACCATTTTATATCATAAATATGAGTAAAGAAAAAATCAATCTACAATTGGATTACTTGGGAAAGGTATGGGAGAGTAAACAACAAAAAATGTTATATCGATGTTCGACATATTTTTGTTTCATTTGCAGAGCTGGTAACAGATATGCCAAGATCATTTCTTTGTAAGATCGGCAAGGAGCAATACATAACACTCTTAAAACTTGTCAGTGGCACATTTGATGTGCCAAAGTCGAGACAGAGTCAAGTGCAAAAGAATGCAGTTTGACAATACCAAAGGCAAAAACTTATTTTGACACAGACAATGAAACTCTGCTTTTTCGAGAAAAACCTGTTGTTATAGAGAGAGATGCACAAACAATGGTTACGTTTACACTGAAGAAAAATCTTGGTAGTGGGAGTAATTCAATCTGGCAGCAGTTGAAGAAGTCACGAGCTGGAGTGTCTCTTGTTGCAGTCAGAGGAGTGCTTGCAAGTTCCAGAATTTACAGAAGAAATCGTCCAATCTTTACCAACAAGACTCCCCATAAAACGATTTTAGCTAATGAGGTTAAAGAACGATGGCAAATGGATTTAATAGACATGCACGGTTTTGACGTAAATTTCAAAAGAGAGTCATATCGGTACATTTGATCAGTTATTGATGTATTTTCTCGATTTCTTATTCTTCGACCACTACCAAAGAAAACCAGTGCCATTGTTGCAAGAGGACTTAAACAGAATATTTGCTGACCGCGGGGTGCCAAACATCATTCAATGTGACCAAGGCTGTGAGTTTAAGGATTACTTAAACACGTTGCTTAAAAGAAGAAACATGAAGATAATTAGAAGTGGTCCATATCATCCACAATCGCAAGGCAAATGTGAAAGATCACATAGAGAAGTTCGAAATAAAATCAATTTTAAGATGCGTCAACAGAAGGGATTTAACTGGGCAGAGAACATCCATGTAGTTTGAAAAATTTCTGTAGATTCTTGCAAAGGAAATCAGTTGATAATGAAAGGGGGTCCTATAAAGCTATTTTCTGTTCCATAACATATAATATTACATGATATCTTGCACACAAACAAAACTTGAAAACCATTTTATATCATAAATATGAGTAAAGAAAAAATCAATCTACAATTGGATTACTTGGGAAAGGACTGGGAGAGTAAACAACAAAAAATGTTATATCGATGTTCGAAATATTTGTGTTTCATTTGCAGAGCTGGTAACAGATATGCCAAGATCATTTCTTTGTAAGATCGGCAAGGAGCAATACATAACACTCTTAAAACTTGTCAGTGGCACATTTGATGTGCCAAAGTCGAGACAGAGTCAAGTGCAAAAGAATGCAGTTCGACAATACCAAAGGCGAAAAACTTATTTTGACACAGACAATGAAACTCTGCTTTTTCGAGAAAAACCAGTTGTTATAGAGAGAGATGCACAAACAATGGTTACGTTTACACTGAAGAAAAATCTTGGTAGTGGGAGTAATTCAATCTGGCAGCAGTTGAAGAAGTCACGAGCTGGAGTGTCTCTTGTTGCAGTCAGAGGAGTGCTTGCAAGTTCCAGAATTTACAGAAGAAATCGCCCAATCTTTACCAACAAGACTCCCCATAAAACGATTTTAGCTAATGAGGTTAAAGAATGATGGCAAATGGATTTAATAGACATGCACAGTTTTGACGTAAATTTCAAAAGAGAGTCATATCGGTACATTTTATCAGTTATTGATGTATTTTCTCGATTTCTTATTCTTCGACCACTACCAAAGAAAGCCAGTGCCATTGTTGCAAGAGGACTTAAACAGAATATTTGCTGACCGCGGGGTGCCAAACATCATTCAATGTGACCAAGGCTGTGAGTTTAAGGATTACTTAAACACGTTGCTTAAAAGAAGAAACATAAAGATAATTAGGCAAGGCAAATGTGAAAGATCACATAGAGAAGCTCGAAATAAAATCAATTTTAAGATGCGTCAACAGAAGGGATTTAACTGGGCAGAGAACATCCATGTTGTTCAAAAAGCAATAAACAGCATTCCAAAAGAAGTCCTTGGAAACTGATCACCAGCTGAAGTATATGCCAATCGTGGAAACAAACCTTTTTGTGAACAAATTAGACAAGATCACATTCGTTATACCCTTCATTCCGGAAAAAGGGCCTCACAAAAGAATCGAACGTCCATATATAAGTTGGAAGAAAAAGTTTTGATTCCATATCCGCCCAAAGGAAGCAGACTAGCTCCAAACCGTAGATATACTTTAGAGGGTGTTGTCGAAGAAAGAAAGTTAGAAACCAGTAGGTGTAAAGTCAGATTTAGAGTGACAGATGAACAGGAAAAAAGTATGTGGATGTCGGTGACCGATATCACCGGAATAACAGCGAAGAGGGAAAATTTAGCTTCAAAAATAAATGCAACCGATGAAAGTAAGAAAATTTTACACAAAAGAAAGTACCTCATCCAGATTACACACACAGATCCAATCAACCATTTAAAAAATTAAAAGTAAAGATATTACTAGACCCACACAGATCCTTTGGGAGTTGTCAGTTTGAGGCAGTTTCACATCAGCTCTCTTTGTATGGGATACACAGAGAACCAAAGGCCCTGCGACAAGAAGCTGTTACACATATTCGTGAAATGATATGAGAATTTTATATCGGGCAATACAGAAACATACCTTGACAAAACATCTAAAGAGAGTACATATGGAGATCATGTAACTCTCACAGTATGATGACCAGGAGAACACATTTATTGACAACTATCGATTAGATACAGACATAGATGCGCTTGAAGATGATGTTGAAGATGAACACGACGATAGTTTCGACCAGGAATATGAATTTCACCTAAACAGTGATTATGTATCATCTGACAGCAACGGAAATGCATCACAAATAACGAATTCGCCTTATATAGACAACCATGAAGACATGTACAATAAACAGACTGAGGTTGATAATGATTCCAATAACTTTTATAATGTCACAACCGATACTGACAACTTCCAGGATTTACAAAAACAGCCATCATATCAGAATGATAAAACTTATTAAAAAAAATGTACAGCAAAGAATGTTTATGAAAATAAATCTGGTGAATATTTGCCTCGAGAAATTCAAGAGATTATCATCAAGAATGTGCTTAAAATATCCCCTTTTAGTCAGCACACACTGAGGGCAATGAATTCAATTTTTAGAAATATCGTTGACAATATGCCATACCCGCAAATCCATATAAGCTATTCTGCTTTATCCACAGTACCAAATCCAGTAAGTGTCAGAAGACTTGTTTTAGCAGCTGGAAGAGGAAGTGGTCTTGCCCTTGAATTGAAAAAAATCTTGGATGACCCTAAATGGTTTCAAGCATGGTTGTGGCTGGTAGAAGGGTTGTACATGCAATTTGAAATACGAAATGTGTGGTACAGGCGCAAGCAAAATTCAGTATAATAAAAACAACGGAGGGTTGTAGGCAATATAGATATTCAATATTTCGCTAGAAGGGATAATAGAAATAAATGGTTGGTTTTTTAGGTTGAGTTAATAAACTAGGAATTTAAATGAAAGCTTAATTAATGGGTTTTTATGTTTTTTTTTATATTGACGTAACATTAAAATGTTGCTCAAAAAGGCCTTATTAATTCTGTTTAAACAAAACACACATGATACCTTACTAATGAGAACAACTGTATATTTTTGTCTTGACGTTTTGTACCTTTTAGTATACAATAACTTCATGTCTTATTAACAGCCGTTTATTTTTTCTTCTTATTTTGTATATGCCTATCTAGGAATTAAACTACCGATTGTTCAAAGAACAATGTGCTAGGTCTTTCCCGTGTCTCCATTACACTTTCACCTTAATTGTCTCTCTCGAGATGACCATTGGTAAAGGTCCTTAAGTTGCGTATTTAAGAGTTAAGTATTTTTGTGACTGGACTTATAGTCTATCTTTTTACGCTGCGAGTTGTAATAATACCAATGTTCAATGTCAAAGACCATGTTTGACCTTTATTTCAGTCAATGCGCTATTGGGTCCCATGACCAATGGTGGTGCTCCCATGCTTGTATGCCTTACGGTTTTCAAGAACAAGTTTTTGACGGAAAGTGCTTTACGTAAAGGGTCAATTCTACTATAATGGCAGTGCTTATTTTTCGGTTTTCCGTATTTAGAGAGATAACTCTAAGAAAAAATATTCCTACATATTTAATGGACAAAAAGTCAGGGACAGACAAAATCATGGTTAGACAAAAGGGGGTAAAACAAAACAAACAGAACACAAAAATAAAAAAACTAGTGACACGAACCCCACTTAAAACCGTGTGCAAGTCCAGGTGCTCCGGAAGGGTAAGCAACTCTTACTCCACGTGTGGCACTTGTCGTATCAGTCAGGTTAAAATATTGTAATTTGTCATATACGGGTGTAGTCATATTACAGAAAGAAAGAGGGAATGTGGTTTCGACAAACTTAACAAATCAGTTGTAACATATATCGGTAACGGTCAACCAAGTCATGATAGCGACTGAAAATATTTCTAAGTGATGACTACATTTGTACAACCATGAACCCTTGTTAAGTTGTTTCCTGTCAGCAGACACACTCTATCAATGAAATCTATATAGGAAATACAAACTCTCAAGTACCTGATCAACTGAGAGATGTACACTTTGTATGCAGGTGCTGGTGAAGTGTTAAAATAAAAAAAAATGAAAATTAAAATCGTCCCTTTTGTCGTTAATGTTCATTTTCAACTGATCTTTATAGTCAACTTCTGGATGTAAGTCAAGTCACAAGGCAGACCTAGCTGTCTCTCTGGGGTCCTTAACTTGACAAAATATTATCAATCAGATGTTAGATTTTTAAGGTATTCGGCTTACAGAAATCAATTGGCAATAGAGACATTTCGAGAATGCCACCATTATCGATTTCAAATTTGTATAATTAACATATGATCATTCGCGACATCTTTATGAAACAGGAAACCAAGTTTTGAACATTTTTGCAGATTTGAAATGACCACCATAAAACGTAAACATGTGGGTCATAAGGTGCGGCATATCCTATTCCACTTATACATGTATACCAATTTTTATTAAAATGCATTAGATTCTGGATTTTTAAGAATCCATTTTGATTTTTTTTCATTTTCAAATAGTCCGCCATAATCGAATTCAAGTCTTTATGACAAACATACATTGGTAACATTTTAATCCAGCAGGAAACCAAATTTGACGAACGTCCTTACTCATATCAACTTCCCCAACTTCGTGCTTTTTCATTTTCAATTGGTGCAGCAAGTTCTCACTTAAGAAAACTGAGAAAAATGTTATAACTGTGCCTACAATGTGTGCTGTAAATGCTGTATATATTGTCGCAGATGAGGTAAAAATACGCGACAATTTGTGCTGTTAAAACCTGCATACATGCAGACGACAATTTGTGCTGTATTCTGGATTGCACATATTGCCGTAACACACCTTATAGGAGTTATTGTACTTAACTAAAATTTTTGAAGAAATGTTTAGTTTTTGCACAGTAACTTAAAAGCTATAACAACTAGACTGAAACTGTTAATTTCAAAAATTAAAATATAGTTGAAGTCATTTGGGTTCCAGATGAGCGATAACAGGCTCCTGGGGGCTGCTAGTTTATCTTTCTAGGTAGGCTTTTCATATTTGAAATGTGGGTAGATAATATTAAGGCAATTTGTCGCATACCATGGTTTTTGACCTATGACCTTGAACCTTGACCGTAGGTCACATTATTGCTTTCTGAATGACAAATTCATGTTCGGGCTGTAATTTTTGTATCTTTCAAAGTAGGCTTTTGATATTTGGAATGTGGGTAGATAATATCAAGTTGATGTGACACGTGCTATTGTTGAAGACCTTTGACCTTGACCTTAAGGTCTGCAGGGCTCACTGATATCTAGTTTTACAGTTATTTCTGATAAACATGATAATCAAAAACCCATTCTTCTCAATAAAATACTTGGATGGGAGTTTTTCTACACAATGATGGGAAATGGAATGTCATGTGTATTGGTATAGGCCAATAGGAAAAAGCAAAAATAGCTATTGTAATAAATACATTTATTAACATCACCAATAGATAAAAGAATGACTTGTAGTTTGTAGTTTCAAAATGTGTGCAGGTTCACTTAGTTTCTTAATAAGAAAAAATCAATATCAGTCTGTAGGAAACAATTTTACTATGATAATTACACCATCAGATTTTAGGGGTGGTACAGGTGTAGTAACACATAAGCCTGATTATAATTATCACACTTTAGGGCATCAAACCGCGGAAAAAACCATCACACTGTGTTGTCGATCAATGCGCTTTAGTTTAACCATCACATTTTAGTATCACTTCACTCCTACTCAACAAAACAGTTAAGAAAAATATTAATTTATTTTATACCAATAAACAATCTGCACTAACAGATATCAATGAAACAATAATTCATCTCTGTTTAAAAAAAACTGTATTCCTTACTGGCTTAGGGAAACAGATAAAAATCACCATCTATTCCTTGCAGACCCAGTTCCAATCAAATACTGTTTACAAGAGAAAAGCACATTTTTAATGTATAAATTTTAAAGCCAATATAGACAATATTTTACATTTTCTATTTAAAAACTGTGACATTTTTTTTACAGGGAATATAGAATGAATAAAAATATTAATTTTTACAGCCGACTTTGGCATGTTTTTGTTTGTTTGTTTTTTATTTTTGTTTTTATGTATAAGGTTTGTATCTAGAGTTATTATTCTACTTCGAGCTATTATAGAAAAAAAATTATAATTGTTTTTGCATATTTTATTTTTTATTTTATTATACCCCCCGCAAACTAGTTTGTGAGTCTGTCCGTCTGTCCACATCCCTTGTAAGCGCTGCTCCTCCTAAACTGCTTGACAGATTTTGATATTTTTACATGAAGGAAGTACATCATATGTAGATGTGCATGAAGAATGTTCGTCGACTTCAGATATTATTCAGATAATTGGACTTGAAGCAAAGCAGGGGGTATCCCTTTGTGAGCGTGCTCACAGTCCACACTTGTTTATGATGATATCATAACAAACATAACAATTTAAAAGTCAAAATATACATCGATTATAAAGTTAATAGCACAATGTACAGCACAAAGCAATAGTCTAAAATCGAGGATTGTAGATGTTGCTACATTTCTTCAAAAGTCGACTAGCTGTAATCTTGTTTAGTATAGTCATCCCACAGCTGGCTATCCTGGGTCTCTCTTGTCTCTTTGTCTCTTTGAGTTGTCGCAGACAGAGTTTACTCTCACTGATGAGCTTAAGCTGGAGTGGGATTTTATTTGAATCTTAAAACTGATCCAAATTGGTATTCATCCCGCTTTTATGCTACTTTTGGGCTTATGTGAGCACTTGTCGTCTGGAATCATACACTCTGAAATCCTTAGATGTTTCTGTTTAATTAATTTAAGTGATAACAATAAACAACACTTAATTGACTTTTATCTCATTTAACTAGTTCAGTCTAATTATTTTACAATATTAAATTGAAAAACATAAGCAGTTAATTAAATGGGATAATTAAGAGAAATTAACGACAATTAAGTGTCCATAAGGATAATTGCTTCATTTGGTAACAATTATTCGAGAAATGTAATGTTTTATTATTTTTTCTATCTTTTATTAATACTTTAATATTTGTATCACTTTTAATTTAATAACAATTTTATTGACATACGGTCCGAATAGTCCTGACATATGGTCCGAATAGTCCTGACATACAGTACGAATAATCCTAATATACGGTCCGAATTGTCCTGACATTCGGTCCAAATAGTCAGGGTCCGAATTGTCTGAGGGCCGAATTGTCTGGTACCCTATAGAATTATATGCATCCGTGATATTTATAGCTATTCTCTTGTCCTTGTGTTCAGATGTGCGTATCATGAGTTCATTATAATGACTTTTACTTTAGTTATTTTTTTAACTAAAAAAAATTGTGACATCCCTTTTGCTACGATTTAAAATTTACAATGTGTTTTTGTCCTATTGTAGTTTACATAGATCTGTAGACCCAGATAAAAGGTTATTATGGTTTGGCTGAAAAATGGATACTTAAGTGAATTTTGAAAATATATGCAAATTACATTTTAACAAAAAAAATTAATTTAAATTCTAACCAGAAACCCCTTGGAAATTTTGTTAAGACTTGGTATGGATAAACTGACAGCTCACCTCTGAAGGCCACTGTACTTATGTTTTATAAAAGGGATAAGATTGACCTTATGTATAATTCTGGATTAATTTTAAAAAAATATTGAATACATCTGCAGATTTTGAATTATGTTTTGTTTTTGTCAAATGTATACACAATATAAGTGTGTTTTGTAGAAATATATAGCTTGTATTTTGTATCAACTTCAAGCATTTCCTGTTTCCTCATAAAACATAAATCTTGACATAACCTCTAGATTGTTCTCCTTAAGCCAGCTAATTTATTTTCATGATTGCAGCAGACCTAATGATTTAGTCATTCAATTTACAAACAATATCTCCAATCAGCTGTCGAAATCCTACCACTTAAATGCAGTCTGATTTGCTGAAATTTCAAAAACTTCCTCTATTAAAAATTTTCTCAGATTGTTTTGTTATATTGTGGAAATGTACCTCAGATAGTCTTTGCCTATCCTAAGTCCAAGATGGCCACAACCAGGATACATTGCTTAACCTTAATTCTATGGATAAAACATACAAAGGCTTCTTCTTAGAAACCTTTCCACACATTTAAACCAGATTGTGCAGAAATGAAGCTAGGATAGTTATCTTATTATTTTGAGTTTTCTCAACAATTGGGAATTTAACATGTCTCCCAATGCTGAAATTTCAAAATGTATTTTCTGACAAATCATTTTGCAGAAATAATTGTGATATTGTAAAAATGTACCTCATATTATCCTCTAAAAAAGTTTTAGTTTTTTTGTGTCAATCCTAAATCCAAGATTGCCGATACCATGCACCTTAGACACCAAAATACCCAAAACTAGAAAAAAATGTAAAACAGAATGAAAACTAATTTAACCTACTTATGCTGAGGTTTAAGTACCAAAAGTATCATACTCTACGTAGTAACAAATGGCATTTTCTACATTAATAACATATAATTTCTTTTGAGCAATTGTGATGACCTTTACAAAGTTTGTGTTTTTTAATATACCCCCGCTCACCCCACTCGACAGAGTCGGGGGTATATAGTAGTCCTCATGTCCGTCCGTCCTTCCATCAGTCCGTTCATCTGTCCACATTTGGTTTCCGGATGATAATTCAATTTGAATGAAACTTTGGGATATTGTTATATATCAGGTTGGTATGAAGCCTATCAATTTTTGGGGAAACCAGTCAAAATTCAAGGTCACAGTCCACGAAAAATGTTAGAAATTTTAACAAAAAAGTTGTTTCCAGACGATAACTCAAAAAGTTTGCATGTGATTTGAATGAAACTTTAAGATATTGTTATATATCGGGTTGGTAAGAAACTATGGCTATTGGTTGAAATCCGTCAAATTTCTAGGTTGCAGTCTGCAAAAACTTTTAAAAAAAATTTTAGAAAAAGAAAAGAATGTTTTTCTACAATAACTCAAAAAGTTTACATCCAATTTGAATGAAACTGTGGGATATCATATGTTATTCAGGATCTTCATAGGGGATATGGGTTCATATTCCCTGTGTTTTATATTTCCTGAGCCGGAGTCGAAGGGAATATAGAATACAGACAGGGAATATGAACCCGTATCCCTTGTGAAGCCCAAATAACAATTATATTCTGTTGAAGTCTTCATGTTCTAATATTCTAGAGTATTTTAGAGTAGACATTTCTCATGCTTGAAGAAAAAAAATTGTTTAGACCACCACTATTGTAGAACTTACCATTCATAACATGTAAGCTTACGAAAACTGTACCATTACCTGTTTCATAAATGATTTTTTTGACTGGTCAATACACACTTTTACAAATACTTTCATGTGTATTGTGTACATTATAAAACTGAAAAATGTTGGTGTTGAACTGATAAATTCCATAGTTTAATTCCAAAGAAACATTTTATGGCATTTTAAGTTTTATAACCTTGTTATTTTTTACAACTTTTCATCACAAGCAAAACTTTTAATGGTAAATTTCACTTTCGAAGTGCAATGCAAATGCTTTTGTTTTCCATTTTAGCAGACTACAAGTTATCAGTTATCTCCCTTATTTCAAGACAAATCGCAGACGGAGATGATAGATTCTGTAAACTGCATGTATTTAATATCAATATATTTCATATCTTTATATTATGCTTAACTATTTACATTATGTAAAACAAATAGAATATTAATTGAATTGACACCATTTTGAAACTTGTTTCAATATCCCAAGGTTTCACAGGGAATGTGGTATGATATCTCCATCTTGATTAACCAATCATATTGTAGGGATTCACTAGATACATTACTTCAACAGAATATATTATGTTGGTAAGAAGCCTATCCGTTTTGGGGGAAATTCGTCAAATTTCAAGGTCAGAGTCCACGAAAAAAGTTAGAAATTTTTACAAAAGCGGGGGTTTCAGTGATTGCTAGATCGACTTTGTCTAGTTCCAATTGGAAAACTAATATGGCCTCCACCATGGGAATTGTTTAATATTGAAAAAAGTTTTAAAAGGCTTCTTCTCTGAAACCGGTTAACCAATCAAAACATGCCAAATGGAAATTTAAAATGGCCCCAAACACAGGATTTAGTTTAACACAGGACCCTATCTGACAAATTTTAAAAAGGCTTCCACTTTGAAACCAGCTTATCAATGTTTTAGATAAAATTGGTGAGAGATACAGCCTCTGGTGACATTTTAGTCTCTTTATCTGAAACCCCTTGGACAATTGAAGCCAGACTTGGTCAGAATGTTTATGGGATGGATTTTTATAAAGTTTTGGTTTTTTATTCTGATTGGAAAAACTAATATGGCCATCCTGTTGGACTTAGTTTAACATAGGACTCTATGGGAAAAAGTTTAAAAAGGCTTCTCTAAAACTGGTTTACTAATGGAAACAAAACTTAACCAGCCTAGCAATATTGTTTGTATGGTCCTCTTTAATGTGTATTTTTTTTATGGCAATCTGAAATTCAAAATGGCTGTCGCTGCAGGACTAAGTTTAACGTAGGACCCTATTGGAAGAATTTTTAAAAGGATTTTTCTCTGAAACCAGTTAACCAATACAAACAAAACGTATCACCAGTATTCATCCGATGGTCCTCTATAAGCTTTATATTTTTTTTACCAATTGGAAATTTAAAATGGCCACCACCACAGGTCTTAGTTTAACACCCTTTGGAAAATTTTTTTAAAAAGCATCCCCTCTGAAACCAGTTCACCAATCAAAATACAAGTTTTTAGGAATATTTATGGGATGGTCCTTTATTAATTTTGTTTATGCCAGTAAGAGAGTAAAACGGCCACCATTAACATTTTAGACTAAGTTTAAAAGAGGACTCTTTTCGAATGCGTTATTTTTTCTTAAACTGCAAAGCTGATTCTAGCCATATTGTATGTGAAAGTTTATCAGATGGTTCTCTTAAGTTTTTGTTCACTTATTTTATCACACCACCATGATGGCCTCAATTGTAGTAATTAATTTAACCCAGAATCCTACAGGATAATGTTTAAATAGCTTTCTATCTGTGAAACTATAAAACCAGTTGGAACCAAATAGCAAGATTCATTGGATGGTCTCAACACAGATAGCAGAAAATTGAAAATTACATGACTTGGTTTAGCATCAGCTTAATGCTGTCTTCATTGGCTATAAAATCAGGTAAGTGATACAGGTTCTTAAGAGCCCCTTGTTTTGTAATGTTCGTAATTAAGAAGCCCTTGTATTTCTTTAGAAATTAAATAGAACCCGTAGTTGCAGAACCAAGTTTGCTGACAATAGGAAATGGCTCATAATGCTGACATTTACCAATATAACAATCCAGTAAATAAGTCCACCAGACCAGTAACACTACACCAAAGATTGTTTAAGAGATCAATGGTTGTAGATGTTACTAGAGGCCTATCTGCATTCTAGCAGGTCGTGGATATATAGCCAGTCACAGTCATCTGAGCTATCAAGGTACTTCTTTAGCACACTGGTTAGCAGGCTAGCTTGTAACACAAAGATCAGGGTTCTGTCTTGTGGTGACTGTGATTTTGTTTCATGCTCAACCGTTACATTTGCACCCACCAGAAATGTCTACACGTTAAGATTTGTTGTGTTTGGTGTGAATCATCATGGTACATGTATGATGCTTTTTGGAAGAGGCACATCTGCAATCTTTCAGGTAGTGGATGTATAGCCAATCAAAATTGATTGTATTGTATATTTTAAGTTATTTTAATGAGTTTGACCATAAATTTCCTACCTGGGTATAGAAAACTCCTCTGTTAAACATATAAAATTATGATTGTCATAACTATGTGTATATTTGGTATGTATTTTTTTAGTTTTTGCCATAACAGTGTGTCTGTTATCTCGTTTGTCTTGGTATTTTTGGAATAGTCATTTTATTACCTGTTGTCTACTTGGATATAATAAAACATGAGAAATTGAGTTATATTTACCTTTGGTTAAAGCCATTGCCCCCAGCTTTGCCTTGAGGCAATAATTGCACCTTTTGGGAAAAGACTTGCAATCGTCCTCATACCCATTAAATAACTATATAATATTATATTTTACTATAGAAACCACATCTTGAATAAAAGAGATGTTAGGAGAAATAACTGTTTTTTCCCTCATTCTAAACTGCACATAAGTAAAGTATCTGGGAATTGCACATGGCTAAAGATCGCCAAATTTCAAAGGGTTACTCGGTTATCACTACACAGTCACAATCAAAGTATTAACATGTATCGAATTCAGGTAATATGCATAATTATAAAATCTTGAAAGGCATATTTTTTGTCATTCCTACAGTTCTTGGAAAAATAACACTTTTGTGACATAATTAATATTTCACTCATTAGTCCCTAATTGTATAATATGTCATTTTTTAAAAGCATTGGGTTTTTTGTCAATATAGATTTTAGATAACCTTTTTATATTACTATTTTTTAGCTCAACTGACCCAAAGTGTTAGCGATTCTCATCACTTGGCATCCGCCATTGTCATGGTTGCCATAAACTTTTCACATTTCTATCATCTTCTCCAAAACCAATTGGTCAATTAAAACAAAACTTGGCTGGAATGTGTGTTGGGTGGTTCTTAACAAAGTTTCAGTTTTTGGTGCAGAAATGTATCTTAGATGGTCCTCTACAAAGCTTTTTGTTCTGATCCAAAATCCATGATGGCCACCATCGCAGTACTTACTTCAACATAGGACCCTAGGGCCTCTCGAAAACTCTTTCACACATTGAAGCTAAATTATGAATAAATGAAGGTTATTTTGGGTTATTTTTATTTTGAGCCAAATGCAAAATCTGCTTCTTACAAACCACAAGGCAGATTTATTTTAAATATTGCATAAATGTACCTTAGATGGTTCTTTACAATGATCCAGTTTTTGTGATGATCCAAAATCCAAGATGGCTACCACAGTGGAACACAACTTAACATATGGAAAAACCATACAAACAGCTTCTTTTCTGAAACTGTTCCACACAATTAAACCAAATAATGCATAAGGGGTCGTCCATAATTGTCAACCATTTTCACAAGTGTGCAAAAAGCACACTCTTTGAGACCCCCCACCCCCATCAAAAAGTGAACATCAACCATTAAACTAATATAAAAACCAAACTCCAGGGAAAAGACACACAATTAAACCAAATAATGCATAAAGGGTCGTCCATAATTGTCAACCATTTTCACAAGTGTGCAAAAAGCACACTCTTTGAGAACCCCACCCCCATCAAAAAGTGAACATCAACCATTAAACTAATATAAAAACCAAACTCCAGGGAAAAGAAAAATTTCTGAAGATAAAAACAATTTTCGCAAAAATGTTGAAATTTATAATCCCCTCCCTCAAGTGTGTGGTTTGCACACTTATGAAAATGGTTGACATTATGAAAGTAAATCTTGGATAGTAAACTTATTATTTTGAGTTTTTCAAGCCAATAGGGAGTTCAACACGGCTGCCAGAGCTGCAAATGCATTCTGATTGGCTTATATATCAAAATTTGTTTCCTCACAAACGACTTGACAGAAGGAATTTTGATACTGTAGAAATATACCTCAGATGGTCCTCTGCTAACTTTCAGTTTTTTGTTTGATGCAATATACAAGCCACCATGGAACATCACTTAACACAGTAACCTATAAGAAAAACATAAAACTGTTCTACAAATTGCTGCTGATTGGAAATTCAACATGGCAACATTCGTAGAAACAGCATCTTCACATAAAGTCTTTAACATTTAATATTAAAATTTGCATACTCCAAAACAGTTTTTAGCTCACCTGACCCAAAGGGTCGGTAAACTTTTCACATTTCAATCTTCTTTTCCAAAACCAATTGGCCAATTGGAACAAAACTTGGCAGGAATGTTTATTGGATGGTTCTTAACAAAGTTTGAGGTTTTGGTGCTGATCAAATATTAAACATGGCTACCAGGGCCATAAATGCATTCTGATTGGCTGAATTTCAAAAATCTTCTTGTCAAAAACTACTTGGCAGATTGATTTGAAATATTGCAGAAATGTACCTTAGATGGTCCTATACAAAGTTTGAGTTTTTTGTGCCAATCCAAGATCCAAGATGGCAGCCATCGCAGTTTAACATTGGACCCTATGGGAAAAACATACACACAACTTCTTTTTGGAAACTGTTCCACACAATGAAGCAAAATTTTAAAGAAATGAAGGTTGGATAGTTATCTATCATATAACTGGTAATTTTTGCGGTAATTTAATTTTTGCGTTATTTCGCTGTTGACACTCGAACTCAAAATTTAAAATCCCATAAAAAAGTATGATGTATTACTATCCGTAAATAACAATAAAGTTTCACAAACGTGTGTCGATCGATACTTTGTTACCTTTGGGGATATTAATTATATTAATTATCTCAGTGGTAAATAAAAATCATCGAAGCCAAGTGAATATTTTTCTCGTTTTAATAAAATATTCACTATAAAAACTACTAATAAATTTTTCCTTTATTGTTAATGTCCATGAGAAAGATACAAAGGATGTTTTTACTAGAAACAAAAACACCAAAAAATTTTCCTTTATTGTTATTGTCTACCGGTATAAAACAAAGGATGTTTATACAGTAACTGTGATTAATCCGTTATTTAACCGTTATTATTACCTGTAAATATCGATTTCCAATTAAAACATCTACATGTCATTTGTCCGAGAGTATTAACCAAGTTCTATCAGAAATTGATTGTCAATGCATTTTTTTCTGCACTTTTTCATTATTTTAGGTACACTTACAGGTGAATTTATTCCACCACAAGTCATATATCAGAGAACAACAGAAGCTTTTAATGATCAATATGATTTTCCTTTAGCGTGGAACATAACTCATAGCCCAAATCACTGGGCTAGTCAGGATACACAACAGCAATAAAAAATTGACATTTTTTTTGTTAAAGGTATAATAACCACAAAACTTAAAATCAGCAAAAATAAAATATCAGAATTTCAATCCCAATCCGCAAAAATTTCACACCGCAAAAATTACCGATTATACTGTATTTATTTTGAATTTTTCGAGTCATTTGCAAATCAACATGGCTTCCAAGGCCTATAATGCATTCTGATTGGCTTATTTTAAAAGATCTTCTCATTAACCGCTTGGCAGATTGATTTGAAATATTGCAGAAATGTACCTTAGATGGTCCTTTACAAAGTTTGAGTTTTTTATGCCGATCCAAAATCCAAGATAGCTGCCATCGCAGGACTTGGTTTAACATTGAACGCTATGGGAAAACATACAAACAACTTCTTGGAAACTGCTCCACACAATGAATCTAAATTATGAAGATTTTGAAGGTTGGATATATAGTTATCTTATAATTTTGAGTTTTTTGAGTCATTTGCAAATTCAACATGGCTTCCAAGGTCATTAATGTGTTCTGATATGGGCTGAAATTTCAAAAGTCTTCTTGTTACAACGCATAGCAGATTGATTTGAAATATTGCATAAATGAACCTTAGATGGTCCTCTACAAAGTTTGAGTTTTTTGTGCCGATCCAAAATTCAAGATAGCCTTTGCCATGGAACACAGCTTAACATAGGACCCTATGGGAAAAACACACAAATATTTTCTTCTACAAAACTGTTCCAAATAATTATGGCAAACTTAATGCAGAAATGAAGCTTGGATAGTTATTTTATTATTTTGAGTTTTTCTTTTAGCAAATTGATAATTCAACATGGCTGCCAGGGCTGCTAGTGTGTTCTGATTGGCAGAATTAAAAAAAAATCTTCTCACAAACAGCTTGGCAGATTGATTTGAAATATTGCATAAATGAACCTTAGATGGTCCTCTATAAAGTTTTTTGTGCCAATCCAAAATCCAAGATGGCCACCACTGTGGAACACAGCTTAGCAAAGGACTCTATGGGAAAACCATACAAACAGCTTCTTTTCGCATTTAAAGCCAATAATGTATAAGTGAATCTTGGATAGTAATCTTATTATTGAGTTTTTCGAGCTGATACGAAATTCAACATGGCTGCTAGAGCCGCAAATACATTCTGATTGGCTGAAATTTCAAAATTTGTTTCCTCAGAAATTGCTTAGCGGAAGGAATTGTGGTATTGTAGAAATGTGTGTCAGATAGTCGTCTACTCATTTTGAGTTTTTTGTTTTCAATCCAAAATCCAAAATATCGAAATTTGCAAGAAAAGTCATGTCTCTTAAAAAGTTTTTTTTGTAAGTCAGGTGAGTGATACAGGCTCTTGAAAGCCTCTGGTTTTTTTATGTAAGTCAGGTGAGCGATACAGTATGTATAATTTTCCTTTAATGGTACGGTATTTGAATAATTTGTGTGGACAGTTTCTAACAGCAACATGATGTCACAATGTTACAAAATAGTGATTAACAGATTATGGTTTAAAAAACTTTTATTCTCTATTTTTTAGATTGCTTGATAAATGTCTAACTACATGTACTGTTAAAGTACTTAAATTCGTGGACTGACGGTTTCCGAACATGCAAAAGTGAGGTAGCCATCAAAATAAATGATTACAGCAGAATCATTTTCACTGTTGATAATAAACATCAACATATAAAGAAGACAAAACACGGAAATCAATAGCTAATTATAAACACGGTAACGTATTAATTAATTGATTAATTGCAATAAAAACTACTTTGAGTCTATTTAATTCTCTAATTGTTATCTATAGAAGCATTCATAGCCGAAGGGCATTTGTCACTTCATGTGTTGAGTAGCAATAAATACAAAGGTGTAATTTAATGTCATTTGTGCCATGATCGGTATTATCACGTCCATTTTATATAGCGTGTCATTGATATGCACTAATAAAGATATTGTATAGCTTATCTTTTAAATATTTTATTTGTTATTTTAATTTATGTTCAAAGGAGCAACCAAACTCATCATTCCGATAATAATTTGTTACTTTTTAACATTGAAAATGAACACCTCATATATCCCACCTTGACCGGAAGTCGATGTTTCTTCGTACGCTTTACAATTAAATAGTACCTACATGTAATAAAACACAATTCTAACATAAAACCTGTAACATAATCATTAAGATAGATTTTGAGCTGAACATATATTACATTTACAAATAAATGTCCGATCTCGGACATTTTCAGATCGTTGTTGCCAAGTTCTATAAATGAAGTTTTATTCTTTGTTGGATTTTAAAATTTCGTGGTCCGAGGCCTCCACGAAAACCACGAAAATTGATACCCCATGAATAAAAAGTATTTCACAGTATTAAGTATTCTACCTGTTTTGATTTTGATCCTCAAGTTTTAAACAGTAATAGAACACTTTACTGACTCTAGCTGTGAACAGAACATTCTTAAGCAGAACATTTTCTGATGTGACAAATTTTCAAAGTATTAAAGCTTATAAAGATGTACAGCAACATGTAAGTTTTGTAACCACATTTTTGCCAAGAAATTAAAAAAAAAACAGATTTGCTTACAAACCTGATTTCCTAACTATTAGTTAAAGTTGTTCAATTGATAATATTCATAAATTAAATAAATTCAAAAATTACTTTGTTTTTTCAGTCTGAAGCAAGTCCTTATTATCAAAACTTGAATGCCAGAAAATTTATGAGTAACTTCCAATGCACAGCAGCATCATGCCAATGACGAAACTCACAGTCAAGCTTCTTTACGTCAGAGGTAAACATTAAAACAATTAAGACAAGAAGGGTTTAGGAGTCACATATCTTTATTATGGAAAAAAAAGACCCATTGCATATGTGGATCCGTGACTCCGCCCATTTGCAAACATATTTAAAAAAAACAAATGCACTAAAAGTGGAATTGCAACTTTAAAACAATTTTCAATATACACTATGGAAGGATTCAAAACTGTAGCTTCTAGATATACTTACAGATTACATTCACACTAACCAGGATGACCTTATGGTTAAAAAACAAATGGCATTTTCCCTATTTACCTGGGTATCATCCTGAGTCCACATATTAGCAATAGACTTTGCAATAATGACCAAATATAGATATGTGCTCAGTTATTTGGTAGAAAAATATGAAGAAATATCATCCAGTCATAATCCCTATGCTAAACTAATCATACTAATGAAAAGTATATAAGTACATATTTTGTCTTATATTTTCCAATGCATAACTATGATACTTTGAACCAGGGGCCTTGATGGCCCAGTGGTTAAGTTACTATGTCTATTATTGATAACATGGTCTGTCAACCCAAAGGTTGCAGGTTCGAGTCTCACTGCCAGTAGGTTGCACTTAACTCCCAATCTTAATTGACAAGGATTGCCAGTTTTCCTACTGAAGGTTGGTTGTTTTCTCTGGGTACTTCGGCTTCCTCCACCCAACAAAAACTGGACACCATGAAAAAGCTGAAAAATTACTGACAGTGGCATTAAACACCATACAAACCAACAAACTTATTTTGACCAAGACAAAATAATGAGATGAAACCCAAAACTGAAGAAGAGCTTATTGATCTGTTGTTGAAGAAGAAGGTTACCAACTATCTAATTACCTGCTGAGACAAAATATATTGTGAAATTAAAATTTGTTTCCTTTTTTAGCTCACTTGACCCAAAGGGTCAGTGTGAGCTATTCTCGTCACTTTGCGTCTATCGTTGTTGTCGGCGGCGTCAGCTGTAAACTTTTCACATTTCAATCTTCATCTCCAAAACCCTTTGGCCAATTGGAACTAACTTGGCAGGAATGTTTATTGGGTGGTTCTTTACAAAGTTTGAGTTTTTTGTGCTGATCAAATATTAAGCATGGCTGCAGACCATTAATGCCTTCTGATTGGCTGAATTTAAAAAAGTCTTCTTCTCATAAACCGCTTGTCAGATTGATTTAAAATATTGCAGAAATGTACCCTAGATGGTCCCTATACTAAGTTTGAGTTTTTTGTGCCAATCCAAAATCCGAGATGGCTGCCATTGCAGGACATAGTTTAACATAGGACCCTATGGGAAAAACATACAAACAACTTATGTTCAGAAACTGTTCCACACAATGTATTCACATTATGAAGAAATGAAGGTTGGATAGTTACCTTAATATTTTGAGTTTTTGGAGCCAATTGCAAATTCAACATGGCTTCAAAGGCTACTAATGTGTTCTGATCGGCTAAACTTCAGAATTCTTCTTGTCATCTTTCGCTTGGCAGATTTATTTGAAATATTGCAGAAATGTACCTTAGATGGTCCTCTACAAAGTTTGAATTCTTTGTGAAGATCCAAAATCCAAGATGACCGCCATCGCAGGACATTCTTGGAAACTATTCCACACAATGAAGCCAAATTAATTAGAAAATGAAGGTTGGATAATTATCTTATTATTTTGAGTTTTTCGAGCCAATTGCAAATTCAACATGGCTTCCAGTGCGATAAATGTGTTCTGATTGGCTGAATTTAAAAAAATTCTTCTCTTTACATAGTACATGGCAGAATGATTTGAAATATTGCATTAATGTACCTTAAATTGTGCTCTACAAAGTTTGAATTCTTTGTGCCAACCCAAAATCCAAGATGGCCACCATCACAGTTTAACATTGGACCCTATGGGAAAAACTATGGGAAAAACATACCAACAACTTCTTCTCAGAAACTGTTCCATTCAATGAAGCCAAATTATGAAGAAATGATTTATGGATATTTATCTTATTATTTTGAGTTTTTCTAGCCAATTGCAAATTCAACAAGGCTTCTAAGGCTATAAATGCATTCTGATTGGCTGAATTTTAAAATTCTTCTCAGAAACTCCATGGCAGATTGATTTGAAATATTGCACAAATGTACCTTAGATCGTCGTCTGCAAAATTTAGAGTTTTTTGTGCCAATCGAAAATCCAAGATGACCACCATTGCAGGACTTCATTCAACATAGGACCCTATGAGAAACATACCAACAACTTCTTCTTGGAAACTGTTCCATTCATTATGAAGAAATGAAGATTGGATAGTTATCTTAATATTTTGAGTTTTTGGAGCCAATTGCAAATCAAGCATGGCTTCCATGGCCACTAATGGGTTCTGATTGGCTGAAATTTCAAAAATCTTCTCTTTACAAAGTGCATGGCAGATGATTTGAAATATTGCATTAATGTACCTTAGATGGCCCTCTACAAAGTTTGTGGTGATCCAAAATCCAAGATGGCCACCAAAATGGACAACACAGCTTAACTTATGACCCTATGGAAAAACTATGCAACAGCTTCCCTGAAACTGTTCCTCACAGTTAAACCAAATATTGTAGTGAATCTTAAATAGTAATCTTATTATTTTAAGTTTTTCGAGCTGATAGAAAATTCAACATGGCTGCCAGAACTGCAAATGCGTTCTGATTGGCTGAAATTTTAAAATTTGTTTTCTCACAAACTGCTTTGCAGAAGGATATGCGATATTGTATGGTCCTAGACCAATTTTGATTTTTTTGTTTTGATCTAAAACACAAGATTGCTGTTTTTTGTTTGTTTGTTTGAATGGTGTTTTAACGCCACTTTCAGCAATTTTTCAGCTATTTCATGGCGTCCAGTTTTTATTGGGGGAGGAAGCAGGAGTACCCAGGGGAGAACCCCGACCTGCGGTAGGAAAACTGGCAATCCTTGTCAATTTAGATTGGAGTCGAGTACACCCTGCCTGCAGTAGGAATCGAACCCGCAATCTCAGTGTTGACAGACCACGTGATCAATAGTAGACGAACTACCTTGATCACTCGGCCACCGAGGCCCCCACAAGATTGCAGCCACCGTGGAACATCACTCAACATACTAACCTATGAAAAAGCATGCAAATTGATCTGAAAATGTACCTTAGATGGTCATCTACAAAGTTTGAGTTTTTTGTGGTGATCCAAAATCCAAGATGGCCGCCACTGTGGAACACAGCTTAACATAGGACCCTATGGGAAAACTATTCAAACAGCTTTTTACCTGAAACTGTTCCTCACAGTTAAACCAAATAATGCAGAAGTGAATCTTAGTAATCTTATTATTTTAAGTTTTTCGAGCTGATAGGAGATTCAACATGGCTGCCAGAACTGCAAATGCGTTCTGATTGGCTGAAATTTTAAAATTTGTTTTCTCGCAAACCGCTTTGCAGAAGGATATGTGATATTGTATGGTCCTCTACCAATTTTGAGTTTTTTTGTTTTGATCCAAAATGCAAGATTGCTGCCAACATGGAACATCACTTAATATACTAACCTATGAAAAAACATAAAAACTGCTTCTTCTCAGAAACTCTTTCAAATAGCTGCTGATTGGAAATTCAAAAAGTTATTTTGTAAGTCAGGTGAGCGATACGGGCCCTTTAGAGCCTCTAGTTAATTTGTATACAGGAGTATTTTTTTGACACAATATAAACATTTATTAAACCATCATGGACAAAAGAAAGACTTTTAGTTTCAACATATATGTAGTATAAATTAGTTTCTAAACACAAAAAACATTCAATAACCAAAAACTTTAAAAAATCATCAGTGACGATCACACATTGGCAAATTAGGCCATCACACTTTATTGTGTAATACGGGTGCCCTGTCACACTTAAGCCTGATTATAACCTTGCAGGTTAGGGCATAGGACATCACACTGGGATGTAAACTATCACATTTTGTTGTCAACTAACTCACTGTAGAGGGATCATCACACTTACACGTCACATCACACTTTGAAATCTTGCATACACATTCAGCAAAACAAATGGAAAAACATTTAATATTATTACAACAAACAATCTGCACTAACAGATATCAAACAACAATTGATCTCTGTTTTACAAAAAATCTGTATTTAAGTCTCACTTTTGACATTTGAAATTACTCCGAGGACTTTTGTACATTTTTTCACTAGTATAAATATACATTTGTTACTATTTTTATTTTGTTGTTAAAGCAAATATTTGTAATTGTTTAATTTTGTCAAATTTCCAAATGAGATTTGGACCTTGCGATGAAGATTGAAAAGACCTCGCTGTGCTGTGCTAATCATGTAAGTAGATTAAAATGTTATATGTATTAACATTTAGAAATGTACCATTTTTATGGTTCATGAACAAAATTGATGCATATAGTCTTCTTGTTATCCATCTAGATGTTGTGTTTAGTGCATCATTCTCGTTTCTACCTTAAAGGTCAGCATCATAAAGTGGCATTGAAGCATTAAAGTTGATTGACATATTTTCAAATAATGTACAATATGCATAAAGACAATGCTTCAAAGGCAAAACCTTAAAGGGCATGGTCACAATGTGATTGAACCAAAGTAGTTTTTAGCTCACCTGATCCAAAGGGTCAGTGTGAGCTATTCTCCTCACTTGGCATCAGTTGTTGTCGTCGTTGTCATCGCTGGCCATAAACTTTTCACATTTCAATCTTCTTCTCCAAAACCACTTGGCCATTTGGAACCAAACATGGCAGAAATGTTCATTGGGTGGTTCTTAACAAAGTTTGAGCTTTTTGTGCTGAAATATTAAACATGGCTGCCAGGGCCATTAATGCTTTCTGATTAGCTGAATTTAAAAAATCTTCTTCTCATAAACCTCTTGGCAGATTGAATTGAAATATTGCAGAAATGAACTTTAGATGGTTCTCTACCAAGTTTGAGTTTTTTGTTCTGATACAAAAGATAGTCACCATCACCGTACATAGTTTAACATAATACCCTAAGGGAAAAACATACAAACAGCTTCTTCTCCAAAACTGTTCCACACAATGAAGCCAAATTATGAAGAAATGAAGCAATTTTAGCAAATTCAACATTACTGTCGGGGCTACTATTGCATTCTAATTGGCTGATTTAAAAAAAATCTCTTTACAAACTGCTTGGCAGATTGATTTGAAATATTGCAGCAATGTACCCCAGACAGTCCTTTACAAAGATTGATTTTTTTCATTTCAGTAAATCCAAGATGGCCCCCACCATGGAACACAGCTTAACATAGTACCCTTTAGGACTGAATGGGAAAAACTTTTTCTCAAAAACTGTCCTACACATTGCTGCTGATTGGAAATTTAACCTGGTAACATTCATAGCAACTGCATCTTTGCATAACTCTGAAGCATTTAATATCACATTTGCAAGTAAAGTCATGTCTCCTTACAATTTTTTTGTTAGTCATGTGAGAGATACAGGCTCTTAAGAGCCTCTTGTTTATTCTCTACATTATTGATTAGTTGTTGTTTTTAAATATATATTTACAATTATTTGCCAGAATTACCAACAATGCACGCAATTTCAGGTTGCTACATTAAATGATTGTTTTTGAATCTTGTGACATTCAGAAAGCATCGACCATAGCTAAGAACATTCTGTTCATAAATCGTAAAATCGATATGGACTCCTTGCCATGCAGTCTCGGGCCACTCCCATGGATGAAGTGGTGTCACAGTTGGCATATGCTGTGTTGTCTGACAACCTGTACAGCTCTTTACTACATTTTCTATGTCATTATCGATCCGTGCCCACCAAGATTGACTTCTGGCTAATGATTTCATTCTAACCATTCCAGGGTAACTGCTGTGCAGGAGTTCCAAAATTCGAGAGCGAAATTTTTCAGGTATTATGACTCTAATTCCCCATAACAGACAACCATGACTAACTGTGATCTCATTTCTGCGGTTCAGAAAAGGGTTTTAATTTGTCATTATTATTACTTTCCCATCCATTTATTGGGGAATTTAACATTTCTGATAATGTTTTATCTTTCCGAGTTACTCATATTATTTCAGTACTTGTTACAGTTTATCCTTCAATCTGTGAAAGTTGGAACAAGTCATCTCCATCTTTACGGTTGATTTCAGCTGAATCATGTAGAGGTAATCTTGATAATCCGTCTGCGTTGTTATGTAATTTTGAACTTTTGTATTCAATATCATAAGTAAATCCTGACAGAAATATTGAATATCATTGCAATGTAGCTGCTGTAGTAACTGGTATCGATTTCTCTGGATTAAAAATTGTGGTTAACGGTTGATGATCAGTTAAAAGAGTAAATATCTTACAGCACAAAAATGTATGAAATTTCTTCACTCCCCAAACTATTGCAAGCACTTCCTTTTGAATTTGAGCATAATTCCTTTCCGATTCGGTGAGACTTCTAGACGAAAATGCTATAGGCCGCTCGGATCCATCTGGCATAACATGACTAAGAACACACCCAAGACCATAGGGTGAGGCATCGAAGGCCAAACGTACAGGTAACTCTGGGTTGTAATGTGTTAACATCTGATCCTATGTAATCAGTGCTTTAGCGTCTTCGATTGCTCTGTCACACTTTTCTGTCCAATTCCATTTTCTATCCCTTTCAAGCAGTTCATTCAATGGCTTAAGTATGGTCGCCAAATTCCATAGAAACCTGTGATAATAATTGATGATTCCTAAAAATGCTCGCAATTCCTTTACATTTTTCAGAGTTGGAGTTTTTGTCTCACCTGCGACGAAAGTCGCTGGAGGCGAGACATATGTATGGGAATCCGGCGGCGGCGTAAACACTTGACATCTTGCTTCATATCTTTGTAAGCCCAAGCCCTAGGTCCATCAAATTTGGTTCAGAGGTACATGTAGCTTATGATGAGTACTTGCCAGTCAGTCACCTGTCACCTGACCTTGACCTCAATTTCACGGTCCAGTGACTACGTTAAAGTTTTTGGGTTACGACAGTTCCTCTGTAACTATGTATGGTAGGATGACAATATTTGGTGTATATGTTGCTGATGACTAGTACATGACTGTCTGGTAGGTGTCACCTGACCTTGACCTCAATTTCACGGTCCAGCGACTAGGTTAAAGTTTTTGGGTTACGACAGTTCCTCTGTAACTACCCTTGGTAAGATGACAATATTTGGTGTATAGGTTGCTGATGACTAGTACATGACTGTCTGGTAGGTGTCACCTGACCTTGACCTCAATTTCACGGTCCAGCGATTACGTTAAAGTTTTTGGGTTACCACAGTTCCTCTGTAACTACGCATGGTAGGATGACAATATTTGGTGTATAGGTTGCTGATGACTAGTACATGACTGTCTGGTAGGTGTCACTTGACCTTGACCTCAATTTCACGGTCCAGCGACTACGTTAAAGTTTTGGGGTTACGACAGTTCCTCTGTAACTATGCATGGTAGGATGACAATATTTGGTATATAGGTTGCTGATTAATAGTAGATGACTGTCTGGTAGGTTCCACCTGACCTTGACCTCAATTTCACGGTCCAACGACTACGTTAAAGTTTTTGTATTAGGACAGTTCGCTGTAACTATGCATAATATGGTGACAATATTTGGTATACAGGCCGCTGCTCATAATTAATGCTATTAACGTAATGCTTATTACGAAATTTATTTTCGTTACTGATGCGGAATTCAGGCGAGACGTTTTTCTGTGTCCACACTTGTTATAATAGCTTTTACTTTGTCAGGCATTTTCCTAAATCCCTCAGAACTGATTTCATGTCCGCAGTATATTACCTTGTCCTTCAGAAAAGAACACTTTTACAAATTTGCCCTTAATCCAAAATTCTGAAGTCTTTGCAGTACCTGTCGTAAATTGTTCAAGTGTGTTTCATCATCAGATCCCGTAATTATCATGTCGTCCAACATACATTGAACTCCGGTTAGTCCACTTAGTACTTGATCCATCGTCCTCTGCCATATCGCTGGTGATGATGCAATACCGAAAGTAAGCCTGTTGTAACGATACAATCCTTTGTGTGTGTTGATAGTTGTCAACTGCTTTGAATCTTCATCTAACTCTTCTTGTAAATATGCTTTGCGAAGGTCCAATTTGGTGAATTTCTTTCCTCCCACAAGTGTTGCAAATATTTCATCATTCCGCAGAAGTGGGTATTGATTTACTTGAAGCATTGGATCCACGGTTGTTTTAAAGTCTCCACATATACGCACGGAATCATTTGGTTTCATCACTGGGACAATCGGTGAAGCCCATTCGCAGGTGTCGGCCTTTGATAATATTCCTTCATTTTCCAGTTTGACAAGTTCTCGCTCCACCTGTGGTTTAATTGAAAATGGTTCGGGTCTTGCTTTGATAAATTTAGGAGTTGCCTTTTCCCTAAATGTAAGCCTTGCTTTAATGATGGCCACGCATTCAATTCCTTCATTGAATACATTTGAAAACTCTTTCAGCATCAATTCCAGTTTTTCACCAGCATTTCCAGATGCAGATATTTTATTTATCCACTTGAGATTTTTCCAATCAAGATTTATTATCTTAAGCCATTCTTGCCCAAATAGTGCAGGGCCACAATTTGGACCACATACAACTTCAGATTTCCACACTGTCCATTATATTTTACTTGACCATTAATATATCCTTCTGGAAATCAATAATTCACCTGAATATGTTTTCAGTGTAATCTGTGCTTTCTCAAGCTTATCATTTGCAAAATACTTTTTATAAAGAATAAAGAATAAAGAAATTGTTGACACAGCTGAACCAGTATCCAGCTCCATTTTAATTTCTTTTCCATTCATATTTGGCATAATCCAAATTGAATAAATGAACTTTTGCTTTTCACACAATTAATTCCCAAATAATTATCCTCATCACTAAAGAATTTTCTTTTGCTTCTGTCTATAGCTTACTGTTAATTTCGTTGACTTGCATGCTTTACAAATGTGTCCTTTCTTGTTGCAGTTATGACATACAGCATCTTTGAATTTGCAGTTATCAGCTCTATGATTCTTCCCATAACACCAGTAACATGAAAATGATCTTGGTTGGCCTGTCGTTGCCTGTGGCTGTCTCTGTTGTTTCTGTACCCTATGCATGGACAGAACTTTCTGGATCAGATTTTCCTCTTAATTCAATTGCATCTTTGTATGCCGTTTCAACAGCTATAGCGATCTCTATAGCTTTTACAAATGTCAGGTCCCCAATAGCCAATAACTTCTTTTGTACATGTTCATCTTTTAGTCCATCCACAAACTGGTCTCTCAAAGATTCATTCAGATTTCCAAATTCACAATATTCGGCTAATGGTCTAACTTCAGCTACATATTTATTTACTGTTTCTCCCTGTAAATGATGGTGTTTATAAAACCGAAATCTTTCTGCCACAATTAACGGTTTCGGACTTAATTGGTCCTTAAGAAGCTTAACTATTGCAGCATATGTCTTTGTTGATGGCTTGTCGGGTAATGTTAGGTTTCTTAACAATCCATATGTTTTCCCTCCTAACAATGTTAATAATGCAGGAACCTTCTTGTCATTTTCTATCTCATTCACTGCAAAATATTGCTCCAGCCTTTCTACATAAGAGCTCCATGACTCGACATTGTCATCAAATGGTTCTATTCTGCCAATATATCCTGTAGCCATTGTTGAATTAACCAAGGAAGTTTCACAGAAAATCATTGGGAAAAGTCCTTTGAATTAATAATAACAATTAATGGCCATCCTCGTCGCCAAAATCTGTTGTGTATTTGCTTAAAAGTACATTGGGTTCTATTTAGTGGTATACATCAACATATAGATAAATAAATAACGATTGTGTTCAACTACTACATTTACTGAACTAAAACTTTCTCATGATATTTTACAATGCATGCTGAAGACAGAATATAGAAAGCAGATGTGGAGTTTCCCAGGATAAAAGATATGAATAGTATTTGTTTTCACAATATGATAAGTCTTACACCTGCGGTCAGAGGGCACTCCAGGTTGTCATGTCACTGTAATATAATTAATGTCTTTCCACAGAAGCAGATAATTAATGTCAATACACTATAGAAACAAATTCAAAATTTTCTTTTGTGAAGTTCTGATACAATCATTATGTAGCAAACTGATGAACTGACTGGTACCATTTAGGTGAAAAGTAGTATGACACAATTAAAAAATTGAATAAGTTAAGACCTAGAAGTAACAGATTGAAACCAAACAGCAAGATTCATTGGATGGTCTCAACAAAGAAAATGTTATTTATGCCAGTAGAAAACTGAAAATAACTGGACTTAGTTTAACATCAGGGAAATGACGTCTTCATTGCTAATAAAAGCAGGTGATCGATACAGGTTTTCAAGAGCCTCTGGTTGAATGACAAATGAATGGCCAAAAAAGAAGCAATTAAATCTGTGATTTTAATATGTTCAGATTTTGCAAAATGAGTAAGTAAGAATGTCTTCCTTATATTCTGTAATCACTTTAAAAATCTTTCTTAATGTAAAGTAAGTAAGTAAGTAAGTAAATTCTTTATTTCAAGAGGGTAGCTCAGTTAGTTTGTAAAACTAATCTTCCCTGAGGCCCTCAGTAAAAATTGCAAAATACAATTGTAATATAAAAGTGAACATAATGATAAGAACAATACAATCAATTTTCTTTATCATATAATGCAATACAAAGGTAACTGTTTTATTTAAGTTAAAATAACATCTAGAAATGTGATTGTAGAAAATTCTTTATTTTTGTTTTGTACAAATTTTTGTTTGGTACATTAGGAAAAGTTGTTGGTAAATCATTCCACAAATTTGAACCAGAATATAAGAAAGATTGCTTGTACATCTCAATATTAGGTCTTGGGACTGTTAATTTCTTCATTGAATTATTATTCCGTAATGGGTATGGGTTATCAGAAAACTTAAACATGCTTGAAAGGTAAACTGGAGCTTCATCATTTATAACTTTATGCATAAGCAAATATTTATGATATTTGATTCGTTTGTCTACAGTCATCCAACCCAGTGTTTTAAATAAAGGTTCTGATGGTGCAAAGGGATCAGCATCTAGAATTACTCCAGCAGCTCTTTTTTGGAGTTTAACTATTCTTGACAGTAAATCAATTCCACAACCACCCCACACAACACAGCAATAGTCAATTAAGGGGAGAATGTATCCATTATAGAAGGTGTTTCTAGCAGCATGGTTTAAAAATTTCTTTATTTTTATTAAAAGGTAAATTCTGGAGGAAATGTTTTTACAGATATTGTCAATTTGGGCCTTCCAACTACGATTTTTGTCAATTTTCACACCTAGGAGTTTTTCACATTCTGAAAATTTTAAAATTTCTGAGTTAATTAAAAGCAGTGGCTGGTTGTTTAAAGACATCTGTCTATGTTTAGTGCAAATAAGCATACATTTTGTTTTTTCAGTATTAATAAACGTGTTGTTTCTTTCACACCATTGTTCAACATTTGTCAAGTCTTGCTGTACTTTGACTTGAAGATCTTCAAGATCTTTTCCTGACTTATGTAAGGTGGTGTCATCTGCATATAGATCTGTTTTACAGTTTTTAATAGATAATGGTAGGTCATTTATATAAATAATAAATAAAAGGGGTCCAATAATAGAGCCTTGTGGAACACCATATTTAATAAGGTTCTGCTTAGAATAAGAACTTCCAATCTTTACTTGCTGTGTTCTGTTGTTTAAGTAGGATTCAAAAAACAGTAGAGCATTTTGGGAAAACCAAGCAATTTAAACTCAATAACGACCTCACAACACACTGAAACACATCAATTTATGCAGAAAAATGTTAAAATGTAGTGATTTTTATAACTAAATTTCATTAAAATTACTATGCCCCGTAGTGAAAAGTTAGGGTTAGACATGGGTGAATTGTTCTTAAAACTAGAGATAGTTTGCAGAGCTACAGCATTGGTACACATGATAAATGAAGAACCAAAGGATTTTGATTTTCAATCAATTTTCTTACAGTAACACTAGAGATATCTGGAAATTGGCCAGTTTTGCATATTGCATATTGCAGGCCATGCATGTTTTATTTGGCTATCTTCTCGTACAGCTTTGAAGCTAACATGTTTATATTAGGTAGGATATGTGAACACATAATGAAGGTATGCAGGGCCTAAAGATTTTGATTTTTGTGGAAAATTCTAAATTTAAGCTTAAGGGCTAAATATTTACTCAGAAAGAGAAAGCAATTTCTGCTTAGAAATATTAAGAAAATATTTTTTAAAGTTTTGATTTGTTTCTAATTTGGATGATCAGGCAGGTTCATTATTTTGCATACAAACTCACTTTATTTTCTAAAAAGTTCTTTGCCAGCAAAACATTAACCTTAATTCTCAGCTTGGCGGTGGGTAGGTATGGTGGACTTCTTGTCTAGTTTCTGAATAAATGGCTAACTTTTACATTTACCTTGAGAACATATTTGTTGTTTTTTGATACCTATTTGAGGTAAAATTAAACAATAATATATTTTTATAACTACAGAACAAATCTAGAACAAATTTTGTATGATAAATCATTGGGTGCTTAAAATGTTAAATTCAAAATTTGTGATTGTCCCTTGAAAGTTAAGAATTGAGTCAAAATACCAGTTTTAAATAAATTGAACGAAAGTACTGACGTTTGATTGGCTGGAAAATATTTTCTATCAGAGGATGGAAAAATAACATTTTTATGGAGAGACGCACACTTTGACATCATATATAAAATTAAGGAAAACTTACTAACTTGCACTTTTTGTGGTGATCTTTTTTCCAAAAAATGTCCAATTACACAAATAAAAATGTTGAGTTTATTCTATTGTTTGAATTTTTTATAGGTATTAACTATGCAGGTTATTCCATATGCAAAACAGAAATTTTGTTATCCCCGGATGGAGAAAATATTTTTTTAACCCTAAAGGAACACAGCATATATGAACCCTGTGCCAGATTTAGACCAGATTAAGAATGTTAGCATTTTTAGCTTACCTGTGTGAGCTATTGCCATCGCTTGGCATCCGTGGTCGTCATAGTTAACTTTTATTTTAAAATCTTCTCCTCCAAAACCACTGAAGTGATTGCTTTATAACTTTGCACACATCATCAGTAAAATGTCCTCTACCAAGTTTGCACAAATCATGGCCTCAGACCAACCAACATGGCCGCCATGGCTTAAAATAGAACAGAGGAGGTCAAAATACAGTTTTTGGCTTATAGTTCAAAAGGTATAACAGATAAAGGAAAATTGAAGAGACATGCCTTCATCGGCATCAAAAGCTCTACAAAACACTACATTGAGTCAAAGTTGTATAATGACTCCTTATAGGAGTTATTGCCATTTAATTGTCGAAATTGTTTATTTTTGACATTTTTGCCTCAAAATCTTTAAAAGTATTAGAACTAGAGAAAAAGTTAGCATTGCTTAATTGTTCTCTATGAGGGCTACAAAAATGACTATAAGGTCAAGATTGTCTGATGAACCGTTGAGGAATTATTCTCCTTGAACATATTTTTAATCAATTTTAATTGATTTTAAAAAATCTTCTCTTGTATAACCAATTAAAGGATTGCTTTGAAACATTGCACACATCATCATTATTAAATCTTCTACCAAAATTGTGCAAATCATGACAGCTGACTACTTACATAGCCACATTGGCTTAAAATAGAAAAGAGGGGGTGGGGGAGGGGTCAAAAGAGTTTTCAGATGATAGTTAAAAAAGTATAACAGGTACAGCAAATTTGAAGTGAACTTCCCTTCTCCCTCTAAGCATCAAAAGCTCCTCCTTATAGGAGTTATTTCCCTTGAAAGTTCAATATTAATGACTTTGCAGAAGTGTTGGGCAATTCCTCATAGAAAAGAAAAGCAAGATAAAAAAGGGTTGTTTGGTTTCAGGTTCAGTGATCAATACAGGCTCCTGGGAGCCTCTAGTTTAATTCACATAGTCAACTGCACCATATAACCAACCTACTGGTATTCTAAACTTTAAAAAAATGTTTGTCAGTAATTTTAAAATATCTGGTCTATGAAGTGTTCCATCAGTAACAGCTGGTTATTTAAGTTGTAGCTTTTAATATGCTCTCAATACTTACAGGCAGGATTGAAGTTAGCCATATAAAAGTACATAATCGATAGGCAGAAAAAGAACATGGATGTGCCTCACATGGTAAACATACAGGATAATTTAAAGAACAAAAAAATGGAGCCTTTGAAAATACACTGACACATGGTAATCATGCAGGAGCACACAAAGAACAGGCAAATGGCACACAAGGTTTTCAAGTAATTTTTGTTTAAAAAACTGCATTTTTTTTTGTACAAGCAGATATATAAAAAATATTAAGGGACTCGAAAAACATTTGAGAAATAAGTGGTGTTTAAGACGTCAGAGCTCAAGTTTTGCTGTATTGAATTGTCTTTAAAAAATGTTGTGAATATAAATTTAAATTTAATTGGAGGTATTTAACATGCATATTGGTTTTCTGTTGAAAAAAAAAACAATGTTGGGCTTGTGTTTTTCTGTCCATGTGTCTTTTGATCTGATAGAGATAGCCAGTGTTAGTTTTTACCAATGTACTGTACCAGTATTTATTTAGTTTCAGACTTGAAGTCCAAGGACAGAGAGAGTGTTGGAAGACATTCACAAAGACTTAGGGAAGATATATAGGTAGTTAGTATTTATAATTTTTCAGTATTTCACAACTGACCCTTTCCTTTATTTGATATTTGATATCTATATTTGATGCAAGTTACATTGCACTGATTGTAATATAAATAATGTAAATATTATCTTTGAAAGGCCAATACAATTGAAATGAGGATTCATTCCAATTAAAAAATTTCATAACCAGTATAAATGAGTACATATTTTAAATCACCAAACAACAGTACAGTTTTTTCATCCATACTTCAAAATTGCCAGTTTTCCTACCGCAGGTCGGGGGTTTTCTCCGGGTACTCCGGCTTCCTCCCCCAATCAAAACTGGACGCCATGATATAGCTGAAAAATTGCTAAAAGTGGCAACATCATTCAAACAAACAAACAAATGCATACTTCAGACATCCATTATATATTGCTGTCAAAACAATATCCTTTTTCCATGTTCATTCCCTGTAAACGTAAAAAAACATCTAAATTGTAATTGATGTAAAAGTTGTACAATTCTACAAATATATGTTTTTATTCTAATTGGAAAACTGATATGGCTGCCACAGCGGGACTTAGTTTAATATAGGACCATATGGGAAAAATGTTTAAGAAGGCTTCTTCTCTTAAACCGGTTAACCAATGGAAACAAAACTTACCAGCAATATTGTTCAGATGGTCTTCTGTATAGTTTTTGTTTTTATGCCAATCAGAATTCATAATACCCGCAGCAGGGCTTAGTTTAACATAGGACCCTATGGGAAAAAGTTTTCAAAAGGTTTCTCTCTAAAACCGGTTATCCAATGGGAATGAAACTTAATAGCAATATTGTTTGGATGGTCCTCTATAAAGTTTGTGTTTTTTATGCCAATCCGAAATTCAAAATGGCCACCACTGAAGGACTTAGTTTAACATAGGACCAAAAATGTTTAAAAAGGCCTCTTTTATTCATTGAGTAGGCTTCTATACAGTTTTTTTTTCATTTATAGACATAAAAAGGCCTCTTTTATTCATTGAGTAGGCTTCTATACAGTTTGTTTTTCATTTATAGACATTATCTATTCAACCCGTAGCTGGAGATTCCACATTTTAGCATGGAAAATGTGAGCGCGAAGTAATAGGATGTCACGCTAAAAAAAAATATTTTCATGAAAAATCCCGGAAAAAAAATACTTTTGCTAGCTATGTTGGAAATTTTGTGAGAAATTCTACACATTTCTGACTTATTTTGCGACATTAGCACTGAATGTCAGAAAATTTCAAGCTAAGCTTGGAAAATTGTTAGGAATAGGCTAAATACTCCATGCTAGGTTGGAAAATAGCTTGGAATTTGTCTGAATATTCCACGCTAGGTTGGATAATTGCTTGGAATTGTATGAATAGTCTGTGCTAGGTCGGAAAATAGCTGGGAAATTTCTTAATACTCCAAGATAGGTTGGAAATTAGGTCGAAATTTCAAGCAACCACTGAATTTTTTTCCATGCATGTGTGAGAAATTTAGTTTGGAAAGTTTTGATGGGATTTTTTTCCTATGACTTTGAGTTTTTTTATTATAATTTTACTTAAATGATCTGCTTTATTCCATAAGTTCACGACAGTTATCAGTTAAAAATATCAAAATATTAAAAGATAGTCATGCGTGTATGTGGAAATGAGGTGCCTACAAGGTATTAGTCCGAAAGCCCTGTGCGGTCTAATGGTATAGATATTTTTCTCCATGAATATAATCATCAAGCTGATTTAAGTCCATTTTTAAGCTCATTTCTATTGATACCCTTACATTGCGACATTTCACTTTCATTTTGAACAAAAAGTAATGTGACAGCAACATTACTTAAATCCAGTGCTTAAATCAGCACTCCAATCAAACTCCAAAAGTATGAAAAACCAACTATCAGACAACCAAAACCAATTGTCAAATATGACCATGACAAATGTCTGCCTCTTACTATCTCAAAACAATGGTCAACTCGACCAATATTCCCAACTAAAACACCAGGTGACCACACCTCAGTACTTATTTGACCACTAAATGTCACACCTGAATAAACATAACTATAAACAATGACTAAGTGTAAACACTGAACAGCAGCAATTGAAAAATATAATATTAAAATTATAAATCAACAATGAATAAATAATAAAACATAAAATATCACTCTGCCACACAATGGTTTGGATGGTCCTCTATAAAGTTTTTGTTTTTTATGTCAATTAGAAATTCAAAATGGCAGCAGAACTTAGTTAAACATAGGACTCTAAGCAATTTTTTTTTAAAAGGCCTGTGTTAATACTTATCACTGGATAGTCCTCTATAAAATTTACATTTTTTCTTTGCCATTTTGAAATTCTAAATTCACTGCAGGACTTTGTTTAACATAGGATCCTAAAGGAAAATTTTTTAAAAGGGTTCTTTTCTGAAACTAGTTTATCAATCGAAACAAAACTTAATAGCAATATATTGCTTGGTTTTGGTCTATATAAAGTTTATGTTTTTTATGCCAATCGAAAATTCAATTACCACAGGCATTTGTTTAACACAGGACTCTATGTGTAAAAAGTTTTAAAAGGCTACTCCTCTGAAACAATTAACCAATCAGAACTTAAGTTATTAGGAATAATTATGGAATGGTCCTCTACAGTTTTTTTTTATGCCAGTAAGACAGTAAATATGGCCAACATTACCATTTCAGACTAAGTTTAACAGAGGACTCCATTTTCAAATGCCAGCTTTTCAGAAACTGCAAAGCTGTTTCAAGTCATATTGTATGTGAATGTTTATTGGAAGTTTCTTAGACATTTATGTTTCCTTATTTGATCAAAAATGGCTGCAATTGTAGGAATTATTTTAACATAGAAACATTAAAATAGTTTTCTATTTGAAACTATTGAACCAGTTGAAACCCAACAGCAAGATTCATTGGATGGTCTCAACAAATATAATGTTCCCTCATCCAAGCATACCCGCCCTTTTTTTTTGGTGGATAATAATTTGGTTTGTACCCAGCCCTTTGATGTGATATATATGTGTCTGTCACAAACTTAACTTTAAAGGATGACAATTTCGTCACGAGGTTGGGTTATATACTGGATGTCATGTGACATGTTACTTATTATACAGAGTTATTTTTAACTCTTTAAACTGAGACAAGTTTCATGCATCTCGCAGATACACTGGAAATGATAGCTATGTGATACCCTCTTGAGCCTCAGGCTCAATTACAAGAATGACCCTCATCCTTCACATCCTTAGGGTATGCTTGGATGAGGGAACATTCTTATACATTTTTGCCTATCGGCTCATTTGGGTATCACATAGCTTGTTTAAAGCTCTGGCACAAACCATAAGTTTTTTTACCCAAAAAACCAGTAAAGTTTACAAAAAACTTTATATAACAAATCGAAATTATTTCAATACATAATCAGCATAAAACAATGAACTATTGCAGTTCCTGTAATAAAACTTTCTGAAAGTTTTTGAGTTTGACCAGTTGGCTGTTGCTAAAATGTCTTTCATAGAACATCCAGAATTAAATGCTGCAGATGTTGAAGCTCCACATTAAGAGTGAGCCTTAAAAATTTTAGTGTCTATTCCTGCTAACTGAAGAACATCCTTCAGCCACTGGGCTAAAGTACAAGTTGTAACCACTTTGAATGTGGAAAACGATACTAGTAAGGTAGAAGACTTTCTTAATTCCTTAACTTTTTCCAAATAACATAATAAAGTTTTGAAAACACATAGTTCTGGTTGACTAAACCTTTTCAATGTAATCGGACAATTAGAAAAACCTGGTCTAGTAGTCTTTATAAGCTTAGAGATCTCAAACACAGCTGAATCTTTCAAAATATGCACATGTCTAATATCCAAAAACGATAAAGTCTGAGCTCTAGCAGCAGTAGTAAGAGCAATTAAAGCCACAAGTTTATAAGTTAACATTTTCAATGATAAATCCTCCAATGGATACAAAGTAGATAAAAAGTCTAGTACAGCAGAAACATCCCACATCAAAGTATATCTTACTTTAGGTGGATTCATGTTAAAACATCCTTTCATAAATCTTTGTAATGATACAAAATTGACAAAATTAATTCCAAAATACACTAAAGTCTGTGACAACATAGAACGAGGACAGTTTATAACTGAATACGAAACACCAGTCTGTTGAAGTTCTAATAAATATTCAATGATGTTTATTTCAATCGGACGAAAGGTATTAACCTGCCGTCTACCACACCAAAGAACCCATTTTTCCAATATAATTCATATTGTTTGTTGGTTGCATTTCTCCATGAGGCGAGAATTGTATTAACAGCTTTTTTCGAAAATCCTGAACTAGCAAGTCTTTGATGGATACAACTGAGGCGATCAAATTTAATGTCCTTCTGAGCGGATGACTTTCTTTGGAATGGGGCATGAATAAAAGGTCTCTGTGTCTTGGCAATCTAACTGGCAAAGAAACGAGAACTGTGTGTTGGCCAGAAAGGCACAACTAGAATTGCCATCTTAACCTTATCTCTAATAATTTTATCAATTATTTTGCCAATCAAACCGAATGGTGGGAAAACATTTGGTAACAAATCTGACCATGAAAAGTAAATGCATCAATAAAAGATGCCTCTGGATCATAAATCCAAGAAGCATATTTTTTAATCTGGAAATTTAATCGAGATACAAATAAGTCAATATTTGGTTTGAAAAAATGAGTGCAAATTCTTTCAAAAATCACAGGTTTTAATTTCCATTCAGTAGAATCTGAGAAATTTCTAAACAAAAAATCAGCTTTAAAATTTTCAGCACCTGGGATGTACTGAGCTGTAAGTAAAATATCCCTAGACTGACACCACTTCCAAATTTCTTTTGCAAGTTTATCCATAGACAATCAAGCCATGCCACCCATATCATTTATGTAAGCAATTGCTGTGATATTGTCTGATCTAATACCAATATGTTTATGTTTATCATTACTGAAAAATGATTTCAAAGCAAAGAATATGGCCAATAGTTCCAGAAATCTTATATGATTTTGTGATTCTAAAACTGACCATCTACCACCAGCTTTTTTATTACCAAAATGAGCACACCAGCCTTCATTGCTGGCATCACATTTAATCCAACTGCATATATCTTTTGGTCTTATCGGTTTACCTGTTTTTGATGATTCGGAAAGCTTAAAGAAAGCATCATAGTTATCATCAAAACTTTGCAAATAATACATTTTTTCTCTTTCTAATTTTCTGTAATGAAGTTGGCCATACAAAATTGCATTGAAAGCATGAACTATCAGACCAAAAAAAGAGGCAAGTATTCTAATCGTGATTAACCTGTCTTCTAACAACAGTTTCCCAGTTGATAAAATTTTTGGTATCTTCTCAATAGTTAAAAACACCATAAAAAGTTCTGTGTTTATAATAAGACCAAAAAATATTAACTTTCTTGTAGGAACAAGAACAGACTTTTTATAGTTTATACCATATCCAAGTTTGTCTAAAGTTTGAACAATAAAACTGGTATTAGAAATACTTTCTGAATAAACCTGATTCATAACTAAGGAATCATCAATATAATAAATGCATCTTATACCATATTGTCGAAATAAGGCATAGACTGGTTTTAAAACTTTGGTAAAAATCCTTGGAGCAGATGCTAAAGCAAAACATAAAACTTTGAACTCGTAAAGAGTATTCCGCCATGAAAACCTCAAATATTTTGTAAATTCTCTATTTATGGAATATTTATGGAATACTAAAATACGCATCTGTCAGATCAATTGATGTCAGATAATCATTTCTTTGAATAATATCAAGAGCAAAATTCAAGTTTTCTTGTTTGAAATGTTGATATTTCACATAATTATTCAACTTCCTCAAATTTATAACTGGTCTCAGAGAGCCATCCTTTTTTGGAACTACAAAAATTGTAGAGATAAATTGACCAGATATAGGTTTAACTGCTTCAAAAACACCTTTTTTAAGCAAGTTATCAACTTCTAGATCAATTAATTTTGCCTTATCTTGGGATTACCCAATGGACATTTCAATGGGTCACCTAATTCCTTCACCCGTTTCATACAATCATCTCCAAAGAGTAGCTTAGTAACAGCCAATTCAGATGTACAAATACATGTAGGTGTATATCTATTGTGAAGATACTGCTTAAGATTGTATCTCCTTCTATGTGACAACTTAAGGAAACTATTGCCAATAAGGCTGATACTGTCCGCTAACAAAGACCTTGTCTTAACAGGATCAAGGTGTTCCTTATTCTTAATACACTGGTCAGCAAGCTGAACTATGGGAACAAGACCAGAGGCCATAGACTTTTGAATCTCTTGCAAGAAGAGATCTTGCTCATGTGCAGGTTTAGGGATAGCCCGCCGTATTTCTGCATTAACTGACGGTAAAACAAGATAATTGCAGTTTTCCGGCCTATGATATCTTTCCTCAATATTTTGAATACTCTCTTTATTAGAGCGAATAGTAACAGCAGCATCTACTGCTTTTGCAAGACCCACAGAGACTTTAGGCCCAGTCTTTTCATCAGTCTTAAGATGCAGGATATCTGGCACCCACTCTCCTTCATCTGAAATAATACTAGTAACTTGGTTATCAACCTTATCTGAACTCAAGTTTCTACCAACTGGTAAGTTATACAAGCTAGGAGTATCAAAAGCATCCTGAAATGCTGAATTAGGGTCAGCCCCTTGATCAAGACTATCAGTGTCTGGCCTCTCCAATGAAGTAGGCCGAAACAAATTCATTTCAAAATCTCTGACTGATTCCTCATAACTTTCAAAATTAGGTGAAAGAGGCAGAATATTACGAGGTCTTAATGTGCTAGCATTACCCTGGTCCAACACTGGAGAAGGATGGGTCACCATAGCAGTAGGTTGCTGAAAAGAAGCAGCAGTTTGTTGAGTGATCAAATTTTGTACAACCGAAGTCAAACTGGAAATTGACTGCATGACCTCAGAAAAGCCAATTTGCTGTTTCAGATATGATATTTCGGCTTTACTAAATTTCCTGCTAACCATTGCAGGGGTGCCATCACCATCTTTAGAGGCTTTTTTTCTGAGAAATTTATCTCTTAGAAGGCTTTTTCATAGAGCTACCCTTAATAACACGACCCACAGTCTTATCGGGCGAATTACAAAAAGACAAGGCTGAACCAGCTCTTGTTTTAACCAACGGCTCAACGAGCTCATTGTCATTTTCATCAGAAAGATAAAGAATGTCTTCATTATCATCCGACATAGCGTATAAACGTACAAACCTGTTCTATGTTGACAACAACACAGGTCAGACTACTACTCACGTTTTTTGTAAACAAAGTGAAGAACGGTAAAAGATATACCTAAAACCTGGAAACTAGACATAGATACCACTGATAAATATAATAAATATTTATCAAAGCAACATTATTCCTGGACAACATCCTAGGAAAGATAAAAAATATAAATTTTATTTATCCAGGTGTTCATAAACATGTAACACTTCGCCGTCTCTGAAAATGGATGACAATTGCGTCACGAGGTTGGGTTATATACTGGATGTCATGTTACATGTTACTTATTATACGGAGTTATTTTTAATTCTTTAAACTGAGACAAGTTTCGTGCATCTCGCCGATACACTTGAAATGATAGCTATGTGATACTCGAATGAGCAGAAAGGCGAAACAATGTATAAGAATGCTATTTATGCAAGAAAAAAAAAATTACCGGACTTATTTTAACATCATGGAAATGCCATCTTCATTGCCTATAAAATCAGTGTGTGGTACAGACTCTTAAGAGCCTCTGGATAAAAATTATTTTTGAGCAGTTGATATTTGTTTTGTGAGATTTTGGTCTTATGTCAGTTTAAAGCCTTGAAATAACAATGTATTGTATTTTTATCTAACACCGTTAGATATCACATGTTTAAAAATATTCAAATTCAAATTCAAAGTCTTTATCTTAAAAACACCTATGTAAATGCAATAGTGTGAAGAACAACTAGATAAATTGCAACATTAAAACTCTTATTACTTGAGTATCCTCCTTTTGGTTCAAAATATAACATGGATCTACAGTAAAAACATTTTTAACTTAATATGTCACCGGATTTATGATTTGATTCCTACTGTTGAATAGGGTGTGTTGAATTTATGTATGCAGAATATTTTCCGTTTAACTAATTTGTCATATATTCATTAAATCATTCATTTATCACTCATTACTGATGGTTTGACAAATTTACAGACTTGACTGCGTTTACAGACAGTATTATATAACTATCAGTAAAACACATATCCCACTAAGCACTTAAAAGCATGCCATTAACTACCGGGTATATAAGTATTCAGACTTGCTTATCCCGGTATTCACTCCATTTCTAATTTCGGAGCATGGATGAGGGAACCATTCACTTTTTCCCTGTACTTTCAGGTACAGTTGATATTTGTATTATTTACTATAAATTCATTCCTTTTCATTATATAGTTTTTATTTAAAATATTTGTACAAGAAAGGCATTTACAATTGCTTTATATATGTATACTTTCAGTATGAAATAAACAAGTTGGTTTTCATGTTTTTTTAGCATCATTTCGCCCTGTGACAAAATGGAGGTTCCATCGAGATAATAAATCCAACTGAGATGTCTTCATTGGCTTCATAATTTTCCATATCCTGGAGTTTATGCGACATTCCACAAGATGTGATTGTGATTGAAACTGTTTTATAATGGTTATATTTTGCCTTTAATTGACTATTGTATCACTATTTTGGGAAATTGTAGTGCAGTAAACTTGAATCGTATTGCAAAACTCCAAAAAAGAGTTGTCAGACTTATTTTAGATGCTGACTTTTTAGCCCCATCTGCTCCTCTTTTCAAAAAATTAGAATTTTTGACAGTTGAAAATAGAATTATGTATCATAAATGTATTTTAGTTCATAAATGCATTAATAATGAAGCCCCACAATATCTTACAAAAAAGAGAAATTACATCTCTAATGAAAATCCTTATCAGTTACGAAATGCAACAAATGGAGATTTGTGTATTCCAAAACCAAAAACAGAACTTTTTAAACAATCCTTTTTCTATTCTGGACCTTTTCTCTGGAATAGACTTCCAATCACTGTACGTTCCTCTAAATCTCTAGATACTTTTAAGATTAAATTGAAATCATTTTTATTTAATACACAAAATCAAGAGATAATTTAAGACAATTTATAATGTTATACTTTGTATACAATATACAGGTTTAATGTTTCTTGTTCATCAGTTTTGATGTTATGTGTTTGTATGCTTCATTATATTAATTGTAATGTGAACTTTCATTTTATATATGTTATCTCTTGTATTCATGTAACTTTGTATGATGAACTTAATGAGGGCCTCAGGGAAGATTTGTTTTTAACTGAGTTACCCTCTTTAAATAAAGCATTTATTATTATTATTATTATTATTATTATTATTGTCCTCTCTGTGATGTCGATATTGCCTGATATTGGAAAAGTATATACATAGAAATAATTTAATAGTTAAGTTTGCAGTTTCTGTTAAAAAAAACAACGATGAAACCAGGCATTATCTATATTATACACCATTGATGTATTCTACGAAAAAGTTCGAAGATGTCCCGTGTTTTATGAGGAGCACAATTTTAGATTTTTTTGCTATTGTGTTAGCGCATTCGTCAGCAAAATCAATAAGTGAATCGTTTTTCATTATTTGAATTGTTATATTTCAACACTCGATGTGCTTATCAGTATATGGGAATTGTGTATTGGATATTGATTACATGTGAAAGGTGTTCCATTCAGAAGTCCGTCAACCGTAACATCCAGACAGTTTTACTTGATTCCTGCAGACTTACATGTTTTAAAAATTAACTTAAATTTTTTATATTAAAAAAATTACACAACTGATGAAAAGTAAAGATAATTTATCAATTCATTAGAACTTTAATTGAATTTCATGTTAACTTTATTGTAAATTTTTAGATATTGTATGTTTAATAAAATACTTCAATGTATTAACATGTCAATTCTGTATTTCAGAATAAACTAATACCTGCACTTTCTAGTATTGACAAGTACTTAAGACGTTTTACTTTTGACAAGTGACCGTGAGTATTCATTATTTCATTATCATCATTATCATTTCATTGTTTATTCATATGTAAATATTGTTTTTTGTTTTTTTACTGAAAATATTGGTTAATTTTCATTCTACTGATATTTATCGGTGATACTAGTGTACTAGTAATCATGGCTATGGCTAAAGAAGTAGTTAGGGATATTGAGGGACAACTAGAGGCTGAAGCAGAATTAAGGGAAAAGGTTTCACAGGCTGACATAGAAAAAATGATAAAGTTTTTACACACACATACTGATTATAGGGTGTCGAAAGGGCATGGACAGGTTCATAGTACACCCAAGGTTAAGTCTGAGCTTGCCCAACTCGACCACCTCCTTGTAGAAGTTCTAGTTTTATTTATACTGCTGCTATGAGGGGTAGTTCATTTGTTACCCATTCTACCGGTAGTTAAGTTTTTCATACTCCAAGGTTCTCAAATTTTTCTGGTGATGAAAAGGGTAATTTGTCATTTGAGAGTTGGAAATTAGAGTTCAGTTGTGTATTACGAGATCAAAGGTTTGCCTATGCTTCTGTGGCTCAGGAACTTAGAATGGCATTGAAAGGTAAAGCACATAGTTTATTGTTGTCATTACCCGAGGACTGTACAGCTCAGCAGATAGTAGACAAATTAGAAGGGGGTTATGGTAATGTATTTTCTAGTGAAGCATTACTAGAGAAATTTTACAAGGAAACACAACAACCAAACCAGTTTGTAGCTGAGTATGGAATGGTTTTAGAATCCATAATACAGCCAGCTGTACAGAAAGGTGAGATTAGCAGTGAGGCTAAAAACAGTATGCTACGGTCAAAATTTTCGTCAGGGATTTCCGATCCATTACTTAAAAATGTTAGTAGGTATAAATTTGATACAATTAATGATTTCGATGAGCTGAGAAAGGAGACCAGAGCGATCGAGTTAGAGTTGGCTAATTCTTCCAAGACAACTAAGACTCAACATCAGCTCAAGACTGATTCAGTAAAGCTGGATGATATTCTTAAAAAAATGCACAATATGAGTAACAGGTTAGAATTATTAGAAAGTAAAACATTTGCAGAAAAAACACAAGAACCGGGTATGGGTTCAAATCAAAAACGTTTTAGTCGTGGCAGTGGTTATAGAAATTGAGGCCGAGGACGAGTTAGTGAACAGAATATAGATAAAGTACAATCTCAGACAACATCAGGTAATTTAAACTGACAGGAGTCTCCAATGCAGGGCAAATTGGAGATCTTAAGTTTGTTAAACATGGCCCTATATCAGATTATCATAGAGGAGAAAATAAAAGTAAAAATGTAAGTAGGTCGGGAAGGCAAATGAAGAATACGTCTATGTTAATGACGTGAAATGTAAGTCATTACTGGATAGTGGTTCGATGGTTTCTACCATTAGTGAAACTGCACTGCAACTTCTGAACCCAGTTCCATTAGTCAAGACTTTAGATGAGTTCATTTTGTTAGTTAAAGTAGACGAGAAGCGCTCCATGAGCCTCTGAAAAGTAGAACAGGCATTTTCCAATCCAAACAGTAATTTTTCTGCTTCAAAGAACCCTAGTGGACCTAAATTAAAAGCAGTCTTGGGTATATCTGCCTCTTTCATACCACATTGCCAATAGGCTGATCTAAGCTCGAGCTTGCTGTAAAACTGGGAACCTGCCAAACAATCAAGTGTATCTGACACCCTAGGTATACTTTGGTTATCACGGATAGTTCTAGAGTTCAGTTTTCTATAATCAATACAAAATCGCAAGGACCCGTCAGGCTTTCGTACTAAGACAACATTACTTGAGAACAGACTTGATGATTCTCGTATAGCCTTCGCTTCTAGCATCTCTCTTATATGTTCCCGGACTTGGTCAAACATACATGGTGGATTCATTCTCTTAGGTTCTCTAAATGGAGACTTGTCAGTCAACTTAATCTCATGTTCTACTAAAGTAGTATACCCAAGATCAGTAGGTCCAGTAGAGAACAAGGACTGCCATCGCAATATCAACTCTTCTAACTTACTTTTTACATTCTCCGTTGTGTGTGATAAATCTATTCCAAGCTTTTCTAAAACTTTACCTTTAGATGTTATATCTTCCTTCTTTGCCTGTTCTCCATCAGTATTTGCTAAATCTGCATGCCTTACAACTGTAACTATATTTAAACCACATAATATAGACTTTGGCTTAACGTATACCACCCTTGCCGTCATATTGAATACCCTAACAGGTATTCTACATTTACCTGTAGAATTCAAATGTACTACTCTGGGACAAATACCAATACTATTGTGATTAACCTCTGACTGCATACCCATTGGTGATTTACAATTACCAGACACTGTCCTCACCGACATAGGATTTATCTTAAGGGGCCTCTTGTTAGTAGATTTTACTGTAATAACAATGCAAGCTTCTAAAGTTGAAAATGCCATATCCCATGCATATGGTAAATCTACCGGTGTCTCACCAGTAGTTACTAATTTCATATACCTTAGTACATTGGTACCAATCACCAATGGAACAAACCTGTTATAATCTGTTTCAGGTACAACTAGTAACGGAACTTGGGGAGAAAACGTCTCTTAACACTTACCTCAACATATCCAGTATAAGGTAAAGATGTTATTAAAGTCAGTTTTCAACAAATTAAAAGAACAAAATCTAAAATTAAACGGTAAAAAGTGCAAGTTTTTCCAGTCTGAGATCAGATATCTTGGGTTCATTGTTTCGAAGGATGGTGTCAAAACAGACCCGGATAAGATCTTCGTCATGAACAATTGGCCATTAGGAATTAAAGGACCTTTGGAAGTTCTTGGGATTTACGTCCTACTATAGACATTTTATAAAAAATTATGCAAAGATTGTGAAACCTTTAAATGATTTATTAGTCGGTCATTCGACACATAAACAGAAATCTAAGGTAAGACAGAGAAGGACGCCGATTAAGTGGTCATGGACTGAAGTTCAACAATAAGCAATGAACAAGATAATTCAGATTTTAACCTCACCACCTGTTTTAGCTTATGCTGATTATACCCTTCCATTTACTGTACATATTGATGCTAGTGGTGATGGTTTGGGAGCTGTATTATATCAGAAACAGAAAGGTATTGACAGGGTGATTTCTTATGCTAGTTAAAGTCTTCAGGGAGCAGAAAAACTTTAGCAGGCTCATAAACACGAGATTCTTGCGTTAAAATGGGCAGTGACGGACAACTTCCACGAGTATTTGTATGGCAGTAAGTTTGAAGTAAAAACAGACAGTAATCTGTTGACCTACATTTTTGAAAAGGCCAAACTGGATGCAACAGGGCATAGGTGAGTAGCAGCTCTGTCCAATTACAATTTTAAACACATATACAGAAATGTTAAGTCGAATGTTGAGGCCGACACATTGTCTCATATACAGCCAGAAACTAAAAAGATGTTCCATGATGCAAAAGCGGTATGTATGTCTTGTTTAGTCACCTCTTCTCCGTGTGTTTAGTCTGTTTGTTGCAAAAGCACGTTGATATTGTAGATGAAAATGATGTAAATCTCAGTACTGTTGATTGGTTAAAGAACCAGGAAGCAGATCCTGCAATTCGTCATGTTGTTGCTCTACTGAAAGATCGAAATAAACCTAACCAAAGGAAACTATCTTCAGAACCAGAAGACGTCTGTAGATATTTACGAGACTGGGAAAGACTACATTTTAAAGACGGTATATTATACAGACACAGTAGTATTTATAAGGACAAGGTAAGTCAACTTGTTTTGCCATCAGTTTATGGAGATTTAGTTCTGACAGCTTTACATGATGATTCAGCATCACAGTGTATACATGTCATCATGTAGTAATTCACTACCACACAGCAGCATCACAGTGTATACATTTCATCATGTAGTAATTCACTACCACACAGCAGCATTACAGTGTATACATGTCGAATGTAGTAATTCACTACCACACAGCAGCATTATAGTGTATAGATGTCATTATGTAGCAATTCACTGCCACACAGCAGCATCACAGTGTATACATGCCATCATGTAGCATTTCACTACCACACAGCAGCATTACAGTGTATACATGTACTCATGTAGCAATTCACTACCACACAGCAGCATCACAGTGTATACATGTCATCATGTAGCATTTCACTACCACACAGCAGCATTACAGTGTATACATGTACTCATGTAGCAATTCACTACCACACAGCAGCATTACAGTGTATACATGTCATCATGTAGCATCTCACTACCACACAGCAGCATCACAGTGTATACATGTCATCATGTAGCAATTCACTACCACACAGCAGCATTACAGTGTATACATGTCGTCATGTAGCATTTTACTACCACACAGCAGCATTACAGTGTATACATGTCCTCATGTAGCAATTCACTACCACACAGCAGCATTACAGTGTATACATGTACTCATGTAGCAATTCACTACCACACAGCAGCATCACAGTGTATACATGTCATCATGTAGCAATTCACTACCACACAGCAGCATTACAGTGTATACATGTCCTCATGTAGCAATTCACTACCACACAGCAGCATTACAGTGTATACATGTCATCATGTAACATTTCACTACCACACAGCAGCATTACAGTGTATACATGTACTCATGTAGCAATTCACTACCACACAGCAGCATCACAGTGTATACATGTACTCATGTAGCAATCCATTAACACACAGCAGCATTACAGTGTATACATGTCATCATGTAGCAATTCACAACCACACAGCAGCATCACAGTGTATACATGTCATCATGTAGCAATTCACTACCACACAGCAGCATTACAGTGTATACATGTCATCATGTAACATTTCACTACCACACAGCAGCATTACAGTGTATACATGTACTCATGTAGCAATTCACTACCACACAGCAGCATTACATTCTATACATGTACTCATGTAGCAATTCACTACCACACAGCAGCATCACAGTGTAAACATGTACTCCTGTAGCATTTCACTACCACACAGCAGCATCACAGTGTATACATGTCATCATGTAGCAATTCACTACAACACAGCAGCATTACATTCTATACATGTCATCATGTAGCAATTCACTACCACACAGCAGCATTACAGTGTATACATGTCATCATGTAGCAATTCACTACCACACAGCAGCATCACAGTGTATACATGTCATCATGTAGCAATTCACTACCACACAGCAGCATCACAGTGTATACATGTCATCATGTAGCAATTCACTACCACACAGCAGCAACACAGTGTATACATGTACTCATGTAGCAATTCACTACCACACAGCAGCATTACATTCTATACATGTCATCATGTAGCAATTCACTACCACACAGCAGCATCACAGTGTATACATGTCATCATGTAACATTTCACTACCACACAGCAGCATCACAGTGTATACATGTACTCATGTAGCAATTCACTACCACACAGCAGCATCACAGTGTATACATGTCATCATGTAACATTTCACTACCACACAGCAGCATCACAGTGTATACATGTAATCATGTAGCAATTCACTACCACACAGCAGCATCACAGTGTATACATGTACTCATGTAGCAATTCACTACCACACAGCAGCATCACAGTGTATACATGTCATCATGTAGCAATTCACTACCACACAGCAGCATCACAGTGGATACATGTACTCATGTAGCAATTCACTACCACACAGCAGCATCACATTCTATACATGTCATTATGTAGCAATTCACTACCACACAGCAGCATCACAGTGTATACATGTCATCATGTAGCAATTCACTACCACACAGCAGCATCACAGTGTATACATGTCATCATGTAGCAATTCACTACCACACAGCAGCATCACAGTGTATACATGTACTCATGTAGCAATCCACTACCACACAGCAGCATCACAGTGTATACATGTACTCATGTAGCAATTCACTACCACACAGCAGCATCACATTCTATACATGTCATCATGTAGCAATTCACTACCACACAGCAGCATCACATTCTATACATGTCATCATGTAGCAATTCACTACCACACAGCAGCATCACAGTGTATACATGTCATCATGTAGCAATTCACTACCACACAGCAGCATCACAGTGTATACATGTACTCATGTAGCAATTCACTACCACACAGCAGCATCACATTCTATACATGTCATTATTTAGCAATTCACTACCACACAGCAGCATCACAGTGTATACATGTACTCATGTAGCAATTCACTACCACACAGCAGCATCACAGTGTATACATGTCATCATGTAGCAATTCACTACCACACAGCAGCATCACAGTGTATACATGTACTCATGTAGCAATTCACTACCACACAGCAGCATCACATTCTATACATGTCATTATATAGCAATTCACTACCACACAGCAGCATCACAGTGTATACATGTCATTATTTAGCAATTCAGTTCCACACAGCATCATCACAGTGTATACATGTACTCATGTAGCAATTCACTACCACACAGCAGCATCACATTCTAAACATGTCATTATTTACCAATTCACTACCACACAGCAGGATCACAGTGTATAAATGTACTCATGTAGCAATTCACTACCACACAGCAGCATTACAGTGTATACATGTCATTATATAGCAATTCACTACCACACAGCAGCATCACAGTGTATACATGTACTCATGTAGCAATTCACTACCACACAGCAGCATTACAGTGTATACATGTCATCATGTAGCAATTCACTACCACACAGCAGCATTACATTCTATACATGTCATTATTTAGCAATTCACTACCACACAGCAGCATCACAGTGTATGCATGTACTCATGTAGCAATTCACTACCACACTGCAGCATCACATTCTATACATGTCATTATTTAGCAATTCACTACCACACAGCAGCATCACCGTGTATACATGCACTCATGTAGCAATTCACTACCACACAGCAGCATTACAGTGTATACATGTCATCATGTAGCAATTCACTACCACCCACAGCATCACAGTGTATACATGTACTCATGTAGCAATTCACTACCACACAGCAGCATTACAGTGTATACATGTTCTCATGTAGCATTTCACTACCACACAGCAGCATCACATTCTATACATGTCATCATGTAGCAATTCACTACCACACAGCAGCATTACAGTGTATACATGTCATCATGTAGCAATTCACTACCACACAGCGGCATCACAGTGTATACATGAACTCTTGTAGCAATTCACTACCACACAGCAGCGTCACAGTGTATACATGTCATTATGTAGCAATTCACTACCATACAGCAGCGTCACAGTGTATACATGTACTCATGTAGCAATTCACTACCACACAGCAGCATTACAGTGTATACATGTCATTATGTAGCAATTCACTACCACACAGCAGCATCACAGTGTATACATGTCATTATTTAGCAATTCAGTTCCACACAGCAGCATCACAGTGTATACATGTACTCATGTAGCAATTCACTACCACACAGCAGCATCACATTCTATACATGTCATTATTTACCAATTCACTACCACACAGCAGCATCACAGTGTATAAATGTACTCATGTAGCAATTCACTACCACACAGCAGCATTACAGTGTATACATGTCATTATATAGCAATTCACTACCACACAGCACCATCACAGTGTATACATGTACTCATGTAGCAATTCACTACCACACAGCAGCATCACAGTGTATACATGTCATCATGTAGCAATTCACTACCACACAGCAGCATCACATTCTATACATGTCATTATATAGCAATTCACTACCACACTGCAGCATCACATTCTATACATGTCATTATTTAGCAATTCACTACCACACAGCAGCATCACAGTGTATACATGTCATTATTTAGCAATTCACTACCACACAGCAGCATCACAGTGTATACATGTCATCATGTAGCAATTCACTACCACACAGCAGCATCACATTCTATACATGTCATTATATAGCAATTCACTACCACACAGCAGCATCACATTCTATACATGTCATTATTTAGCAATTCACTACCACACAGCAGCATCACAGTGTATACATGTCATGTAGCAATTCACTACCACACAGCAGCATCACAGTGTATACATGTCATCATGTAGCAATCCACTACCACACAGCAGCATTACAGTGTATACATGTCATCATGTAGCAATTCACTACCACACAGCAGCAATACAGTGTATACATGTCATCATGTAGCAATTCACTACCACACAGCAGCATTACAGTGTATACATGTTATCATGAAGCTATTCACTACCACACAACAGCATTACAGTGTATACATGTCATCATGTAGCAATTCATTACCACACAGCAGCATTAGTGTATACATGTCATCATGTAGCAATTCACTACCACACAGCAGCATTACAGTGTATACATGTCATCATGTAGCAATTCACTACCACACAGCGGCATCACAGTGTATACATGTACTCATGTAGCAATTCACTACCACACAGCAGCATTACAATGTATACATGTCATCATGTAGCAACTCACTACCACACAGCAGCATCACAGTGTATACATGTCATTATGTAGGAATTCACTACCACACAGCAGCATCACAGTGTAAACATGTACTCATGTAGCAATTCACTACCACACAGCAGCATCAAGTGTATACATGTCATCATGTAGCAATTCACTACCACACAGCAGCTTCACAGTGTATACATGTCATCATGTAGCAATTCACTACCACACAGCAGCATTACAGTGTATACATGTCAATATGTAGCAATTCACTACCACACAGCAGCATCACATTCTATACATGTCATTATTTAGCAATTCACTACCACACAGCAGCATCACAGTGTATTCATGTCATCATGTAGCAATTCACTACCACACAGCAGCATCACAATGTATACATGTACTCATGTAGCAATTCACTACCACACAGCAGCATCACGTTCTATACATGTCATTATGTAGGAATTCACTACCACACAGCAGCATTACAGTGTATACATCTCATCATGTAGCAATTCCCTACCACACAGCAGCAATACAGTGTATACATGTCATCATGTAGCAATTCACTACCACACAGCAGCTTTACAGTGTATACATGTCATCATGTAGCAATTCACTACCACACAGCAGCATTACAGTGTATACATGTCATCATGTAGCAATTTACTACCACACAGCAGCATTACAGTGTATAAATGTCATCATGAAGCAATTCACTACCACACAGCAGCATTACAGTGTATACATGTCATCATGTAGCAATTCGCTACCACACAGCAGCATTACAGTGTATACATGTCATGTAGCAATTCACTACCACACAGCAGCAATACAGTGTATACATGTCATCATGTAGCAATCCACTACCATACAGCAGCATCACAGTGTATACATGTACTCATGTAGCATTTCACTACCACACAGCAGCATTACAGTGTATACATGTCATCATGTAGCAATTCACTACCACACAGCAGCATCACAGTGTATACATGTCATCATGTAGCAATTCACTGCCACACAGCAGCATTACAGTGTATACATGTCATCATGTAGCAATTCACTACCACACAGCGGCATCACAGTGTATACATGTACTCTTGTAGCAATTCACTACCACACAGCAGCATCACAGTGTATACATGTCATCATGTAGCAATTCACTACCACACAGCAGCATCACAGTGTATACATGTCATCATGTAGCAATTCGCTACCACACAGCAGCATTACAGTGTATACATGTCATAATTTAGCAATTCACTACCACACAGCAGCATCACATTCTATACATGTCATTATTTAGCAATTCACTACCACACAGCAGCATTACAGTGTATACATGTACTCATGTAGCAATTCACTACCACACAGCAGCATCACGTTCTATACATGTCATTACGTAGGAATTCACTACCACACAGCAGCATTACAGTGTATACATCTCATCATGTAGCAATTCCCTACCACACAGCAGCAATACAGTGTATACATGTCATCATGTAGCAATTCACTACCACACAGCAGCTTTACAGTGTATACATGTCATGTAGCAATTCACTACCACACAGCAGCAATACAGTGTATACATGTCATCATGTAGCAATCCACTACCATACAGCAGCATCACAGTGTATACATGTACTCATGTAGCAATTCACTACCACACAGCAGCATCACAGTGTATACATGTACTCATGTAGCAATTCACTACCACACAGCAGCATCACAATGTATACATGTACTCATGTAGCAATTCACTACCACACAGCAGCATCACGTTCTATACATGTCATTATGTAGGAATTCACTACCACACAGCAGCATTACAGTGTATACATCTCATCATGTAGCAATTCCCTACCACACAGCAGCAATACAGTGTATACATGTCATCATGTAGCAATTCACTACCACACAGCAGCTTTACAGTGTATACATGTCATCATGTAGCAATTCACTACCACACAGCAGCATTACAGTGTATACATGTCATCATGTAGCAATTCGCTACCAGACAGCAGCATTACAGTGTATACATGTCATCATGTAGCAATTCACTACCACACAGCAGCATTACAGTGTATACATGTCATCATGTAGCAATTCACTACCACACAGCAGCATTACAGTGTATACATGTCATCATGTAGCAATTCGCTACCACACAGCAGCATTACAGTGTATACATGTCATGTAGCAATTCACTACCACACAGCAGCAATACAGTGTATACATGTCATCATGTAGCAATCCACTACCATACAGCAGCATCACAGTGTATACATGTACTCATGTAGCAATTCACTACCACACAGCAGCATCACAGTGTATACATGTACTCATGTAGCAATTCACTACCACACAGCAGCATTACAGTGTATACATGTACTCATGTAGCAATTCACTACCACACAGCAGCATCACATTCTATACATGTACTCGTGTAGCAATTCACTACCACACAGCAGCATCACATTCTATACATGTACTCATGTAGCAATTCACTACCACACAGCAGCATCACATTCTATACATGTACTCATGTAGCAATTCACTACCACACAGCAGCATTACAGTGTATACATGTACTCATGTAGCAATTCACTACCACACAGCAGCATCACAGTGTATACATGTACTCATGTAGCAATTCACTACCACACAGCAGCATCACATTCTATACATGTACTCATGTAGCAATTCACTACCACACAGCAGCATTACAGTGTATACATGTACTCATGTAGCAATTCACTACCACACAGCAGCATCACAGTGTATACATGTACTCATGTAGCAATTCACTACCACACAGCAGCATCACATTCTATACATGTACTCATGTAGCAATTCACTACCACACAGCAGCATTACAGTGTATACATGTACTCATGTAGCAATTCACTACCACACAGCAGCATCACAGTGTATACATGTACTCATGTAGCAATTCACTACCACACAGCAGCATCACATTCTATACATGTACTCATGTAGCAATTCACTACCACACAGCAGCATCACATTCTATACATGTACTCATGTAGCAATTCACTGCCACACAGCAGCATTACAGTGTATACATGTACTCTTGTAGCAATTCACTACCACACAGCAGCATCACAGTGTATACATGTCATCATGTAGCAATTCACTACCACACAGCAGCATCACAGTGTATACATGTCATCATGTAGCAATTCACTACCACACAGCAGCATTACAGTGTATACATGTCATTATTTAGCAATTCACTACCACACAGCAGCATCACATTATATACATGTCATTATTTAGCAATTCACTACCACACAGCAGCATTACAGTGTATACATGTACTCATGTAGCAATTCACTACCACACAGCAGCATTACAGTGTATACATGTCATAATGTAGCAATTCACTACCACACAGCAGCATCACATTCTATACATGTCATTATTTAGCAATTCACTACCACACAGCAGCATCACAGTGTATTCATGTCATCATGTAGCAATTCACTACCACACAGCAGCATCACAATGTATACATGTACTCATGTAGCAATTCACAACCACACAGCAGCATCACGTTCTATACATGTCATTATGTAGGAATTCACTACCACACAGCAGCATTACAGTGTATACATCTCATCATGTAGCAATTCCCTACCACACAGCAGCAATACAGTGTATACATGTCATCATGTAGCAATTCACTACCACACAGCGGCATCACAGTGTATACATGTACTCATGTAGCAAGTCACTACCACACAGCAGCATTACAGTGTATACATGTCATCATGTAGCAATTCACTACCACACAGCAGCATTACAGTGTATACATGTCATCATGTAGCAATCCACTACCACACAGCAGCATTACAATGTATACATGTCATCATGTAGCAACTCACTACCACACAGCAGCATCACAGTGTATACATGTCATTATGTAGCAATTCACTACCACACAGCAGCATCACAGTGTATACATGTCATTATGTAGCAATTCACTACCACACAGCAGCATCACAGTGTATACATGTCATTATGTAGCAATTCACTACCACACAGCAGCATCAAAGTGTATACATGTACTCATGTAGCATTTCACTACCACACAGCAGCATCACATTCTATACATGTCATTATGTAGCAATTCACTGCCACACAGCAGCATCACAGTGTATACATGTACTCATGTAGCAATTCACTACCACACAGCAGCATCACAGTGTATACATGTCATCATGTAGCAATTCACTACCACACAGCAGCATTACAGTGTATACATGTCATAATGTAGCAATTCACTACCACACAGCAGCATCACAGTGTATACATGTCATCATGTAGCAATTCACTACCACACAGCAGCATTACAGTGTATACATGTCATCATGTAGCAATTCACTACCACACAGCAGCATCACATTCTATACATGTCATTATTTAGCAATTCACTACCACACAGCAGCATCACAGTGTATTCATGTCATCATGTAGCAATTCACTACCACACAGCAGCATCACAATGTATACATGTACTCATGTAGCAATTCACTACCACACAGCAGCATCACGTTCTATACATGTCATTATGTAGGAATTCACTACCACACAGCAGCATTACAGTGTATACATCTCATCATGTAGCAATTCCCTTCCACACAGCAGCAATACAGTGTATACATGTCATCATGTAGCAATTCACTACCACACAGCAGCATTACAGTGTATACATGTCATCATGTAGCAATTCACTACCACACAGCAGCATTACAGTGTATACATGTTATCATGAAGCAATTCACTACCACACAGCAGCATTACAGTGTATACATGTCATCATGTAGCAATTCACTACCACACAGCAGCATTACAGTGTATACATGTCATCGTGTAGCAATTCACTACCACACAGCAGCATTACAGTGTATACATGTTATCATGAAGCAATTCACTACCACACAGCAGCATTACAGTGTATACATGTCATGTAGCAATTCACTACCACACAGCAGCAATACAGTGTATACATGTCATCATGTAGCAATCCACTACCATACAGCAGCATCACAGTGTATACATGTACTCATGTAGCAATTCACTACCACACAGCAGCATCACAGTGTATACATGTACTCATGTAGCAATTCACTACCACACAGCAGCATTACAGTGTATATATGTCATCATGTAGCAATTCACTACCACACAGCTGCATTACATTCTATACATGTCATCATGTAGCAATTCACTACCACACAGCAGCATCACAGTGTATACATGTCATCATGTAGCAATTCACTGCCACACAGCAGCATTACAGTGTATACATGTCATCATGTAGCAATTCACTACCACACAGCGGCATCACAGTGTATACATGTACTCATGTAGCAATTCACTACCACACAGCAGCATCACAGTGTATACATGTCATTATGTAGCAATTCACTACCATACAGCAGCGTCACAGTGTATACATGTACTCATGTAGCAATTCACTACCACACAGCAGCATCACATTCTATACATGTCATTACTAGTATGTAGCAATTCACTACCACACAGCAGCATTACAGTGTATACATGTCATTATGTAGCAATTCACTACCACACAGCAGCATCACAGTGTAAACATGTACTCATGTAGCAATTCACTACCACACAGCAGCATCACAGTGTATACATGTACTTATGTAGCAATTCACTAACACACAGCAGCATCACAGTGTAAACATGTACTTAAGTAGCAATTCACTTCCACACAGCAGCATCACAGTTTATACATGTACTCATGTAGCAATTTACTACCACACAGCAGCATCACAGTGTAAACATGTACTCATGTAGCAATTCACTTCCACACAGCAGCATCACAGTGTAAACATGCACTCATGTAGCAATTCACTACCACACAGCAGCATCACAGTGTATACATGTCATTATGTAGCAATTCACTACCACACAGCAGCATCACAGTGTATACATGCCATCATGTAGCAATTCACTACCACACAGCAGCATCACAGTGGAAACATGTACTCATGTAGCAATTCACTACCACACAGCAGCATCACAGTGTATACATGTCATCATGTAGCAATTCACTACCACACAGCAGCATCACATTCTATACATGTCATTATGTAGCAATTCACTACCATACAGCAGCAATACAGTGTATACATGTCATCATTTAGCAATTCACTACCACGCAGCAGCATCAGAGTGTAAACATGTACTCATGTAGCAATTCACTACCACACAGCAGCATCACATTCTATACATGTCATTATATAGCAATTCACTACCACACAGCAGCATCACAGTGTATACATGTCATCATGTAGCAATTCACTACCACACAGCAGCATCACAGTGTATACATGTCATCATGTAGCAATTCACTACCACACAGCAGCATCACAGTGTATACATGTCATTATTTAGCAATTCACTACCACACAGCAGCATCACAGTGTATACATGTCATTATTTAGCAATTCAGTTCCACACAGCAGCATCACAGTGTATACATGTCATTATTTAGCAATTCACTACCACACAGCAGCATCACAGTGTATACATGTCATCATGTAGCAATTCACTACCACACTGCAGCATCACATTCTATACATGTCATTATTTAGCAATTCACTACCACACAGCAGCATCACAGTGTATACATGTCATTATTTAGCAATTCAGTTCCACACAGCAGCATCACAGTGTATACATGTACTCATGTAGCAATTCACTACCACACAGCAGCATCACATTCTATACATGTCATTATTTACCAATTCACTACCACACAGCAGCATCACAGTGTATAAATGTACTCATGTAGCAATTCACTACCACACAGCAGCATTACAGTGTATACATGTCATTATGTAGCAATTCACTACCACACAGCAGCATCACAGTGTATACATGTACTCATGTAGCAATTCACTACCACACAGCAGCATTACAGTGTATACATGTCATCATGTAGCAATTCACTACCACACAGCAGCATCACAGTGTATACATGTACTCATGTAGCAATTCACTACCACACAGCAGTATCACAGTGTATACATGTACTCATGTAGCAATTCAATACCACACAGCAGCATCACAGTGTCTACATGTACTCATGTAGCAATTCACTACCACACATCAGCATTACATTCTATACATGTCATTATTTAGCAATTCACTACCACACAGCAGCATCACAGTGTATACATGTACTCATGTAGCAATTCACTACCACACAGCAGCATTACAGTGTATACATGTCATCATGTAGACATTCACTACCACACTGCAGCATCACATTCTATACATGTCATTATTTAGCAATTCACTACCACACAGCAGCATCACAGTGTATACATGTACTCATGTAGCAATTCACTACCACACAGCAGCATTACATTCTATACATGTCATTATTTAGCAATTCACTACCACACAGCAGCATCACAGTGTATACATGTACTCATGTAGCAATTCACTACCACACAGCAGCATTACAGTGTATACATGTCATCATGTAGCAATTCACTACCACACAGCAGCATCACAGTGTATACATGTACTCATGTAGCAATTCACTACCACACAGCAGCATTACAGTGTATACATGTTCTCATGTAGCATTTCACTACCACACAGCAGCATCACATTCTATACATGTCATTATGTAGCAATTCACTACCACACAGCAGCATCACAGTGTATACATGTCATCATGTAGCAATTCACTACCACACAGCAGCATCACAGTGTATACATTTCATCATGTAGCAATTCACTACCACACAGCAGCATCACATTCTATGCATGTCATTATGTAACAATTCACTGCCATACTGTAGCATCACAGTGTATACATGTCATCATGTAGCAATTTACTACCACACAGCAGCATTACAGTGTATACATGATATCATGAAGCAATTCACTACCACACAGCAGCATTACAGTGTATACATGTCATCATGTAGCATCTCACTACCACACAGCAGCATTACATTCTATACATATACTCATGTAGCAATTCACTACCACAGAGCAGCATCACAGTGTAAACATGTACTCATGTAGCAATTCACTACCACACAGCAGCATCACAGTGTAAACATGTACTCCTGTAGCATTTCACTACCACACAGCAGCAACACAGTGTATACATGATATCATGAAGCAATTCACTACCACACAGCAGCATCACAGTGTATACATGTCATCTTGTAGCAATTCACTACCACACAGCAGCATTACAGTGTATACATGTACTCCTGTAGCATTTCACTACCACACAGCAGCATCACAGTGTATACATGTCATCATGTAGCAATTGACTACCACACAGCAGCATCACATTGTATACATGTACTCATGTAGCAATTCACTACCACACAGCAGCATCACAGTGTATACATGTCATCATGTAACATTTCACTACCACACAGCAGCATCACAGTGTATACATGTACTCATGTAGCAATTCAATACCACACTGAAGCATCACAGTGTATACATGTCATCATGTAGCAATTCACTACCACACAGCAGCATCACAGTGTATACATGTCATCATGTAGCAATTCACTACCACACAGCAGCATCACAGTGTATACATTTCATCATGTAGCAATTCAATACCACACAGCAGCATCACAGTGTATACATGTACTCATGTAGCAATTCACTACCACACAGCAGCATCACATTCTATATATACATGTCATTATTAAGCAATTCACTACCACACAGCAGCATCACATTGTATACATGTCATCATGTAGCAATTCACTACCACACAGCAGCATCACAGTGTATACATTTCATCATGTAGCAATTCTCTACCACACAGCAGCATCACAGTGTATACATGTACTCATGTAGCAATTCACTACCACACAGCAGCATCACAGTGTATACATGTACTCATGTAGCAATTCACTACCACACAGCAGCATCACATTCTATATATGTCATTATTTAGCAATTCACTACCACACAGCAGCATCACATTGTATACATGTCATCATGTAGCAATTCACTACCACACAGCAGCATCACAGTGTATACATTTCATCATATAGCAATTCACTACCACACAGCAGCATTACATTCTATACATGTCATTATTTAGCAATTCACTACCACACAGCAGCAATACAGTGTATACATGTACTCATGTAGCATTTCACTACCACACAGCAGCAATACAGTGTATACATGTTCTCATGTAGCATTTCACTACCACACAGCAGCATCACATTCTATACATGTCATTATTTAGCAATTCACTACCACACAGCAGCATCACAGTGTATACATGTCATCATGTAGCAATTCACTACCTCACAGCAGCATCACAGTGTATACATGTCATCATGTAGCAATTCACTACCACACAGCAGCATTACAGTGTATACATGTCATCATGTAGCAATTCACTACCACACAGCAGCATCACATTCTATACATGTCATTATTTAGCAATTCACTACCACACAGCAGCATCACAGTGTATTCATGTCATCATGTAGCAATTCACTACCACACAGCAGCATCACAATGTATACATGTACTCATGTAGCAATTCACTACCACACAGCAGCATCACGTTCTATACATGTCATTATGTAGGAATTCACTACCACACAGCAGCATTACAGTTTATACATCTCATCATGTAGCAATTCCCTTCCACACAGCAGCAATACAGTGTATACATGTCATCATGTAGCAATTCACTACCACACAGCAGCATTACAGTGTATACATGTCATCATGTAGCAATTCACTACCACACAGCAGCATTACAGTGTATACATGTTATCATGAAGCAATTCACTACCACACAGCAGCATTACAGTGTATACATGTCATCATGTAGCAATTCACTACCACACAGCAGCATTACAGTGTATACATGTCATCGTGTAGCAATTCACTACCACACAGCAGCATTACAGTGTATACATGTTATCATGAAGCAATTCACTACCACACAGCAGCATTACAGTGTATACATGTCATGTAGCAATTCACTACCACACAGCAGCAATACAGTGTATACATGTCATCATGTAGCAATCCACTACCATACAGCAGCATCACAGTGTATACATGTACTCATGTAGCAATTCACTACCACACAGCAGCATCACAGTGTATACATGTACTCATGTAGCAATTCACTACCACACAGCAGCATTACAGTGTATATATGTCATCATGTAGCAATTCACTACCACACAGCTGCATTACATTCTATACATGTCATCATGTAGCAATTCACTACCACACAGCAGCATCACAGTGTATACATGTCATCATGTAGCAATTCACTGCCACACAGCAGCATTACAGTGTATACATGTCATCATGTAGCAATTCACTACCACACAGCGGCATCACAGTGTATACATGTACTCTTGTAGCAATTCACTACCACACAGCAGCATCACAGTGTATACATGTCATTATGTAGCAATTCACTACCATACAGCAGCGTCACAGTGTATACATGTACTCATGTAGCAATTCACTACCACACAGCAGCATCACATTCTATACATGTCATTACTAGTATGTAGCAATTCACTACCACACAGCAGCATTACAGTGTATACATGTCATTATGTAGCAATTCACTACCACACAGCAGCATCACAGTGTAAACATGTACTCATGTAGCAATTCACTACCACACAGCAGCATCACAGTGTATACATGTACTTATGTAGCAATTCACTAACACACAGCAGCATCACAGTGTAAACATGTACTTAAGTAGCAATTCACTTCCACACAGCAGCATCACAGTTTATACATGTACTCATGTAGCAATTTACTACCACACAGCAGCATCACAGTGTAAACATGTACTCATGTAGCAATTCACTTCCACACAGCAGCATCACAGTGTAAACATGCACTCATGTAGCAATTCACTACCACACAGCAGCATCACAGTGTATACATGTCATTATGTAGCAATTCACTACCACACAGCAGCATCACAGTGTATACATGCCATCATGTAGCAATTCACTACCACACAGCAGCATCACAGTGGAAACATGTACTCATGTAGCAATTCACTACCACACAGCAGCATCACAGTGTATACATGTCATCATGTAGCAATTCACTACCACACAGCAGCATCACATTCTATACATGTCATTATGTAGCAATTCACTACCATACAGCAGCAATACAGTGTATACATGTCATCATTTAGCAATTCACTACCACGCAGCAGCATCAGAGTGTAAACATGTACTCATGTAGCAATTCACTACCACACAGCAGCATCACATTCTATACATGTCATTATGTAGCAATTCGCTACCACACAGCAGCAGTACAGTGTATACATGTACTCATGTAGCAATTCACTACCACACAGCAGCATTACAGTGTATACATGTCATCATGTAGCAATCCACTACCACACAGCAGCATCACATTGTATACATGTACTCATGTAGCAATTCACTACCACACAGCGACAATACAGTGTATACATGTACTCATGTAGCAATTCACTACCACACAGCAGCATCACAGTGTAAACATGTACTCATGTAGCAATTCACTACCACACAGCAGCATCACAGTGTATACATGTCATCATGTAGCAATTCACTACCACACAGCAGCATTACATTCTATACATGTCATTATGTAGCAATTCACTACCACACAGCAGCAATACAGTGTATACATATACTCATGTAGCAATTCACTACCGCACAGCAGCATCACATTCCATACGAGTCATTATGTAGCAATTCACTACCACACAGCAGCATCACAGTGTATACATGTACTCATGTAGCAATTCACTACCACACAGCAGCATCACATTCTATACATGTCATTATTTAGCAATTCACTACCACACAGCAGCATCCCACTGTATACATGTCATCATGTAGCAATTCACTACCACACAGCACCATCACAGTGTATACATGTACTCATGTAGCAATTCACTACCACACAGCACCATCACAGTGTATACATGTACTCATGTAGCAATTCACTACCACACAGCAGCATCACATTCTATATATGTCATTATTTAGCAATTCACTACCACACAGCAGCATCACAGTGTATACATGTCATCATGTAGCAATTCACTACCACACAGCAGCATCACAGTGTATACATTTCATCATGTAGCAATTCACTACCACACAGCAGCATCACATTCTATACATGTCATTATTTAGCAATTCACTACCACACAGCAGCATTACATTCTATACATGTCATTATTTAGCAATTCACTACCACACAGCAGCATCACAGTGTATACATGTCATCATGTAGCAATTCACTACCTCACAGCAGCATCACAGTGTATACATTACATGTCATCATGTAGCAATTCTCTACCACACTTCAGCATCACAGTGTATACATGTCATCATGTAGCAATTCACTACCACACAGCAGCATCACAGTGTATACATGTCATCATGTAGCAATTCACTACCACACAGCAGCATTACATTCTATACATGTACTCATGTAGCAATTCACTACCACAGAGCAGCATCACAGTGTAAACATGTACTCATGTAGCAATTCACTACCACACAGCAGCATCACAGTGTAAACATGTACTCCTGTAGCATTTCACTACCACACAGCAGCATCACAGTGTATACATGTCATCATGTAGCAATTCACTACCACACAGCAGCATTACATTCTATACATGTCATCATGTAACATTTCACTACCACACAGCAGCATCACAGTATATACATGTCATCATGTAGCAATTCACTACCACACAGCAGCATCACAGTGTATACATGTACTCATGTAGCAATTTACTACCACACAGCAGCATTACAGTGTATACATGTCATCATGTAGCAATTCACTACCACACAGCTGCATCACAGTGTATACATGTCATCATGTAGCAATTCACTACCACACAGCAGCATCACAGTGTATACATGTACTCATGTAGCAATTTACTACCACACAGCAGCATTACAGTGTATACATGTCATCATGTAGCAATTCACTACCACACAGCAGCATCACATTCTATACATGTCATTATGTAGCAATTCACTACCACACAGCAGCATCACATTCTATACATGTCATTATGTAGCAATTAACTACCACACAGCAGCATCACAGTGTATACATGTACTCATGTAGCAATTCACTACCACACAGCAGCATCACATTCTATACATGTCATTATGTAGCAATTCACTACCACACAGCAGCATTACAGTGTATACATGTCATCATGTAGCAATTCACTACCACACAGCAGCATCACAGTGTATACATGTACTCATGTAGCAATTCACTACCACACAGCAGCATCACATTCTATACATGTCATTATTTAGCAATTCACTACCACACAGCAGCATCACAGTGTATACATGTACTCATGTAGCAATTCACTACCACACAGCAGCATCACATTCTATACATGTCATTATTTAGCAATTCACTACCACACAGCAGCATCACAGTGTATACATGTACTCATGTAGCAATTCACTACCACACAGCAGCATCACAGTGTATACATGTCATCATGTAGCAATTCACTACCACACAGCAGCATCACAGTGTATACATGTACTCATGTAGCAATTTACTACCACACAGCAGCATTACAGTGTATACATGTCATCATGTAGCAATTCACTACCACACAGCAGCATCACAGTGTATACATGTACTCATGTAGCAATTCACTACCACACAGCAGCATCACATTCTATACATGTCATTATGTAGCAATTCACTACCACACAGCAGCATTACAGTGTATACATGTCATCATGTAGCAATTCACTACCACACAGCAGCATCACAGTGTATACATGTACTCATGTAGCAATTCACTACCACACAGCAGCATCACATTCTATACATGTCATTATTTAGCAATTCACTACCACACAGCAGCATCACAGTGTATACATGTACTCATGTAGCAATTCACTACCACACAGCAGCATCACATTCTATACATGTCATTATTTAGCAATTCACTACCACACAGCAGCATCACAGTGTATACATGTACTCATGTAGCAATTCACTACCACACAGCAGCATCACATTCTATACATGTCATTATATAGCAATTCACTACCACACAGCAGCATCACAGTGTATACATGTCATCATGTAGCAATTCACTACCACACAGCAGCATCACAGTGTATACATGTCATCATGTAGCAATTCACTACCACACAGCAGCATCACAGTGTATACATGTCATTATTTAGCAATTCACTACCACACAGCAGCATCACAGTGTATACATGTCATTATTTAGCAATTCAGTTCCACACAGCAGCATCACAGTGTATACATGTCATTATTTAGCAATTCACTACCACACAGCAGCATCACAGTGTATACATGTCATCATGTAGCAATTCACTACCACACTGCAGCATCACATTCTATACATGTCATTATTTAGCAATTCACTACCACACAGCAGCATCACAGTGTATACATGTCATTATTTAGCAATTCAGTTCCACACAGCAGCATCACAGTGTATACATGTACTCATGTAGCAATTCACTACCACACAGCAGCATCACATTCTATACATGTCATTATTTACCAATTCACTACCACACAGCAGCATCACAGTGTATAAATGTACTCATGTAGCAATTCACTACCACACAGCAGCATTACAGTGTATACATGTCATTATATAGCAATTCACTACCACACAGCAGCATCACAGTGTATACATGTACTCATGTAGCAATTCACTACCACACAGCAGCATTACAGTGTATACATGTCATCATGTAGCAATTCACTACCACACAGCAGCATCACAGTGTATACATGTACTCATGTAGCAATTCACTACCACACAGCAGTATCACAGTGTATACATGTACTCATGTAGCAATTCAATACCACACAGCAGCATCACAGTGTCTACATGTACTCATGTAGCAATTCACTACCACACATCAGCATTACATTCTATACATGTCATTATTTAGCAATTCACTACCACACAGCAGCATCACAGTGTATACATGTACTCATGTAGCAATTCACTACCACACAGCAGCATTACAGTGTATACATGTCATCATGTAGACATTCACTACCACACTGCAGCATCACATTCTATACATGTCATTATTTAGCAATTCACTACCACACAGCAGCATCACAGTGTATACATGTACTCATGTAGCAATTCACTACCACACAGCAGCATTACATTCTATACATGTCATTATTTAGCAATTCACTACCACACAGCAGCATCACAGTGTATACATGTACTCATGTAGCAATTCACTACCACACAGCAGCATTACAGTGTATACATGTCATCATGTAGCAATTCACTACCACACAGCAGCATCACAGTGTATACATGTACTCATGTAGCAATTCACTACCACACAGCAGCATTACAGTGTATACATGTTCTCATGTAGCATTTCACTACCACACAGCAGCATCACATTCTATACATGTCATTATGTAGCAATTCACTACCACACAGCAGCATCACAGTGTATACATGTCATCATGTAGCAATTCACTACCACACAGCAGCATCACAGTGTATACATTTCATCATGTAGCAATTCACTACCACACAGCAGCATCACATTCTATGCATGTCATTATGTAACAATTCACTGCCATACTGTAGCATCACAGTGTATACATGTCATCATGTAGCAATTTACTACCACACAGCAGCATTACAGTGTATACATGATATCATGAAGCAATTCACTACCACACAGCAGCATTACAGTGTATACATGTCATCATGTAGCATCTCACTACCACACAGCAGCATTACATTCTATACATATACTCATGTAGCAATTCACTACCACAGAGCAGCATCACAGTGTAAACATGTACTCATGTAGCAATTCACTACCACACAGCAGCATCACAGTGTAAACATGTACTCCTGTAGCATTTCACTACCACACAGCAGCAACACAGTGTATACATGATATCATGAAGCAATTCACTACCACACAGCAGCATCACAGTGTATACATGTCATCTTGTAGCAATTCACTACCACACAGCAGCATTACAGTGTATACATGTACTCCTGTAGCATTTCACTACCACACAGCAGCATCACAGTGTATACATGTCATCATGTAGCAATTGACTACCACACAGCAGCATCACATTGTATACATGTACTCATGTAGCAATTCACTACCACACAGCAGCATCACAGTGTATACATGTCATCATGTAACATTTCACTACCACACAGCAGCATCACAGTGTATACATGTACTCATGTAGCAATTCAATACCACACTGCAGCATCACAGTGTATACATGTCATCATGTAGCAATTCACTACCACACAGCAGCATCACAGTGTATACATGTCATCATGTAGCAATTCACTACCACACAGCAGCATCACAGTGTATACATTTCATCATGTAGCAATTCAATACCACACAGCAGCATCACAGTGTATACATGTACTCATGTAGCAATTCACTACCACACAGCAGCATCACATTCTATATATACATGTCATTATTAAGCAATTCACTACCACACAGCAGCATCACATTGTATACATGTCATCATGTAGCAATTCACTACCACACAGCAGCATCACAGTGTATACATTTCATCATGTAGCAATTCTCTACCACACAGCAGCATCACAGTGTATACATGTACTCATGTAGCAATTCACTACCACACAGCAGCATCACAGTGTATACATGTACTCATGTAGCAATTCACTACCACACAGCAGCATCACATTCTATATATGTCATTATTTAGCAATTCACTACCACACAGCAGCATCACATTGTATACATGTCATCATGTAGCAATTCACTACCACACAGCAGCATCACAGTGTATACATTTCATCATATAGCAATTCACTACCACACAGCAGCATTACATTCTATACATGTCATTATTTAGCAATTCACTACCACACAGCAGCAATACAGTGTATACATGTACTCATGTAGCATTTCACTACCACACAGCAGCAATACAGTGTATACATGTTCTCATGTAGCATTTCACTACCACACAGCAGCATCACATTCTATACATGTCATTATTTAGCAATTCACTACCACACAGCAGCATCACAGTGTATACATGTCATCATGTAGCAATTCACTACCTCACAGCAGCATCACAGTGTATACATTACACGTCATCATGTAGCAATTCTCTACCACACAGCAGCATCACAGTGTATACATGTCATCTTGTAGCAATTCACTACCACACAGCAGCATTACATTCTATACATGTACTCATGTAGCAATTCACTACCACAGAGCAGCATTACAGTGTAAACATGTACTCATGTAGCAATTCACTACCACACAGCAGCATCACAGTGTAAACATGTACTCCTGTAGCATTTCACTACCACACAGCAGCATCACAGTGTATACATGTCATCATGTAGCAATTCACTACCACACAGCAGCATTACATTCTATACATGTCATCATGTAACATTTCACTACCACACAGCAGCATCACAGTGTATACATGTACTCATGTAGCAATTCACTACCACACAGCAGCATCACAGTGTATACATGTACTCATGTAGCAATTCACTACCACACAGCAGCATCACATTCTATACATGTCATTATGTAGCAATTCACTACCACACAGCAGCATCACAGTGTATACATGTCATCATGTAGCAATTCACTACCACACAGCAGCATCACAGTGTATACATTTCATCATGTAGCAATTCACTACCACACAGCAGCATTACATTCTATACATGTCATCATGTAGCAATTCACTACCACACAGCAGCATCACAGTGTATACATGTCATTATGTAGCAATTCACTACCACACAGCAGCATCACAGTGTATACATGTCATCATGTAGCAATTCACTACCACACAGCAGCATCACAGTGTATACATGTACTCATGTAGCAATTCACTACCACACAGCAGCATCACATTCTATACATGTCATTATGTAGCAATTCACTACCACACAGCAGCATTACAGTGTATACATGTCATCATGTAGCAATTCACTACCACACAGCAGCATCACAGTGTATACATGTACTCATGTAGCAATCCACTACCACACAGCAGCATCACAGTGTATACATGTACTCATGTAGCAATTCACTACCACACAGCAGCATCACATTCTATACATGTCATTATTTAGCAATTCACTACCACACAGCAGCATCACAGTGTATACATGTACTCATGTAGCAATTCACTACCACACAGCAGCATCACATTCTATACATGTCATTATATAGCAATTCACTACCACACAGCAGCATCACAGTGTATACATGTCATCATGTAGCAATTCACTACCACACAGCAGCATCACAGTGTATACATGTCATCATGTAGCAATTCACTACCACACAGCAGCATCACATTCTATACATGTCATTATTTAGCAATTCACTACCACACAGCAGCATCACAGTGTATACATGTCATTATTTAGCAATTCAGTGCCACACAGCAGCATCACAGAGTATACATGTCATTATTTAGCAATTCACTACCACACAGCAGCATCACAGTGTATACATGTACTCATGTAGACATTCACTACCACACTGCAGCATCACATTCTATACATGTCATTATTTAGCAATTCACTACCACACAGCAGCATCACAGTGTATACATGTACTCATGTAGCAATTCACTACCACACAGCAGCATTACAGTGTATACATGTCATCATGTAGCAATTCACTACCACACAGCAGCATCACAGTGTATACATGTACTCATGTAGCAATTCACTACCACACAGCAGCATTACAGTCTATACATGTTCTCATGTAGCATTTCACTACCACACAGCAGCATCACATTCTATACATGTCATTATGTAGCAATTCACTACCACACAGCAGCATCACAGTGTATACATTTCATCATGTAGCAATTCACTACCACACAGCAGCATCACATTCTATGCATGTCATTATGTAACAATTCACTGCCATACTGTAGCATCACAGTGTATACATGTCATCATGTAGCATTTCACTACCACACAGCAGCATCACAGTGTATGCATGTCATCATTTAGCAATCCACTAACACACAGCTGGATCACATTGTATACATGTCATTATGTATCTATTCATTACCACACAGTAGCATCACAGTGTATACATGTCATCATGTAGCAATTTACTACCACACAGCAGCATTACAGTGTATACATGATATCATGAAGCAATTCACTACCACACAGCAGCATTACAGTGTATACATGTCATCATGTAGCATCTCACTACCACACAGCAGCATTACATTCTATACATGTACTCATGTAGCAATTCACTACCACAGAGCAGCATCACAGTGTAAACATGTACTCATGTAGCAATTCACTACCACACAGCAGCATCACAGTGTAAACATGTACTCCTGTAGCATTTCACTACCATACAGCAGCATTACATTCTATACATGTACTCATGTAGCAATTCACTACCACACAGCAGCATCACAGTGTATACATGTCATCATGTAGCAATTGACTACCACACAGCAGCATCACAGTGTATACATGTTCTCATGTAGCATTTCACTACCACACAGCAGCATTACATTCTATACATGTCATCATGTAACATTTCACTACCACACAGCAGCATCACAGTGTATACATGTCATCATGTAGCAATTCACTACCACACAGCAGCATCACAGTGTATACATTTCATCATGTAGCAATTCACTACCACACAGCAGCATCACAGTGTATACATGTACTCATGTAGCAATTCACTACCACACAGCAGCATCACATTCTATATATGTCATTATTTAGCAATTCACTACCACACAGCAGCATCACATTGTATACATGTCATCATGTAGCAATTCACTACCACACAGCAGCATCACAGTGTATACATTTCATCATGTAGCAATTCTCTACCACACAGCAGCATCACAGTGTATACATGTACTCATGTAGCAATTCACTACCACACAGCAGCATCACAGTGTATACATGTACTCATGTAGCAATTCACTACCACACAGCAGCATCACATTCTATATATGTCATTATTTAGCAATTCACTACCACACAGCAGCATCACATTGTATACATGTCATCATGTAGCAATTCACTACCACACAGCAGCATCACAGTGTATACATTTCATCATGTAGCAATTCACTACCACACAGCAGCATTACATTCTATACATGTCATTATGTAGCAATTCACTACCACACAGCAGCAATACAGTGTATACATATACTCATGTAGCAATTCACTACCGCACAGCAGCATCACATTCCATACGAGTCATTATGTAGCAATTCACTACCACACAGCATCATCACAGTGTATACATGTACTCATGTAGCAATTCACTACCACACAGCAGCATCACATTCTATACATGTCATTATTTAGCAATTCACTACCACACAGCAGCATCCCACTGTATACATGTCATCATGTAGCAATTCACTACCACACAGCACCATCACAGTGTATACATGTACTCATGTAGCAATTCACTACCACACAGCACCATCACAGTGTATACATGTACTCATGTAGCAATTCACTACCACACAGCAGCATCACATTCTATATATGTCATTATTTAGCAATTCACTACCACACAGCAGCATCACAGTGTATACATGTCATCATGTAGCAATTCACTACCACACAGCAGCATCACAGTGTATACATTTCATCATGTAGCAATTCACTACCACACAGCAGCATCACATTCTATACATGTCATTATTTAGCAATTCACTACCACACAGCAGCATTACATTCTATACATGTCATTATTTAGCAATTCACTACCACACAGCAGCATCACAGTGTATACATGTCATCATGTAGCAATTCACTACCTCACAGCAGCATCACAGTGTATACATTACATGTCATCATGTAGCAATTCTCTACCACACTTCAGCATCACAGTGTATACATGTCATCATGTAGCAATTCACTACCACACAGCAGCATCACAGTGTATACATGTCATCATGTAGCAATTCACTACCACACAGCAGCATTACATTCTATACATGTACTCATGTAGCAATTCACTACCACAGAGCAGCATCACAGTGTAAACATGTACTCATGTAGCAATTCACTACCACACAGCAGCATCACAGTGTATACATGTCATCATGTAGCAATTCACTACCACACAGCAGCATTACATTCTATACATGTCATCATGTAACATTTCACTACCACACAGCAGCATCACAGTGTATACATGTCATCATGTAGCAATTCACTACCACACAGCAGCATCACAGTGTATACATGTCATCATGTAGCAATTCACTACCACACAGCAGCATCACATTCTATACATGTCATCATGTAGCAATTCACTACCACACAGCAGCATCACAGTGTATACATGTCATCATGTAGCAATTCACTACCACACAGCAGCATCACAGTGTATACATGTACTCATGTAGCAATTTACTACCACACATCAGCATTACAGTGTATACATGTCATCATGTAGCAATTCACTACCACACAGCAGCATCACATTCTATACATGTCATTATGTAGCAATTCACTACCACACAGCAGCATCACATTCTATACATGTCATTATGTAGCAATTAACTACCACACAGCAGCATCACAGTGTATACATGTCATCATGTAGCAATTCACTACCACACAGCAGCATCACAGTGTATACATGTACTCATGTAGCAATTCACTACCACACAGCAGCATCACATTCTATACATGTCATTATGTAGCAATTCACTACCACACAGCAGCATTACAGTGTATACATGTCATCATGTAGCAATTCACTACCACACAGCAGCATCACAGTGTATACATGTACTCATGTAGCAATTCACTACCACACAGCAGCATCACATTCTATACATGTCATTATTTAGCAATTCACTACCACACAGCAGCATCACAGTGTATACATGTACTCATGTAGCAATTCACTACCACACAGCAGCATCACATTCTATACATGTCATTATTTAGCAATTCACTACCACACAGCAGCATCACAGTGTATACATGTCATCATGTAGCAATTCACTACCACACAGCAGCATCACAGTGTATACATGTCATCATGTAGCAATTCACTACCACACAGCAGCATCACAGTGTATACATGTCATTATTTAGCAATTCACTACCACACAGCAGCATCACAGTGTATACATGTCATTATTTAGCAATTCAGTTCCACACAGCAGCATCACAGTGTATACATGTCATTATTTAGCAATTCACTACCACACAGCAGCATCACAGTGTATACATGTCATCATGTAGCAATTCACAACCACACTACAGCATCACATTCTATACATGTCATTATTTAGCAATTCACTACCACACAGCAGCATCACAGTGTATACATGTCATTATTTAGCAATTCAGTTCCACACAGCAGCATCACAGTGTATACATGTACTCATGTAGCAATTCACTACCACACAGCAGCATCACATTCTATACATGTCATTATTTACCAATTCACTACCACACAGCAGCATCACAGTGTATAAATGTACTCATGTAGCAATTCACTACCACACAGCAGCATTACAGTGTATACATGTCATTATATAGCAATTCACTACCACACAGCAGCATCACAGTGTATACATGTACTCATGTAGCAATTCACTACCACACAGCAGCATTACAGTGTATACATGTCATCATGTAGCAATTTACTACCACACAGCAGCATCACAGTGTATACATGTACTCATGTAGCAATTCACTACCACACAGCAGTATCACAGTGTATACATGTACTCATGTAGCAATTCACTACCACACAGCAGTATCACAGTGTATACATGTACTCATGTAGCAATTCAATACCACACAGCAGCATCACAGTGTCTACATGTACTCATGTAGCAATTCACTACCACACATCAGCATTACATTCTATACATGTCATTATTTAGCAATTCACTACCACACAGCAGCATCACAGTGTATACATGTACTCATGTAGCAATTCACTACCACACATCAGCATCACATTCTATACATGTCATTATTTAGCAATTCACTACCACACAGCAGCATCACAGTGTATACATGTACTCATGTAGCAATTCACTACCACACAGCAGCATTACATTCTATACATGTCATTATTTAGCAATTCACTACCACACAGCAGCATCACAGTGTATACATTTACTCATGTAGCAATTCACTACCACACAGCAGCATCACAGTGTATACATGTACTCATGTAGCAATTCACTACCACACAGCAGCATCACAGTGTATACATGTACTCATGTAGCAATTCACTACCACACAGCAGCATTACAGTGTATACATGTTCTCATGTAGCATTTCACTACCACACAGCAGCATCACATTCTATACATGTCATTATGTAGCAATTCACTACCACACAGCAGCATCACAGTGTATACATTTCATCATGTAGCAATTCACTACCACACAGCAGCATCACAGTGTATACATGTCATCATGTAGCAATTCACTACCACACAGCAGCATCACAGTGTATACATTTACTCATGTAGCAATTCACTACCACACAGCAGCATCACAGTGTATACATGTCATCATGTAGCAATTCACTACCACACAGCAGCATCACAGTGTATACATGTACTCATGTAGCAATTCACTACCACACAGCAGCATTACAGTGTATACATGTTCTCATGTAGCATTTCACTACCACACAGCAGCATCACATTCTATACATGTCATTATGTAGCAATTCACTACCACACAGCAGCATCACAGTGTATACATTTCATCATGTAGCAATTCACTACCACACAGCAGCATCACAGTGTATACATTTCATCATGTAGCAATTCACTACCACACAGCAGCATCACATTCTATGCATGTCATTATGTAACAATTCACTGCCATACTGTAGCATCACAGTGTATACATGTCATCATGTAGCATTTCACTGCCACACAGCAGCATCACAGTGTATGCATGTCATCATTTAGCAATCCACTAACACACAGCTGGATCACATTGTATACATGTCATTATGTATCTATTCATTACCACACAGTAGCATCACAGTGTATACATGTCATCATGTAGCAATTTACTACCACACAGCAGCATTACAGTGTATACATGTCATCATGTAGCAATTCACTACCACACAGCAGCATTACAGTGTATACATGTCATCATGTAGCATCTCACTACCACACAGCAGCATTACATTCTATACATGTACTCATGTAGCAAGTCACTACCACAGAGCAGCATCACAGTGTAAACATGTACTCATGTAGCAATTCACTACCACACAGCAGCATCACAGTGTAAACATGTACTCCTGTAGCATTTCACTACCACACAGCAGCATCACAGTGTATACATGTCATCATGTAGCAATTGACTACCACACAGCAGCATCACAGTGTATACATGTTCTCATGTAGCATTTCACTACCACACAGCAGCATTACATTCTATACATGTCATCATGTAACATTTCACTACCACACAGCAGCATCACAGTGTATACATGTCATCATGTAGCAATTCACTACCACACAGCAGCATCACAGTGTATACATTTCATCATGTAGCAATTCACTACCACACAGCAGCATCACAGTGTATACATGTACTCATGTAGCATTCACTACCACACAGCAGCATCACATTCTATATATGTCATTATTTAGCAATTCACTACCACACAGCAGCATCACATTGTATACATGTCATCATGTAGCAATTCACTACCACACAGCAGCATCACAGTGTATACATTTCGTCATGTAGCAATTCTCTACCACACATCAGCATCACAGTGTATACATGTACTCATGTAGCAATTCACTACCACACAGCAGCATCACAGTGTATACATGTACTCATGTAGCAATTCACTACCACACAGCAGCATCACATTCTATATATGTCATTATTTAGCAATTCACTACCACACAGCAGCATCACATTGTATACATGTCATCATGTAGCAATTCACTACCACACACACAGCAACACAGTGTATACATTTCATCATATAGCAATTCACTACCACACAGCAGCATTACATTCTATACATGTCATTATTTAGCAATTCACTACCACACAGCAGCAATACAGTGTATACATGTACTCATGTAGCATTTCACTACCACACAGCAGCAATACAGTGTATACATGTTCTCATGTAGCATTTCACTACCACACAGCAGCATCACATTCTATACATGTCATTATTTAGCAATTCACTACCACACAGCAGCATCACAGTGTATACATGTCATCATGTAGCAATTCACTACCTCACAGCAGCATCACAGTGTATACATTACATGTCATCATGTAGCAATTCTCTACCACACAGCAGCATCACAGTGTATACATGTCATCTTGTAGCAATTCACTGCCACACAGCAGCATTACATTCTATACATGTACTCATGTAGCAATTCACTACCACACAGCAGCATCACAGTGTAAACATGTACTCCTGTAGCATTTCACTACCACACAGCAGCATCACAGTGTATACATGTCATCATGTAGCAATTCACTACCACACAGCAGCATTACATTCTATACATGTCATCATGTAACATTTCACTACCACACAGCAGCATCACAGTGTATACATGTACTCATGTAGCAATTCACTACCACACAGCAGCATCACAGTGTATACATGTACTCATGTAGCAATTCACTACCACACAGCAGCATCACATTCTATACATGTCATTATGTAGCAATTCACTACCACACAGCAGCATCACAGTGTATACATGTCATCATGTAGCAATTCACTACCACACAGCAGCATCACAGTGTATACATGTACTCATGTAGCAATTCACTACCACACAGCAGCATCACATTCTATACATGTCATTATGTAGCAATTCACTACCACACAGCAGCATTACAGTGTATACATGTCATCATGTAGCAATTCACTACCACACAGCAGCATCACAGTGTATACATGTACTCATGTAGCAATCCACTACCACACAGCAGCATCACAGTGTATACATGTACTCATGTAGCAATTCACTTCCACACAGCAGCATCACATTCTATACATGTCATTATTTAGCAATTCACTACCACACAGCAGCATCACAGTGTATACATGTACTCATGTAGCAATTCACTACCACACAGCAGCATCACATTCTATACATGTCATTATATAGCAATTCACTACCACACAGCAGCATCACAGTGTATACATGTCATCATGTAGCAATTCACTACCACACAGCAGCATCACAGTGTATACATGTCATCATGTAGCAATTCACTACCACACAGCAGCATCACAGTGTATACATGTCATTATTTAGCAATTCACTACCACACAGCAGCATCACAGTGTATACATGTCATTATTTAGCAATTCAGTTCCACACAGCAGCATCACAGAGTATACATGTCATTATTTAGCAATTCACTACCACACAGCAGCATCACAGTGTATACATGTACTCATGTAGACATTCACTACCACACTGCAGCATCACATTCTATACATGTCATTATTTAGCAATTCAATACCACACAGCAGCATCACAGTGTATACATGTACTCATGTAGCAATTCACTACCACACAGCAGCATTACAGTGTATACATGTCATCATGTAGCAATTCACTACCACACAGCAGCATCACAGTGTATACATGTACTCATGTAGCAATTCACTACCACACAGCAGCATTACAGTGTATACATGTTCTCATGTAGCATTTCACTACCACACAGCAGCATCACATTCTATACATGTCATTATGTAGCAATTCACTACCACACAGCAGCATCACAGTGTATACATTTCATCATGTAGCAATTCACTACCACACAGCAGCATCACAGTGTATACATTTCATCATGTAGCAATTCACTACCACACAGCAGCATCACATTCTATGCATGTCATTATGTAACAATTCACTACCACACAGCAGCATCACAGTGTATACATGTACTCATGTAGCAATTCACTACCAAACAGCAGCATCACATTCTATACATGTCATCATGTAGCATTTCACTACCACACAGCAGCATCACAGTGTATGCATGTCATCATTTAGCAATCCACTAACACACAGCTGGATCACATTGTATACATGTCATTATGTATCTATTCATTACCACACAGTAGCATCACAGTGTATACATGTCATCATGTAGCAATTTACTACCACACAGCAGCATTACAGTGTATACATGATATCATGAAGCAATTCACTACCACACAGCAGCATTACAGTGTATACATGTCATCATGTAGCATCTCACTACCACACAGCAGCATTACATTCTATACATGTACTCATGTAGCAATTCACTACCACAGAGCAGCATCACAGTGTAAACATGTACTCATGTAGCAATTCACTACCACACAGCAGCATCACAGTGTAAACATGTCATCATGTAGCAATTGACTACCACACAGCAGCATCACAGTGTATACATGTTCTCATGTAGCATTTCACTACCACACAGCAGCATTACATTCTATACATGTCATCATGTAGCAATTCAATACCACACAGCAGCATCACAGTGTATACATGTCATCATGTAGCAATTCAATACCACACAGCAGCATCACAGTGTATACATGTCATCATGTAGCAATTCAATACCACACAGCAGCATCACAGTGTATACATGTCATCATGTAGCAATTCACTACCACACAGCAGCATCACAGTGTATACATGTCATCATGTAGCAATTCACTACCACACAGCAGCATCACAGTGTATACATGTCATCATGTAGCAATTCACTACCACACAGCAGCATCACAGTGTATACATGTACTCATGTAGCAATTCACTACCACACAGCAGCATCACATTCTATATATGTCATTATTTAGCAATTCACTACCACACAGCAGCATTACAGTGTATACATTTCATCATGTAGCAATTCACTACCACACAGCAGCATCACAGTGTATACATGTACTCATGTAGCAATTCACTACCACACAGCAGCATCACATTCTATATATGTCATTATTTAGCAATTCACTACCACACAGCAGCATCACATTGTATACATGTCATCATGTAGCAATTCACTACCACACAGCAGCATCACAGTGTATACATTTCATCATGTAGCAATTCTCTACCACACAGCAGCATCACAGTGTATACATGTACTCATGTAGCAATTCACTACCACACAGCAGCATCACAGTGTATACATGTACTCATGTAGCAATTCACTACCACACAGCAGCATCACAGTGTATACATGTACTCATGTAGCAATTCACTACCACACAGCAGCATCACAGTGTATACATGTACTCATGTAGCAATTCACTACCACACAGCAGCATCACAGTGTATACATGTCATCATGTAACATTTCACTACCACACAGCAGCATCACAGTGTATACATGTACTCATGTAGCAATTCACTACCACACAGCAGCATCACAGTGTATACATGTACTCATGTAGCAATTCACTACCACACAGCAGCATCACAGTGTATACATGTACTCATGTAGCAATTCACTACCACACAGCAGCATCACAGTGTATACATGTACTCATGTAGCAATTCACTACCACACAGCAGCATCACAGTGTATACATGTCATTATGTAACATTTCACTACCACACAGCAGCATCACAGTGTATACATGTACTCATGTAGCAATTCACTACCACACAGCAGCATCACAGTGTATACATGTACTCATGTAGCAATTCACTACCACACAGCAGCATCACAGTGTATACATGTCATCATGTAACATTTCACTACCACACAGCAGCATCACAGTGTATACATGTACTCATGTAGCAATTCACTACCACACAGCAGCATCACAGTGTATACATGTACTCATGTAGCAATTCACTACCACACAGCAGCATTACATTCTATACATGTACTCATGTAGCAATTCACTACCACACAGCAGCATTACATTCTATACATGTCATCATGTAGCAATTCACTACCACACAGCAGCATCACAGTGTATACATGTCATCATGTAGCAATTCACTACCACACAGCAGCATCACAGTGTATACATGTACTCATGTAGCAATTCACTACCACACAGCAGCATCACATTCTATACATGTCATTATGTAGCAATTCACTACCACACAGCAGCATTACAGTGTATACATGTCATCATGTAGCAATTCACTACCACACAGCAGCATCACAGTGTATACATGTACTCATGTAGCAATCCACTACCACACAGCAGCATCACAGTGTAAACATGTACTCATGTAGCAATTCACTACCACACAGCAGCATCACATTCTATACATGTCATTATTTAGCAATTCACTACCACACAGCAGCATCACAGTGTATACATGTACTCATGTAGCAATTCACTACCACACAGCAGCATCACATTCTATACATGTCATTATATAGCAATTCACTACCAAACTGCAGCATCACATTCTATACATGTCATTATTTAGCAATTCACTACCACACAGCAGCATCACAGTGTATACATGTCATTATTTAGCAATTCAGTTCCACACAGCAGCATCACAGTGTATACATGTACTCATGTAGCAACTCACTACCACACAGCAGCATCACATTCTATACTTGTCATTATTTACCAATTCACTACCACACAGCAGCATCACAGTGTATAAATGTACTCATGTAGCAATTCACTACCACACAGCAGCATTACAGTGTATACATGTCATTATATAGCAATTCACTACCACACAGCAGCATCACAGTGTATACATGTACTCATGTAGCAATTCACTACCACACAGCAGCATTACAGTGTATACATGTCATCATGTAGCAATTCACTACCACACATCAGCATCACAGTGTATACATGTCATCATGTAGCAATTCACTACCACACATCAGCATTACATTCTATACATGTCATTATTTAGCAATTCACTACCACACAGCAGCATCACATTGTATACATGTACTCATGTAGCAATTCACTACCACACAGCAGCATCACAGTGTATACATGTACTCATGTAGCAATTCACTACCACACAGCAGCATCACAGTGTATACATGTACTCATGTAGCAATTCACTACCACACAGCAGCATTACAGTGTATACATGTCATCATGTAGCAATTCACTACCACACAGCAGCATCACAGTGTATACATGTACTCATGTAGCAATTCACTACCACACAGCAGCATTACAGTGTATACATGTTCTCATGTAGCAATTCACTACCACACAGCAGCATCACATTCTATACATGTCATTATGTAGCAATTCACTACCACACAGCAGCATCACAGTGTATACATTTCATCATGTAGCAATTCACTACCACACAGCAGCATCACAGTGTATACATTTCATCATGTAGCAATTCACTACCACACAGCAGCATCACATTCTATGCATGTCATTATGTAACAATTCACTGCCATACTGTAGCATCACAGTGTATACATGTCATCATGTAGCATTTCACTACCACACAGCAGCATCACAATGTATGCATGTCATCATTTAGCAATTTACTACCACACAGCAGCATTACAGTGTATACATGTCATCATGAAGCAATTCACTACCACACAGCAGCATTACAGTGTATACATGTCATCATGTAGCATTTCACTACCACACAGCAGCATCACAGTTTATACATGTACTCATGTAGCAATTCACTACCACAGAGCAGCATCACAGTGTAAACATGTACTCATGTAGCAATTCACTACCACACAGCAGCATCACAGTGTAAACATCTACTCCTGTAGCATTTCACTACCACACAGCAGCATCACAGTGTATACATGTCATCATGTAGCAATTCACTACCACACAGCAGCATTACATTCTATACATGTCATCATGTAACATTTCACTACCACACTGCAGCATCACAGTGTATACATGTCATCATGTAGCAATTCACTACCACACAGCAGCATCACAGTGTATACATGTACTCATGTAGCAATTCACTACCACACAGCAGCATCACATTCTATACATGTCATGTATCAATTCACTACCACACAGCAGCATCACAGTGTATACATGTCATCATGTAGCAATTCACTACCACACAGCAGCATCACAGTGTATACATGTCATCATGTAGCAATTCACTACCACACAGCAGCATCACAGTGTATACATGTACTCATGTAGCAATTCAATACCACACAGCAGCATCACATTCTATACATGTCATTATGTAGCAATTCACCACCACACAGCAGCATCACAGTGTATACATGTCATCATGTAGCAATTCACTACCACACAGCAGCATCACAGTGTATACATGTACTCATGTAGCAATCCACTACCACACAGCAGCATCACAGTGTATACATGTACTCATGTAGCAATTCACTACCACACAGCAGCATCACAGTGTAAACATCTACTCCTGTAGCATTTCACTACCACACATCAGCATCACAGTGTATACATGTCATCATGTAGCAATTCACTACCACACAGCAGCATCACAGTGTATACATGTCATCATGTAGCAATCCACTACCACACAGCAGCATCACAGTGTATACATGTCATCATGTAGCAATCCACTACCACACAGCAGCATCACAGTGTATACATGTCATCATGTAGCAATTCACTACCACACTGCAGCATCACAGTGTATACATGTACTCATGTAGCAATTCACTACCACACAGCAGCATCACAGTGTATACATGTACTCATGTAGCAATTCACTACCACACAGCAGCATCACATTCTATACATGTCATGTAGCAATTCACTACCAAACAGCAGCATCACAGTGTATACATGTCATCATGTAGCAATTCACTACCACACAGCAGCATCACAGTGTATACATGTCATCATGTAGCAATTCACTACCACACAGCAGCATCACAGTGTATACATGTACTCATGTAGCAATTCAATACCACACAGCAGCATCACATTCTATACATGTCATTATGTAGCAATTCACCACCACACAACAGCATCACAGTGTATACATGTCATCATGTAGCAATTCACTACCACACAGCAGCATCAAAGTGTATACATGCACTCATGTAGCAATCCACTACCACACAGCAGCATCACAGTGTATACATGTACTCATGTAGCAATCCACTACCACACAGCAGCATCACAGTGTAAACATGTACTCATGTAGCAATCCACTACCACACAGCAGCATCACAGTGTATACATGTACTCATGTAGCAATCCACTACCACACAGCAGCATCACATTGTATACATGTACTCATGTAGCAATTCACTACCACACAGCAGCATCACATTCTATACATGTCATTATTTAGCAATTCACTACCACACAGCAGCATCACAGTGTATAAATGTACTCATGTAGCAATTCACTACCACACAGCAGCATCTCATTCTATACATGTCATTATTTAGCAATTCACTACCACACAGCAGCATCACAGTGTATACATGTACTCATGTAGCAATTCACTACCACACAACAGCATCACATTCTATACATGTCATTATTTAGCAATTCACTACCACACAGCAGCATCTCATTCTATACATGTCATTATTTAGCAATTCACTACCACACAGCAGCATCACAGTGTATACATGTACTCATGTAGCAATTCACTACCACACAGCAGCATCACAGTGTATACATGTCATTATGTAGCAATTGACTACCACACAGCAGCATCTCATTCTATACATGTCATTATTTAGCAATTCACTACCACACAGCAGCATCACAGTGTATACATGTACTCATGTAGCAATTCACTACCACACAGCAGCATCTCATTCTATACATGTCATTATTTAGCAATTCACTACCACACAGCAGCATCACAGTGTATACATGTACTCATGTAGCAATTCACTACCACACAGCAGCATCTCATTCTATACATGTCATTATTTAGCAATTCACTACCACACAGCAGCATCACAGTGTATACATGTACTCATGTAGCAATTCACTACCACACAGCAGCATCACAGTGTATACATGTCATTATTTAGCAATTCACTACCACACAGCAGCATCACAGTGTATACATGTACTCATGTAGCAATTCACTACCACACAGCAGCATCTCATTCTATACATGTCATTATTTAGCAATTCACTACCACACAGCAGCATCACAGTGTATACATGTACTCATGTAGCAATGGACTACCACACAGCAGCATCTCATTCTATACATGTCATTATTTAGCAATTCACTACCACACAGCAGCATCACAGTGTATACATGTACTCATGTAGCAATTCACTACCACACAGCAGCATCTCATTCTATACATGTCATTATTTAGCAATTCACTACCACACAGCAGCATCACAGTGTATACATGTACTCATGTAGCAATTCACTACCACACAGCAGCATCACAGTGTATACATGTCATTATTTAGCAATTCACTACCACACAGCAGCATCACAGTGTATACATGTACTCATGTAGCAATTCACTACCACACAGCAGCATCACAGTGTATACATGTCATTATGTAGCAATTCACTGCCACACAGCAGCATCACAGTGTATACATTTCATCATGTAACATTTCACTACCACACAGCAGCATCACATTCTATACATCTCATCATGTAGCAATTGACTACCACACAGCAGCATCACAGTGTATACATGTTCTCATGTAGCATTTCACTACCACACAGCAGCATCACATTCTATACATGTCATTATGTAGCAATTCACTACCACACAGCAGCATCACAGTGTATACATGTCATCATGTAGCAATTCACTACCACACAGCAGCATCACAGTGTATACATTTCATCATGTAGCAATTCACTACCACACAGCAGCATCACAGTGTATACATGTCATCATGTAGCAATTCACTACCACACAGCAGCATCACAGTGTATACATTTCATCATGTAGCAATTCACTACCACACAGCAGCATCACAGTGTATACATGTCATGTAGCAATTCACTACCACACAGCAGCATCACAGTGTATACATTTCATCATGTAGCAATTCACTACCACACAGCAGCATCACAGTGTATACATGTCATCATGTAGCAATTCACTACCACACAGCATCATCACATTCTATGCATGTCATTATGTAACAATTCACTGCCATACTGCAGCATCACAGTGTATACATGTCATCATGTAGCATTTCACTACCACACAGCATCATCACAGTTTATACATGTACTCATGTAGCAATTCACCACCACAGAGCAGCATCACAGTGTAAACATGTACTCCTGTTACAATTCACTACCACACAGCAGCATCACAGTGTAAACATGTACTCATGTAGCATTTCACTACCACACAGCAGCATCACAGTGTATACATGTCATCATGTAGCAATTCACTACCACACAGCAGCATTACATTCTATACATGTCATCATGTAACATTTCACTACCACACAGCAGCATCACAGTGTATACATGTACTCATGTAGCAATTCACTACCACACAGCAGCATCACAGTGTATACATGTACTCATGTAGCAATTCTCTATCACACAGCAGCATCACATTCTATACATGTCATTATGTAGCAATTCACTACCACACAGCAGCATCACAGTGTATACATGTCATCATGTAGCAATTCAATACCACACAGCAGCATCACAGTGTATACATGTACTCATGTAGCAATTCACTACCACACAGCAGCATCACATTCTATACATGTCATTATGAAGCAATTCACTACCACACAGCAGCATCACAGTGTATACATGTCATCATGTAGCAATTCACTACCACACAGCAGCATCACAGTGTATACATGTACTCATGTAGCAATCCACTACCACACAGCAGCATCACAGTGTATACATGTACTCATGTAGCAATTCACTACCACACAGCAGCATCACATTCTATACATGTCATTATTTAGCAATTCACTACCACACAGCAGCATCACAGTGTATACATGTACTCATGTAGCAATTCACTACCACACAGCAGCATCACAGTGTATACATGTACTCATGTAGCAATTCACTACCACACATCAGCATCATATTCTATACATGTCATTATTTAGCAATTCACTACCACACAGCAGCATCACAGTGTATACATGTCATTATTTAGCAATTCACTACCACACAGCAGAATCACAGTGTATGCATGTACTCATGTAGCAATTCACTACCACACAGCAGCATCACAGTGTATACATGTCATTATGTAGCAATTCACTGCCACACAGCAGCATCACAGTGTATACATTTCATCATGTAGCATTTCACTACCACACAGCAGCATCACATTCTATACATGTCATTATTTAGCAATTCACTACCACACAGCAGCATCACAGTGTATACATGTCATTATCTAGCAATTCACTACCACACAGCAGAATCACAGTGTATACATGTACTCATGTAGCAATTCACTACCACACAGCAGCATCACAGTGTATACATGTTCTCATGTAGCATTTCACTACCACACAGCAGCATCACATTCTATACATGTCATTATGTAGCAATTCACTACCACAGAGCAGCATCACAGTGTAAACATGTACTCATGTAGCAATTCACTACCACACAGCAGCATCACAGTGTAAACATGTACTCCTGTAGCATTTCACTACCACACAGCAGCATCACAGTGTATACATGTCATCATGTAGCAATTCACTACCACACAGCAGCATTACATTCTATACATGTCATCATGTAACATTTCACTACCACACTGCAGCATCACAGTGTATACATGTACTCATGTAGCAATTCACTACCACACAGCAGCATCACAGTGTATACATGTACTCATGTAGCAATTCACTACCACACAGCAGCATCACATTCTATACATGTCATGTAGCAATTCACTACCACACAGCAGCATCACAGTGTATACATGTCATCATGTAGCATTTCACTACCACACAGCAGCATCACATTCTATACATGTCATTATGTAGCAATTCACTACCACACAGCAGCATCACAGTGTATACATGTCATCATGTAGCAATTCACTACCACACAGCAGCATCACAGTGTATACATTTCATCATGTAGCAATTCACTACCACACAGCAGCATCACAGTGTATACATGTCATTATGTAGCAATTCACTACCACACAGCAGCATCACAGTGTATACATTTCATCATGTAGCAATTCACTACCACACAGCAGCATCACAGTGTATACATGTCATTATGTAGCAATTCACTTCCACACAGCATCATCACATTCTATGCATGTCATTTTGTAACAATTCACTGCCATACTGCAGCATCACAGTGTATACATGTCATCATGTAGCATTTCACTACCACACAGCATCATCACAGTTTATACATGTACTCATGTAGCAATTCACCACCACAGAGCAGCATCACAGTGTAAACATGTTCTCATGTAGCAATTCACTACCACACAGCAGCATCACAGTGTAAACATGTACTCATGTAGCATTTCACTACCACACAGCAGCATCACAGTGTATACATGTCATCATGTAGCAATTCACTACCACACAGCAGCATTACATTCTATACATGTACTCATGTAGCAATTCACTACCACACAGCAGCATTACAGTGTATACATGTCATCATGTAACATTTCACTACCACACAGCAGCATCACAGTGTATACATGTACTCATGTAGCAATTCAATACCACACAGCAGCATCACAGTGTATACATGTACTCATGTAGCAATTCTCTATCACACAGCAGCATCACATTCTATACATGTCATTATGTAGCAATTCACTACCACACAGCAGCATCACAGTGTATACATGTACTCATGTAGCAATTCACTACCACACAGCAGCATCACAGTGTATACATGTACTCATGTAGCAATTCACTACCACACATCAGCATCATATTCTATACATGTCATTATTTAGCATTTCACTACCACACAGCAGCATCACAGTGTATACATGTCATTATTTAGCAATTCACTACCACACAGCAGAATCACAGTGTATACATGTACTCATGTAGCAATTCACTACCACACATCAGCATCATATTCTATACATGTCATTATTTAGCAATTCACTGCCACACAGCAGCATCACAGTGTATACATGTCATTATTTAGCAATTCACTACCACACAGCAGAATCACAGTGTATACATGTACTCATGTAGCAATTCACTACCACACAGCAGCATCACAGTGTATACATGTCATTATGTAGCAATTCACTGCCACACAGCAGCATCACAGTGTATACATTTCATCATGTAGCATTTCACTACCACACGGCAGCATCACATTCTATACATGTCATTATTTAGCAATTCACTACCACACAGCAGCATCACAGTGTATACATGTCATTATCTAGCAATTCACTACCACACAGCAGAATCACAGTGTATACATGTACTCATGTAGCAATTCACTACCACACAGCAGCATCACAGTGTATACATGTTCTCATGTAGCATTTCACTACCACACAGCAGCATCACATTCTATACATGTCATTATGTAGCAATTCACTACCACACAGCAGCATCACAGTGTATACATTTCATCATGTAGCAATTCACTTCCACACAGCAGCATCACAGTGTATACATGTACTCATGTAGCAATTCACTACCACACAGCAGCATCACAGTGTATACATTTCATCATGTAGCAATTTACTACCACACAGCAGCATCACATTCTATGCATGTCATTATGTAACAATTCACTGCCATACTGCAGCATCACAGTGTATACATGTCATTATGTATCTATTCACTACCACACAGTAGCATCACAGTGTATACATGTCATCATGTAGCAATTCACTACCACACAGCAGCATCACAGTGTATACATGTCATTATGTAGCAATTCACTACCACACAGCAGCATCACAGTGTATACATGTCATTATGTATCTATTCACTACCACACAGTAGCATCACAGTGTATACATGTCATCATGTAGCAATTCACTACCACACAGCAGCATCACAGTGTATACATGTCATCATGTAGCAATTCACTACCACACAACAGCATCACAGTGTATACATGTCATCATGTAGCAATTCACTACCACACAGCAGCATCACATTCTATACATGTCATTATGTAGCAATTCACTACCACACAGCAGCATCACAGTGTATACATGTCATCATGTAGCAATTCACTACCACACAGCAGCATCACAGTGTATACATGTACTCATGTAGCAATTCACTACCACACAGCAGCATCACAGTGTATACATGTACTCATGTAGCACTTCACTACCACACAGCAGCATCACATTCTATACATGTCATTATGTAGCAATTCACCACCACACAGCAGCATCACAGTGTATACCTGTCATCATGTAGCAATTCACTACCACACAGCAGCATCACAGTGTATACATGTCATCATGTAGCAATTCACTACCACACAGCAGCATTACATTCTATACATGTCATCATGTAACATTTCACTACCACACAGCAGCATCACAGTGTATACATGTACTCATGTAGCAATTCTCTATCACACAGCAGCATCACATTCTATACATGTCATTATGTAGCAATTCACTACCACACAGCAGCATCAGTGTATACATGTCATCATGTAGCAATTCAATACCACACAGCAGCATCACAGTGTATACATGTACTCATGTAGCAATTCACTACCACACAGCAGCATCACATTCTATACATGTCATTATGTAGCAATTCACTACCACACAGCAGCATCACAGTGTATACATGTCATCATGTAGCAATTCACTACCACACAGCAGCATCACAGTGTATACATGTACTCATGTAGCAATCCACTACCACACAGCAGCATCACAGTGTATACATGTACTCATGTAGCAATTCACTACCACACAGCAGCATCACATTCTATACATGTCATTATTTAGCAATTCACTACCACACAGCAGCATCACAGTGTATACATGTACTCATGTAGCAATTCACTACCACACAGCAGCATCACAGTGTATACATGTACTCATGTAGCACTTCACTACCACACAGCAGCATCACATTCTATACATGTCATTATGTAGCAATTCACTGCCACACAGCAGCATCACAGTGTATACATTTCATCATGTAGCATTTCACTACCACACAGCAGCATCACATTCTATGCATGTCATTATGTAACATTTCACTGCCATACTGCAGCATCACAGTGTATACATGTACTCATGTAGCAATTCACTACCACACAGCAGCATCACAGTGTATACATGTCATCATTTAGAAATCCACTACCACACAGCTGGATCACATTGTATACATGTCATTATGTATCTATTCACTACCACACAGTAGCATCACAGTGTATACATGTCATCATGTAGCAATTCACTACCACACAGCAGCATCACAGTGTATACATGTCATTATGTAGCAATTCACTACCACACAGCAGCATCACAGTGTATACATGCCATCATATAGCAATTCACTACCACACAGCAGCATCACAGTGTATACATGTACTCATTTAGCAATTCACTACCACACATCAGCATCATATTCTATACATGTCATTATTTAGCAATTCACTACCACACAGCAGCATCACAGTGTATACATGTACTCATGTAGCAATTCACTACCACACAGCAGCATCACATTCTATACATGTCATTATGTAGCAATTCACTACCACACAGCAGCATTACAGTGTATACATGTCATCATGTAGCAATTCACTACCACACAGCAGCATCACAGTGTATACATGTACTCATGTAGCAATCCACTACCACACAGCAGCATCACAGTGTATACATGTACTCATGTAGCAATTCACTACCACACAGCAGCATCACATTCTATACATGTCATTATTTAGCAATTCACTACCACACAGCAGCATCACAGTGTATACATGTACTCATGTAGCAATTCACTACCACACAGCAGCATCACATTCTATACATGTCATTATATAGCAATTCACTACCACACAGCAGCATCACAGTGTATACATGTCATTATTTAGCAATTCAGTTCCACACAGCAGCATTACAGTGTATACATGTCATCATGTAGCAATTCACTACCACACAGCAGCTTCACAGTGTATACATGTCATCATGTAGCAATTCACTACCACACAGCAGCATCACAGTGTATAAATGTACTCATGTAGCAATTCACTACCACACAGCAGCATTACAGTGTATACATGTCATTATATAGCAATTCACTACCACACAGCAGCATCACAGTGTATACATGTACTCATGTAGCAATTCACTACCACACAGCAGCATTACAGTGTATACATGTCATCATGTAGCAATTCACTACCACACAGCAGCATCACATTGTAAACATGTACTCATGTAGCAATTCACTACCACACATCAGCATTACATTCTATACATGTCATTATTTAGCAATTCACTACCACACAGCAGCATCACAGTGTATACATGTACTCATGTAGCAATTCACTACCACACAGCAGCATCACAGTGTATACATGTACTCATGTAGCAATTCACTACCACACAGCAGCATTACAGTGTATACATGTTCTCATGTAGCATTTCACTACCACACAGCAGCATCACATTCTATACATGTCATTATGTAGCAATTCACTACCACACAGCAGCATCACAGTGTATACATTTCATCATGTAGCAATTCACTACCACACAGCAGCATCACAGTGTATACATTTCATCATGTAGCAATTCACTACCACACAGCAGCATCACATTCTATGCATGTCATTATGTAACAATTCACTGCCATACTGTAGCATCACTGTGTATGCATGTCATCATTTAGCAATCCACTAACACACAGCTGGATCACATTGTATACATGTCATTATGTATCTATTCACTACCACACAGTAGCATCACAGTGTATACATGTACTCATGTAGCAATTCACTACCACACAGCAGCATTACAGTGTATACATGTCATCATGAAGCAATTCACTACCACACAGCAGCATTACAGTGTATACATGTCATCATGTAGCATCTCACTACCACACAGCAGCATTACATTCTATACATGTACTCATGTAGCAATTCACTACCACACAGCAGCATCACAGTGTAAACATGTACTCCTGTAGCATTTCACTACCACACAGCAGCATCACAGTGTATACATGTCATCATGTAGCAATTCACTACCACACAGCAGCATTACATTCTATACATGTCATCATGTAACATTTCACTACCACACAGCAGCATTACAGTGTATTCATGTACTCATGTAGCAATTCACTACCACACAGCAGCATCACAGTGTATACATGTACTCATGTAGCAATTCACTACCACACAGCAGCATCACAGTGTATACATGTACTCATGTAGCAATTCACTACCACACAGCAGCATCACAGTGTATACATGTACTCATGTAGCAATTCACTACCACACAGCAGCATCACATTCTATACATGTCATTATGTAGCAATTCACTACCACACAGCAGCATCACATTCTATACATGTCATTATTTAGCTTTTCACTACCACACAGCAGCATCACAGTGTATACATGTCATTATTAAGCAATTCACTACCACACAGCAGCATCACATTCTATACATGTCATTATTTAGCAATTCACTACCACACAACAGCATCACATTCTATACATGTCATTATTTAGCTTTTCACTACCACACAGCAGCATCACAGTGTATACATGTCATTATTTAGCAATTCACTACCACACAGCAGCATCACAGTGTATACATGTACTCATGTAGCAATTCACTACCACACAGCAGCATCACAGTGTATACATGTACTCATGTAGCAATTCACTACCACACAGCAGCATCACAGTGTATACATGTCATTATGTAGCAATTCACTGCCACACAGCAGCATCACAGTGTATACATTTCATCATGTAGCATTTCACTACCACACAGCAGCATCACATTCTATACATTTCATCATGTAGCAATTCACTACCACACAGCAGCATCACAGTGTATACATGTTCTCATGTAGCATTTCACTACCACACTGCAGCATCACATTCTATACATGTCATTATGTAGCAATTCACTACCACACAGCAGCATCACAGTGTATACATGTCATCATGTAGCAATTCACTACCACACAGCAGCATCACAGTGTATACATTTCATCATGTAGCAATTCACTACCACACAGCAGCATCACAGTGTATACATGCCATTATGTAGCAATTCACTACCACACAGCAGCATCACAGTGTATACATTTCATCATGTAGCAATTCACTACCACACAGCAGCATCACAGTGTATACATGTCATCATGTAGCAATTCACTACCACACAGCATCATCACATTCTATGCATGTCATTATGTAACAATTCACTGCCATACTGCAGCATCACAGTGTATACATGTCATCATGTAGCATTTCACTACCACACAGCATCATCACAGTTTATACATGTACTCATGTAGCAATTCACCACCACAGAGCAGCATCACAGTGTAAACATGTACTCGTGTAGCAATTCACTACCACACAGCAGCATCACAGTGTAAACATGTACTCATGTAGCATTTCACTACCACACAGCAGCATCACAGTGTATACATGTCATCATGTAGCAATTCACTACCACACAGCAGCATTACATTCTATACATGTCATCATGTAACATTTCACTACCACACAGCAGCATCACAGTGTATACATGTACTCATGTAGCAATTCACTACCACACAGCAGCATCACAGTGTATACATGTACTCATGTAGCAATTCTCTATCACACAGCAGCATCACATTCTATACATGTCATTATGTAGCAATTCACTACCACACAGCAGCATCACAGTGTATACATGTCATCATGTAGCAATTCAATACCACACAGCAGCATCACAGTGTATACATGTACTCATGTAGCAATTCACTACCACACAGCAGCATCACATTCTATACATGTCATTATGAAGCAATTCACTACCACACAGCAGCATCACAGTGTATACATGTCATCATGTAGCAATTCACTACCACACAGCAGCATCACAGTGTATACATGTACTCATGTAGCAATCCACTACCACACAGCAGCATCACAGTGTATACATGTACTCATGTAGCAATTCACTACCACACAGCAGCATCACATTCTATACATGTCATTATTTAGCAATAAACTACCACACAGCAGCATCACAGTGTATACATGTACTCATGTAGCAATTCACTACCACACAGCAGCATCACAGTGTATACATGTACTCATGTAGCAATTCACTACCACACATCAGCATCATATTCTATACATGTCATTATTTAGCAATTCACTACCACACAGCAGCATCACAGTGTATACATGTCATTATTTAGCAATTCACTACCACACAGCAGAATCACAGTGTATACATGTACTCATGTAGCAATTCACTACCACACAGCAGCATCACATTCTATGCATGTCATTATGTAACAATTCACTGCCATACTGTAGCATCACAGTGTATACATGTACTCATGTAGCAATTCACTACCACACATCAGCATCATATTCTATACATGTCATTATTTAGCAATTCACTACCACACAGCAGCATCACAGTGTATGCATGTCATCATTTAGCAATCCACTAACACACAGCTGGATCACATTGTATACATGTCATTATGTATCTATTCACTACCACACAGTAGCATCACAGTGTATACATGTCCTCATGTAGCAATTTACTACCACACAGCAGCATTACAGTGTATACATGTCATCATGAAGCAATTCACTACCACACAGCAGCATTACAGTGTATACATGTCATCATGTAGCATCTCACTACCACACAGCAGCATTACATTCTATACATGTACTCATGTAGCAATTCACTACCACAGAGCAGCATCACAGTGTAAACATGTACTCATGTAGCAATTCACTACCACACAGCAGCATCACAGTGTAAACATGTCATTATGTAGCAATCCACTACCACACAGCAGCATCACAGTGTAAACATGTACTCATGTAGACATTCACTACCACACAGCAGCATTACATTCTATACATGTCATCATGTAACATTTCACTACCACACTGCAGCATCACAGTGTATACATGTACTCATGTAGCAATTCACTACCACACAGCAGCATCACAGTGTATACATGTACTCATGTAGCAATTCACTACCACACAGCAGCATCACATTCTATACATGTCATTATGTAGCAATTCACTACCACACAGCAGCATCACAGTGTATACATGTCATCATGTAGCAATTCACTACCACACAGCAGCATCACAGTGTATCCATGTACTCATGTAGCAATTCACTACCACACAGCAGCATCACATTCTATACATGTCATTATGTAGCAATTCACCACCACACAGCAGCATCAGAGTGTATACATGTCATCATGTAGCAATTCACTACCACACAGCAGCATCACAGTGTATACATGTACTCATGTAGCAATCCACTACCACACAGCAGCATCACAGTGTATACATGTCATCATGTAGCAATTCACTACCACACAGCAGCATCACAGTGTATACATGCCATCATGTAGCAATTCACAACCACACAGCAGCATCGCAGTGTATACATGTACTCATGTAGCAATCCACTACCACACAGCAGCATCACAGTGTATACATGTCATCATGTAGCAATTCACTACCACACAGCAGCATCACAGTGTATACATGTCATCATGTAGCAATCCACTACCACACAGCAGCATCACAGTGTATACATGTACTCATGTAGCAATTCACTACCACACAGCAGCATCACATTCTATACATGTCATTATTTAGCAATTCACTACCACACAGCAGCATCACAGTGTATACATGTCATCATGTAGCAATTCACTACCACACAGCAGCATCACAGTGTATACATGTACTCATGTAGCAATCCACTACCACACAGCAGCATCACAGTGTATACATGTACTCATGTAGCAATTCACTACCACACAGCAGCATCACATTCTATACATGTCATTATTTAGCAATTCACTACCACACAACAGCATCACATTCTATACATGTCATTATTTAGCTTTTCACTACCACACAGCAGCATCACAGTGTATACATGTCATTATTTAGCAATTCACTACCACACAGCAGCATCACAGTGTATACATGCACTCATGTAGCAATTCACTACCACACAGCAGCATCACAGTGTATACATGTCATTATGTAGCAATTCACTGCCACACAGCAGCATCACAGTGTATACATTTCATCATGTAGCATTTCACTACCACACAGCAGCATCACATTCTATACATCTCATCATGTAGCAATTGACTACCACACAGCAGCATCACAGTGTATACATGTTCTCATGTAGCATTTCACTACCACACAGCAGCATCACATTCTATACATGTCATTATGTAGCAATTCACTACCACACAGCAGCATCACAGTGTATACATGTCATCATGTAGCAATTCACTACCACACAGCAGCATCACAGTGTATACATTTCATCATGTAGCAATTCACTACCACACAGCAGCATCACAGTGTATACATGTACTCATGTAGCAATTCACTACCACACAGCATCATCACATTCTATGCATGTCATTATCTAGCAATTCACTACCACACAGCAGCATCACAGTGTATACATTTCATCATGTAGCAATTCACTACCACACAGCAGCATCACAGTGTATACATGTCATCATGTAGCAATTCACTACCACACAGCATCATCACATTCTATGCATGTCATTATGTAACAATTCACTGCCATACTGCAGCATCACAGTGTATACATGTCATCATGTAGCATTTCACTACCACACAGCATCATCACAGTTTATACATGTACTCAAGTAGCAATTCACCACCACAGAGCAGCATCACAGTGTAAACATGTACTCATGTAGCAATTCACTACCACACAGCAGCATCACAGTGTAAACATGTACTCATGTAGCATTTCACTACCACACAGCAGCATCACAGTGTATACATGTCATCATGTAGCAATTCACTACCACACAGCAGCATTACATTCTATACATGTCATCATGTAACATTTCACTACCACACAGCAGCATCACAGTGTATACATGTACTCATGTAGCAATTCACTACCACACAGCAGCATCACAGTGTATACATGTACTCATGTAGCAATTCACTACCACACAGCAGCATCACAGTGTATACATGTACTCATGTAGCAATTCACTACCACACAGCAGCATCACAGTGTATACACGTACTCATGTAGCAATTCACTACCACACAGCAGCATCACATTCTATACATGTCATTATGTAGCAATTCACTACCACACAGCAGCATCACAGTGTATACATGTCATCATGTAGCAATTCAATACCACACAGCAGCATCACAGTGTATACATGTACTCATGTAGCAATTCACTACCACACAGCAGCATCACATTCTATACATGTCATTATGGAGCAATTCACTACCACACAGCAGCATCACAGTGTATACATGTCATCATGTAGCAATTCACTACCACACAGCAGCATCACAGTGTATACATGTACTCATGTAGCAATTCACTACCACACAGCAGCATCACATTCTATATATGTCATTATTTAGCAATTCACTACCACACAGCAGCATCACAGTGTATACATGTACTCATGTAGCAATTCACTACCACACAGCAGCATCACAGTGTATACATGTACTCATGTAGCAATTCACTACCACACATCAGCATCATATTCTATACATGTCATTATTTAGCAATTCACTACCACACAGCAGCATCACAGTGTATACATGTCATTATTAAGCAATTCACTACCACACAGCAGAATCACAGTGTATACATGTACTCATGTAGCAATTCACTACCACACAGCAGCATCACAGTGTATACATGTCATTATGTAGCAATTCACTGCCACACAGCAGCATCACAGTGTATACATTTCATCATGTAGCATTTCACTACCACACAGCAGCATCACATTCTATACATGTCATCATGTAGCAATTCACTACCACACAGCAGCATCACATTGTATACATGTCATCATGTAGCAATTCACTACCACACAGCAGCATCACAGTGTATACATGTCATTATGTAGCAATTCACTACCACACAGCAGCATCACAGTGTATACATGCAATCATATAGCAATTCACTACCACACAGCAGCATCACAGTGTATACATGTACTCATGTAGCAATTCACTACCACACAGCAGCATCACAGTGTATACATGTACTCATGTAGCACTTCACTACCACACATCAGCATCATATTCTATACATGTCATTATTTAGCAATTCACTACCACACAGCAGCATCACAGTGTATACATATCATTATGTAGCAATTCACTACCACACAGCAGCATCACAGTGTATACATGCCATCATGTAGCAATTCACTACCACACAGCAGCATCGCAGTGTATACATGTTCTCATGTAGCATTTCACTACCACACAGCAGCATCACATTCTATACATGTCATTATGTAGCAATTCACTACCACACAGCAGCATCACAGTGTATACATGCCATCATGTAGCAATTCACAACCACACAGCAGCATCGCAGTGTATACATGTTCTCATGTAGCATTTCACTACCACACAGCAGCATCACATTCTATACATGTCATTATGTAGCATTTCACTACCACACAGCAGCATCACATTCTATACATTTCATCATGTAGCAATTCACTACCACAGAGCAGCATCACAGTGTATACATTTCATCATGTAGCAATTTACTACCACACAGCAGCATCACATTCTATGCATGTCATTATGTAACAATTCACTGCCATACTGCAGCATCACAGTGTATACATGTCATCATGTAGCAATTCACTACCACAGAGCAGCATCACAGTGTATACATGTACTCATGTAGCAATTTACTACCACACAGCTGGATCACATTGTATACATGTCATTATGTATCTATTCACTACCACACAGTAGCATCACAGTGTATACATGTCATCATGTAGCAATTGACTACCACACAGCAGCATCACATTGTATAGATGTCATTATGTAGCAATTCACTACCACACAGCAGCATCACAGTGTATACATGCCATCATGTAGCAATTCACTACCACACAGCAGCATCACAGTGTAAACATGTACTCATGTAGCAATTCACTACCACACAGCAGCATCACAGTGTATACATGTCATCATTTAGCAATTCACTACCACACAGCAGCATCACATTCTATACATGTCATTATGTAGCAATTCACTACCACACAGCAGCAATACAGTGTATACATGTACTCATGTAGCAATTCACTACCACACAGCAGCATTACAGTGTATACATGTCATCATGTAGCAATCCACTACCACACAACAGCATCACATTGTATACATGTACTCATGTAGCAATTCACTACCACACAGCAGCAATACAGTGTATACATGTACTCGTGTAGCAATTCACTACCACACAGCAGCATCACAGTGTAAACATGTACTCATGTAGCAATTCACTACCACACAGCAGCATCACAGTGTATACATGTCATCTTGTAGCAATTCACTACCACACAGCAGCATTACATTCTATACATGTCATTATGTAGCAATTCACTACCACACAGCAGCATCACAGTGTATACATGTACTCATGTAGCAATTCACTACCACACAGCAGCAATACAGTGTATACATGTACTCATGTAGCAATTCACTACCACACAGCAGCATCACATTCTTTTTTGTCATTATGTAGCAATTCACTACCACACAGCAGCATCACAGTGTATACATGTCATCATGTAGCAATTCACTACCACATAGCAGCATCACAGTGTATACATGTACTCATGTAGCAATTCACTACCACACAGCAGCATCACATTCTATACATGTCATTATTAAGCAATTCACTACCACAAAGCAGCATCACACTGTATACATGTCATCATGTAGCAATTCACTACCACACAGCAGCATCACAGTGTATACATGTACTCATGTAGCAATTCACTACCACACAGCAGCATCACAGTGTATACACGTCCTCATGTAGCAATTCACTACCACACAGCAGCATCAAAGTGTATACATGTCATCATCTATCAATTCACTACCACACAGCAGCATCACAGTGTATACATGTCATCATGTAGCAATTCACTACCACACAGCAGCATCACAGTGTATACATGTACTCATGTAGCAATTTACTACCACACAGCAGCATCACAGTGTATACATGTCATTATGTAGCAATTCACTACCACACAGCAGCATCACAGTGTATACATGTCATCATGTAGCAATTCACTACCACACAGCAGCATCACAGTGTATACATGTACTCATGTAGCAATTTACTACCACACAGCAGCATCACATTCTATACATGTCATTATTTAGCAATTCACTACCACACAGCAGCATCACAGTGTATACATGTCATCATGTAGCAATTCACTACCACACAGCAGCATCACAGTGTATACATGTCATCATGTAGCAATTCATTACCACACAGCAGCATCACAGTGTATACATGTACTCATGTAGCAATTCACTACCACACAGCAGCATCACATTCTATACATGTCATTATTTAGCAATTCACTACCACACAGCAGCATCACAGTGTATACATGTCATCATGTAGCAATTCACTACCACACAGTAGCATCACAGTGTATACATGTCATCATGTAGCAATTCTCTACCACACAGCAGCATCACAGTGTATACATGTCATCTTGTAGCAATTCACTACCACACAGCAGCATTACATTCTATACATGTCATTATTTAGCAATTCACTACCACACAGCAGCATCACATTGTATACATGTACTGATGTAGCAATTCACTACCACACTGCAGCATCACATTCTATACATGTCATTATTTAGCAATTCACTACCACACAGCAGCATCACAGTGTATACATATACTCATGTAGCAATTCACTACCACACAGCAGCATTACAGTGTATACATGTCATCATGTAGCAATTCACTACCACACAGCAGCATCACAGTGTATACATGTACTCATGTAGCAATTCACTACCACACAGCAGCATTACAGTGTATACATGTCATCATATAGCAATTCACTACCACACAGCAGCATAACAGTGTATACATGTACTCATGTAGCAATTCACTACCACACAGCAGCATCACGTTCTATACATGTCATTATGTAGCAATTCACTGCCACACAGCAGCATCACAGTGTATACATTTCATCATGTAGCATTTCACTACCACACAGCAGCATCATATTGTATACATGTCATCATGTAGCAATTCACTACCACACAGCAGCATCACATTGTATACATGTCATCATGTAGCAATTCACTACCACACAGCAGCATCACAGTGTATACATGTGCTCATGTAGCAATTCACTACCACACAGAAGCATTACAGTGTATACATGTTCTCATGTAGCATTTCACTACCACACAGCAGCATCACATTCTATACATGTCATTATGTAGCAATTCACTACCACACAGCAGCATCACAGTGTATACATGTCATCATTTAGAAATCCACTACCACACAGCTGGATCACATTGTATACATGTCATTATGTATCTATTCACTACCACACAGTAGCATCAGAGTGTATACATGTCATCATGTAGCAATTCACTACCACACAGCAGCATCACAGTGTATACATGTCATTATGTAGCAATTCACTACCACACAGCAGCATCACAGTGTATACATGCCATCATGTAGCAATTCACTACCACACAGCAGCATCACAGTATAAACATGTACTCATGTAGCAATTCACTACCACACAGCAGCATCACAGTGTATACATGTCATCATTTAGCAATTCACTACCACACAGCAGCATCACATTATATACATGTCATTATGTAGCAATTCACTACCACACAGCAGCATTACAGTGTATACATGTCATCATGTAGCAATCCACTACCAAACAGCAGCATCACATTGTATACATGTACTCGTGTAGCAATTCACTACCACACAGCAGCAATACAGTGTATACATGTACTCGTGTAGCAATTCACTACCACACAGCAGCATCACAGTGTAAACATGTACTCATGTAGCAATTCACTACCACACAGCAGCATCACACTGTATACATGTCATCATGTAGCAATTCACTACCACACAGCAGCATCACAGTGTATACATGTACTCATGTAGCAATTCACTACCACACAGCAGCATTACTAATGTATACATGTCATTATGTAGCAATTCACTACCACACAGCAGCATTACATTCTATACATGTCATTATGTAGCAATTCACTACCACACAGCAGCATCACAGTGTAAACATGTACTCATGTAGCAATTCACTACCACACAGCAGCATTACTAATGTAAACATGTACTCATGTAGCAATTCACTACCACACAGCAGCATTACTAATGTATACATGTCATTATGTAGCAATTCACTACCACACAGCAGCATCACAGTGTATACATGTCATTATGTAGCAATTCACTACCACACAGCAGCATTACAGTGTAAACATGTACTCATGTAGCAATTCACTACCACACAGCAGCATCACAGTGTAAACATGTACTCATGTAGCAATTCACTACCACACAGCAGCATCACAGTGTATACATGTCATCATGTAGCAATTCACTACCACACAGCAGCATTACATTCTATACATGTCATTATGTAGCAATTCACTACCACACAGCAGGATCACAGTGTAAACATGTACTCATGTAGCAATTCACTACCACACAGCAGCATTACTAATGTATACATGTCATTATGTAGCAATTCACTACCACACAGCAGCATCACAGTGTAAACATGTACTCATGTAGCAATTCACTACCACACAGCAGCATTACTAATGTATACATGTACTCATGTAGCAATTCACTACCACACAGCAGCATCACAGTGTATACATGTCATTATGTAGCAATTCGCTACCACACAGCAGCATTACTAATGTATACATGTCATTATGTAGCAATTCACTACCACACAGCAGCATTACTAATGTATACATGTCATTATGTAGCAATTCACTACCACACAGCAGCAATACAGTGTATACATGTACTCATGTAGCAATTCACTACCACACAACAGCATCACATTCTATACATGTCATTATTAAGCAATTCACTACCACAAAGCAGCATCACATTCTATACATGTCATCATGTAGCAATTCACTACCACACAGCAGTATCACAGTGTATACATGTACTCATGTAGCAATTCACTACCACAGAGCAGCATCACAGTGTATACATTTCCTCATGTAGCAATTCACTACCACACAGCAGCATCACAGTGTATACATGTCATCATGTAGCAATTCACTACCACACAGCAGCATCAGAGTGTATACATGTCATCATGTAGCAATTCACTACCACACAGCAGCATCACAGTGTATACATGTACTCATGTAGCAATTTACTACCACACAGCAGCATCACATTCTATACATGTCATTATTTAGCAATTCACTACCACACAGCAGCAATACAGTGTATACATGTACTCATGTAGCAATTCACTACCACACAGCAGCATTACAGTGTATACATGTCATCATGTAGCAATCCACTACCACACAGCAGCATCACATTGTATACATGTACTCATGTAGCAATTCACTACCACACAGCAGCAATACAGTGTATACATGTACTCGTGTAGCAATTCACTACCACACAGCAGCATCACAGTGTAAACATGTACTCATGTAGCAATTCACTACCACACAGCAGCATCACAGTGTATACATGTCATCATGTAGCAATTCACTACCACACAGCATCATTACATTCTATACATGTCATTATGTAGCAATTCACTACCACACAGCAGCAATACAGTGTATACATGTACTCATGTAGCAATTCACTACCACACAGCAGCATCACATTCTATACATGTCATTATGTAGCAGTTCACTACCACACAGCAGCATCACATTTTATACATGTCATTATTTAGCAATTCACTACCACACAGCAGCATCACAGTGTATACATGTACTCATGTAGCAATTCACTACCACACAGCAGCATCACATTCTATACATGTCATTATTAAGCAATTCACTACCACAAAGCAGCATCACACTGTATACATGTCATCATGTAGCAATTCACTACCACACAGCAGCATCACAGTGTATACATGTACTCATGTAGCAATTCACTACCACACAGCAGCATCACAGTGTATACATGTCCTCATGTGGCAATTCACTACCACACAGCAGCATCACAGTGTATACATGTTATCATGTAGCAATTCACTACCACACAGCAGCATCACAGTGTATACATGTCATCATGTAGCAATTCACTACCACACAGCAGCAACACAGTGTATACATGTACTCATGTAGCAATTCACTACCACACAGCAGCATCACAGTGTATACATGTCATCATGTAGCAATTCACTACCACACAGCAGCATTACATTCTATACATGTCATTATGTTGCAATTCACTTCCACACAACAGCATCACAGTGTAAACATGTACTCATGTAGCAATTCACTACCACACAGCAGCATTACTAATGTATACATGTCATTATGTAGCAATTCACTACCACACAGCAGCATTACAGTGTAAACATGTACTCATGTAGCAATTCACTACCACACAGCAGCATCACAGTGTAAACATGTACTCATGTAGCAATTCACTACCACACAGCAGCATCACAGTGTATACATGTCATCATGTAGCAATTCACTACCACACAGCAGCATTACATTCTATACATGTCATTATGTAGCAATTCACTACCACACAGCAGCATCACAGTGTAAACATGTACTCATGTAGCAATTCACTACCACACAGCAGCATTACTAATGTATACATGTCATTATGTAGCAATTCACTACCACACAGCAGCATCACAGTGTAAACATGTACTCATGTAGCAATTCACTACCACACAGCAGCATTACTAATGTATACATGTACTCATGTAGCAATTCACTACCACACAGCAGCATCACAGTGTATACATGTCATCATGTAGCAATTCACTACCACACAGCAGCATCACATTGTATACATGTCATTATGTAGCAATTCACTACCACACAGCAGCAATACAGTGTATACATGTACTCATGTAGCAATTCACTACCACACAACAGCATCACATTCTATACATGTCATTATGTAGCAATTCACTACCACACAACAGCATCACATTCTATACATGTCATTATTAAGCAATTCACTACCACAAAGCAGCATCACACTGTATACATGTCATCATGTAGCAATTCACTACCACACAGCAGCATCACATTCTATACATGTCATTATGTAGCAATTCACTACCACACAGCAGCATCACAGTGTAAACATGTACTCATGTAGCAATTCACTACCACACAGCATCATTACTAATGTATACATGTCATTATGTAGCAATTCACTACCACACAGCAGCATCACAGTGTATACATGTACTCATGTAGCAATTCACTACCACACAGCAGCATTACAGTCTATACATGTCATCATGTAGCAATTCACTACCACACAGCAGCATTACATTCTATACATGTCATTATGTAGCAATTCACTACCACACAGCAGCATCACAGTGTATACATGTCATTATGTAGCAATTCGCTACCACACAGCAGCATTACTAATGTATACATGTCATTATGTAGCAATTCACTACCACACAGCAGCATTACTAATGTATACATGTCATTATGTAGCAATTCACTACCACACAGCAGCAATACAGTGTATACATGTACTCATGTAGCAATTCACTACCACACAACAGCATCACATTCTATACATGTCATTATGTAGCAATTCACTACCACACAGCAGCAATACAGTGTATACATGTACTCATGTAGCAATTCACTACCACACAGCAGCATCACAGTGTAAACATGTACTCATGTAGCAATTCACTACCACACAGCAGCATCACAGTGTATACATGTCATCATGTAGCAATTCACTACCACACAGCAGCATTACATTCTATACATGTCATTATGTAGCAATTCACTACCACACAGCAGCATCACAGTGTAAACATGTACTCATGTAGCAATTCACTACCACACAGCAGCATTACTAATGTATACATGTCATTATGTAGCAATTCACTACCACACAGCAGCATCACAGTGTAAACATGTACTCATGTAGCAATTCACTACCACACAGCAGCATTACTAATGTATATATATCATTATGTAGCAATTCACTACCACACAGCAGCAATACAGTGTATACATGTACTCATGTAGCAATTCACTACCACACAACAGCATCACATTATATACATGTCATTATGTAGCAATTCACTACCACACAGCAGCATCACATTCTATACATGTCATTATTAAGCAATTCACTACCACAAAGCAGCATCACACTGTATACATGTCATCATGTAGCAATTCACTACCACACAGCAGGATCACAGTGTATACATGTACTCATGTAGCAATTCACTACCACACAGCAGCATCACATTCTATACATGTCATTATGTAGCAGTTCACTACCACACAGCAGCATCACATTCTATGCATGTCATTATTAAGCAATTCACTACCACAAAGCAGCATCACACTGTATACATGTCATCATGTAGCAATTCACTACCACACAGCAGCATCACAGTGTATACATGTTCTCATGTAGCAATTCACTACCACACAGCAGCATCACAGTGTATACATGTCCTCATGTGGCAATTCACTACCACACAGCAGCATCACAGTGTATACATGTTATCATGTAGCAATTCACTACCACACAGCAGCATCACAGTGTATACATGTCATCATGTAGCAATTCACTACCACACAGCAGCAACACAGTGTATACATGTACTCATGTAGCAATTTACTACCACACAGCAGCATCACATTCTATACATGTCATTATTTAGCAATTCACTACCACACAGCAGCATCACAGTGTATACATGTCATCATGTAGCAATTCACTACCACACAGCGGCATCACAGTGTATACATGTCATCATGTAGCAATTCACTACCACACAGCAGCATCACAGTGTATACATGTACTCATGTAGCAATTCACTACCACACAGCAGCATCACATTCTATACATGTCATTATTTAGCAATTCACTACCACACAGCAGCATCTCAGTGTATACATGTCATCATGTAGCAATTCACTACCACACAGCAGCATCACAGTGTATACATGTCATCATGTAGCAATTCACTACCACACAGCAGCATCACAGTGTATACATGTACTCATGTAGCAATTCACTACCACAGAGCAGCATCACAGTGTATACATTTCCTCATGTAGCAATTCACTACCACACAGCAGCTTCACAGTGTATACATGTCATCATGTAGCAATTCACTACCACACAGCAGCATCACAGTGTATACATGTCATCATGTAGCAATTCACTACCACACAGCAGTATCACAGTGTATACATGTACTCATGTAGCAATTTACTACCACACAGCAGCATCACATTCTATACATGTCATTATTTAGCAATTCACTACCACACAGCAGCAATACAGTGTATACATGTACTCATGTAGCAATTCACTACCACACAGCAGCATTACATTCTATACATGTCATCATGTAGCAATTCACTACCACACAGCAGCATCACATTGTATACATGTACTCATGTAGCAATTCACTACCACACAGCAGCAATACAGTGTATACATGTACTCGTGTAGCAATTCACTACCACACAGCAGCATCACAGTGTATACATGTACTCATGTAGCAATTCACTACCACACAGCAGCATCACAGTGTATACATGTCCTCATGTGGCAATTCACTACCACACAGCAGCATCACAGTGTATACATGTACTCATGTAGCAATTCACTACCACAGAGCAGCATCACAGTGTATACATTTCCTCATGTAGCAATTCACTACCACACAGCAGCATCACAGTGTATACATGTCATCATGTAGCAATTCACTACTACCACACAGCAGCATCACAGTGTAAACATGTACTCATGTAGCAATTCACTACCACACAGCAGCATCACAGTGTATACATGTCATCATGTAGCAATCCACTACCACACAGCAGCATCACATTGTATACATGTACTCATGTAGCAATTTACTACCACACAGCAGCATCACATTCTATACATGTCATTATTTAGCAATTCACTACCACACAGCAGCATCACAGTGTATACATGTACTCATGTAGCAATTCACTACCACACAGCAGCATCACATTCTATACATGTCATTATTTAGCAATTCACTACCACACAGCAGCATCACAGTGTATACATGTCATCATGTAGCAATTCACTACCACACAGCAGCATCACAGTGTATACATGTCATCATGTAGCAATTCACTACCACACAGCAGCATCACAGTGTATACATGTACTCATGTAGCAATTCACTACCACACAGCAGCATCACAGTGTATACATGTCATCATGTAGCAATTCACTACCACACAGCAGCATCACAGTGTATACATGTCATCATGTAGCAATTCACTACCACACAGCAGCATCACAGTGTATACATGTCATCATGTAGCAATTCACTACCACACAGCAGCATCACAGTGTATACATGTCATCATGTAGCAATTCACTACCACACAGCAGCATCACAGTGTATACATGTCATCATGTAGCAATTCACTACCACACAGCAGCATTACAGTGTATACATGTACTCATGTAGCAATTCACTACCACAGAGCAGCATCACAGTGTATACATTTCCTCATGTAGCAATTCACTACCACACAGCAGCATCACAGTGTATACATGTCATCATGTAGCAATTCACTACCACACAGCAGTATCACAGTGTATACATGTACTCATGTAGCAATTTACTACCACACAGCAGCATCACATTCTATACATGTCATTATTTAGCAATTCACTACCACACAGCAGCAATACAGTGTATACATGTACTCATGTAGCAATTCACTACCACACAGCAGCATTACAGTGTATACATGTCATCATGTAGCAATCCACTACCACACAGCAGCATCACATTGTATACATGTACTCATGTAGCAATTCACTACCACACAGCAGCAATACAGTGTATACATGTACTCGTGTAGCAATTCACTACCACACAGCAGCATCACAGTGTAAACATGTACTCATGTAGCAATTCACTACCACACAGCAGCATCACAGTGTATACATGTCATCATGTAGCAATTCACTACCACACAGCAGCATTACATTCTATACATGTCATTATGTAGCAATTCACTACCACACAGCAGCAATACAGTGTATACATGTACTCATGTAGCAATTCACTACCACACAGCAGCATCACATTCTATACATGTCATTATGTAGCAGTTCACTACCACACAGCAGCATCACATTCTATGCATGTCATTATTAAGCAATTCACTACCACAAAGCAGCATCACACTGTATACATGTCATCATGTAGCAATTCACTACCACACAGCAGCATCACAGTGTATACATGTACTCATGTAGCAATTCACTACCACACAGCAGCATCACAGTGTATACATGTCCTCATGTGGCAATTCACTACCACACAGCAGCATCACAGTGTATACATGTTATCATGTAGCAACTCACTACCACACAGCAGCATCACAGTGTATACATGTCATCATGTAGCAATTCACTACCACACAGCAGCAACACAGTGTATACATGTACTCATGTAGCAATTTACTACCACACAGCAGCATCACATTCTATACATGTCATTATTTAGCATTTCACTACCACACAGCAGCATCACAGTGTATACATGTCATCATGTAGCAATTCACTACCACACAGCAGCATCACAGTGTATACATGTCATCATGTAGCAATTCTCTACCACACAGCAGCATCACAGTGTATACATGTCATCTTGTAGCAATTCACTACCACACAGCAGCATTACATTCTATACATGTCATTATTTAGCAATTCACTACCACACAGCAGCATCACAGTGTATACATGTACTCATGTAGCAATTCACTACCACACTGCAGCATCACATTGTATACATGTACTCATGTAGCAATTCACTACCACACAGCAGCATTACATTGTATACATGTACTCATGTAGCAATTCACTACCACACTGCAGCATCACATTCTATACATGTCATTATTTAGCAATTCACTACCACACAGCAGCATCACAGTGTATACATGTACTCATGTAGCAATTCACTACCACACAGCAGCATTACAGTGTATACATGTCATCATGTAGCAATTCACTACCACACATCAGCATCACAGTGTAAACATGTACTCATGTAGCAATTCACTACCACACAGCAGCATTACATTCTATACATGTCATCATGAAGCAATTCACTACCACACAGCAGCATCACAGTGTATACATGTCATTATTTAGCAATTCACTACCACACAGCAGCATCACAGTGTATACATGTCATCATGTAGCAATTCACTACCACACAGCAGCATCACAGTGTATACATGTACTCATGTAGCAATTCACTACCACACAGCAGCAACACAGTGTATACATGTACTCATGTAGCAATTCACTACCACACATCAGCATCACAGTGTAAACATGTACTCATGTAGCAATTCACTACCACACAGCAGCATTACAGTGTATACATGTCATCATGTAGCAATCCATTAACACACAGCAGCATTACAGTGTATACATGTCATCATGTAGCAATCCATTAACACACAGCAGCATTACAGTGTATACATGTCATCATGTAGCAATCCATTAACACACAGCAGCATCACATTGTATACATGTACTCATGTAGCAATTCACTACCACACAGCAGCATTACAGTGTATACATGTCCTCATGTAGCAATTCACTACCACACAGCAGCATTACAGTGTATACATGTCCTCATGTAGCAATTCACTACCACACAGCAGCATTACAGTGTATACATGTCATCATTTAGCAATTCACTACCACACAGCAGCATCACATTCTATACATGTCATTATGTAGCAATTCACTACCACACAGCAGCAATACAGTGTATACATGTACTCATGTAGCAATTCACTACCACACAGCAGCATTACAGTGTATACATGTCATCATGTAGCAATCCACTACCACACAGCAGCATCACATTGTATACATGTACTCATGTAGCAATTCACTACCACACAGCAGCAATACAGTGTATACATGTACTCGTGTAGCAATTCACTACCACACAGCAGCATCACAGTGTAAACATGTACTCATGTAGCAATTCACTACCACACAGCAGCATCACATTGTATACATGTCATCATGTAGCAATTCACTACCACACAGCAGCATTACATTCTATACATGTCATTATGTAGCAATTCACTACCACACAGCAGCATTACATTCTATACATGTACTCATGTAGCAATTCATTACCACACAGCAGCATCACAGTGTATACATGTACTCATGTAGCAATTCACTACCACACAGCAGCATCACAGTGTATACATGTACTCATGTAGCAATTCACTACCACACAGCAGCATTACATTCTATACATGTACTCATGTAGCAATTCACTACCACACAGCAGCATCACAGTGTATACATGTACTCATGTAGCAATTCACTACCACACAGCAGCATCACATTCTATACATGTCATCATGTAGCAATTCACTACCACACAGCAGCATCACATTCTATACATGTCATTATGTAGCAATTCACTACCACACAGCAGCATCACATTCTATACATGTCATTATTAAGCAATTCACTACCACAAAGCAGCATCACACTGTATACATGTCATCATGTAGCAATTCACTACCACACAGCAGCATCACAGTGTATACATGTACTCATGTAGCAATTCACTACCACACAGCAGCATCACAGTGTATACATGTCCTCATGTAGCAATTCACTACCACACAGCAGCATCACAGTGTATACATGTCATCATGTAGCAATCCACTACCACACCGCAGCATTACAGTGTATACATGTCATCATTTAGCAATTCACTACCACACAGCAGCATCACATTCTATACATGTCATTATGTAGCAATTCACTACCACACAGCAGCAATACAGTGTATACATGTACTCATGTAGCAATTCACTACCACACAGCAGCATTACAGTGTATACATGTCATCATGTAGCAATCCACTACCACACAGCAGCATCACATTGTATAGATGTACTCATGTAGCAATTCACTACCACACAGCAGCAATACAGTGTATACATGTACTCGTGTAGCAATTCACTACCACACAGCAGCATTACATTCTATACATGTACTCATGTAGCAATTCACTACCACACAGCAGCATCACAGTGTATACATGTACTAATGTAGCAATTCACTACCACACAGCAGCATCACAGTGTATACATGTCATCATGTAGCAATTCACTACCACACAGCAGCATCACATTCTATACATGTCATTATGTAGCAATTCACTACCACACAGCAGCATCACATTCTATACATGTCATTATTAAGCAATTCACTACCACAAAGCAGCATCACACTGTATACATGTCATCATGTAGCAATTCACTACCACACAGCAGCATCACAGTGTATACATGTACTCATGTAGCAATTCACTACCACACAGCAGCATCACAGTGTATACATGTCCTCATGTAGCAATTCACTACCACACAGCAGCATCACAGTGTATACATGTCATCATGTAGCAATCCACTACCACACCGCAGCATTACAGTGTATACATGTCATCATTTAGCAATTCACTACCACACAGCAGCATCACATTCTATACATGTCATTATGTAGCAATTCACTACCACACAGCAGCAATACAGTGTATACATGTACTCATGTAGCAATTCACTACCACACAGCAGCATTACAGTGTATACATGTCATCATGTAGCAATCCACTACCACACAGCAGCATCACATTGTATACATGTACTCATGTAGCAATTCACTACCACACAGCAGCAATACAGTGTATACATGTACTCGTGTAGCAATTCACTACCACACAGCAGCATCACAGTGTAAACATGTACTCATGTAGCAATTCACTACCACACAGCAGCATCACAGTGTATACATGTCATCATGTAGCAATTCACTACCACACAGCAGCATTACATTCTTTACATCTCATTATGTAGCAATTCACTACCACACAGCAGCATCACAGTGTATACATGTCATCATGTTGCAATTCACTACCACACAGCAGCATTACAGTGTATACATGTCATCATTTAGCATTTCACTACCACACAGCAGCATTACATTCTATACATGTACTCATGTAGCAATTCACTACCACACAGCAGCATCACAGTGTATACATGTACTCATGTAGCAATTCACTACCACACAGCAGCATCACAGTGTATACATGTCATCATGTAGCAATTCAATACCACACAGCAGCATTACATTCTATACATGTCATTATGTAGCAATTCACTACCACACAGCAGCATCACAGTGTATACATGTCATCATGTAGCAATTCACTACCACACAGCAGCATTACATTCTATACATGTCATTATGTAGCAATTCACTACCACACAGCAGCATTACATTCTATACATGTACTCATGTAGCAATTCACTACCACACAGCAGCATCACAGTGTATACATGTACTCATGTAGCAATTCACTACCACACAGCAGCATCACAGTGTATACATGTCATCATGTAGCAATTCACTACCACACAGCAGCATCACATTCTATACATGTCATTATGTAGCAATTCACTACCACACAGCAGCATCACATTCTATACATGTCATTATTAAGCAATTCACTACCACAAAGCAGCATCACACTGTATACATGTCATCATGTAGCAATTCACTACCACACAGCAGCATCACAGTGTATACATGTACTCATGTAGCAATTCACTACCACACAGCAGCATCACAGTGTATACATGTCCTCATGTAGCAATTCACTACCACACAGCAGCATCACAGTGTATACATGTCATCATGTAGCAATCCACTACCACACAGCAGCATCACAGTGTATACATGTACTCATGTAGCAATTCACTACCACACAGCAGCATCACAGTGTATACATGTCATCATGTAGCAATCCACTACCACACAGCAGCATCACAGTGTATACATGTACTCATGTAGCAATTCACTACCACACAGCAGCATCACAGTGTATACATGTCATCATGTAGCAATTCACTACCACACAGCAGCATCACAGTGTATACATGTCATCATGTAGCAATTCACTACCACACAGCAGCATCACAGTGTATACATGTACTCATGTAGCAATTCACTACCACAGAGCAGCATCACAGGGTATACATTTCCTCATGTAGCAATTCACTACCACACAGCAGCATCACAGTGTATACATGTCATCATGTAGCAATTCACTACCACACAGCAGCATCACAGTGTATACATGTCATCATGTAGCAATTCACTACCACACAGCAGTATCACAGTGTATACATGTACTCATGTAGCAATTTACTACCACACAGCAGCATCACATTCTATACATGTCATTATTTAGCAATTCACTACCACACAGCAGCAATACAGTGTATACATGTACTCATGTAGCAATTCACTACCACACAGCAGCATTACAGTGTATACATGTCATCATGTAGCAATCCACTACCACACAGCAGCACCACATTGTATACATGTACTCATGTAGCAATTCACTACCACACAGCAGCATCACAGTGTATACATGTCATCATGTAGCAATTCACTACCACACAGCAGCATCACAGTGTATACATGTCATCATGTAGCAATTCTCTACCACACAGCAGCATCACAGTGTATACATGTCATCATGTAGCAATTCTCTACCACACAGCAGCATCACAGTGTATACATGTCATCTTGTAGCAATTCACTACCACACAGCAGTATCACAGTGTATACATGTACTCATGTAGCAATTTACTACCACACAGCAGCATCACATTCTATACATGTCATTATTTAGCAATTCACTACCACACAGCAGCAATACAGTGTATACATGTACTCATGTAGCAATTCACTACCACACAGCAGCATTACAGTGTATACATGTCATCATGTAGCAATCCACTACCACACAGCAGCATCACATTGTATACATGTACTCATGTAGCAATTCACTACCACACAGCAGCAATACAGTGTATACATGTACTCGTGTAGCAATTCACTACCACACAGCAGCATCACAGTGTAAACAGGTACTCATGTAGCAATTCACTACCACACAGCAGCATCACAGTGTATACATGTCATCATGTAGCAATTCTCTACCACACAGCAGCATCACAGTGTATACATGTCATCATGTAGCAATTCTCTACCACACAGCAGCATCACAGTGTATACATGTCATCTTGTAGCAATTCACTACCACACAGCAGTATCACAGTGTATACATGTACTCATGTAGCAATTTACTACCACACAGCAGCATCACATTCTATACATGTCATTATTTAGCAATTCACTACCACACAGCAGCAATACAGTGTATACATGTACTCATGTAGCAATTCACTACCACACAGCAGCATTACAGTGTATACATGTCATCATGTAGCAATCCACTACCACACAGCAGCATCACATTGTATACATGTACTCATGTAGCAATTCACTACCACACAGCAGCAATACAGTGTATACATGTACTCGTGTAGCAATTCACTACCACACAGCAGCATCACAGTGTAAACAGGTACTCATGTAGCAATTCACTACCACACAGCAGCATCACAGTGTATACATGTCATCATTTAGCAATTCACTACCACACAGCAGCATTACATTCTATACATGTCATTATGTAGCAATTCACTACCACACAGCAGCAATACAGTGTATACATGTACTCATGTAGCAATTCACTACCACACAGCAGCAATACAGTGTATACATGTACTCATGTAGCAATTCACTACCACACAGCAGCATCACATTCTATACATGTCATTATGTAGCAGTTCACTACCACACAGCAGCATCACATTCTATGCATGTCATTATTAAGCAATTCACTACCACAAAGCAGCATCACAGTGTATACATGTCATCATGTAGCAATTCACTACCACACAGCAGCATCACAGTGTATACATGTACTCATGTAGCAATTCACTACCACACAGCAGCATCACAGTGTATACATGTCCTCATGTGGCAATTCACTACCACACAGCAGCATCACAGTGTATACATGTTATCATGTAGCAATTCACTACCACACAGCAGCATCACAGTGTATACATGTCATCATGTAGCAATTCACTACCACACAGCAGCAACACAGTGTATACATGTACTCATGTAGCAATTTACTACCACACAGCAGCATCACATTCTATACATGTCATTATTTAGCAATTCACTACCACACAGCAGCATCACAGTGTATACATGTCATCATGTAGCAATTCTCTACCACACAGCAGCATCACAGTGTATACATGTCATCATGTAGCAATTCACTACCACACAGCAGCATCACAGTGTATACATGTCATCATGTAGCAATTCACTACCACACAGCAGCATCACAATGTATACATGTACTCATGTAGCAATTCACTACCACACAGCAGCATCACAGTGTATACATGTACTCATGTAGCAATTCACTACCACACAGCAGCATCACATTCTATACATGTCATTATGTAGCAATTCACTACCACACAGCAGCATCACAGTGTATACATGTCATCATGTAGCAATTCACTACCGCACAGCAGCATCACAGTGTATACATGTCATCATGTAGCAATTCTCTACCACACAGCAGCATCACAGTGTATACATGTACTCATGTAGCAATTCACTACCACACAGCAGCAATACAGTGTATACATGTACTCATGTAGCAATTCACTACCACACAGCAGCAATACAGTGTATACATGTACTCATGTAGCAATTCACTACCACACAGCAGCATCACATTCTATACATGTCATTATGTAGCAGTTCACTACCACACAGCAGCATCACATTCTATGCATGTCATTATTAAGCAATTCACTACCACAAAGCAGCATCACAGTGTATACATGTCATCATGTAGCAATTCACTACCACACAGCAGCATCACAGTGTATACATGTACTCATGTAGCAATTCACTACCACACAGCAGCATCACAGTGTATACATGTCCTCATGTGGCAATTCACTACCACACAGCAGCATCACAGTGTATACATGTTATCATGTAGCAATTCACTACCACACAGCAGCATCACAGTGTATACATGTCATCATGTAGCAATTCACTACCACACAGCAGCAACACAGTGTATACATGTACTCATGTAGCAATTTACTACCACACAGCAGCATCACATTCTATACATGTCATTATTTAGCAATTCACTACCACACAGCAGCATCACAGTGTATACATGTCATCATGTAGCAATTCTCTACCACACAGCAGCATCACAGTGTATACATGTCATCATGTAGCAATTCACTACCACACAGCAGCATCACAGTGTATACATGTCATCATGTAGCAATTCACTACCACACAGCAGCATCACAGTGTATACATGTACTCATGTAGCAATTCACTACCACACAGCAGCATCACAGTGTATACATGTACTCATGTAGCAATTCACTACCACACAGCAGCATCACATTCTATACATGTCATTATGTAGCAATTCACTACCACACAGCAGCATCACAGTGTATACATGTCATCATGTAGCAATTCACTACCGCACAGCAGCATCACAGTGTATACATGTCATCATGTAGCAATTCTCTACCACACAGCAGCATCACAGTGTATACATGTCATCTTGTAGCAATTCACTACCACACAGCAGCATTACATTCTATACATGTCATTATTTAGCAATTCACTACCACACAGCAGCATCACAGTGTATACATGTACTCATGAAGCAATTCACTACCACACTGCAGCATCACATTCTATACATGTCATTATTTAGCAATTCACTACCACACAGCAGCATCACAGTATATACATGTACTCATGTAGCAATTCACTACCACACAGCAGCATCACATTGTAAACATGTACTCATGTAACAATTCACTACCACACAGCAGCATTACAGTGTATACATGTCATCATTTAGCAATTCACTACCACACAGCAGCATCACATTCTATACATGTCATTATGTAGCAATTCACTACCACACAGCAGCAATACAGTGTATACATGTACTCATGTAGCAATTCACTACCACACAGCAGCATTACAGTGTATACATGTCATCATGTAGCAATCCACTACCACACAGCAGCATCACAGTGTATACATGTCATCATTTAGCAATTCTCTACCACACAGCAGCATTACAGTGTATACATGTCATCATTTAGCAATTCACTACCACACAGCAGCATTACAGTGTATACATGTCATCATTTAGCAATTCACTACCACACAGCAGCATCACAGTGTATACATGTACTCATGTAGCAATTCACTACCACACAGCAGCATCACATTGTATACATGTCATCATTTAGCAATTCACTACCACACAGCAGCATCACAGTGTAAACATGTACTCATGTAACAATTCACTACCACACAGCAGCATTACAGTGTATACATGTCATCATTTAGCAATTCACTACCACACAGCAGCATCACATTCTATACATGTCATTATGTAGCAATTCACTACCACACAGCAGCAATACAGTGTATACATGTCATCATTTAGCAATTCACTACCACACAGCAGCATTACAGTGTATACATGTCATCATTTAGCAATTCACTACCACACAGCAGCATCACAGTGTATACATGTACTCATGTAGCAATTCACTACCACACAGCAGCATTACAGTGTATAGATGTCATCATGTAGCAATCCACTATCACACAGCAGCATTACAGTGTATACATGTCATCATTTAGCAATTCACTACCACACAGCAGCATCACATTGTATACATGTACTCATGTAGCAATTCACTACCACACAGCAGCAATACAGTGTATACATGTACTCGTGTAGCAATTCACTACCACACAGCAGCATCACAGTGTAAACATGTACTCATGTAGCAATTCACTACCACACAGCAGCATCACAGTGTATACATGTCATCATGTAGCAATTCACTACCACACAGCAGCATTACATTCTATACATGTCATTATGTAGCAATTCACTACCACACAGCAGCATCACAGTGTATACATGTCATCATGTCGCAATTCACTACCACACAGCAGCATTACAGTGTATACATGTCATCATTTAGCATTTCACTACCACACAGCAGCATTACATTCTATACATGTACTCATGTAGCAATTCACTACCACACAGCAGCATCACATTCTATACATGTCATTATGTAGCAATTCACTACCACACAGCAGCATCACATTCTATACATGTCATTATTAAGCAATTCACTACCACAAAGCAGCATCACACTGTATACATGTCATCATGTAGCAATTCACTACCACACAGCAGCATCACAGTGTATACATGTACTCATGTAGCAATTCACTACCACACAGCAGCATCACAGTGTATACATGTCCTCATGTAGCAATTCACTACCACACAGCAGCATCACAGTGTATACATGTCATCATGTAGCAATCCACTACCACACAGCAGCATCACAGTGTATACATGTACTCATGTAGCAATTCACTACCACACAGCAGCATCACAGTGTATACATGTACTCATGTAGCAATTCACTACCACACAGCAGCATCACAGTGTATACATGTCATCATGTAGCAATTCACTACCACACAGCAGCATCACAGTGTATACATGTCATCATGTAGCAATTCACAACCACACAGCAGCATTACAGTGTATACATGTCATCATGTAGCAATTCACTACCACACAGCAGCATCACAGTGTATACATGTCATCATGTAGCAATTCACTACCACACAGCAACATCACAGTGTATACATGTCATCATTTAGCAATTCACAACCACACAGCAGCATCACAGTGTATACATGTCATTATATAGCAATTCACTACCACACAGCAGCATCACAGTGTATACATGTACTCATGTAGCAATTCACTACCACACAGCAGCATCACAGTGTATACATGTCATTATATAGCAATTCACTACCACACAGCAGCATCACAGTTTATACATGTACTCATGTAGCAATTCACTACCACACAGCAGCATCACATTCTATATATGTCATTATGTAGCAATTCACTACCACACAGCAGCATCACAGTGTATACATGTCATTATATAGCAATTCACTACCACACAGCAGCATCACAGTTTATACATGTACTCATGTAGCAATTCACTACCACACAACAGCATCACATTCTATACATGTCATTATGAAGCAATTCACTACCACACAGCAGCATCTCAGTGTATACATTTACTCATGTAGCAATTCACTACCACACAGCAGCATCACAGTGTATACATGTCATCATGTAGCAATTCAATACCACACAGCAGCATCACATTCTATATATGTCATTATGTAGCAATTCACTACCACACAGCAGCATCTCAGTGTATACATGTACTCATGTAGCAATTCACTACCACACAGCAGCATCACAGTGTATACATGTACTCATGTAGCAATTCAATACCACACAGCAGCATCACAGTGTATACATGTACTCATGTAGCAATTCACTACCACACAGCAGGATCACAGTGTATACATGTCATCATGTAGCAATTCACTACCACACAGCAGCATCACAGTGTATACATGTCATTATATAGCAATTCACTACCACACAGCAGCATCACAGTGTATACATGTACTCATGTAGCAATTCACTACCACACAGCAGCATCACAGTTTATACATGTACTCATGTAGCAATTCACTACCACACAGCAGCATCACATTCTATATATGTCATTATGTAGCAATTCACTACCACACAGCAGCATCACAGTGTATACATGTCATCATGTAGCAATTCAATACCACACAGCAGCATCACAGTGTATACATGTACTCATGTAGCAATTCACTACCACACAGCAGCATCACATTCTATACATGTCATTATGTAGCAATTCACTACCACACAGCAGCATCACAGTGTATACATGTACTCATGTAGCAATCCACTACCACACAGCAGCATCACAGTGTATACATGTACTCATGTAGCAATTCACTACCACACAGCAGCATCACATTCTATACATGTCATTATTTAGCAATTCACTACCACACAGCAGCATCACAGTCTATACATGTACTCATGTAGCAATTCACTACCACACAGCCGCATCATATTCTATACATGTCATTATTTAGCAATTCACTACCACACAGCAGCATCACAGTGTATACATGTCATTATTTAGCAATACACTACCACACAGCAGAATCACAGTGTATACATGTACTCATGTAGCAGTTCACTACCACACAGCAGCATCACAGTGTATACATGTCATCATGTAGCAATTCACTGCCACACAGCAGCATCACAGTGTATACATTTCATCATGTAGCATTTCACTACCACACAGCAGCATCACATTCTATACATGTCATCATGTAGCATTTCACTACCACACAGCAGCATCACATTCTATACATGTCATTATGTAGCAATTCACTACCACACAGCAGCAATACAGTGTATACATGTACTCATGTAGCAATTCACTACCACACAGCAGCATCACATTCTATACATGTCATTATGTAGCAATTCACTACCACACAGCAGCATCACAGTGTATACATGTCATCATGTAGCAATTCAATACCACACAGCAGCATCACAGTGTATACATTTCATCATGTAGCAATTCACTACCACACAGCAGCATCACAGTGTATACATGCCATCATGTAGCAATTCACTACCACACAGCAGCATCACAGTGTATACATGTCATTATGTAGCAATTCACTACCACACAGCAGCATCACAGTGTATACATGTCATGTAGCAATTCACTACCACACAGCAGCAATACAGTGTATACATGTCATCATGTAGCAATTCACTACCACACAGCAGCATCACAGTGTATACATGTCATTATGTAGCAATTCACTACCACACAGCAGCATCACAGTGTATACATGTCATGTAGCAATTCACTACCACACAGCAGCAATACAGTGTATACATGTCATCATGTAGCAATTCACTACCACACAGCAGCATCACAGTGTATACATGTCATGTAGCAATTCACTACCACACAGCAGCAATACAGTGTATACATGTCATCATGTAGCAATTCACTACCACACAGCAGCATCACAGTGTATACATGTCATTATGTAGCAATTCACTACCACACAGCAGCATCACAGTGTATACATGCCATCATGTAGCAATTCACTACCACACAGCAGCATCACAGTGTAAACATGTACTCATGTAGCAATTCACTACCACACAGCAGCATCACAGTGTATACATGTCATCTTGTAGCAATTCACTACCACACAGCAGCATTACATTCTATACATGTCATTATGTAGCAATTCACTACCACACAGCAGCAATACAGTGTATACATGTACTCATGTAGCAATTCACTACCACACAGCAGCATCACAGTGTATACATGTCATTATGTAGCAATTCACTACCACACAGCAGCAATACAGTGTATACATGTACTCATGTAGCAATTCACTACCACACAGCAGCAATACAGTGTATACATGTACTCATGTAGCAATTCACTACCACACAGCAGCATCACAGTGTATACATGTCATCATGTAGCAATTCACTACCACACAGCAGCATCACAGTGTATACATGTACTCATGTAGCAATTCACTACCACACAGCAGCATCACAGTGTATACATGTCATCATGTAGCAATGCACTACCACATAGCAGCATCACAGTGTATACATGTACTCATGTAGCAATTCACTACCACACAGCGGCATCACATTCTATACATGTCATTATTAAGCAATTCACTACCACAAAGCAGCATCACACTGTATACATGTCATCATGTAGCAATTCACTACCACACAGCAGCATCACAGTGTATACATGTACTCATGTAGCAATTCACTACCACACATCAGCATCACAGTGTATACATGTCCTCATGTAGCAATTCACTACCACACAGCAGCATCAAAGTGTATACATGTCATCATCTATCAATTCACTACCACACAGCAGCATCACAGTGTATACATGTCATCATGTAGCAATTCACTACCACACAGCAGCATCACAGTGTATACATGTACTCATGTAGCAATTTACTACCACACAGCAGCATCACATTCTATACATGTCATTATTTAGCAATTCACTACCACACAGCAGCATCACATTCTATACATGTCATTATTTAGCAATTCACTACCACACAGCAGCATCACAGTGTATACATGTCATCATGTAGCAATTCTCTACCACACAGCAGCATCACAGTGTATACATGTACTCATGTAGCAATTCACTACCACACTGCAGCATCACAGTGTATACATGTCATCTTGTAGCAATTCACTACCACACAGCAGCATTACATTCTATACATGTCATTATTTAGCAATTCACTACCACACAGCAGCATCACAGTGTATACATGTACTCATGTAGCAATTCACTACCACACTGCAACATCACATTCTATACATGTCATTATGTAGCAATTCACTACCACACAGCAGCATCACAGTGTATACATGTCATGTAGCAATTCACTACCACACAGCAGCAATACAGTGTATACATGTCATCATGTAGCAATTCACTACCACACAGCAGCATCACAGTGTATACATGTCATTATGTAGCAATTCACTACCACACAGCAGCATCACAGTGTATACATGTCATGTAGCAATTCACTACCACACAGCAGCAATACAGTGTATACATGTCATCATGTAGCAATTCACTACCACACAGCAGCATCACAGTGTATACATGTCATGTAGCAATTCACTACCACACAGCAGCAATACAGTGTATACATGTCATCATGTAGCAATTCACTACCACACAGCAGCATCACAGTGTATACATGTCATTATGTAGCAATTCACTACCACACAGCAGCATCACAGTGTATACATGCCATCATGTAGCAATTCACTACCACACAGCAGCATCACAGTGTAAACATGTACTCATGTAGCAATTCACTACCACACAGCAGCATCACAGTGTATACATGTCATCTTGTAGCAATTCACTACCACACAGCAGCATTACATTCTATACATGTCATTATGTAGCAATTCACTACCACACAGCAGCAATACAGTGTATACATGTACTCATGTAGCAATTCACTACCACACAGCAGCATCACAGTGTATACATGTCATTATGTAGCAATTCACTACCACACAGCAGCAATACAGTGTATACATGTACTCATGTAGCAATTCACTACCACACAGCAGCAATACAGTGTATACATGTACTCATGTAGCAATTCACTACCACACAGCAGCATCACAGTGTATACATGTCATCATGTAGCAATGCACTACCACACAGCAGCATCACAGTGTATACATGTACTCATGTAGCAATTCACTACCACACAGCAGCATCACAGTGTATACATGTCATCATGTAGCAATGCACTACCACATAGCAGCATCACAGTGTATACATGTACTCATGTAGCAATTCACTACCACACAGCGGCATCACATTCTATACATGTCATTATTAAGCAATTCACTACCACAAAGCAGCATCACACTGTATACATGTCATCATGTAGCAATTCACTACCACACAGCAGCATCACAGTGTATACATGTACTCATGTAGCAATTCACTACCACACATCAGCATCACAGTGTATACATGTCCTCATGTAGCAATTCACTACCACACAGCAGCATCAAAGTGTATACATGTCATCATCTATCAATTCACTACCACACAGCAGCATCACAGTGTATACATGTCATCATGTAGCAATTCACTACCACATAGCAGCATCACAGTGTATACATGTACTCATGTAGCAATTTACTACCACACAGCAGCATCACATTCTATACATGTCATTATTTAGCAATTCACTACCACACAGCAGCATCACATTCTATACATGTCATTATTTAGCAATTCACTACCACACAGCAGCATCACAGTGTATACATGTCATCATGTAGCAATTCTCTACCACACAGCAGCATCACAGTGTATACATGTACTCATGTAGCAATTCACTACCACACTGCAGCATCACAGTGTATACATGTCATCTTGTAGCAATTCACTACCACACAGCAGCATTACATTCTATACATGTCATTATTTAGCAATTCACTACCACACAGCAGCATCACAGTGTATACATGTACTCATGTAGCAATTCACTACCACACTGCAACATCACATTCTATACATGTCATTATTTAGCAATTCACTACCACACAGCAGCATCACAGTGTATACATGTACTCATGTAGCAATTCACTACCACACAGCAGCATTACAGTGTATACATGTCATCATGTAGCAATTCACTACCACACAGCAGCATCACAGTGTATACATGTACTCATGTAGCAATTCACTACCACACAGCAGCATTACAGTGTATACATGTCATCATATAGCAATTCACTACCACACAGCAGCATAACAGTGTATACATGTACTCATGTAGCAATTCACTACCACACAGCAGCATCACGTTCTATACATGTCATTATGTAGCAATTCACTACCACACAGCAGCATCACAGTGTTTACATGTCATCATGTACCAATTCACTACCACACAGCAGCATCACAGTGTATACATGTCATCTTGTAGCAATTCACTACCACACAGCAGCATTACATTCTATACATGTCATTATGTAGCAATTCACTACCACACAGCAGCAATACAGTGTATACATGTACTCATGTAGCAATTCACTACCACACAGCAGCATCACATTCTATACATGTCATTATGTAGCAATTCACTACCACACAGCAGCATCAAAGTGTATAAATGTCATCATCTATCAATTCACTACCACACAGCAGCATCACAGTGTATACATGTCATCATGTAGCAATTCACTACCACACAGCAGCATCACAGTGTATACATGTACTCATGTAGCAATTTACTACCACACAGCAGCATCACATTCTATACATGTCATTATTTAGCAATTCACTACCACACAGCAGCATCACAGTGTATACATGTCATCATGTAGCAATTCACTACCACACAGCAGCATCACAGTGTATACATGTACTCATGTAGCAATTCACTACCACACAGCAGCATCACATTCTATACATGTCATTATTTAGCAATTCACTACCACACAGCAGCATCACAGTGTATACATGTCATCATGTAGCAATTCACTACCACACAGCAGCATCACAGTGTATACATGTCATCATGTAGCAATTCTCTACCACACAGCAGCATCACAGTGTATACATGTCATCTTGTAGCAATTCACTACCACACAGCAGCATTACATTCTATACATGTCATTATTTAGCAATTCACTACCACACAGCAGCATCACAGTGTATACATGTACTGATGTAGCAATTCACTACCACACAGCAGCATCACATTCTATACATGTCATTATGTAGCAATTCACTACCACACAGCAGCATTACATTCTATACATGTCATCATATAGCAATTCACTACCACACAGCAGCATAACAGTGTATACATGTACTCATGTAGCAATTCACTACCACACAGCAGCATAACAGTGTATACATGTACTCATGTAGCAATTCACTACCACACAGCAGCATCACGTTCTATACATGTCATTATGTAGCAATTCACTACCACACAGCAGCATCACAGTGTATACATGTACTGATGTAGCAATTCACTACCACACAGCAGCATCACATTCTATACATGTCATCATGTAGCAATTCACTACCACACAGCAGCATCACAGTGTATACATGTACTCATGTAGCAATTCACTACCACACAGCAGCATTACAGTGTATACATGTCATCATATAGCAATTCACTACCACACAGCAGCATAACAGTGTATACATGTACTCATGTAGCAATTCACTACCACACAGCAGCATCACGTTCTATACATGTCATTATGTAGCAATTCACTACCACACAGCAGCATCACAGTGTATACATTTCATCATGTAGCATTTCACTACCACACAGCAGCATCATATTCTATACATGTCATCATGTAGCAATTCACTACCACACAGCAGCATCACATTGTATACATGTCATCATGTAGCAATTCACTACCACACAGCAGCATCACAGTTTATACATGTACTCATATAGCAATTCACTACCACACAGCAGCATTACAGTGTATACATGTTCTCATGTAGCATTTCACTACCACACAGCAGCATCACATTCTATACATGTTATTATGTAGCAATTCACTACCACACAGCAGCATCACAGTGTATACATGTACTCATATAGCAATTCACTACCACACAGCAGCATCACAGTGTATACATTTCATCATGTAGCAATTCACTACCACACAGCAGCATCACAGTGTATACATGTCATCATTTAGAAATCCACTACCACACAGCTGGATCACATTGTATACATGTCATTATGTATCTATTCACTACCACACAGTAGCATCACAGTGTATACATGTCATCATGTAGCAATTCACTACCACACAGCAGCATCACAGTGTATACATGTCATTATGTAGCAATTCACTACCACACAGCAGCATCACAGTGTATACATGCCATCATGTAGCAATTCACTACCACACAGCAGCATCACAGTATAAACATGTACTCATGTAGCAATTCACTACCACACAGCAGCATCACAGTGTATACATGTCATCATTTAGCAATTCACTACCACACAGCAGCATCACATTATATACATGTCATTATGTAGCAATTCACTACCACACAGCAGCAATACAGTGTATACATGTACTCATGTAGCAATTCACTACCACACAGCAGCATTACAGTGTATACATGTCATCATGTAGCAATCCACTACCACACAGCAGCATCACATTGTATACATGTACTCATGTAGCAATTCACTACCACACAGCAGCAATACAGTGTATACATGTACTCGTGTAGCAATTCACTACCACACAGCAGCATCACAGTGTAAACATGTACTCATGTAGCAATTCACTACCACACAGCAGCATCACAGTGTATACATGTCATCATGTAGCAATTCACTACCACACAGCAGCATTACATTCTATACATGTCATTATGTAGCAATTCACTACCACACAGCAGCATCACAGTGTAAACATGTACTCATGTAGCAATTCACTACCACACAGCAGCATTACTAATGTATACATGTCATTATGTAGCAATTCACTACCACACAGCAGCATTACTAATGTATACATGTCATTATGTAGCAATTCACTACCACACAGCAGCAATACAGTGTATACATGTACTCATGTAGCAATTCACTACCACACAACAGCATCACATTCTATACATGTCATTATGTAGCAATTCACTACCACACAGCAGCATCACATTCTATACATGTCATTATTAAGCAATTCACTACCACAAAGCAGCATCACACTGTATACATGTCATCATGTAGCAATTCACTACCACACAGCAGCATCACAGTGTATACATGTACTCATGTAGCAATTCACTACCACACAGCAGCTTCACAGTGTATACATTTCCTCATGTAGCAATTCACTACCACACAGCAGCATCACAGTGTATACATGTCATCATGTAGCAATTCACTACCACACAGCAGCATCACAGTGTATACATGTACTCATGTAGCAATTTACTACCACACAGCAGCATCACATTCTATACATGTCATTATTTAGCAATTCACTACCACACAGCAGCAATACAGTGTATACATGTACTCATGTAGCAATTCACTACCACACAGCAGCATTACAGTGTATACATGTCATCATGTAGCAATCCACTACCACACAGCAGCATCACATTGTATACATGTACTCATGTAGCAATTCACTACCACACAGCAGCAATACAGTGTATACATGTACTCGTGTAGCAATTCACTACCACACAGCAGCATCACAGTGTAAACATGTACTCATGTAGCAATTCACTACCACACAGCAGCATCACAGTGTATACATGTCATCATGTAGCAATTCACTACCACACAGCAGCATTACATTCTATACATGTCATTATGTAGCAATTCGCTACCACACAGCAGCAATACAGTGTATACATGTACTCATGTAGCAATTCACTACCACACAGCAGCATCACATTCTATACATGTCATTATGTAGCAATTCACTACCACACAGCAGCATCACATTCTATACATGTCATTATTAAGCAATTCACTTCCACAAAGCAGCATCACACTGTATACATGTCGTCATGTAGCAATTCACTACCACACAGCAGCATCAGTGTATACATGTACTCATGTAGCAATTCACTACCACACAGCAGCATCACAGTGTATACATGTCCTCATGTAGCAATTCACTACCACACAGCAGCATCACAGTGTATACATGTCATTATGTAGCAATTCACTACCACACAGCAGCATCACAGTGTATACATGTCATCATGTAGCAATTCACTACCACACAGCAGCAACACAGTGTATACATGTACTCATGTAGCAATTTACTACCACACAGCAGCATCACATTCTATACATGTCATTATTTAGCAATTCACTACCACACAGCAGCATCACAGTGTATACATGTCATCATGTAGCAATTCACTACCACACAGCAGCATCACAGTGTATACATGTCATCATGTAGCAATTCACTACCACACAGCAGCATCACAGTGTATACATGTACTCATGTAGCAATTCACTACCACACAGCAGCATCACAGTGTATACATGTCATCATGTAGCAATTCACTACCACACAGCAGCATCACAGTGTATACATGTCATCATGTAGCAATTCACTACCACACAGCAGCATCACAGTGTATACATGTACTCATGTAGCAATTCACTACCACACAGCAGCATCACATTCTATACATGTCATTATTTAGCAATTCACTACCACACAGCAGCATCACAGTGTATACATGTCATCATGTAGCAATTCACTACCACACAGCAGCATCACAGTGTATACATCCACACCTGCAGTAACTTAAATTGTAACTTGTCTATATATAGCTAATTGTTTCGATGGTCTGTTAACATGGTTAATTTAATAAATTCAGGAATAAAACAATTACAAAGTTTCTCGTAGCCCAAAAGTAGATGTATTTTACTAGCAGATGTGTTAAATGACCTAAGCTGAAGTTTATCGCTGGTTTCTCACATTGTTGAACCATAGAAACCATCAATAATCCTTTAATTTAAAAAAAAAAACCAAGCAATTTTAGTGGAAACCAATTTTAATTAAACATTTGTATGAATAGTCCTGGGAAGTTATTCTATCAAAATTTTATCTGATACCCATTCCCTTCAGCAATGCAAGATGGCTTCTTTCTTACTGAAGATAAAAACTTGTTTAATTGATAGATTTTAATTAATAGATAGAAAGCTAACATAAATTCCGAGTTTATTTAATCAAAATGGAATATTCATTCAGTTCTTGTTTCACCATTCTAGTTCACGTCAGCTTTGAGTGCCTCCTAGGAGACTGGTGTACATTAAAAAAAATTTTTTTGTAGGTTATGTTTACTTGTCTTGCTCTGACTGAAGACTTCTTAGATGATGTGCCAGAAAAATTGAAAGATGACGACAAAGGAGTAGTATACACTTGTGGTCCTTACGATTTGATGACGGCAGCTGACAGAAACATTTTATTTAAAGCTTTTTTTCGACTTGGGCTTGCACAGCAAGAACTGAATGTTTGATATAGCATCTGCAGTCTTGTCTTATTATGGCTGTTTTAAGCACAACTGGCTAAGGCTGCAATGGCTGGTTTTATTGTAATGAATTCAACAGTAACAAAAGCTATATTTATGAAATATTCTTTTTGTTAGCTAACATTAAGCTGTTGTCATCACATTGAGTCCATGGTCGTTGTTAACGTTGGCATTTTAGTCTTCTCTAAACAACAGGGCTAATTGAAGCCAAATTTGGTCGGAATGTCATTGGATGGTCCGTTACAATAGCCTGCTCAATTACTAGAAAGCTGATTGCAAACATAATCAGCAAGATAACGCCTACAAAACTCTGTATTAATCAAAAAGACTATTGTTCTTTTCAGTCTTAGTTCTTGATTCATTTTTAGCTCACCTGACCTGAAGGGTCATGTGAGCTATTGCCATCACTTGGCGTCCGTCGTCTGTCGTCGTCATCGTTAACTTTTCTTCAAAAATCTTCTCCTCCAAAACCACTGAAGGGATTGCTTTGAAACTTTGCATACATCATCAGTAAAATGCCCTCTACCAAGTTTGCCCAAATCATGGCCTCACACCAACCAACATGGCCGCCATGGCTAAAAATAGAAAAGAGGGGTCAAAATACAGTTGCGTCCGTCGGCGTCGTCGGCGTCGGCGTCATCGTCGGCGGCGGCGTCGGCGTCTGTAAACTTTTTACATTTTAATCTTCTTCTCTGAAACCACTTGGCCAATTGAAACCAAACTTGGCCATAATGTTCATTGGATGGACCTTTACAAAGTTTGTGTTTTTTATTTTGATTGGTAAACCAATATGGCCGCCACCTCAAGACTTAGTTTAACATAGGACCCTATGGGAAAAAAGTTTAAAAGGGCTTCTTCTCTGAAACCGTTTAACCAATCAAAACAAAACTTACTAGCAATATTGTTTGGATGGTCCTTTATAAAGTTTGTGTTTTTGATGGGAATTGGAAATTCAAAATGGCCGCCACCGCAGGACTTAGTTTAACATAGAACTCTATGGGAAAAAGTTTTAAAAGGCTTCTTCTCTGAAACCCGTTAATCAATGGAAACACAAACTTACTAGCAATATTGTTTGGATGGTCCTCTATAAAGTTTGTGTTTTTTATGGCAATTGGAAATTCAAAATGGCTGCCACAGAAGGACTTAATTTAACATAGGACCCTATGGGAAAAGTTTGAAAGGCTTCTTTTCTGAAACCGGTCAACCAATGGAAACAAAACTTACTAGAAATATTGTTTGGATGGTCCTCTATAAAGTTAATGTTTTTTTATCCCAATCGGAAATTCAAAATGGCCGCCACCGCAGGACTTGGTTTAACATTCAACCCTATGAGAAAAAAGTTTAAAAGGGCTTCTTCTCTGAAACCGTTTAACCAATCAAAACAAAATTTACTAGCAATATTGTTTGGATGGTCCTCTATAAAGTTTATGTTTTTTATGGCAATTGGAAATTCAAAATGGCCGCTACCGCAGGACTTAGTTTAACATAGGACCCTATGGGAAAAAGTTTTAAAAGGCTTCTTCTCTGAAACCGGTTAATCAATGGAAACAAAAACTTACTAGCAATATTGTTTGGATGGTCCTCTATAAAGTTTATGTTTTTTATGGCAATTGGAAATTCAAAATGGCCGCTACCACAGGACTTAGTTTAACATAGGACCCTATGGGTATATAAAAAAAAATCTTCTCTATACAACCGGTTAAACAATGAAACAAAGCTTTCTAGTAATATTATTGGATGGTCCTATTTAAAGTTTATTGAAAATTACATGACTTACTTTAACATCAGGGAAATGCCACCGTCATTGCCTATAAAATCAGGTGAGCGATACAGGCTCTTAAGAGCCTCTGGTTTGCTTATAGTTCAAAAAGTATAACAGATACAGGAAAACCGAAGAGACCATCCTTCTTCAGCATCTAAAGCTTTACAAAACACTCCATTGGGTCAAAGTTGTATGATGACTCCTTGTAGGAGTTATTGCCCTTTAATTGTCAAAATTGATGATTTTTGCCATTTTTGCCTCGAAATCTTGAAAATTATTAGAACTAGAGAAAAAGTTAGCACTGCTTAATTGTTCTGCTTTATGAGGGCTACAAAAATGACTTAAGTGTCAAGATTGTCTGATTAACCGTTTAAGAGTTATTCCCCTTGAACTGTTTTTTTTTTTAATCTGTTATAATTGATTTTTTAAAATCATCTCCTCTGAAACCACTGTAAGTACTGCTTTGAAACTTTGTACGCAACATCTGTCAAATGTCCTCAACCAAGTTTGCACCAACCATGACTGCAGATTAACCAACATGGCCACCATGGCTAAAAATAGGATGGGGAGGGGGAGCGGTAAAATACAGTTTTTGGCTTATTTCGGAAAACCGAAGAGACATGCCTTCATCTGCATCAAAAGCTCTAAGAAACACTCCATTGGGTTGAAGTTGTATGATGTCTCCTTATAGGAGTTATTGCCCTTTAATTGTCAAAATTGATGATTTTTGCCATTTTTGCCTCAAAATCTTGAAAATTATTAGAACTAGAGAAAAAGTTAGCATTGCTTAATTGTTCTGCTCTATGAGGGCTACAAAAATGACTTAGGGTCACGATTGTCTGATGGACCGTTTAGGAATTATTCTACTTGAACATTTTTTTAATCAATTTTACTTGATTTTAAAAAATCTTCTCCTCTTAAACCAATGAAAGGACTGCTTTGAAAAATTGCACACATCATCTTTAGGATGTCCTCTACCAAAATTGTACAAATCATGACACCTGACTACCTACATAGCTACGTTGGATTAAAATAGAAAAAATGAAAAAAAGGGGGGGTTGTCGAGAGAGTTTTCGACTGATAGTTAAAAAAGTATAACAGGTACAGCAAATTTGAAGTGAACCTCCCTTCTCCCTCTAACCATCAAAAGATCCTCCTTATAGGAGTTATTTCCCTTAAAAGGTCAAAATTAATGATTTTTGCAGAAGTGTTGGGCAATTACTTATAGCAAAGAAAAGCTGGATAAAAAAGGGTTGTTTGGTTTCAGGTTCAGGTGAGCGATACAGGCTCCTGGGAGCCTCTAGTTCTGCTTCTAGCCTAGCTTCAGTGACATTTTGTTTGAATTTCCTGCAGCTAGTTATGCAGTGTAAATTTCATTACGTTTATGACCTCTGATGATTATTTTTCATATTTTTGTTGTTAATATTTTTAAACTTGAATAGAGAAAAACTGTTAACAGCAAAAACAAAAAACGAACATATTGGTCAAGCAATGCTTTATCTCGACATTCTGTTTAAATGACTTGAAGTCAGTTGTCTTTCATGTTAGTGATTACAGGCTTCTGAGATCCTCTAGTTGTAATTTTAATTGTACACTGTATATAATATTTTATAAATACATTATCAATACATTGTCTGTAATTTTTGTTATTTACCAATCAAAAGGTCAGTATGTGTTATTTGGAAAGGATATGGGTTAGCAGCACATGTCATTTTCCTTGGAAACCTAGGGTTTATCCTCCTGGGGACATTGATATACAAGAAAAGATATGGGTTAAATCCATATCCAGAGATGTTCGATTTAAATGTTATAGGTGTATCCCATTTGGTTAAATATTTTTTTTTCAATTTGTTTTATTTAAAATTTCATCATATGCTGTAAAGGGATGCAAATATAGACGATTGTGAAAGGCAAGAAATAATCATCTTGATTATAATATCTCTTTGAGAAGAGTGTAATAAAAAAAAGCAAAGTTTTGGAAGGACAAATATATGTTTACCAATAAAAATACATTGACCATAGTCAAGTGGTTCTGTGGGGGGAAATGTGAATGTAAGAGCAGCAGTTATCGCATCCTCAGAAAATCAAAGAAAACATACCGACAAGTTACAATTTTTATTGATTTAATTTTACTGTAATTAAAATTGTTTCAAAAGATTTGCAATTAAATGTATTTCAAACGTCAAACTAGCATTCAAGTGCATAAACATTGCTAAGAACTTTATATAAAATTTTCAGATTTTAAAATATAAAAAAAACAATTGGAAGAAGAGTTTTATTTTCCAAAACAATTGATGAGATTATTAACTTCTACAATTATTTTCAACAATATAAACTGTTGATGACCTTTATTCGAACGTAACTGAATTTGTTTCTGTTGTATTATTATAAATATAACTTGCTTCGTTAAAATATCTTAACATCAAAATTTGTAAATTTTTTTAATTAAACGAAAGTCGCTGGAGGCGAGATATATGTATGGGAATCCCGCAGCGGTGGCGGCGGCGGCGTAAACACTTGACATCTTGCTTCATATATTTGTAAGCCCTAGGTCCATCAAATTTGGTCCAGAGGTAGCTTATGATGATTACTTGCCAGTCAGTCACCTGTCACCTGACCTTGACCTCAATTTCATGGTCCAGCGACTACGTTAAAGTTTTGGGGTTACGACAGTTCCTCTGTAACTACGCATGGTAGGGTGACAATATTTGGTGTATAGGTTGCTGATGACTAGTACATGACTGTCTGGTAGGTGTCACATAACCTTGACCTCAAATTTCACGGTCCAGCGACTATGTTAAAGTTTTGGGGTTACGACAGTTCCTCTGGAACTACGCATGGTAGGATGACAATATTTGGTGTAAAGGTTGCTGATGAATAGTACATGACTGTCTGGTAGGTGTCACCTGACCTTGACCTCAATTTCACGGTCCAGCGACTACATTAAAGTTTTTAGGTTACGACAGTTCCTCTGTAACCACGCATGGTAGGATGACAATATTTGGTATATAGGTTGCTGATGACTAGTACATGACTGTCTGGTAGGTGTCACTTGACCTTGACCTCAATTTCACGGTCCAGTGACTACATTAAAGTTTTTGGGTTACGGCAGTTTCTCTGTAACTATGCATGGTAGGATGACAATATTTTGTATATAGGTTGCTGATTAATAGTACATGACTGTCTATTAGTTTCCAACTGACCTTGACTGCAATTTCATGGTCCAGCGACTACGTTAAAGTTGGGTTACGGCTGTTCCTGTGTAACTATGCATGGTATGGTGACAATATTTCGTATACAGGCCGCTGCTGATATTTAATACTATTTACGTAATGCTTACGACGAAATTTATTTTCATTACTGATGCGGAATGCAGGCGAGACATTTTTCTGTGTCCACACTTGTTGTCTCGCCTGCGACGAAAGTCGCTGGAGGCCAGACATATGTTTGGGAATCCGGCGGCGGCGGCGTAAACACTTGACATCTTGCTTCATATCTTTGTAAGCCCAAGCCCTACGTCCATCAAATTTGGTCCAGAGGTAGCTTATGATGAGTACTTGCCAGTCAGTCACCTGTCACCTGACCTTGACCTCAATTTCACGGTCCAGTGACTACGTTAAAGTTTTTGGATTACAACAGTTCCTCTGTAACTACGCATGGTAGGATGACAATATTTGGTGTATAGGTTGCTGATGACTAGTACATGACTGTCTGGTAGGTGTCTTATGACCTTGACCTCAATTTCACGGTCCAGCGACTACGTTAAAGTTTTGGGGTTACGACAGTTCCTCTGTAACTACGCATGGTAGGATGACAATATTTGGTGTATAGGTTGCTGATGACTAGTACATGACTGTCTGGTAGGTGTCACCTGACCTTGACCTCAATTTCACGGTCCAGCGACTATGTTAAAGTTTTGGGGTTACGACAGTTCCTCTGTAACTACGCATGGTAGGATGACAATATTTGGTGTATAGGTTGCTGATGACTAGTACATGACTGTCTGGTAGGTGTCACCTGACCTTGACCTCAATTTCACGGTCCAGCGACTGCGTTAAAGTTTTTGGGTTATGATAGTTCCTCTGTAACTACGCATGGTAGGATGACAATATTTGGTATATAGGTTGCTGATTTATAGTACATGACTGTCTGGTAGGTTCCACCTGACCTTGACCTCAATTTCACGGTCCAGTGACTACGTTAAAGTTTTTAGGTTACGGCTGTTCCCCTTTAACTATGCAGGGTATGGTGACAATATTTTGTATACAGGCCGCTGCTGATATTTAATGCTATTTACGTAATGCTTTTGACGAAATTTATTTTCTTTACTGATGCGGAATGCAGGCGAGACGTTTTTCTGTGTCCACACTTGTTTTATTATTGAGAAATTTCTTTTCCCTACTAATTTCTACCACATTTTTCACTGATTCAGATTTTTTTTAAATAACATGCCTGTTTGAAAATCTAATTTTGTATATATAGTTTCTTCTCACACAGCCAATAATACAATTGGTACAGAGAAAGTAACAAATAAACAATCAAAACAACAGGCTATACACAATATATATCAAAATCATAATCTAATTTAGCCATTGTAGCGGCTTATTATGCGAGTCTAATTGGTCTTCATTTTTACTTTTCATCAAAATTCAGTGTCAGGTAATAAAGAATCAATTAGCAAATAAATAAGGCACATCTAATATGCAATTACATCACAGAAATGCCTCTGCCCCCTCCATAAAACCACCACTACCACACACATGAATCGTTTACGAGAGTTTGGGATTTCGAAACTGTCAATAAACAAAACCCAGGGAAATTAAATTTAATGTTCAAGATGACTAATTTTTTGCGTAACGGTTCTGTTTCTACCTTAATAAATTATGAAATAATCCAGAAATAAGTTTTCTGGATGAGTGGAATCAAAATCTAAAAATGCACTTTTATTGTCAAATTATCTAAGTAACTATAAAAGAAACCGAAAAAATTTACTCTTTATCATGTTAAAATAAGAATCCATACAAAATTACGAAACTTGACATATAAATCACGAAATAATCCAAGAAATTCAATTGAAGCGATGAAATACATTACGTAATATAACATAACAACATTTTTAAATGCCTTTTTCTTATCAAATTAAATAACTAGTTAATAAAAGAAACTCAAGTATATACATTTTATTATGTCAAGAATAGAATGCATTAATAAAAATACTAAGTTTACCCTATAGATAGTAAATTTATCAAAAAATAAAAATTGAAGCGGATCTATTCATACTACCGAGATACTGGTAAAGCGCGCATTAATATGCAATTATGTACATCTTTACTTCTTCTTATTAGATTAGGACAAAAAAACGTATTTTAAAGCTTGAAGGATTTAACAAATACGAAAAACTATAATTGAAATATTTTCTTTAATATTAAATTTGCCATTTTATCACTTACAACATGAACTATATTGTAGAGTATGGTTTTTACCTTTTTGCTCAATTTACCCGAAAACAATTCTATATCATTAAGAGATAATAAGAAGAGATCGAACATATGAAAATACTCGTTTTAGGGCTGATCTCAGCATGCCCACTCGAGATATGTATTGTTCTTCATTTATTTATGTAAAACTGTTAGTCTTTCCCATTTTCAATTGGAAGATCTTATTGATTTTCTTTGGATTATTAAGGTCTTTCCCCTTTCCAGGGAAAGACCTTACTGTATTTCTTCTGATTATTAAGGTCTTTCCCCTTACCAAGGGAAAGACCTTACTGTATTTCGTATGATTATTATTATTATTAAGGCTTTCCACTTTCCGAGTGGAAAGCCTTCCTGTTATTTGTCTGTTTATTAAGGCTTTCCACTTTCCGAGTGGAAAGACTTACTGTTATTAGTCTGTTTCTTATTATTAAGGCTTTCCACTTTCCAGTGGAAAGACTTATTGCATTTTGTCTGTTTCTTATTATTAAGGCTTTCCACTTTCCAGTGGAAAGACTTACTGTTATTAGTCTGTTTCTTATTATTCTTATTTTTTTTCCGCCAAGTTTTGTTATCCCATTATAAATTTTGTTTCGCGACATGTCGTAAAGATATTTTGTACTATGGATGTATGAGACATTACGCTTGCGCAGTTAACCCTGTGACACCGAACACTTTTTCTTTACGGAGTTATTTCCCCTGTCATAAAAAGCTTGTGTGCAGATAAACTATGAAACCGTAAAAGATTTCGCAATGAAAGTTGTTCCAAAATGTTCATCTAAGGATTGCGACACTTTATAACATATCACATTAAAGAATTTTTCACCTTCTTATAGGAGTTATTTCCCCTTATTTATTGGAAGTACAATTTGTACCATTGTAACTCATGAACCAGAGGTGATATAGACTAGATATTTCACAGTTGGTCATCATTGACCTTGACCTTGAAAAAGGTCACAAGGTCAAAGGTCAAGGTCATGTTCTAATTTTTGACCCTTGGTTGTGTGCAGATCTCCTCCTTTACTATAATAGATAGAGAACTGAAACCTTTACCAAAATGTGTATCATATTGAGATCTTGAATCGTCACTTTTTTTATTTGACATTTTTATAAGAGTTATCTCCCCTAGACCAATAAAATGTAGTGTGAATTGCATTATATCACTATATCTCAGTAACTATAACAGATATATATATGAAACCTTATATCGTTGGTCATCATTGACCTTGACCTTGAAAATGGACACAAGGTCAAAGGTCAAGGTCACGTTTGAAAATTTGACATCGTCTTGTCATCGCTATTCCATTGAAACGGTAAAAGATAGGCTATAAGTTATAATGGATAAAATGTTGGTCTCATAAAGGCGTAACTTTTTCCTGCTTTGAGGTAAAGGATCCGACTTCATTTTATAGGAGTTATCCCCCATTACAACCATTGTTAATTAGTTTTTCAATAATTACTTATCAACTATTAATAGTAGAGGCTTGGGGTCTTCACTATAGACCATTAGGACCCTTGACCTTGAAGACAAATACAAGGTCAAAGGTCAAGGTCATCTGCTAATTCTTGGTAGATTTTATAAGTAGTCATATCTCAATAACTAGAAGAGATATTGGCATAAAATCTTCAATGTTGATCACAGTTGACCTTCAGCATGGTCAAGGTCACGGTGTAAGAGTCAAGGTCAAAGTCCTTTTTAAATTTTTTTCATGGTCCTATGTATTTTAAATGGCTTATTCTTATAAATTCTATTGTCTATAAGTAAAATTTACGTAGATTAAAAGATCAGTTGTCAAGGTCACTCAAGTTTTCTAACGTCCTATTTAATGACCTTTCTTATTTTTTAAAAATATCTAAATGGTTTATTTTAATTATTTTTGAACCTATTAATTGCTATAGTCAAATTGCGGATCTTGCTTAGCTTTTTAGTTTCAAGGTCATTTATTTTAGGTTTCTTTTAAGTGGAAAGCCTATTAATCGTTCTTTAGAACGATTGAACCTATATTTATTCTTATTATTCTTCCGCCAAGTTTTTTCTTTTCCCATTATAAATTTTGTTTCGCGACATGTCGTAAAGACATTTTGTACTATGAATGTATGAGACATTACGCTTTCGCAGTTAACCCTGGCTCACCGAACACTTATTCTTTACGGAGTTATTTCCCCTGTCATAAAAATCTTGTGTGCAGATAAACTTTGAAACCGTAAAAGATTTCGCAATGAAAGTTGTTGCAAAATGCTCAGCTATTGATCGCGACAATTTGTTACATATCGCGCAAAGTATTTTGACGACTCCTTGTTGGAGTTATTTCCCCTTATTTATTGGAAGTTCATTTTGTACCATTGTAACTCATGAACCAGAGGTGATAAAGACTAGATATTTCACAGTTGGTCATCATTGACCTTGACCTTGAAAAAGGTCACAAGGTCAAAGGTCAAGGTCACATTCTAAATTTTGACACTGTGGTGTGTGCGATTCTCCTCCTGAACCATAAGAGATACAGAAATAAATCTTTTACCAAAATGTGTATCATATTAAGGTCTTGAAAGGTCACTATAAATGATTAGACTTTTGAAAGAGTTATCTCCCCTGGATCAATTAAATATAGTGTATATAGCGTTATCTCAGTAACTATGACAGATATTTATATGAAACCTTATATCATTAGTCATCATTGACCTTGACCTTGAAAATGGACACAAGGTCAAAGGTCAAGGTCACGTTTGAAATTTTGACATTATCTTGTCATCGCTATTTCTTTGAAACGGTAAAAGATAGCTGATAACTTATAACGGATAAAATGTCGGCCTCATTAATGCGCAACTTTTTTCTATTTAAAGGAAAAGGATTTGACTTCATCTTATAGGAGTTATCTCCCATTACAACCATTGATATTTACTTTTTCATTGATAACTTATTAACTATTGATAGTAGAGGCATGGGGACTTCACCAAAGACCATTATGACCCTTGACCTTGAAAATAGAAACAAGGTAAAAGGTCAGGGTCATCTTATAAATTTGGGTATTTATGATAAATAGGCATTTCTTCATAATTATAAGACATATTGACAAAGGATCTTCACTGTTGGTCCTTTATTGACCCTCATCATGGTCAAGGTCTTATTGACAGCAGTCAAGGTCAAATAATATTTTTTGGAAATTCTGCTTTTTCGTGTGTATAAAATGGTAAATACAAATAAATGATTTGTTTTTTAAGCATTGAATATGCAAAAATCAAACACTTGGTAGTCAAGGTCATTTATCTCAATTAACGTCCTATTTTTTTACCTTTTTTATTTCAAAAGATATACGAATGGTTTTTCTTTCTTTTGTTTATTTTGAAAAGAAGATTTAATTTCTATATAGCCAAAGTCAATGTCAAGGTCATTTATGCAATAAGTGGAAAGCCTCTCATTTAAATTGTTACATTTGATATTATTTGTTTCAGTATTTTTGTATCTTCACTTTATACTAATTCATTTTTTATAGAAATTTACCATGCTTGCAAAAAGCTAAATAAATTATAATTTAAATTCTGTTTTTGTCCTTTATATTACCTATATTTCAGATGGATTGATACTTATATAAAGAATTTGATTAATATCTGTCCTTTCAGCTTTATTGAAAAATCTTATGTCTGTTCTTGTGTTAATCCTGTTGATTGGTTTATATTAAGAGTAATAGATAATTACCAAGTGGGCATTTGAATGAAAAAAAATTAAAAATAACCAATAGAAAAACGCCACAAGGTCTAGTGTGTGCATAGAAGTCTGTGGAGCAGGACAAGGTGATAAATGTAGTATTATAGACTTTATGGTGGATATACCCGGTACTAGGTCTAGTGAGTGCATAATAGTCTGTAGAATAGGACTAGGTGATATACAGGGCATGACTAGGTGATAGACCTATTATGGACTTTAGAGTGGATATACTAGGTCTAGTAAGTGCTTATTAGTCTATAGAGCAGGACTAGGTGAAATACATTGCATGACTATGTGATAGACCTATTATGGACCTTAGGGTGGATATAGTAGGTCTAGCGAGTGCTTATTAGTCTATAGAGCAGGACTAGATGATATTCATGGTGTGACTAGGTGATAGACCTATTATGGACCTTAGAGTGGATATACTAGGTCTAGTAAGTGCTTATTAGTCTATATAGCAGGACTAGGTGATATACAGGACGTGACTAGGTGATAGGCCTATTATGGACTTTAGAGTGGATATACTAGGTCTAGCGAGTGCTTATTAGTCTATAGAGCAGGACTAGGTGATATACATTGCATGACTATGTGATAGACCTATTATGGACCTTAGGGTGGATATAGTAGGTCTAGCGAGTGCTTATTAGTCTATAGAGCAGGACTAGATGATATTCATGGTGTGACTAGGTGATAGACCTATTATGGACCTTAGAGTGGATATACTAGGTCTAGTAAGTGCTTATTAGTCTATATAGCAGGACTAGGTGATATACAGGACGTGACTAGGTGATAGGCCTATTATGGACTTTAGAGAGGTCTAGTGAGTGCTTATTAGTCTATAGAGCAGGACTAGGTGATATACAGGGCATGACTAGGTGATAGACCTATTATGGACCTTAGGGTGGATATACTAGGTCTAGCGAGTGCTTATTAGTCTATAGAGCAGGACTAGATGATATTCATGGTGTGACTAGGTGATAGACCTATTATGGACCTTAGAGTGGATATACTAGGTCTAGCGAGTGCTTGTTAGTCTATAGAGCAGGACTAGATGATATTCATGGTGTGACTAGGTGATAGACCTATTATGGACCTTAGAGTGGATATACTAGGTCTAGCGAGTGCTTATTAGTCTATAGAGCAGGAGTAGATGATATTCATGGTGTGACTAGGTGATAGACCTATTATGGACCTTAGATTGGATATACTAGGTCTAGTAAGTGCTTATTAGTCTATAGAGCAGGACTAGGTGATATACAGGGCTTGACTAGGTGATAGACCTATTATGGACCTTAGGGTGGATATAGTAGGTCTAGCGAGTGCTTATTAGTCTATAGAGCAGGACTAGGTGATATACAGGGCTTGACTACTAGGTGATAGACCTATTATGGACCTTAGGGTGGATATACTAGGTCTAGTAAGTGCTTATTAGTCTATAAAGCAGGACTAGGTGATATACAGGGCATGACTAGGTGATAGACCTATTATGGACCTTAGAGTGGATATACTAGATCTAGTAAGTGCATAATAGTCGGTAGAGTAGGACTAGGTGATATACAGGGCATGACTAGGTGATGGACCTATTATGGACTTTAGAGAGGTCTAGTGAGTGCTTATTAGTCTATAGAGCAGGACTAGGTGATATACAGGGCATGACTAGGTGATAGACCTATTATGGACCTTAGAGTGGATATAGTAGGTCTAGTGAGTGCTTATTAGTCTATAGAGCAGGACTAGATGATATTCATGGTGTGACTAGGTGATAGACCTATTATGGACCTTAGATTGGATATTCTAGGTCTAGTAAGTGCTTATTAGTCTATAGAGCAGGACTAGGTGATATACAGGGCTTGACTAGGTGATAGACCTATTATGGACTTTAGAGAGGTCTAGTGAGTGCTTATTAGTCTGTAGAGTAGGACTAGGTGATATACAGGGCATGACTAGGTGATAGACCTATTATGGACCTTAGAGTGGATATACTAGGTCTAGTAAGTGCATGATAGTCTGTAGAGTAGGACTAGGTGATATACAGGGCATGACTAGGTGATAGACCTATTATGGACCTTAGAGTGGATATACTAGGTCTAGTGAGTCCTTATTAGTCTATAGAGCAGGGCTAGGTGATATACAGGTCGTGACTAGGTGGTAGACCTATTATGGACTTTAGAGAGGCCTAGTGAGTGCTTATTAGTCTATAGAGCAGGACTAGGTGATATACAGGGCATGACTAGGTGATTGACCTATTATGGACCTTAGAGTGGATATACTAGGTCTAGTAAGTGCTTATTAGTCTATAGAGCAGGACTAGGTGATATACAGGGCATGACTAGGTGATAGACCTATTATGGACCTTAGAGTGGATATACTAGGTCTAGTGAGTGCTTATTAGTCTATAGAGCAGGACTAGGTGATATACAGGGCGTGACTAGGTGATAGACCTATTGTGGATATACTAGGTCTAGTAAGTGCTTATTAGTCTATAGAGCAGGACTAGGTGATATACAGGGCATGACTAGGTGATAGACTTATTATGGACTTTATAGAGGTCTAATGAGTACTTATTCGTCTATAGAGCAGGACTAGGTGATATACAGGGCATGACTAGGTGATAGACCTATTATGGACCTTAGGGTGGATATAGTAGGTCTAGCGAGTGTTTATTAGTCTATAGAGCAGGACTAGATGATATTCATGGTGTGACTAGGTGATAGACCTATTATGGACCTTAGAGTGGATATACTAGGTCTAGTAAGTGCTTATTAGTCTATAGAGCAGGACTAGGTGATATACAGGGCATGACTAGGTGATAGACCTATTATGGACTTTATAGAGGTCTAGTGAGTGCTTATTAGTCTATAGAGCAGGACTAGGTGATATACAGGGCATGACAAGGTGATAGACCTATTATGGACCTTACTGGCTTAGGGTGGATATAGTAGGTCTAGCGAGTGCTTATTAGTCTATAGAGCAGGACTAGATGATATTCATGGTGTGACTAGGTGATAGACCTATTATGGACCTTAGAGTGGATATACTAGGTCTAGTAAGTGCTTATTAGTCTATAGAGCAGGACTAGGTGATGTACAGGGCATGACTAGGTGATAGACCTATTATGGACCTAAGAGTGGATAAACTAGGTCTAGTAAGTGCATAATAGTCTGTAGAGTAGGACTAGGTGATATACAGGGCATGACTAGGTGATAGACCTATTATGGACCTAAGAGTGGATAAACTAGGTCTAGTAAGTGCATAATAGTCTGTAGAGTAGGACTAGGTGATATACAGGGCATGACTAGGTGATAGACCTATTATGGACCTAAGAGTGGATATACTAGATCTAGTAAGTGCATAATAGTCGGTAGAGTAGGACTAGGTGATATACAGGGCATGACTAGGTGATAGACCTATTATGGACTTTAGAGAGGTCTAGTGAGTGCTTATTAGTCTATAGAGCAGGACTAGGTGATATACAGGGCATGACTAGGTGATAGACCTATTATGGACCTTAGAGTGGATATACTAGGTCTAGTGAGTGCTTATTAGTCTATAGAGCAGGACTAGGTGATATACAGGGCGTGACTAGGTGATAGACCTATTATGGACTTTAGAGTGGATATATTAGGTCTAGTAAGTGCTTATTAGTCTATAGAGCAGGACTAGGTGATATACAGGGCATGACTAGGTGATAGACCTATTATGGACTTTAGAGAGGTCTAGTGAGTGCTTATTAGTCTATAGAGCAGGACTAGGTGATATACAGGGCATGACTAGGTGATAGACCTATTATGGACCTTAGGGTGGATATAGTAGGTCTAGCGAGTGCTTATTAGTCTATAGAGCAGGACTAGATGATATTCATGGTGTGACTAGGTGATAGACCTATTAAGGACCTTAGAGTGGATATACTAGGTCTAGTAAGTGCTTATTTGTCTATAGAGCAGGACTACGTGATATACAGGGCATGACTAGGTGATAGACCTATTATGGACTTTATAGAGGTCTAGTGAGTGCTTATTATGGACTTTATAGAGGTCTAGCGAGTGCTTATTAGTCTATAGAGCAGGACTAGATGATATTCATGGTGTGACTAGGTGATAGACCTATTATGGACCTTAGAGTGGATATACTAGGTTTAGTAAGTGCTTATTAGTCTATAGAGCAGGACTAGGTGATATACAGGGCATGACTAGGTGATAGACCTATTATGGACCTTAGAGTGGATAAACTAGGTCTAGTAAGTGCATAATAGTCTGTAGAGTAGGACTAGGTGATATACAGGGCATGACTAGGTGATAGACCTATTATGGACTTTAGAGAGGTCTAGTGAGTGCTTATTAGTCTATAGAGCAGGACTAGGTGATATACAGGGCATGACTAGGTGATAGACCTATTATGGACCTTAGAGTGGATATACTAGGTCTAGTGAGTGCTTATTAGTCTATAGAGCAGGACTAGGTGATATACAGGGCGTGACTAGGTGATAGACCTATTATGGACTTTAGAGTGGATATACTAGGTCTAGTAAGTGCTTATTAGTCTATAGAGCAGGACTAGGTGATATACAGGGCATGACTAGGTGATAGACCTATTATGGACTTTATAGAGGTCTAGTGAGTGCTTATTAGTCTATAGAGCAGGACTAGGTGATATACAGGGCATGACAAGGTGATAGACCTATTATGGACCTTACTGGCTTAGGGTGGATATAGTAGGTCTAGCGAGTGCTTATTAGTCTATAGAGCAGGACTAGATGATATTCATGGTGTGACTAGGTGATAGACCTATTATGGACCTTAGAGTGGATATACTAGGTTTAGTAAGTGCTTATTAGTCTATAGAGCAGGACTAGGTGATATACAGGGCATGACTAGGTGATAGACCTATTATGGACCTTAGAGTGGATAAACTAGGTCTAGTAAGTGCATAATAGTCTGTAGAGTAGGACTAGGTGATATACAGGGCATGACTAGGTGATAGACCTATTATGGACTTTAGAGAGGTCTAGTGAGTGCTTATTAGTCTATAGAGCAGGACTAGGTGATATACAGGGCATGACTAGGTGATAGACCTATTATGGACCTTAGAGTGGATATAGTAGGTCTAGTGAGTGCTTATTAGTCTATAGAGCAGGACAATATGATATTCATGGTGTGACTAGGTTATAGACCTATTATGGACCTTAGAGTGGATATACTAGATCTAGTAAGTGCATAATAGTCTATAGAGCAGGACTAGGTGATATACAGGGCATGACTAGGTGATAGACCTATTGTGGACTTTAGAGAGGTCTAGTGAGTGCTTATTAGTCTATAGAGCAGGACTAGGTGATATACATGGCATGACTAGGTGATAGACCTATTATTGACCTTAGAGTGGATATACTAGGTCTAGCGAGTGCTTATTAGTCTATAGAGCAGGACTAGGTGATATACAGGGCGTGACTAGTTGATAGACCTATTATGGACTTTAGAGTGGATATACTAGGTCTAGTAAGTGCTTATTAATCTATAGAACAGGACTAGGTGATATACAGGGCATGACTAGGTGATAGACCTATTATGGACTTTAGAGAGGTCTAGTGAGTGCTTATTAGTCTGTAGAGTAGGACTAGGTGATATACAGGGCATGACTAGGTGATAGACCTATTATGGACCTTAGAGTGGATATACTAGGTCTAGTGAGTGCTTATTAGTCTATAGAGCAGGGCTAGGTTATATACAGGGCGTGACTAGGTGATAGACCTATTATGGACTTTAGAGAGGTCTAGTGAGTGCTTATTATTCTATAGAGCAGCACTAGGTGATATACAGGGCATGAATAGGTGATAGACCTATTATGGACTTTAGAGTAGATATACTAGGTCTAGTAAGTGCATAACCGTCGATAGAGTAGGACTAGGTGATATACAGGGCATGACTAGGTGATAGACCTATTATGGACCTTAGAGTGGATATACAAGGTCTAGTGAGTGCTTATTAGTCTATAGAGCAGGACTAGGTGATATACAGGGCATGACTAGGTGATAGACCTATTATGGACCTTAGAGTGGATATACTAGGTCTAGTAAGTGCTTATTAGTCTATAGAGTAGGACTAGGTGATATTCAGGGCATGACTAGGTGATAGACCTATTATGGACCTTAGATTGGATATACTAGGTCTAGTAAGTGCTTATTAGTCTATAGAGCAGGACTAGGTGAAATACATTGCATGACTATGTGATAGACCTATTATGGACCTTAGGGTGGATATAGTAGGTCTAGCGAGTGCTTATTAGTCTATAGAGCAGGACTAGATGATATTCATGGTGTGACTAGGTGATAGACCTATTATGGACCTTAGAGTGGATATACTAGGTCTAGTAAGTGCTTATTAGTCTATATAGCAGGACTAGGTGATATACAGGACGTGACTAGGTGATAGGCCTATTATGGACTTTAGAGTGGATATACTAGGTCTAGTGAGTGCTTATTAGTCTATAGAGCAGGACTAGGTGATATACATTGCATGACTATGTGATAGACCTATTATGGACCTTAGGGTGGATATAGTAGGTCTAGCGAGTGCTTATTAGTCTATAGAGCAGGACTAGATGATATTCATGGTGTGACTAGGTGATAGACCTATTATGGACCTTAGAGTGGATATACTAGGTCTAGTAAGTGCTTATTAGTCTATATAGCAGGACTAGGTGATATACAGGACGTGACTAGGTGATATGCCTATTATGGACTTAAGAGAGGTCTAGTGAGTGCTTATTAGTCTATAGAGCAGGACTAGGTGATATACAGGGCATGACTAGGTGATAGACCTATTATGGACCTTAGGGTGGATATACTAGGTCTAGCGAGTGCTTATTAGTCTATAGAGCAGGACTAGATGATATTCATGGTGTGACTAGGTGATAGACCTATTATGGACCTTAGAGTGGATATACTAGGTCTAGCGAGTGCTTATTAGTCTATAGAGCAGGACTAGATGATATTCATGGTGTGACTAGGTGATAGACCTATTATGGACCTTAGAGTGGATATACTAGGTCTAGCGAGTGCTTATTAGTCTATAGAGCAGGACTAGATGATATTCATGGTGTGACTAGGTGATAGACCTATTATGGACCTTAGATTGGATATACTAGGTCTAGTAAGTGCTTATTAGTCTATAGAGCAGGACTAGGTGATATACAGGGCTTGACTAGGTGATAGACCTATTATGGACCTTAGGGTGGATATAGTAGGTCTAGCGAGTGCTTATTAGTCTATAGAGCAGGACTAGGTGATATACAGAGCTTGACTAGGTGATAGACCTATTATGGACCTTAGGGTGGATATACTAGGTCTAGTAAGTGCTTATTAGTCTATAAAGCAGGACTAGGTGATATACAGGGCATGACTAGGTGATAGACCTATTATGGACCTAAGAGTGGATAAACTAGGTCTAGTAAGTGCATAATAGTCTGTAGAGTAGGACTAGGTGATATACAGGGCATGACTAGGTGATAGACCTATTATGGACCTTAGAGTGGATATACTAGATCTAGTAAGTGCATAATAGTCAGTAGAGTAGGACTAGGTGATATACAGGGCATGACTAGGTGATGGACCTATTATGGACTTTAGAGAGGTCTAGTGAGTGCTTATTAGTCTATAGAGCAGGACTAGGTGATATACAGGGCATGACTAGGTGATAGACCTATTATGGACCTTAGAGTGGATATACTAGGTCTAGTGAGTGCTTATTAGTCTATAGAGCAGGACTAGATGATATTCATGGTGTGACTAGGTGATAGACCTATTATGGACCTTAGATTGGATATACTAGGTCTAGTAAGTGCTTATTAGTCTATAGAGCAGGACTAGGTGATATACAGGGCTTGACTAGGTGATAGACCTATTATGGACTTTAGAGAGGTCTAGTGAGTGCTTATTAGTCTGTAGAGTAGGACTAGGTGATATACAGGGCATGACTAGGTGATAGACCTATTATGGACCTTAGAGTGGATATACTAGGTCTAGTAAGTGCATGATAGTCTGTAGAGTAGGACTAGGTGATATACAGGGCATGACTAGGTGATAGACCTATTATGGACCTTAGAGTGGATATACTAGGTCTAGTGAGTCCTTATTAGTCTATAGAGCAGGGCTAGGTGATATACAGGTCGTGACTAGGTGGTAGACCTATTATGGACTTTAGAGAGGCCTAGTGAGTGCTTATTAGTCTATAGAGCAGGACTAGGTGATATACAGGGCATGACTAGGTGATTGACCTATTATGGACCTTAGAGTGGATATACTAGGTCTAGTAAGTGCTTATTAGTCTATAGAGCAGGACTAGGTGATATACAGGGCATGACTAGGTGATAGACCTATTATGGACCTTAGAGTGGATATACTAGGTCTAGTGAGTGCTTATTAGTCTATAGAGCAGGACTAGGTGATATACAGGGCATGACTAGGTGATAGACCTATTGTGGATATACTAGGTCTAGTAAGTGCTTATTAGTCTATAGAGCAGGACTAGGTGATATACAGGGCATGACTAGGTGATAGACCTATTATGGACCTTAGAGTGGATATACTAGGTCTAGTGAGTGCTTATTAGTCTATAGAGCAGGACTAGGTGATATACAGGGCGTGACTAGGTGATAGACCTATTGTGGATATACTAGGTCTAGTAAGTGCTTATTAGTCTATAGAGCAGGACTAGGTGATATACAGGGCATGACTAGGTGATAGACTTATTATGGACTTTATAGAGGTCTAGTGAGTGCTTATTAGTCTATAGAGCAGGACTAGGTGATATACAGGGCATGACTAGGTGATAGACCTATTATGGACCTTAGAGTGGATATACTAGGTCTAGTGAGTGCTTATTAGTCTATAGAGCAGGACTAGGTGATATACAGGGCGTGACTAGGTGATAGACCTATTGTGGATATACTAGGTCTAGTAAGTGCTTATTAGTCTATAGAGCAGGACTAGGTGATATACAGGGCATGACTAGGTGATAGACTTATTATGGACCTTAGAGTGGATATACTAGGTCTAGTAAGTGCTTATTAGTCTATAGAGCAGGACTAGGTGATATACAGGGCATGACTAGGTGATAGACTTATTATGGACTTTATAGAGGTCTAGTGAGTGCTTATTAGTCTATAGAGCAGGACTAGATGATATTCATGGTGTGACTAGGTGATAGACCTATTATGGACCTTAGAGTGGATATACTAGGTCTAGTAAGTGCTTATTAGTCTATAGAGCAGGACTAGGTGATATACAGGGCATGACTAGGTGATAGACCTATTATGGACTTTATAGAGGTCTAGTGAGTGCTTATTAGTCTATAGAGCAGGACTAGGTGATATACAGGGCATGACAAGGTGATAGACCTATTATGGACCTTACTGGCTTAGGGTGGATATAGTAGGTCTAGCGAGTGCTTATTAGTCTATAGAGCAGGACTAGATGATATTCATGGTGTGACTAGGTGATAGACCTATTATGGACCTTAGAGTGGATATACTAGGTCTAGTAAGTGCTTATTAGTCTATAGAGCAGGACTAGGTGATGTACAGGGCATGACTAGGTGATAGACCTATTATGGACCTAAGAGTGGATAAACTAGGTCTAGTAAGTGCATAATAGTCTGTAGAGTAGGACTAGGTGATATACAGGGCATGACTAGGTGATAGACCTATTATGGACCTAAGAGTGGATAAACTAGGTCTAGTAAGTGCATAATAGTCTGTAGAGTAGGACTAGGTGATATACAGGGCATGACTAGGTGATAGACCTATTATGGACCTTAGAGTGGATATACTAGATCTAGTAAGTGCATAATAGTCGGTAGAGTAGGACTAGGTGATATACAGGGCATGACTAGGTGATAGACCTATTATGGACTTTAGAGAGGTCTAGTGAGTGCTTATTAGTCTATAGAGCAGGACTAGGTGATATACAGGGCATGACTAGGTGATAGACCTATTATGGACCTTAGAGTGGATATACTAGGTCTAGTGAGTGCTTATTAGTCTATAGAGCAGGACTAGGTGATATACAGGGCGTGACTAGGTGATAGACCTATTATGGACTTTAGAGTGGATATACTAGGTCTAGTAAGTGCTTATTAGTCTATAGAGCAGGACTAGGTGATATACAGGGCATGACTAGGTGATAGACCTATTATGGACTTTAGAGAGGTCTAGTGAGTGCTTATTAGTCTATAGAGCAGGACTAGGTGATATACAGGGCATGACTAGGTGATAGACCTATTATGGACCTTAGGGTGGATATAGTAGGTCTAGCGAGTGCTTATTAGTCTATAGAGCAGGACTAGATGATATTCATGGTGTGACTAGGTGATAGACCTATTAAGGACCTTAGAGTGGATATACTAGGTCTAGTAAGTGCTTATTTGTCTATAGAGCAGGACTACGTGATATACAGGGCATGACTAGGTGATAGACCTATTATGGACTTTATAGAGGTCTAGTGAGTGCTTATTATGGACTTTATAGAGGTCTAGCGAGTGCTTATTAGTCTATAGAGCAGGACTAGATGATATTCATGGTGTGACTAGGTGATAGACCTATTATGGACCTTAGAGTGGATATACTAGGTTTAGTAAGTGCTTATTAGTCTATAGAGCAGGACTAGGTGATATACAGGGCATGACTAGGTGATAGACCTATTATGGACCTTAGAGTGGATAAACTAGGTCTAGTAAGTGCATAATAGTCTGTAGAGTAGGACTAGGTGATATACAGGGCATGACTAGGTGATAGACCTATTATGGACTTTAGAGAGGTCTAGTGAGTGCTTATTAGTCTATAGAGCAGGACTAGGTGATATACAGGGCATGACTAGGTGATAGACCTATTATGGACCTTAGAGTGGATATAGTAGGTCTAGTGAGTGCTTATTAGTCTATAGAGCAGGACAATATGATATTCATGGTGTGACTAGGTTATAGACCTATTATGGACCTTAGAGTGGATATACTAGATCTAGTAAGTGCATAATAGTCTGTAGAGTAGGACTAGGTGATATACAGGGCATGACTAGGTGATAGACCTATTGTGGACTTTAGAGAGGTCTAGTGAGTGCTTATTAGTCTATAGAGCAGGACTAGGTGATATACATGGCATGACTAGGTGATAGACCTATTATGGACCTTAGAGTGGATATACTAGGTCTAGCGAGTGCTTATTAGTCTATAGAGCAGGACTAGGTGATATACAGGGCATGACTAGGTGATAGACCTATTATGGACCTTAGAGTGGATATACTAGGTCTAGTGAGTGCTTATTAGTCTATAGAGCAGGACTAGGTGATATACAGGGCGTGACTAGGTGATAGACCTATTATGGACTTTAGAGTGGATATACTAGGTCTAGTAAGTGCTTATTAGTCTATAGAGCAGGACTAGGTGATATACAGGGCATGACTAGGTGATAGACCTATTATGGACTTTAGAGAGGTCTAGTGAGTGCTTATTAGTCTATAGAGCAGGACTAGGTGATATACAGGGCATGACTAGGTGATAGACCTATTATGGACCTTAGGGTGGATATAGTAGGTCTAGCGAGTGCTTATTAGTCTATAGAGCAGGACTAGATGATATTCATGGTGTGACTAGGTGATAGACCTATTAAGGACCTTAGAGTGGATATACTAGGTCTAGTAAGTGCTTATTTGTCTATAGAGCAGGACTACGTGATATACAGGGCATGACTAGGTGATAGACCTATTATGGACTTTATAGAGGTCTAGTGAGTGCTTATAAGTCTATAGAGCAGGACTAGGTGATATACAGGGCATGACTAGGTGATAGACCTATTATGGACCTTAGGGTGGATATAGTAGGTCTAGCGAGTGCTTATTAGTCTATAGAGCAGGACTAGATGATATTCATGGTGTGACTAGGTGATAGACCTATTATGGACCTTAGAGTGGATATACTAGGTTTAGTAAGTGCTTATTAGTCTATAGAGCAGGACTAGGTGATATACAGGGCATGACTAGGTGATAGACCTATTATGGACCTTAGAGTGGATAAACTAGGTATAGTAAGTGCATAATAGTATGTAGAGTAGGACTAGGTGATATACAGGGCATGACTAGGTGATAGACCTATTATGGACCTTAGAGTGGATATACTAGGTCTAGTGAGTGCTTATTAGTCTATAGAGCAGGGCTAGGTTATATACAGGGCGTGACTAGGTGATAGACCTATTATGGACTTTAGAGAGGTCTAGTGAGTGCTTATTATTCTATAGAGCAGCACTAGGTGATATACAGGGCATGAATAGGTGATAGACCTATTATGGACTTTAGAGTAGATATACTAGGTCTAGTAAGTGCATAACCGTCGATAGAGTAGGACTAGGTGATATACAGGGCATGACTAGGTGATAGACCTATTATGGACCTTAGAGTGGATATACAAGGTCTAGTGAGTGCTTATTAGTCTATAGAGCAGGACTAGGTGATATACAGGGCATGACTAGGTGATAGACCTATTATGGACCTTAGAGTGGATATAGAGTGGATATACTAGGTCTAGTAAGTGCTTATTAGTCTATACAGTAGGACTAGGTGATATTCAGGGCATGACTAGGTGATAGACCTATTATGGACCTTAGATTGGATATACTAGGTCTAGTAAGTGCATAATAGTCTGTAGAGTAGGACTAGGTGATATACAGGGCATGACTATGTGATAGACCTATTATGGACTTTAGAGAGGTCTAGTGAATGCTTATTAGTCTATAGAGCAGGACTAGGTGATATACAGGGCATGACTACGTGATAGACCTATTATGGACCTCAGAGTGATATAGTAGGTCTAGCGAGTGCTTATTAGTCTATAGAGCAGGACTAGATGATATTCATGGTGTGACTAGGTGATAGACCTATTATGGACCTTAGAGTGGATATACTAGGTCTAGTGAGTGCATAATAGTCTATAGAGCAGGACTAGGTGATATACAGGGCATGAATAGGTGATAGACCTATTATGGACTTTAGAGTAGATTTACTAGAAAATAAATGAGCCTAAAATAAAATAACTTTTTTAAACGTGATGTGTGTCTAAAACATAAGTACATAAATTATTAGTTTGTTGTTGTTGTTTATTTATATGTATTTTCTAAGCGACGGGGAGAATGTTAAATTATGTCCAAGATTTCTTTGCATATGTAGAGATACATTATTTCATCATTTCGGTGTGCAAATCTTTTTATCCTTGCAGTTCTTTAGCAACTCAAAAAACCCAACACCCAACGTATATTAAAAAAAGAAATCACTACTGCAGTAATACATTCATTTGTGAAAATTCCTTATGTGCAGTTAGCAATGTATATTCCAAAAAAGACATTGATCCATCATTCAAAGACTGGTGATAATTGTTTTATTACACATCATTGATTATACATATAACTTAATAGATATTTATCATATTCATACTGTTTTCCTTTTTTACATTATTTTTTATAGTGAAAATTGCGTCGTGATATATTATTTTCTTTTCGGTTATTAGATATATCCGAGGACTCCCTCAATTCTATTTTAAGAACGCAAGACTGCGTTACAAATAACGCCGACCATAAAAGTACACCCGATGAAAGTGGACATTAATTTCGTTATAAAACGCACCAATCGGATCACCTCGGTTATTTCCGCCTATGGTTGGAAAGTCACTTTCCCGACCCTTGACGGAAATGGCCGAGAGATGTTCCGATTGAAAACGCACTATATATATTTTATTATTTAGAAGTCATTTGGTTTGAACAATAAATGCACGATATTTTGGAATTAATTTAGCCTTGGGTTCATTGTTTACAATCTAATGAAGGGAAATCGCAGAAATTCATGGACGAAATTCGAGTGTGTGACCATAATAGTCGCATTTATTACTGTTATGATAGAGAGCGATAATTAGACATTTAAATTAATTTATATTTGTATAATTATTACCGTCTCCCATTGGAGACGGTATATATAATGATGATCAGTCTTCGGAGTAAATGACTCTCTGTTACTTGATTGGGTGGTTTACTAAATCTATAAATAGGTTTGTCATTTCATTGGTTTAGGGACCGGTCAAAATTTAGTGCAACATAGGACCGGTGCAAAAAAAAATAATGGCTAAAAAATAAATAATAACCCTATCGGTATAAAACTGAAAAAAAAGTGCTGTCCTATGAAACTTTGGTTAAAAAAATATAGGTGTCCTATTGTAAATTTCATGTATTTCAATACTAATAAAAAAGCAGTTCAAAGATGTAATATACTTTTATAATGACAATAAGCACATATATCTCAAATATAATTGAATGGCAATGTGTTAGTTTTATGTTTTCTTTTGTTATTAAAGTGAATAAAAAAAATATTCCAAAGATTTTTCATTAAAAAAAAACCCATGTCCTATGCTGATCTTAGTTTAAAAAAGTGGTGTCCCAACAAAAAAATTACAAGAAAAAAATGTATGTCCTACTATGTTTTGCACTGGTCCTATGTTGCACTAAATTTTGACCGGTCCCTTACGTCAGAATCGTGTGAACTGATATTTCGTTTCGATATATTCTTTAGGTTGAATCTGGGTTGTAATCAGTATTTTGGTGTTGTAATATTAAGTTCCGCATATTGACTTCTATTTTATTCAATGCAGTGAACAATTAAAATTATTTTTTAAAAAACATTGTACCAAAATCTCTCTACTTTGTAAAACTGTTTGGTAATTTAAAAAAAAAGATATTTTCTATATCTTTATTTTCGTTCTGATATTGATGCAACTATAACAAAACATATTTTTACTGCTCATTTTGAACATTTGTTCAGGGAGTCATTTTTTGTTTTATTTTTTAAAAAAGCACGTGTGAAGTGACGACAGGCATTTAAATCTCTCAAGCACCATTGCATAATAGTTTAGCAAAAACAATGTCCTTAAAAGGTACATTGTTTACCTATCCTACATATAAATGACAGAAAAAAACAGATACTTTAATAAATCCATAAAATTTGTAATGCAGCTAAGAGACGTTAGCTTTTTAGAAAAGCTAAACTTGTATCGTTCGTTGTTGCAGTAATGACTTTGAAGGTGTTATGTCTTTATCCTAATTGATTTTTAAATTAAAAGGTCAAAACCCAAGAGGTTGTAATAAGTGAGAAATTTTAGAAAAATGAAAAATAATTAAAAGGAGATATCATCACAATAAAAATTATTACACTTTTGAAAACATTTTTTGTGTTTCCAGATGCCACTGCCAGCAGATGCACGGACTTCCAATACAAAAATAAATAATGTATACGTATCTTTGATAAAAAAAAATCCTTTTTCTAATTCATATATAATTTTATAATGTTATATGTTACATGCTAATGTTATAATGTCATATTAATATGATATAAATAACTTGATTACCTGATGACTTTTTCTTTGATTTCATAGTCTGTTATTAGCATTTAATTATTGTTAAATTTGCTTGATTTTTTTAAGGATATGAAATAAACATTGTTTTCTTTAAATCGTCTTTTTTACTGAATATTTTAATATATTAAGAAAAAAAAGTTAATATAAATACAGATGCCAAATTAACTATATCAGGTGCAGAATTGGCTATACCAAGTGCCGATTTGACTAGACCAGGTACCGATATTAACTGGTGCCGATTTGACTAGTATTCGTGTAAAATGGGAGGTTGGTATAAAAACGAGACGGAAATTTTATATACGTAAATGGTCATAACTTTTAAAGTAATAAAGATAGGTCAACAAACTTGAAACTAATTATTTAATAATAAACACCTGCTTTAAAATGATCACAGACTGATTCTCTATCATTGTGCCACCAAGAGAGGAACAAAACAATAGGAGGTTCTTGAAGACAAGAAAACCAATTAATTTTTATGTCTTAAGATGTCGCTTTAATTTTGTTTTATAGCGAGCATCTCAAAAGACGTCACGTCACCATTGGAATGCAGGGGCACTGTTAGGGCGCTCTGAAGTAACATCGTGGAAGTAACGTCATGAACAATACAATCTGCGATGCTCGCATGTAGGCTGCGTCTTTAAACATATTAAACATTTTGGAAGGGAACGGACTTTTTTGTTAGTGAGGATAGCATTTTTTGTAAACGTTAAGATACATAACTCTATAATGTGTAGGACGATTTGGCTGGTTATCGAATTTGGTGAAGATATTATTCCCATAAAAATTGTCTTCAAGTTTCATGAAGATCGCGGACAAGAACTATTTGAGAATGGTCCAGTGGCGGTCAGCTCGCTATGTATGCAATAGGTACCATAACACTAGCAGTGTGTCTAACATGATAAATACACTGCAGTGGCCATCTTAGCTGAGCGCCGCCCGATTAGTCGTATTCTCATAAAATTATAGTTCATTGTCTACAATAGACATTCCTACAGATCCTCTCATACCATCAGACAAGAACGAGAACACACCACCAGCAAACAGACAGACATATACAAACAGCAAAAGATTCATACAAACGGTCATTTTTCCCACACACACTAGTACTGTCGTAGTAAGGATTTTTATTGTAAAAATATACATTTGGTGAAGTAAAGTTTTCAGCAAAACATGTATTTAGTATACATATCAGATGTGTATTTAGACAAGTCACAACGTTGATAATATAATATTTCTGAGAAATGTATATAAATTAAGATTTAGAAATATTTTCCCTTTGTTATTTTTATACATTTAATTTGTTCAATTTATGTGACACAAGATTGGTAGTTAATTATCAAAAGTTGGAGAAACGTGAACACACCCTTTTTACAATAAAAGGTTGACATGTGAAACTTTCGTAAATATAATTAACTCTATTGTAATTTTTTTAATTTAATTGTTTGTTCAAACTGCGACCCAAGCTGATCAGCGTAGAAACTTTTAATTAATTAGCACCTTGTTGTAGGCGTGTCTTACACGTCGTGACATTTCTTGAAGCATGTTGCCGTGGTTAATTAACGCACGATTTTAATTTGTTAGCCCTGAAACAAGCAGACATGTTTAGTTATAAATTATCTTGTGATCGCGTTAATTTTACATTCGCTATCACAAATAAAGACCAGAAAACTATTCTAATAGTTTTATTGTATTGTTTCAGGCCTTTACTCAGAATTTAAGTGCCGTAAAGGTGTCTGGTTGGTTTGATTCAAACGACAACTCAATTTATATCAAAACCCTCAAAACAGAATTGGATTCCGACTTCCAAAACCCAATTCTGACAGTACAATGGAATTCATTACCACAGAATATAATACAGTGTATAACAGTTGATAGCTTTAGGGAACAGCTTACTACAGCTGTCATATACTCTTTTTTGTCAATCAATCAATCAATCAATCAATCAATCAATCAATCAATCAATCAATCAATCAATCAATCAATCAAGTCTAGTTTAGTGGAAAAAATATTTATCAAACTTACATATCCTCATGTGGTTGATGCCTTTTATGTAACATTTTTGACCACAACCCATTGGGATTAAGGTATGATATCAAATAATTACAAAATGATATGTTATTCTTATTAGATGCAAATTTCCGTCAAGATAAGTCAGTTGATATTTCATGAAATTATTTTTTTTACTTGGGAAATTATTTCTATAAAATTGAAGCTCTTTTTGTCGGCACTACTCATAGAAAAACACTCATAGAAATATAAAGATAAAAATTTCAGTGAATTGTGTTTAAACTTCCTATATTTAGTGTTCATAATTCGAATTAAACGTTATGGTCTCGGAGCTTCTTTGTGAGATGATGAGCACCTTAAATCTCAATAAACAAGGGACTAGCATAAAAAAGCGCACTAGCGATTATTTTTTATTTACAATTTCGAAGTAATTTTGAAGTAATGTCAAGCAATTAGTCTACATTTTATTTTAACTCATTTGACTACGATCTTTACATTAATATTACTTAAAAACACTCATACAAAAAAAGAAAATAAATAACTTTCATTTAGTCCAATAAAGCCGACGTATTAACAAGAACTTCGGCAATGTAGCTTGTACCGGTAGTTCAATGCGATAGATTGGATGTCGATTTGAATATCCTTGAACATACCAATGCGGATGCAGCGAGTGGAATGGGTAAATCTTTGATTCAGTTTTATTGTGTACGGCTACGTAAACGAGATATTCAATAGCATCGGATGGTGAAACATAGTAACATTGATTAAACCGGACATATTTGTTTATAATTGCTGATTCGTCTTTCACACAACAACGTTATCAATCTGCTAACCACTTATTATTTAATACATTACTTTTATTGTTTTCCCCGTAGTCCCATGTCAGCTCAGCTCCTTTTGGTATTTCTGTTATTGTTACAAGAAAAAGTGATCCTCTTTTTGAATTATTTTGACGTCTAATCAATTTACAATTGGGATTTTTTCTTGAATGGTTAAAGTATCTTGCTTTATTCTCGTCTGCACTAAAGAACTTCCCATTTGTATCTCGGTTCCCATCTAATACCTTACCATTTGAATCAAATACACATACAGGAGGAAAATTGTGCATATTGTAAAACTTTTCACGCTCTTCATGTTCAGATTTACTGATCCACTGACCCTTGTATTCTATAACTATATGATCTCCAGGAATATCACAGACTGCAAACATTCCATATCCCACTTTTTTGCTTATGAATATTTTTTCAAACACTTCAGGTCTGCAATCATAGTATTCTTTATAATCTGGAATAAGAGTTTTCCGCGTAATTCTTGGTATTTCTAAATAGTAACCCCTAGGGCTTGATCTCTCACGGAACCCATTCAATGCAGCTATCTTTTTAAATGCTCGTCTAAATCCCGTCTTAGCTTGGTCGTGCAAATTCTTTGTTTTACAGCGTACAGTAATGTAACTCAAATAGGCGTTTAGAATATCATTAGTTTTTGAGAGTGATTCGGACGGTTTTAGAACACGAACAAAACTGTCCAAGTATGGAACAAACGAACCAGTATCCCTAGCGAAGACGTTTGTTTTCTTTAACAATTTATTCCTTGGCATTTATAACCAAAAAAACTAACTTATATAACATACGTATGCCGTGGCACCACTAATACAACGATGCAAAAATGGAGCTCTGTAAAATATTGATATAATGTAAAAATAAACAGTTTTTTTATCGTTTTCACCCGAATGTCGATTGTTTGCAATTGTAATATGACAATATGCATACACGTATTGAAATGGTTATAGCACAGTCATTATATAAAAAGGGAGAAAACATTAACATTATGATTATATAATTATAAGAAATAAAATATGTTTACCCTGATATCATTAGCATTTAAATGAAAAGAATGTTATAAATTATTTACTTGAATGTTATTCTCCAAGACCACATACAACAATACTTTATAGTATTGAAACTTTATAAAAAAATAATGTATAATAATAACTTACGTTAAGTTAAGTAGAAAACGGATATCAATAATTCAAGCACTCATTTACGATCTAGGACAACAGGTTAAACTTGTCATCTGCATTTTATCAGATTGAATTAACGAAGTACGATGTGAAGTCGTTATTGGAGGGAAATATTTGTCAACTTGTCTACATTGACATTTAATGCCAAATATTTTCTTATAAAGAAAACAATGATGTGAAAATGCATTAAAATTCCATGCTGTGGTATGAAAAACAATAGTAGGTATTGCCACCCCACCCCACCCCCAAAAAATGCATCTTTACGATGAAGATTTGCTATTTTATGACTATAAAATATGTTGTATGCCAATGGACAATATATATAAAAATGGCGAGGGCGGCTTACTAATAGGTTTGTGGGCGAGACATCTACGTTTAACACAGAATGATGGAGTATATGTAAGCAGTTTATCTACTGTTATCAAAGAATGGTAAAACACAATCAGTGAGATGGTACCCATATATGTGAGCCCTGCTAACCTTGAGGTCAAGGTCAAAGGTAATCAACCATGGTATGCGACACATCGCCTTGATATTATCTACCCACATACCAGATATCAAAAGCCTACCTCAAAAGATAAAAAAGTTATAGCTCGGACACGATTAGCTTCGGACGGACGGAGGGACGGACAGACTAATCACTGTAGGACCCATAATTAACACCAATTCCTTGTTGAATCGAAAGTGTACATTAAATATATGCTTTCTAATGAAGTATTTCTTAATGTTCCTCGTTCTTTACAAAAACCAATTTACATAATTCTTCAAAACACTCGTATTTATCGATTTTGTAAATTGTCATCTAAAACTTATAATACATTAACGTATATTTTGATTCTTAAATTCCCCCCTAAATGTTAAATGTTACCTAAATGCTAGTTCTCAACACTTGTTTAAAACAAAGATGCTGATATATATGTTGACTGTTTGCTGACAAACATATACTATATCAGATTGTTCCTCAATCTAATTAAAATTATATCTTCACTTGGCTCCCCCCTTTTGCTATTGTCGACGGCGACAATAGCAAAAAGGGGGGAGCCAAGTGAAAATATAATTTTGTTCCTATAAACCGTTTGCAATTCACTAACGTTGGGTCATGCCTTCATTTTGCATGGTTTATAATCCAATAACAAAATTTATAACTTGTTTCAGTACTTTGGTGTAAGGGGCATATGGAATTAATATAAATATAATCAACATATTGCATTCCTAAAGGTGAACATTTAAATTACTCGGATGAAATACTGACACTATTTTAACTTTCAAAAAGACAACTAATAATCTGAATACAAAATGTTTCAGAATTTCATCATCGTTTGGTAGTATCAGTTTAAGGCAGTGACTTACGCGAACCAATAAATGTCCGGAACAGACATTAACATGCTAAAAAATAACAATAGTAATATCTCCGAAATGAATAAAATGCAGGGTTAAATGATGGTTCCAAATAAAAAATTTATTTGTTTATGAAAAATATGACAACCGAATAGATTTTTAAAAGGGGAATTTGAAGTATTATAGTCAGTTATAGAGCTCTCAACGTATTGTTTAATTTATAGACGTTTGTAGATAATTAGTATTAAATGAGTATTTTGTATGCTTCAGAAACTGGTGGATAAATAAATAATATAGATGTCGCAACACTTGCATATGACAATAATTTCACAGATATATAATAGGCGGAGCGATTTAATATATTGGCGCCAAGTAATCCTCCAGTCAATTTAGGCAATTTCGTCGGAAAGGCGTTTTCCAACAGACGTCGAATGAATTCACATATTATAGATACCAATTATAATTTAACCAAGAAGTGTATAGAAGGAAAGAAACTGTGCAAGTTTTCGCTATTCTGCGGAAATCATGCCTTTAAGGTAAGAACGTTTTCCTTTTTATATTAATCTTATTTTTCTTTTTAAAACTGTCAGTTCGGTGCATGTTTATTGTTGCATCATATAATCAAATACATTTACGCAGACAACCAATCAGAGTCCAGATTTCGTTCCAGCAAGGTGTTTTTAAGGGTGAACTGGATGGAAATAACCGAAAATATAATCCTAAAAATGGCAGACTATATTTGTCAAACCTTAAGTTGCTATATTTAATTTATTGTCATTTAATAGATGAGGGGTTTCGGAAGGCAAACACAAAATGTGTTGCAATTAATGTACCCAACGAAGTAGAGCTCTATGTTATGATCAGATTTCAAAGGTCACTTAAAAATTATCTGGACTAAAATATTTTTGTACATTTGTAAGTACCACGTTACTCTGGAGTCATTATTGAAACGCAGGACATTACAGATCTTTTTCTTTGGTATTTTTCTAATTAATTTTAAATATGATGTATGCATATTATATTGATTTTTTTATAAAGATTTTGAAAAATATTTATTTTCGTTTAGACAATTAGAACTATTAACTAACTATGTTTACGACAAATTAAAACACAATTAATTTTAAAACAGCCCAAGAAAAGATCAAAATTTTCCCAAATAACAAAAGATGCAGTTATATATTTGTACAATATATGATATTTGCTGCTACAACAATGGACTTGCTCATAAACAGGCTATGTTGCTCATGTCAATTTCATAAACAGATTCTGGGACCATACTGGGAAGGTTCGATCCACAGATACACGTGTAGCCATACAACATTAAAGATTATAATAACAATACACTAGCTAGCAATTTATTGTATATAATTAATAAGTTCATGCAAAAATGCCATAAATCCAAACGCCAAGATTCAAGGTGTTATTGTCACTAGAAATTTACTTAAATCTTCTTTGGTTTCTTTTTCTTCTTATTGTGCCGCCTTCTTTTACTGAGGCTCTGCTGCCTTCTTGGGATGGCAGCCTTCTTCGCTGTAGGTTTCTCTGCCTTTGGCATTTTAGATTTGGGTTTAGCTGCTTTCTTTTCACCGGCAGCTTTGTTAGCGTGGCTTTCTTTGTCTTCTTGGCATTTTTACTTCAAATGTGCCATGATATATAGCCTGCCTTGAACTACCAATTTTACGATTATGTTGCACATCAATATGAAAAGGCTAAATTTGCCGCACCTACTTGTTACTTTATACTTTTCCAGTGGCAGTCAAAATTCTGTTCCCGATGTCCCATCCATCTTTATTGTATATTGTTTGTTAACTTTTCGTCCTGAATAAACCGAAATACTGCTTGCTGGAAGTAAAGCAAACATCCAAACAATCAATTAATCAATCATAATCAGATTAATCATATTGTATGCAAATACAAAAATGAAGCAACAGCGAGCCCAGAACAGACAACTCTGGTTTTTAAACTACCATAATAAAATTAAATTAATTTAAAAAATGAAAAAAATGTCTGTTCTCTTCTAACGCAGCTACACATCTCTGTCTTTGGCTGGAATTACTATTACTCGACTGGGACCATAATGTAAGGGTTTATAGTGCTCGACCCATAGAGCTATTCAGCGCGTCCCCATGTTGCGGATAGGGATGCTCTCTCGTGGTTTAAACATGTGGTACTTTTCTTAATGAGACTGAATAGTTGTTTGATGCTGATGTATTTGGAACGTCTGTGGCTCCCATAGTGGTTGGAATACCCGTCTTTTCTCCTGACGAGGCTGGAACATGTTGATTTAGATGTATCTATGAAAAAAGGTGTTTTGATGTTGATCGCATAGGACACAGTGACATTCTAAACGTTTTCCCTTTTTGTCCTTTTTTCTTCTTCTTCATTACCTGAGTATCCTTCTTCTTTGCTTCATTTTACTCGGGCCTTCAAGGCTAACTTCAAATGGGAACCTATAAATCAACTATTATTATGAATTACTATTACTATAAATTATACTAGTCCGAGCTTCAAGTGGGCATTTCCTGGCTTTGCATCAATGCCCAACATTAAAGTGTGCCATGATATACCCTAATATTAATATAGCGAATTCCTTTTTCTACTATGTCTATAATCCATGACTGACAGCCTTCCTGTTTTATTGTCTCTATAAAATACTGCATCCTGTTATCTTTTAATGCCATTAATAATCCTCAAGACGTTTCTGTAAAAATGTGTTGCATACCCATCAACCTTTCTACGAGTAATTATCGAGTTCTACTCCACGCCGGGAAGAAGAGCCTTTACAGTTTTTGCTAACATTTTACATTAAAAAACCCTTGTGATGTTCGCATAGGACACGTGTACTCATTCAGATTAATAACAAATAATGTATCAATATTTATTACCTTTTGTGACATTTTTAACTGTGTGGTCTTTTCCGGAAATTTTATGTTGTTCCGATATTGCAATTCATTTATCTAAATCTTCACTACTTCCGCTTCTGAAAAGGCATGGCATGTCTTGAAATCAGGAGCTAAGAGGCTCGGCTTAATCACTGTTGGTTACTTTCAACAAAGTTATTTGAAAGTGTCAGTGGCGTACAGTTGTAGATATGCGATGGAATGGAGTTGCGTGTACGGGCCTCCACGTAAAAATCAAAGGATTAAAATACTATCGGAAACATTTTTTGTATCATGACAGGGCAAGTATGTTGATCCCGAGTTTTAATGTGTATTTGCCCACGGGTGAGGACAAAAAATGGGCTTTCCTGTGATACACCAAGCTTAATGATCAAGTATATTAAACACTATTACAGTTTTAGAATAAAAGGTGTTTATTTGGCTATTATTATTAAGTTGATGCCCCTTTATTGTCGGCAATACAAAAAAAAATCGCTATTGTCATTAGATTTATAACATTTATAATAACTTAATTAACAAAAATTACACTCTATTATCATATATGACATAAAGTTTTACCCAGGTAGTAATTTTATTATACGATACCAATCCATTTTACCTGTGTACACTTAAATTAGGAGGGTAACCGGACTACTCGTACCAAAACAAATTCAGACCATTACATATTCTGACTATAACAAATTCGGACTACAACAAATTAGGCCTACTGTTTCAAAATACGGATTTTATGGTGAACTAATTTAGACTATAAAATAAAAATATATAATATTAAGTAGATAATATTTAGTTATAGTTTCCTATTAATGTCATAATTGTAATAATTGGTTAAAATTAATTGAACATCGCTTTTTCATTATAGAAATGTTAAAGGTTTTTGACGAAATTATAATTGCTTATGATTGTATATGGGTAGTTATGATTGGACATAATTAATTAAGAAATAGATTATTGCGAGCGGGCTTTATGAGAATTAGAACATGGTCAGACCTTATATTTGTCAATATTTTATACCGAGCGATAGCGAGGCATAAAATGAAGACAAATATATAGTCTGACCATGTTCTAATTCCCATAAAGCCCACTCGCAATAATCTATTTCGATTCTAATATTTCTAACAAAAGTTTTAAAATTTCGAAGCGGTTCTAAGAGGACGCTTTCAGTGGTAATATTGTTTTTTTGAAACTAATACGATATTGACCAAAAACAGTATGTTTAAGCAAATAAAATTGACATAAACTTTTTTTCTCGTCATTTATTGAATGTTCATACCTTTTAAACAAAAATATTTAGAAATCTTAACGAAATTGTGTCGTTCCAGTTTGAAATTTTTTAGTTCAGCGTAATATGACGTCGGAATTCTCATTGTGACGTCATATTAATGTAGAATTGCTAAAAAAATGTATCGGGAGTAGTTTTAATCATATAAATCTCAGAATTCAGACTAAAAATAACTAAATTATTAACAATAACGATAATTATGGATAACACATACAATGTAACAAACGGCATTTTTAAGTCAGTTTTTACATTTACACAAAACACGCAGTTTACGCATGTGCGAACTAAACTTATTGGAATTTTGACACGGCTTTGTTTACATAGCTAAAGCAGGACGTCATATTAGAATAAATAAATAGAATATAAATGGTTATTGTAACACAATGTTGTTTATAATTTACTTATTTAAGAGGTGTACAAACAAAAACAAGCTATGGCCTCCTTTAGTTTTCCATTCAAAGTAAGCTTGATTGGTACTATATTTTCTCAATCGGAATTAACAAAGACATTGACAAAGCCAAAGTATCCTTCTATATCCTTATCCAGGCACTTCAACGGGAGGCTGACCTTGTAACATTGAGTCAACTGCTGTTGTGTGAACAGCAGCTACTACCGGAGCAAGTACAAGGAGTTGCAAGGTAGACTACATTAAGTATGGGAACAATAGGAGGAGGTTGAGCTGACAGTGTCACAGTTGCTAAAGCAGTGTGGTGCTGTATATGGACCTGTTAACGACTGAACGCTTTGATACAATAACAATGAACATTATAAAAACACAAGTTGACAACACCTGAAGTTAAGAAAATTTATACATTAATTTACTCCCAAATTATACAGGCATAACCCATCATATAACATTATTGGCAATGGTCCGAATTTGTGTAGGCCGAATTGGTTATGGTCCGAGTTGGCAATAGTCCGAATTTGTTTTGGTCCGAGTTGTCATGTAACCATTAGGAGAAATATCCTAAGTTTGATGAGTTTTTGCTTGACAAGGATCGCTTCCAGTCAACTTTTACATACTTTATTGTTGATCAAAATTTAAAAGTTATTTATCATTTTGTAGCTAATGCTGAGGGAAACACGAGGTCCTATTCAAATTTTGACTGGGTTATGAGGTCTTTGAGAAATTATAGTTCAAAGTTGCGACCATACTTGCTTCCAGAGAACTTTTCTGTACTATCCTTACATTTAATTCTTATAAACTATATGTCAGTTTAAAGCTAAATGAATGACCTGGACCAAACACTAATAGCAGTGTTCCAGCTAGGATTTTAAAATAGAGGGGTGCATGAGAAGGGCACTTTTTCGTGTATTTTCATATTTTTTAGTGTGATTGAGGTTGTTGCACTTTTGTTGTTATTGTTATTTGAATAAGTGTTCTGTTGCTGTTTTTCGCCTTTGTTTTCATTTTAAAGTAAAATATTTAAATATATTTGTGCATTTAATCAACTGAAAAGTGACTGCCAATATACTATTTATTACTATGTTTCAATGTTTGTGGTTGTAACTTCAACACAAGCAGCATTGTATTTGCAAATTCCTGAACTAAGTTCATATCCGCCCCTGATATATCCTTATTTTCAGTTGGTTTAACTGGTTGCCGCAAGTATTTTTACTTAACGCTATTTAAACATAGAAAAAGGTAGTCGGGTACCAGCGTTCATTTTTGTTTAAAAAAAATGGTGTGTTCAATGATAAACATGGCGCGGTGACAAATATTAGAAGATATCTACCGCAAATGGCAATAAAAACAGTTGTAGATATTTCCGGTCTAGATCATAATTAAGCCAAATGTCCAAAAACAGTGACCACGCAAATTTTTAAGGTAATAACATTTGAAGTGTTACCTGGCTGTGTACCAGTCCCCACTGTCTACCACTAATTACATAATCGAATTATAAGGTAACGAGAATATTCTAATGAGTTAATTAGCTATAAAAACACTATAATTACTATTTATTTTAGAGCAATCAAGTGATAAGGGGCACAAATCGGGACACAGGGGCGCGGTAATTTTAGGGCGGGGCGCAGTGCCCCTCTATTTCCCCCTAGCTGGAACACTGAATAGTTTTTTGACCTGGGTGAAGCATTTCAGAGAAATCTTGGTTCCAATGTGAAAATTTGATGTAGTGACTATTGCACAAATTTCACTTCCCGTCAACTTTTTGGTATTTTATTAATATTTATTTACAAAAAACTATATATCTTCGTAAAGATCTTTTAAATACCTTCCAGAGGAATTTTTTATTTTTATTCTATATCAAGCCGATAAAAGGTAATGAACAAAAATATATGGATTTTTATGCTTCTGGCTTTTCCTTTTCCGTGTTTCAGACCCTCCCAATACCTTGTATGGCTACAAGTAATGAGGTAGATAAAAAATAGTCGCTATATCTGGTGTTTTTTTTTTCATTGATTTTATAATGATAAAGTTTATGTGCTGTTTGATATTGCATACCTTGAATAATACTGAAAAAGAAAGAAAAAAGTCAGTAAGTGTGTTACAGTTTAAAAACATAAAAGAAATAATCCTGGAAATTAGTATAATAATGAAAAATGTATGTAACTTACTACTGTGAAATAAATTATTTGTACCTGACCCCTGACTTCTCCCTAGTGTACTGTCTCCCAATCAGGGCCTGACTTCTCCCTGTTTGGTTGCCAGGGAGAAGTCACTGTTCCCTACTTTTTTAGAGTGTAGTAACCCCTGATAATATAATAAACATGTCGCCAGACAAGAAAAAGTAGAAGACATGTTTGATTATTAATGAGATGATAACCATGTAAACATGTACTCAAGCATACATTGTAGGTACCAAGGGTTGGACTGAGATTGGTATTCTGAAGACCTTATCATGGTTCCACTTCACGGTCGCCTTGTTCATCTTTAAAAGTGAATTTGAAGTCACCATACAATGCATCATTGTGAACAGTCGCCCTATTTTCATTTTTATTGTCATTTGTGTCTGAAATCTGGCAATCATCATATTTTTGTCATGGCTTCATGTTTATCCCATTTACTTATGTACACTATTTCTGGTTCCCACATGATTTTACTTTGTACAAAAAGCCTAGGATTCTAATACTAGCAGAAACAAGTAAAAGCAAAAGGAAAATACAATACAGATTTCATAATTCTACGACCAAGGTGAAGTGTATGTCTGGCCAGAGGAAGTAACTCATGCTTATTGCCTCCAATCATCCATGTACATGTATGTGGGAATTTGAATTTACTTGCTAGTAGATCATATGGTTCATGTCCTTATTGTTTTATAACAGAAGACTATAATTCAATGTCTATATTGTTGAATATACATGTATATCTACATATTTACATGTACAAATCCACAGAAATAACAATGTTTGTCTCAAGGACCATGGTTTACAATTGTAACATCCTCTATAAGATATAAAAGTAAGTGTTCATGGAAATAAAAATGATACATGCACCAAAATAGAAACCCAATGTACAGTGTAAATTCAGAGTTGTTTCTTTTCTTTCACTGCAAAAACCTAACTAACTCTTAACTTCTTTAGAATTATTTATATAAAAATGTTTAATTATTCAACTAGCCAATCTCATTTGCTTCAACCCAAAATGGTTAGTTTCTAACAGTTTTAAAATAATTGACATACAAAAAAAGTATGTCTACATAAGTGTATGAAAAGTTGGGCCAAGCGAGCGCAATAATAATTTTAATATTATTATTTGGATTTCAAAAAATCAAACGCGAACAGAAAAATTTGAGGCGAGCGTTAACTTTTTTTAATTTTAATTTTTTTTAAATAAGCAAATTGTGATTTTCTTACAGAATTGGGCATACTACAGTATGCTTACCTGAAGTTTACCAAAGCATGTACAACATATATGACTTTCAAAGCATTAGATACAGCTGGAAGCAAAAGAATGCAAGTCACATCTTCATTTGCAAAAATATATTTTTTAGAACTTATTTAAAATGCACAACTGAATACACTACTGTACATCATTTATTGATGAAGATTTCTAAAGGAATGAATTTAAAATGTCATAAAATAAGTTATATCCCATTCATTGTGTTTGCTGTAATATTCCCATTTAGTGAGACTTTCCCTTTTGATCGAACAACCAAAGACAATAATAATAATACTTTATTTATAGAGGGTAACACAGTTAGTTATATAACTAATCTTCCCTGAGGCCCTCATTGAAGTTATATGTAGGTAGATTATATAAAACACGGTATACATTCATCAAACAGTACAATTTACATATTATAAAGAATATATAAACTTATTATATCATCTTCATTCATTAACAACAATAGTAAAAATGCAGTATATTGGTATAATATTGACCAAAACTTGTATTAATCTTAAATATGTCCAAGAATGTGGTCTTTAAGTTTTTCTTTAAAGTTGTGTACATTTTGGGCATTACATATAAAGTTGGGTAAACTGTTCCACAACTGAGACCCAGAATAACTGAATAATTTCTTGTACAATTCCTTATTTGGTTTTGGGATCTGTAGATTACCATTTGCAGCAATTCTTAATGCATATGGATTATTTTCAGAGATGTAACTAAATTTATTTATTAAATATTCTGGGGCTTCATTATTTAGGCACTTATAAACTTGCAAAAGTTTATGGTATTTAATTCTTTCATCAATTTTCATCCAACCAAGTTTTTTGAAGAGAGGTTCGGTTGGTGAAAGAGGGTCTGTATCTAGTATTAATCTTATTACTCTTTTTTGCAAATTAAGAATTCGATTTAGTCCATCTTTGCTACAACTACCCCAAACTATACAACAATAATCAAGTATGGGGAGGATGTATCCAGTGTAAAACATTTTTCTGGATTCCAGATTTAAAAACTTTTTTATTTTTGAGAGAAGATAAATGCGAGATGAAATTATTGAACATATTTGGTCAATTTGACTATTCCAGTTTAGATTGGAGTCAATTTTGATTCCTAACAGTTTTTCACAGCAGGAGTTTTGTAAAACTTCAGAATTTAATTTTATCGGAAGAAGAGATCTTTTGTCTGGTTCCAATAATCATATATTTGGTTTTATTACAATTTATAAACATGTTGTTACTTTCACACCAATTTTCAACTTCAAGCAAGTCCTCCTGAACTTTAGTTTGCAATACTTGAATGTTGTCACCAGATGTGTGAATTGTGGAGTCATCAGCATACATGTCAGTTTGACAGTTCTTTATGTTTAATGGTAAATCATTTATATACAAAATAAACAAAAGTGGACCCAGTATGGAACCTTGAGGAAAACCAAATTTAATAGGTAGCTTATTAGATTGAGTATTTCCAATTTGTACTTGTTGTGTTCTTTCATTTAAGTAAAAATTAAAGAAAGCAATGACATTGTTATCACTTCCATAGAGTGCAAGTTTTTTGCATAAAATGTCATGGTCAACAACATCAAAAGCCTTCTTTAAATCTAGAAGAACTGTAATGTATATAATATCTATTGTTCATTTCTTGTAACCACTTGTCTATGACATTTACAAGAGCTGTTTGGCAAGAATGCTTTGGTCTAAAACCTGACTGTGCAGGATGCAAAAGTTTATAGCGAGCATCGCAGATGCCAGCTATACAGTTACATGTGTGTGTGTAAAAAAAGTCACCTCATAAATGGAATGTAGAGGCACTGTTAGGGGGATCTGAAATAACGACATGTACAATGCTCGCATTTAGGCAGCGCGTACATTCATATTAGTTTGATAAGTACTGGTACAAATTTGTTGAGACATGTCTTTCTATTAATTTTGAGATAGTAGGCAGAACAGATATTGGTCTGTAATTTGTGGCTTGAAGTTTTTCACCAGATTTTAAGATTAGGTGACACCTTAGCATTTTTTAGGACACTTGGAAATATTCCTGTGTCAATCATTCTATTAAAAATGTATGTTAGTGAGGAAACAATAGCAGGGGCACTAATTTTCAAGATATTTGGTCCAATATTGTCAGTCCCAGAAGACTTGATTATATCCAGCTTGGTGATATTTTTATAAAGTTCATCCATTCTTATAGGTGGGGGTGTGAATTTTTTACTTGCAGGTAACCTTTTGTGAACAAATTGGGTTAATTTACAGAAGTTAGGAGTTTGTGGTAATTTATCTATTATCTCTGATGTTTTGAACACAAGAGGTAAAGAAATTGTTAAATGTAGTTGCAATATCAATTGGCTTTGTTACCACAGTGTCACCATCAGAGAGAAGTTTATGTGGTCTTACTGGGTGAGATTGATTGAGGCTGTGAATACATTTCCATAAACTTTTAGGGTCTTTAGAATCTTTTACATGTTGCTGTAATATTTCTGTTTTGATTCATCTAAAATTTGTTTAGTTCTGTTTCTCCAGTATTTATATTCCCACCACAAACCAAGACTCTGGTATTTATCTCTCATTTTCCTTGCATATAAAATTTCATTATTGAACCAATCAGGTTGCTTGTCTTTTTTGAATCTTTTAGTAACAAATGGTTCATGTTTATCTAGCACTTTATTTAAAGTATTGTACCACATATGGAGACATACTGATGGATCAGTTTCAAATTCAATTTCATCAAAAGGGGCATTAAATAGATCTTTTAAATATTCATCTTCATTAAAGTGTTTGAAATTCCTATTTGTAATGGTAGTATGGCTGTTTTTTATGTGGGAAATGTGATCTTTTCTTGTGACACCAACTGGGTAGTGATCACTTATAGAGTACTTTATGACATGTGATTCCTGAACCTTACTTAGATCTGTGACATAAATATGGTCTATTAATGTTTTAGATTCTTTAGTTACTCTTGTAGGCTCACTAATAAGCTGGTGAAGATTATATGTTTCCAAAATACTGAGCCATTTTTTGGGAGGTTTATGTGGGGGTAGAAATTTCATGTTAAAGTCTCCTGCTAGAATTATGTCACAATTATACTTGAAAGCATTACGTAACTCAACTTCAAAATCTTCAATCCATCCAATTAATGACTTTGGTGGTCTATATACAAAACATAAAAAAAGGATTTTTTCTGTACATGTTTTACCTCAAACCATACAGTTTCTAAGTTACCAATTTCATATTCATATTTTCTTTCAAAAGAAATATTTTCAGCAAAATAGATAACCCAACCACCATCTCCATCTGAAGTTCTGTCCTTTCTGTTCAATACATAATTTGAAATTACAATATTTCTAAGATTTCATTGTCAAAAAATGTTTCACAACACCCAATTATATCTTGAGGATTTTTCGAGGTAAGAAGATAGTATTTAATTTCATCAAACTTATTTTCCAATCTGTTAACATTGTGACAACAGATTTTTAATGCTTTAGAATGTTCAAAGCAATACACATTGATTGTTTCATTATCTGTGAAAATATTTCCTTTTTCAATGATATACAGACAAGATAAGCATAACACATACATAGTGAATAAGCAAGTCAAATAATAATCAGTATTACTTATGGCCTCAGGGAGTTTATCTAATCCAAAATTATAGATAAATGGTGTCCAATGTCCAATATTTGAGAGAAAAAATTCAAGTCACATGCAAGCCATTAGAAAACAGAGATATATATGAAAAATGACAATAAGACAACAACCAGTTCAAACAGTTATATGCTAGCTCTATTAATAAAAATTACTTTAACTTTTCCACAAATAACACTGAACAACCATTACCAGCCATTTCATTTTCTTTTTTTTCTGGACACACATATAACAATACTTGCAACAATGTCAACAAATTTAATAATCATTGTAGTTTCTGTGGTCATTTTCTTGGTGGAGATAAGCAAAAACCGAATGTGCTTCATTACTGAGGCTGAAGGGGTCATTGTCGACCTGGGTACTATATCAGCGTACCCAGGGTACTTAAAATTTGAAAAATGGTACCCAGGGTACTGTCAGTTAACATAAACGTACCCGGTGTGGTAAGTATCGAGAGATTACGTTCATTTCCTTCCTTAATTTGTCCACAATTATAAATAGAAGAATGGCGGCTTGTTACAGTTTACAGTTACGTTTGTTTTGATTATGTTCATGTTTATGAACAGCTGTTGAAAAATAATGGATTTGATTCAACAATATTGGTCTGGGTACGTTTATGTTAAGCGACAGTACCCTGGGTACCATTTCTCAAATTTTAAGTACCCTGGGTACGCTGATATAGTACCCAGGTCGACAATGACCCCTTCAGCATTACTGAGGCTAAAAGTTCACCATGCTGTTGCAACCAAAAGTATCAAAGTGTCAGTCGAATTAAATTTTTTGGTCATCCATCTGGCAATCCTGCTCCAACATCCTATCTACTATTAATACAAATATTACTCATGAACTTTTATTTCAAATTTTTTTAATTAAATGTTCCTGTATCCTCGTTTTTTATTATCATGTCAGCGCTTGATTTTGACACATCTTTAAAAGAGCTGTTCTAACGCACCACCACTGAAATGAATTGCTGTGTTTTGGGAAACCATGCCTTACTTTATGACAAATATCCACACCACTAAAAACGATACGATTGTTTCTGATGGTGTAGGACCACCAAATACGGGGAACCAGTCCAGAACTTGTACGTAAAAGTAGTACTAGTCAATAGACAGGTTCACTCTTGCATCATATAGAATTTGAACTGCACGTGATACCAGAATAAATTTGGTATTTTTGGAAAGCTGAATATTCTAGGAAACTTGAGGATAAAGTTTTATTGGTTTTAAATGAACATAAAAATGTTGAGAGTCAATTAGGGACAACCACTATTTTTGGACTGAAATAGAAAGTGAAAGTAGATTTTTAGACCACGTGACTTCAGGTGGAGCGTTTTTTCTCATATGCAATGAAACATATTGTGAAATTTTAACAGAATGTTCAGCCAGTACATTTTTATAGGGGACAGAAGTGTCACTTGATTTGAAACAAAGGTAAATTTTCTAGGATAAGTCAAAATTATTAAATTTTAATATAGCCAAAGAGTAAAAAAACTAGGGTGGTCCTACACCTGAAGAGGCCATAGACAGGTATATCAACTTCTTTTTCTTTTGATAAAAATGGTACTGAAAGAAGGTTAATCACCAAGACTATCATTTTAATTGCTTATCAGAGCCATAACCTATAGGGGGGGTTGGCATGGGTTAATACTAAATTATTTATTTTCTAATCTGATGCTTGCTTGGGGTAAATTTGTTAGTAAACTAGTAACCATATGGAATAATTGTACTTGTTAAGATAATTGGGCCTTGAAATGATATTCTGTCAAAAATAGTACTGAAAGAAGGTAAATCACCAAGACTATCATTTTAATTGCTTATCAGAGCCATAACCTATAGGGGGGTCGAATTTCAGTCTAAATATGGTATTATGTAATATTGTATGAAATTATGGGGTCTGCAGTGGTCCGCACTTAGTAGAATGTGCTTTAATTAAAATAAAATCCTGTTTTAGGTTTTGGATGTAATGAAAAGGTCAAAATGTATAAAACTAGAACTGGTAGACATTCTAGTATGCAGAAAAATAGTGTATTTAAAATGAATTTGAAAGGTACCCAGATCGACTGCAAGGATACATATTTATACCATTTCCAAAGATTAAAAGACATTTAGAGAAATGTCTACGCTTTAAAACATGTGGAAGTCCCAATTATCAGCTCAATATTAACAAAATAAAAAAACTGTCTGTTAGTGTTAGTGAATCTAGCCTAATTCAATTATGGTATACAAGAAATGGGCCAGGAACAAGGGCTCTTTTTATGTGTTCCCATGTAAAAACTATTGGATTTATATATAATTATATAATGGACTTTTGTAAAATTTGTAAATGAACATTACTTACATATTGTTACATGTATTTTTTCACCAGATTTTTTGGTTTTTTTTTTTGGCTTTGAAATTTGCTGATTTAAAGCTTGGGCAATCAATACTTTAAAACACAGAAAAAACAATTTTCTTTAGTAAACATTTGTTTTTTTATCATATTGATACAGTACATCTTTATCCAATTAATTAGCAGTTATCGATTTTTCAGCGATCTGTAGGATGTGTAGGAAATAATCTCTGACAGCATATGTAAATACATGTGCACACGTAGTGTACTGCCAGTTAAGACAGACATAAATTTAACCACAATTTCGGAAAAAAAACATACCCAGCTTTACATATGCAATAGGATTCTGAAAGTTTCGGTTCATGTCCAATTTCTATCTTAAGACTGTGAGGTGATTAACTTTTTCTCATAGATCGCCAGCATCTTGCATCAAAACGGATGGTACAATTTATTTCAGATATTATGTGAGCATGAACATGATGAAAATAACCCTGGGTGAAATAATTCAACCCTTTTTCTAAAATCTTTTTGGATAAGAAATTACTTTCTGGTAGGTACGAAATATCAATATTTTCGGGAATTTTGTCATAACAATTGGTAGTACATGGTAATATTGACATCACGTTGATGCTCAGCCGCCATTTTGTAAGAAGCTTGTTGCGCATAAAAACAAAATCTGAGGAGGCGGGGCTTATCTTCTTATCTCGGAACCATGCCACTCAAGTCACACAACAAATAAATTTTTTAGAAATTGTTTGTTTTAATAAAAAGAACTAGATACATGTAAGTTAATAATTTATTACAATGTTTAGATATTTATGGCAAATATGAATTCAAACATGACATGTTTTGTTTTCTTTTTCAGTAAAAATCTACGAATTAAAGCAGCACAACACTCTCAGAAAAGAACATTGAAAAATGCCTTAGGGGAATGCTTTAATGGGAAAGCAAATGTTCCTTTAAAGGTATGTATATGCACAAGTTATTGCCAGTTATTCTACTGAAGGTTGGGGGTTATCTCCAAATACTCCTGCTTCCTCTCGGAATAAAAGCCATGATATATTTAAAAAGCTGAAAGTAGCATTAACCAGCATTCAAACAAACAATAAAAAAAATAGAGCACACATTCCAAAAATCCCCCTCTTTCTAAACATTAACTACAAACTGTTCATACACAATATGGCATAAAATCTTTTTTGTCTCACCTGCGACGAAAGTCGCTGGAGGCGAGACATATGTATGGGAATCTGGCGGCAGCGGCGTAAACACTTGACATCTTTCTTCATATATTTGTAAGCCGAAGCCCTAGGTCCATCAAATTTGGTCCAGAGGTAGCTGATGATGAGAACTTGCCAGTCAGTCACCTGACCTTGACCTCAATTTCATGGTCCAGCGACTACGTTAAAGTTTTTGGGTTACGACTGTTCCTCTGTAACTATGCATGGTAGGATGACAATATTTGGTGTATAGGTTGCTGATGACTAGTACCTGACTGTCTGGTAGGCATCACCTGACCTTGACCTCAATTTCACGGTCCAGCGACTACGTTAAAGTTTTTGGGTTATGACAGTTCCTCTGTAACTACGCATGGTAGGATGACAATATTTGGTGTATAGGTTGCTGATGACTAGTACATGACTGTCTGGTAGGTGTCACCTGACCTTGACCTCAATTTCACGGTCCAGCGACTACGTTAAAGTTTTTGGGTTACGGCAGTTACCCTGTTACCACGCATGGTAGGATGACAATATTTGGTATATAGGTTGCTGATGACTAGTACATTACTGTCTGGTAGGTGTCACCTGACCTTGACCTCAATTTCACGGTGAAGCGACTATGTTAAAGTTTTTTGGGTTACGGCTGTTCCCCTGTAACCATGCATGTTAGGATGACAATATTTGTTATATAAGTTGCTGATAAATAGTACATGACTGTCTGGTAGGTGTCACCTGACCGTGACCTCAATTTCACAGTCCAGCTACTACGTTAAAGTTTTTGTATTAGGACAGTTCCTCTAACTATGCATGGTATGGTGACAATATTTGGTATACAGGCAGCTGCTGATATTTAATGCTATTTACGTAATGCTTATGACGAAATTTATTTTCGTTACTGATGCTGAATGCAGGCGAGACATTTTTCTGTGTCCACACTTGTTTTCCCTGTCATCCGCACTATTGTATGTTGTACAGTAACTGAAGTTTGTGTTTTTGTCTCTTCATGACATTTACTGTTTACTAGTATGTGATGTTTAGGCTGATTATATTTATAAAAGAAAATTGTTAAAATACAATACACTTTGAAATAACTGAAGTTTGAAACAAATTGAAAGTGTTTGTTTATCGAAAAAAATTACAATTTTTCATTATGCGCCGTTGTACTTTACTTTTCTCCACATCCAGTATATAAACAAATGGCGCGTAATCCAGTTGAAAGACGTAAATCCTTTATAAAATGTTAAATACGCATATTGTTTGCCGTTTTTATTGGAATTAAACATTTACTGATAAATTGGAAGTCAGCGTGAATTATTACCTGATCATATGCAAGTATCTTCTGTGAACCATCGGGTGACTTTAGGGAAATAACAGCCAACAGCGACTTCAAGGCGCCATAGCCGTAGGGCGACTGATTCGTCTTTGTCACCCACTTCGCCCAGTGTGGTGAGTCCTGCTAAATTTTTAAGGAGCCCGACGGACTCTTACAGTAAACACCCAGGGAGTCCTTTCAAGTTTTTGGGAGTCACGGGCTGCCGGGCTTCCACTTATTTCAAGCCCTGACATGATCATTCTTCCTTTTTTTATATGATTGTCTCATGTATAACAGTCCTTTAGCCATCCTCACAAGTCAGGGTTTCTGTGTACAAATATGTCCTTGAAACCCTGACAAACTTAGCTAGGAAATTCCCGGGCTAGAAGTCACTATTTTGATTGGCCACATCATACCTTAATGTAGCCAATTAAAAGCTTGCTTTAATTCACGACTTGGTTAGGGGATATCTGATGTCGATTGTAAATAAAGCAAACGGATGTGTTGCATAAAACCTGTGAAAATCAGTGTATTTTGTACAGTAGTGTTAATAGTTTGTTATTTCCATGTTATTTATTACTTGCATTACGTTTTCTTCACACTCAAGAATAAATAAGAATGACTACTGCCAAACACTTTGCTTCTTCTAAGCAATTTCACTAGTTGATATTTTGAAGGATTGACGTCATACGAAAATCTTTTAATCCGGGAATTTCCTAGCTTAGTTTGTCAGGGTTTCGTGGACACATGTGGACACAGAAACCCTGACTTGTCAGGATGTCCTTTAGCAGCTTAAAGATATTTATTAGTCCCCTACTAGAATTGCAGAAATGGTTATAGGTTTGGCACTCTGTCCATCAATCTTTCAAATATGTTTTCAAAACTGTTTTCTAAAGTTTGCAAATATTGAGCTGTAATTAAGGTATGTGAGTCAACTATCCTGAGTTACAAAGTTTGAATTATGTTCTGGAACAATATTTTTGTACAGATTTTAAAAATTTAATTTGCCAGTGGCGGACTGAACAATACTATACATGTATATCCACACCTACGATAGTGTACATAACCTTACGTAGCATAAACAGTCAAATGTGTCCTGAGTACAAAAGACAATTGAAGCTGAATATAAGACAAATTGTCCACTATGTTTTTTGTAGATAAAGAAATGCTCAGTTGTACTAGAGAAACTTTCACTTCAGGAATGCCTTGGTAACCATGGTAAGTGTATAATTCTAATATTATTAGAAATATGCTTATTTTATTGGTCTAGATTACTTCCGGTTTTTTTTTTGTTAAATGAAGTTGACTCAATTTATTTTAGGAGAAATGATGTTGAGCGTACTATTTTTAGCGTAAGCAATGTAAACAAAGATGGCCGCATTCAATATCGGCGGCAATGTCAAATTATTTGTATGATAAATTGACATTAATGATTTGTTGAATTTAAAACTATTCATGTGTTCGATGAAGAAAAACAGTTATAGATTTAATTTAAAACTTGGTTGTTTTTGTAAAAGTCCAAAGATGGTTTATGAATAACATTTGCTAGGTAAAAGTCAACAAAATATTCATAGGTTAGGTCGACGATCCCTTCTACCAAAATACACAAGACACATTGAATTGAAAATACCATAATAGGAAAATTAACTTCTTAATGAAATTTTAAAGAATTATAAGGATTACATATCATAAAAGTCCTTCAAACTTTTATTTGTTTGTGAGTTAGTTGGTCTTGTTGATATACCAATAAAGCCATTGAAAACGGTGTTCAATCCTATAACTTTCAGACCTTGTCAAATGTTATGACTTGCTAAATGGTTTCAATAATGGTTGTAAAGTAGTATTTGGGGTGTTTGTCTCATGTGCACTCATCATGTACTTGTTGTGTCATCCAGTCAAAATGCCTCGGACAAGAATGTTCTTATGGTAACCTGGTATTAAACTATGGAGAGTCTATATGATATTACGATGTAAAAGGTGTTGTTTGGCGGATGAAATAGGTTCTTTCATGCACTGTTAGGAAAGCCCTGTGATTTTACTAGTAATAGAAATTTGTTGATGTCTTTTCACTTGTGGTAGATCAACCAGTCTTTTCCAAAACTCATATCTTTATGTTCTTGTTTTTATTTGAGCCTTAAGTTTTTGTTTTTTTTTGCTTCTTCATGTTTTTATCTTTCTTTTCATTTGTAGCAAACAAAGTTATTTGCAACAACAATGAATTTACTAAAGTAAAGTCTGTACAAAAGAAGTGTCTTCGAAGAAAAATTGCAAATTCAGGAGGGGATTCAGCAGTTTGTAAATCAAAACAGATGAAAATGAAAGGTATATAATTGTGCACATTGGCAAATTTTTCAGGGCTAACTAAATACCTAGGTTCACTTGGGTATAATTCATGCTTTTGATGACATTTTGTAAAACATAAATGTTGGTATCTCAGATTAGATTTCAAAAAGGGTTGAAAAAAAATTGGGAATTACTCGTGTATGGTTGTTCTTGAGACCTTTTACTGGCAGTGCATAACCGTTAGCTTATGCAGTACCAACTTTACGGCCCCGTGCGGGATCCGGGTGGCTAAAAGAATAGACAGCAGTCGCGCTAGCTTGTCGTAAAAGGCGACTAAATAGCGCCCAGTACCCTGACCGGCGTATCAGGTCGGTTTACCTAAAGACCGACTGGGATGTGTGCCCCAGGTGGTTGAATGGGGTACCCCTGGCAAGCTGGGGTTGTCAGGCCATAATACGGAAAACCTGAGCGCAAACCATATTAGTGCACAGTGTTGGGAAAATGCCACGTTCCTCGCATGTTAAAGAACGCTGCTGTAGTATTCGCTATGAGTAGGGATTTCGATCCCGCTACAGTACAGGAGGCTAAATTGCCCTACCCATCCTCCCATTTGCCAGTGGCAATCTAAAATCCGTTACCCCTATTTTTCCTTGTGTCCCATCCCATTTTCATTCATCATCATTTCATGTTCATCGCCTGAATATAGCTGAAATATTGCTGCTCGGGCGTTAAACACCATTAATCAATCAATCAACCAACTTTACGAAATTTTTGGATGAATTGTGTCACCATAACATAAATTTAATGCCAGGGTTTGTGTTTATATTTGCAACTGCATGTAGCTTCATTCATGTCAGTGAAACATGTGAAGATGATGGCCAGTAATGTAAATCAACATAATGATCTTTAAGTCATCAGATTTCTTTCTCATAAGATTTTCGTTTGTTGCTTCATCTGAAAATGTTTGGATAGGTCCACCTTATAATGGTAAGTTTTTCCCCAAAATAATTCTTAGCTCTTTTTTTGTTATTGTTTTACTGCAAGTCAAAACTATGTCATCTTTTTAGCTCACCTGACCCCAAGGGTCATGTGAGCTATTGCCATCACATGGTGTTCGTCGTCGTCATCGTCGTTAACTTTTCTTTAAAAATCTTCTCCTCCAAAACCACTGAAGGGATTGCTTTGAAAATTTGCACACATCATCAGTAAAATGTCCTCTACCAAGTTTGCACAAATCATGGCCTCAGACCAACCAACATGGCCACCATGGATAAAAATAGAACAGGGGGGGTCAAAATACAGTTTGTAGCTTATAGTTCACAAAGTATAACAGGAAAACCAAAGAGACCTTCCTTCTTCAGCATCAAAAGCTCTACAAAATACTCCATTGGGTCAAAGTTGTATGACGACTCCTTGTAGGAGTTATTGCCCTTTAATTGTCGAAATTGATGATTTTTGCAATTTTTGCCTCAAAATCTTGAAAATTATTAGAACTAGAGAAGAAGTAAGCATTGCATAATTGTTCTGCTCTATGAGGGCTACAAAATTGTCTTTAGAGTCAAGATTGTCTGATTAACCGTTTAAGAGTTATTCCCCTTGAACTGTTTATTTTAATCGGTTTTAATCTATTTTTTAAAATCTTCTCCTCTGAAAGCACTGAAAGTGCTGCTTTCAAACTTT